>CM069524.1:149655325-150872513 GCA_035773235.1 Eospalax fontanierii | reverse complement strand
AATAAATAAAAAATTAAATCAGCTGTGTATCAAAGGACTAGCCAGCATCGGTGTGTGTCTGCACACATATATGAGTGCCACAGGGCTTGAGTGGAAGTCAGAGGACAACCTGGGGAAGTCAGTTCTCTCCATCCACCGTGTGGGATCCAGAGATCCAACTCAAATGGTCATACTTGACCTCAAGAACCCTAACCCACTGAGCCATCTTACCAGTCCATGAGGCAGTGTTCTAAAACGACAAAGCTTAGAAACCGGGCAATGCTGTCAAAACAGGTTGGACTTCTATCATACCCTATTTTTCTCTATACAATCTCAAATTATTTTGACACTTTTGAAATATTCTTTGGGTTTTATCTAAAGTGCTTAAAGTACTTGAGTTCAATAGCAAATATAAATGTATATAAATATACATATATATATATACATATATATATATATATTTCCTCTTCCCACTTCCTTAATGGAGAAATGTTTTCTACGAAGTCCTGCCCCATCCACAAGCATCATGAAACCCTACCTCACACTTGCACTCTAAAAGTATACCTAGCAAATTTCAGAAGCCAGAAAAACTCTCACAATTTCTTACAAAATACCCAACATATTACCACATGGCACAGACATGCTGTTTCATTCCTTATCTCTAAACTGGCCCAGTCTGTCTCTTGAATCACCCCCAGAATGCCTCCAGCAGCCTGGAGTCCCTGAGGAAGATCCTCTTCTCCATGCTGTCTGCTCTCTCATGTGTGTTCAAGGCCCCAGTGTCTTGCAGTTTACTCAACCAGCTCTTTCAAGGTTAACAGACAACCTTGCACATCTATCTACAATGTGCTCAGAGAGGATTCCACTCCAGCCTGGGCTAAGAGACAAATCCAAAGGAAACATAGTAGGCTGGACTCAGAATGGCCCTTCCTCGCTGATGACACATTTTTTTTGTTGCTTAGCCAAGATTATTCTCTTCCTTAAAATCTGATTCTCTACCACTACGGTAAACTTCATCCTGGGGGAGATGTAGGCAGAGGTGATACAGCTCATTCCTTTAAATATTTACCTACCCAAGAAACCCAAGGATAGCAGAACTGTGGTTGACTTGTTCATGGTCATTATCATTAACCTTTGTTTTAAAATTAGACCCCAAAGAAACTATTTTAATGAATTGTTTGGTGTTACACTCTTAGTCCTGAAGGTATTTAAAATACCTCTTGTGGGTAGAACAAATGTTTCTAAAACTCAAAATAGACAAATTGCACTGGCCTACTTTATAACAAGTCCCAACAAGGCACCAACAATAAAAACTCCCAGTCTTCTTTCAGGCTTAACCAGAAATAGGAAAGTGTTGAGGTTTGCTTTGCAATTTTCCACTAGTCAGAAGAAACCACTTTCAGCCCAGGGGCAACTGGCACTCGAGGAAGCTCCAAATTTTGGGTTTTGCCCCCAAAAGGTCAGGGATGCAATTGATCTTTGTGCCCATAGCTAATAAATTTGCCATTGAAAAGAAATGTATCTTTGTGGGCAGGATCAATGGGTTCCCTGATGAAAAGCACATTGCTCTGCCTGTCCTTAACAAGATCCCAGGGAGGGCTGGAGTGTGAGGCCTGAGGTCTGCACAGCTCTCAACTCTAACTGCTTCCAGGTGCCCAAGGATACAACTTGAGTTGTCTAGTGCTATTTTCAACCTCGAGCTGGAGTGTCTTTGTTCCTGCGAGTGTGAAGTTCCCCTCATTCCCCTGTTTATGACCACAGGTTTCAGGATTGCCTAACACCCAATACAAGAGCACCAAAGGATTTCGTTTTATGGTTTTGTTGTGTTTTACTGACTGCATGTTTTATTCAGCTAACGCATGCTAGAAAGAGAGGCGGTGACAGCTTTCTTAGACAACTCAAATTCCTCCTCTCCTCAGGTGCCCAGCGACCCACACACTCTTATTACATCCACATGCAAATGTTTTATTTAAAAAGATGGAAGGCATGGAGGTGTGCGAGGCACACTCTGGTTAAAGTGTCAAAGCTGGACTAACCACTCATTGCCCAAGTGATCCTCAAAGACCAAGCACTTTCCAAAGAGCAGCAATTTATTCTCGTTGGAGGCCTGAAAGCAAGCTCATCCCCCATTCCTTCCTCTTTGGAGAAAAGTCAAGGAAAGTTTCTTCCCATTTGGAAAACTGGGGTCTCCAAGGGAGTGCTGGGAGTGTGCAGCAAGCTCGGAGTCATCCGTCCAGCCTCCCAATTCAATGGCATAGCTTCACATACTCCCCTAGATCTCACATTCATTAATTGCCACAAGGTTCCAAAATCATTCATTGGGAACTGTATAATCAAAGCATTAGAATTGAAGAGAGCAGGTATCAAATCCCAGTGTGGTCTTCTCTTAACTCTGTGAGCTTGGACAAGTTTCTTAATCTGTCTAAGCTTCAGTTTCCTCAACCATGAAATGGAGATGATGGCACTGGCTAGGGTTGTTGTGAATATGTAAGATAACACTGTAGAGCACAGATTACCTGAATGTACACCAATTGGTAGCACTCTCTTTGTTTACCTAGTAAAAAACAAAGGCAAGATAAAACAAAAAAGCTCAATTTTTGCTGATTTGCTTATTGTCGCTTTTCCTTTTACTGGTTAATTACTAGGTTAATTGGACAAAAATAATGAGTTTTATTATATTATTGGCACTTATTGCATTGACAATACAACAATGGTTTTACAACTTTTTATTCCATTTATTTTCATGTTTCATGGGTGTAATGGCTGATCTTGATTGTCAACTTGCTATACCTAGGAGGAAATTCATTCCATAATTAAGGAATTTCCTCCATCACAGTGGTTCGTGGGCATGTCTGTGTTTATTTTAATTTATTTATCTTTATTTTAAGCATATGAATTTTTGTCTGTATGTGTATAGGTGAACCACATGCACGCAGTACCTGAGGAGGCAAGAAGAGGGCATCAGGTCCCCTGGACAGTTGTTGCCCCCATGTGGGTGATAAGAATTAAACCCAGGTCCTCTGTGAAAATGGCCAGCGCTTTTAACTGCTGAGACATTTCTCTATCCTTCTAGGTCATCTTCTTGACTGTTAATTGATGTCAAAGAGCCCAGGCCACTGTGGGTGGCACCATCCCTAGGCAAGTGGGTTTGGCCTGCAGAAGAAGGATAGCTGAAGAAGAGCCTGGAAGCAAGCCAGTAAGCAGAGCTCCTCTGTTGGTTTCTGCTTCAAGATCCTACCTTGACTTCCTTTAATGAAAGACTTTAACCTATAATCTGAAGTAAACCCTTTCCTCCCGAGTTGTTTTTGGTCAGTGTTATATCACAGCAAAAGAGAAACGAATTAGCAATGAGTCATAATGTTCGGCTGAGTAGAGGTACCATAATATTTTAGCCATTTCATCTTTATCCAGCACTTAAATTTTCCTTTATATCTATATGTAAGTAATTCTCAGACATGTATAACTTTGCCAGTATTAACAACTAGATAATACATGAGACCTTATAAAGCCAAAGATGCACATATGTGAGACTCACTATACACTACTGAACAATTTGTTCAGAGGTTATCCTGACTTCCTACAAGAATTCTAGTATCTCTTAGCCATCAGTAATGGTAATATCCCAATTAGACTTCTTTTATGAAAAGCTCGCATTTGGGCATGAAAGTCATCCCTATAGCAAGAGAAACAGAACAGAGCAGTAACTGCAGCCGACAGAAATTATCAAGAAAATTACTATTAGTGGTCTGAATATTTCATTATTCTCCACCTTGTCTTTACAGACATAATCTTAACAACACAGAATTCTTCATTCTGAGATCCAAATGGTTTAAATCTTGTAGTGAATATATTTACAAAGTAAGATACACAGCAGACCTGAATCAGCAGAAATGAGGTTTGTCTCCTGATGGGAGCTAAGAACTATGTCTGAGTGAGGAAAAGCAGTGAGCCCTCAGATAACATGCCCACATAGGAAGGTAATACGTTATGAGATTCTGACTTACCTATAGAAGGTTAAGCACACAAGGTCACAGTGAGACAGGCACAGTCTGGTCTTTGGAGTCTGCACAGCAGCACTGATTTCAGAAACATCCACACTTTATTTCCTCACTTTCAATACGTCGTACCTCCATGTAAGTAAGAGCCAGAGAGGTCTTATCTCCAACAGAGAAGAGACTTTTAGGAAAATTCTTGTCCCATAAAGCTAGCTAGGATCTTTGATTTTTCAGTGGTCTGCAGGCTCCCAGACAAATCTGGCAGGCTGTCTGTTTTCATGTGGCCTGTGAGTTAAAAATGTTTTTTACATTTTTAAAAATAATTTCTTTAACTTTGTATTTATTTAACATGTATGAGTGTTATGCCTGCATGTACATAAATGCACCCATGTCATATATCACCCATGAAGGTCAGAAGAAGGCATCAGAGCCCCTGGATCTGGAGTTACAGGCAGTTGTCAGCCACTATGTGGGTGCTGGGATTCAAACCTGGGTCTTCTGGAAGAGAAGCCGGTATTCTTAACCACTGAGCCATCTCTCCAGCTCCAATTTCACATTTTTTAAATAAAATCTTTACATTTATCTGGGGTGTGTGTGTGTGTGTGTGTGTGTGTGTGTGTGTGTGTGCATGAATGTCAAAGAATGCACATGGAGGTCAGAGGACAACTTTCAGGAACAGTTCTCTGCTTCCACCGTGTGGATCCTGGGAATCAAACTCTGGTTGTGTCTGGAAAGTTACCTTTACCCACCAAGGTGTCTCTCTGGCCCAATGTTTACATTTTTTAAGGCTGGAGTAAAAACAAGACATAAGAGCATGTAATAGAAACTGCCTGGCCTGCAAAGTCAAGTTTCGTTTCTTCTCTCTGGCCCTGTGCTGAGAAAGGCAGCCAGTCCAACCTAAACTAGGTCAGTACTGATCAACCAGTGTCAGGATTCTCACTTGTGTTTTCAACATTAAAAATTTCCCCTGTCTGTCAGAACACCTCTTCTCAAAAGTCAGGCAAGGAATGTAACTCCATGGCAGAGAGCTTGTCTAGAATGCACAAGGCCCCAGATTTAATACACAGAAAGAGTACATATCAGAAAATGTGGACTGTGCAGACAGTCCAGCTGCGTAGGAACATTGCTTTTGGAATCTAAAACTCAACCTTCTGTCATTTGTGAGATTTGGACAAATTCTCTACATCTGTAAGTCACAATTTTGTCATCTCTGAGATGGGAGAAATCTGAATAACCTCAGAAGTTTTCAGTGAGGATCAAATGAAATTTTTTTTGATCCTATAAAATTCTTTACAGATAAAGTATATGTTTTACTCATTAGACATGAAATGAAATGTTATTTAAAGTGACACAAAGCATGACCATGTTTAGGGTCACTGAAGGCCAGTGGATCTGAGGGTATATATTTTGCAAGTCTTTGTGATGCCCCATGCTATTGAGCCCATAGACACACTAAGGATGTTTGTGGTAAGTGGAAAAGAGATCAGAAGAAGGACCAGAGGACAAGGAGTCCTGGGATTATCACAACGCACTTTAGTCTAGTCATGTGAAAATGATCTCTGTACTGATAGATTCAGGCCAGATGATAAGCAATGGCATGCATGCATGGATATGCTTACATCTTCCTAAAGAATTGTCGGGCAACCGAGGGGATAGCTGCTCAGAAGCCTTTTACCTTCCACCTCTGCCACTGGCTACAGCTGTACTTCAGACTCAAGGTCACAAGATGGCTATGCTTTGAGCAAAAATAACAAGAAAGGAAAGAAGGAAAAGCATTAAGGACCAGGACCTTCCGTTAAAAGAAGCCTACAAAGCAGCCTTGGGGGTCCATCTCCTGGACTTCAGCCTCCAGGACAACCAGAAGACAGACTTCACCTGCTCCTCCTGATAGATGCAACAAAAAAGCCTGGACATTGCATTCAAGGCAGGTATAGACAAATCCTGAAACCTGGAGAATGACAGACCAGAGAGGGATTTGGGGTTTGCTTTTGACCCTATATGCCTCAAATATGGAGCTGACAGAAAGCAGTGGACAGAAAGCACCCACTAAAGTTAGTTCCCCCGAACCAAGGGCCAGGGCAGAGGCAGCCAGGGAAGTCGGAACTCTTGGATAATCTCAGCTCTACTCCACCAAATATCACAGAAGGAAGAATGTCTGTCCCTATCCCACCAGCAAAGCCTGAGAGAGGAGCCGGTGTCTGTACCCTCAGGTTCCAAAGAAGCACCTTAACATATACATAAGCACACACTTGCATGCACATACACACCCCCCCCACACACACACACACATACTCAGGATGATGTCAAAGAGAGCGGTAGGGAGCCATGACTCTCATGCCTGCCAGCTGCTGATGTTTCCCCCCATATGCTTGAGAGAGACTTCATGAGGAGAAACTCCCACCGCTGCCCAGCACGAATAGGAAGCCCTCCCCTGGTATCCCAGAGATCATCTCTGAAGCAAGGATTCCTACCTTCCCTAACTGTAACATGGAGTATTCATCTACCAGCGTTTTCTAACACAGCACTGTTTAAAACAATGAACAAAACCGTCCAACGTCTTCTGAGGTCTTCTAATATGAAAATATCCAGAATTCAATTGAAAATCAAATGTATACCAAGAACCAGGAATATCTCAAAAAAATGAATGAAAATAAGAAATCAATAGATTCAGACACTACGATACAAGAGATGTTAGCAAAGGCTAAGAAAGATTTAAGAAAATGATTTTTTAATGCTTCAGCAAGCAGCTGTTAATATGCTTGAAGCAGGTGGAAAATAAGCTTTACAAAGAAATAGAAAACAGGGCAAAATAAATCTCACTGTCTAGCACTGGGTTACCTGGCCATGCCCTACTGCATGGCAATGTGAGAAAACGTTTTAGTAAAAGACAGTTGGTCTTAGGAGTAATCAACTCACTGGGTCTCCTGTGGCCTACTTGCAAATCACTGTGTGTTTACTTTCATTCTCTAAATTAAACTTAGTTCTATATGTGTGCATGTGTGTGTATGTGTGTGTGTGTGTGTTTCAGTATGGAAGTGCCAGCCTGTAAGTGGCACAGCACGCATGTGGAGATCAGAAGACAGCCTCTGGTGCCGTTCCACACCTTCCACCTTGTGTGAGTTGAGACAGGGTCTCTGTTCTCTGCCACTGCTTACCCTAGGCTAACTGGCCTGTGAACTTGGGGGAATTCTTCTGTCTTGGCTTCTTGACTCTCACAAGAGCACTGGGATTGCAGCTATATGTGACCACTCCAGGCTTTATTAAGGTTCTAGGGATTCAAACTCAGGTCTTCAAGCTTGTGTGACAAGTGCTTTACCATTGAGCCATCTCTTCAGCCCCGATCCTTAGCTTCTCTGTCCACCTTCTGATCCAGCCAGGTGGAGTTTGTCATGGATGCTTTTGTATCTGGCTTCTGATTCTTTGTGAAAATAAGAAAATAAATGAGAACTTCACAGATGAAAAGTGAATGACAATTATTTTTTAATACAAAATCTGTTCTAATTCTCTGAGCATTTCATACGTGCATACACCATATTTTTGTTATAGTCACCCTCTCCTTCTCTCTCTAAGTCCTCTCAGATCTTTCCCCGACCCTTCACTCCCTCCCAACTTTATGCTCTTTAGTTTTATAACCCACCGAGTCCAATTTGTGCTTCTCGTAAACCCATGGGACTTTCTGTCTCAGCTTACTACCTCTCATAGGGGCACTGACACTACAGACACTCTTAACCAATCCAGGTTTTGTTAAGGTTCTGGGGACTCGAACTCACTGGAATGTAGTCAACCTCTGAGGGGTCACATCCCTAAAGAAAATCAAGTCTCCCTTTCCTAGAAGTCATCAATGGCCAATAGTGTTTCAGCTGGGGTTTTTGATCCCCTCCCATCTCCATGCTGGATCATGGACTCAACTGATCTCGTGCACACAAGTCACAGCTTCTGAGTTCATGAGTGCAGTGGTCCTGTCATGTCCAGAAAAAGCTGATTCACCCCTGTCCTCCCTTGTTGGGCCTCGTGGGTCCAGACATGTGGCCTGGTGCAGCTTTCTGAGCCTCACTCGAGTTTTGCAGCCTGTCTCTGACACTCCACTTCCGCATAGGAGTGACTCAGCAAGGCGTAACAAAATGGCCTCTACCTGGCTACAGCCTACGTGGTGAAAAATGATTGGTCCTTCATTTCCCATGTTTTTAACCCCACCCCCTACCCTATATAAGACTGTGCCTGATGCAATAAAACGAGATCTTGCTGGACAGTTCTCCCGGCTCCCTGGAGGAGACCGGCTCCTCCACCGCCCTACCTGTAGGTGAGAACCGGGCACTCCCTGACCTCTGGCTATTACAGTCTTTCTACCTAACTCTTCCACAATGGTCCCTAAGCCTTGGGGATATGGAGTGTGATACAGATCTCCCATTTGTGAGTTTCCACATTAACTGTAGTCCACTGCACAAAGAAACTTCTTTTATGTGATCTGAGAGCTCCATTAATCTACTGGTAGTAATGCTAATCTAAAAGATAGTTTGATACTATGCCCATTTAGCAAAATATTAGGAGCAGAGTCATCCTTGGGGCCCATGAGCTCCCCAGCTATGGGTTCTTAGCCAGATTTGCAGCAGTAGGCATATTTTCCTCCTGTGCAACAGGCCTTAAATCCAGCCAGATAGTGAGTAGTTACCCCACAACATTTCTGCCACTATTGCATTTATGGGCATGTTTGACATACTGATTACAATAATTATTGATGGTCTCTGTAGGAAAAGACTGAAAATCAGAGTTGATTCACTTTAATATTGACTTTAATCATTGTTTTTAGTAGACTATGAAATAGTCTATTAAGTAGACATTTCAGGAGAAGAGAACTAGGGAGATGACTCAGTTAGTAACATGCTTGTCACACAAGCGTGAGGACCTGCGTTTGGATCTCCAGCAGCTACTGAAAAACAGCCAGGCACAGACGCACAGCAGCACAGCAGCACATGCCTATAATCCCAGTGCACAGGAGACAAAGGAAAGTAGATTTCAGGGGCTTCCTAGGCAGCCAGTCTAATGAAATTTGTGAGCTCCAGGTTCAGTGAGAGATTCTGTCTCAAACAAGAACGGTGTCTGAGAAGGACCAACACCTGATATAGACCTCTAGTCTTTGCATGCAAATACACACAATGTGGATGTGCACACATGCACACACACACACATACACACATACACTGCACACAAGAGAAGGGAAAAAAAGAAAGAAAGAAAGAAAGAAAGAAAGAAAGGAAGGAAGGAAGGAAGGAAGGAAGGAAGAAAGGAAAGAAGAAAAGAAGAGAGAAAGGAGAGATAAGAAAGCTCTCAAGGGAAGCGTATAGATGTTGTGAATCTACCACACCAAAAACTATTGGTGTTCTGTGACAGCGTAGGTTAGAGAAACCGTGTTTTCAAAGTAACCTTGAAACACAGCCATTCAAACAAATCGATGTTCCCTTGAGTGACTTCTTCTTCCAGCCACAGCATGACAAGGCAATGTGGGTGACCAAGGGGGACAGAGCACAGGGCAGAGAGCACCCACCACTTTGCTAAAAAACAATGGTGCCGGCTTTAAAAGATATGGACACTAAAAAGGCACTCTGCACCCTAATATTTAATCAAAGAACTGGGGTGGGAGTGGAAATGGAGCTGGCTGTTTCTAAGAACAAAGGGGACCCATAACTCCAGATTGAGACCCTAATTTCAGAACCTCTGACAAGAAGGATGCTCATTTAAAAAAAAATAATGATAATGATTGAATTGGAAGTTTTACTGATTACACACCCTTTAATTTTTTATTTATTTTTACTTTATATGTATGTGTTTTTCCTACATGTATGTTTAAGTGCACCACATGTGTGTAACACCCACAGAGGCCAGAAGAGGGTCTTGGATCCCCCGGAACTGGAGTTACAGATGGCTGTTAGATGCCACGTGGGAGCTGGGAACCAAACTCGGGTCCTCTGCAGGAACAGAAAGTGTTCTTAATCACTGAACCGTCTCTCCAGCCCCCGGTTACCTATCTTACATGGTTGTATATCACTGTTCTTTTAAAAGTTTTATTTGAGGAAACATGAATCTTCTAATGTGTGGTGTTTCTAATACAAGGGTCAGAGACAGAAGTACGGCTGAGAAAGAAGTTCAAAAGAATGGGAAATCAGACAACAGTTTTTCAGTGAGGGAAGAAAACTAGGAAGACAGGCAGGTGGAGAGAGACCTTTCTGGAAAGGGAAGCATCTGCTGGATGAAGGCGACCAAGCTCAGAATCAGGGCCAGTTTCCACTTCCCTTGGTCTCTGTGACTGTGCGTGCCAGCCAGCTGGTGAGGAGGGCCAGATGAGCTCTCCCTGCAGACCGACACAGCAGAGAAGGGAGGGGAGGCCTGGCTTGCAGAGCGCAGAAACACTCTCCTGCTGCTGAAGCGCTAATGAAAAATAAAATGAGTGGAAAGACCCCTGTCCAAATAAATCACCCCTGAGTGTCTTCCTTCAAGATATGATGTCCAGAAGACGGGGCCATGCCCAGCCTCCTGTGGACCACACATTCACCTCCCAGCTAAGGATGCTTGGTTTTATGAACCACCATAGCTTAGAAAGATTGAGGCTGTGTGGACCAAAGACGGAGTGATTAGTGCCAGGCTATCAAAGGTCACAGGGTATCCCGACCACAAGTGATCATGTTGGAAGAGTGAGCTAAGTATGGCAAGCTGTCATCAGAGATTTTTGGAAATTAAATGCAGTTGTCTGAGCCTTTTGCAGTGGCTGTAGCAAAAACTGAAGGAAAGAAGAGTGCCACTAGGCCAAAGGGGCCGTGCACCACCAGGCACTGCACTGTGAACCTCAGAGTCAACAACTTCCATTCTTGCACCACCTGTCGGGGAGGTTCTCGTCTGTACCCTGGTTTACAGATGAAGGAACTTGAAAGCAATTAAGAGATTTCCATCAAATCACACAGTAAATTGGAACATGAGAGGCTGAGAAGATGACTCAGCTTTATAAGCATGATGCTTTACAAGCATGACAACCTAAGCTCCATCCCAGAACTCACATAAAAATGCCAAATGTGGTACATACTGTTGTCATCCCAGCCCTGGGGAAGCTGAGACAGGAAGATCTTTGAGGCTTGCTGGTCAATCAGTCTAGCCTAATTCGTGAATTTCAGACTAGTGAGAGGCCCTATCCCTAAGGAGGTAGACAAGGTTCCCACGACGGCATGCAAGGCTATCCGCTGGCTTCTACACCCATGTACACACACATAGAGACGTGCATTAGAAAGCAGACATGATTGGAAGTGAGATCTAAGAAGTGATTCTCCTAATGAGAATCAGAGAACCAACCACAGAGCAAATATATAAACTTCCAAATGCAAGGTCATCCACTGCCTTCCCCATATCTTGCACAGGCTCGCCTGGAATCACTGGGGTTCTAGGTAAGTTTTCTTCTTGAATAAAAGAATGGGGTCTGTCATTAAATACACAACTTGCAAATGCTTCTACAGCACCCCATCCTGGGAACGGTATAGACTTCTGGTCTCCATTCATTGACTTGTATCTCCTGGGATTCTATAGCCCATTGCAGAACTATATGGGTGATTTCTTTGTCAGGAGGGTAGGATAAAATGGCTCAAGCATGGATTTATGCCATAGTGGTGGAGGCATGGGAGGCTCTATTAGTGGTTAAACTTTCGTATTAATTCCTTACCAATTGGCTATTTCTACAGTATATGAATCACCAAACATATTTTAGTTTTCAATCCTAAGTACAGTAATATAGTCTATAGTTTAAATGTGAAGCTTTTAAAGACAGAATCAAAATTAAAGTGCATATTTAATGGAAAGACTGAAAATTAGTACATGTCATCTTGATGCTTTAAACTATATATTTAGTGTTTTATTTCTTATATCAATTATTGGTATAAAATGTTATTTGTTTGGCTTTTTTTTTCAACTCAATATATCAGGCTATATTCTTTGGTCCTCATATTAATTGGAAATATCCCACCAGATCTTATTCTATGTGCAGGAACTATATTCCTGTGACAATGACAGTATTCAATTTTAAAGTCTCTACTCTGTTATTGCAGGAGGTATAATTTGTGCCCAGAAGCTTTTGTTAATGTTGCTACAAACTGTGATTCTTTTATGTGACTTTCATCATGCCACTGATCTCCAAAATCTGAAATGCATGTCCATTTCTCCCCTGCCTCTGCCTAACAATTCTGCTTTGAGAGCCACTGTTTCCCAACCCAATGAAAACAAAGAAATACCTCTTCTGGCTGTGAAACTGAGGGAGCGGCACAAAGCCTCAGAGAAGATGCGGGGGGGAGCCGTGGGTCTCTGGCTCCCGCAATTTATTTCTGGGTCCTGTGTGATTGTTTCTGAATGTGTGATGCAGAAAAGGAATCACTGCTGATGGTTGGAGACCGAGGTCTCCATGGCTAATCCCCTGGACCACAGTGCCCTGTCCATGTGAAACGGCAATAATGGCTTGCACCTCTCTGCTCTTTGGAGCTTACTTTAGGAGAAGAGCTACAATTTTTGTAATTTGTTGTTGTTGTTGTTTTTAAGTTATGATGGTTAGTCTTCGGTGGCAACTGCACTGGATTTCAAATCACTGTAGGAACACACCTCTGGGTGTCTGTTAAGATGTTTCCAGAAAGGTTTAATTGAGGAAGAAAGGTCCACCCTGGACTTGGCTGGCACCACCTTATAGTTTGGAGTCCCAGGCTAAGCAAAAAGGAAGAAGCAAGCTGAACACTCTCTCCCTCAGCTTCCGGAATGCAGATGCAAATGATCTCCTGCCTCACATTCCTGGCTTTCCCCACCCCATAATGGACTATACCCCCAAACCGTGAGCCAAAACACAGGTCTTCCTTTCTTCTTTAAACTACCTTTGTTGGGTATTTTGTCACAGCAATGAGAAAAGTGACTAATTCATAAGTTGTGGATGGGAACTGAATGAAGTTGAGCAAGTGTGTGGGATAAAAAAAATATTCACATTTACCTAATAATGGTTCATAGGTGACAAATCAGGGTCGTGTGCTTGTTCTTGTTTGGAGAATTCAATAATGCTATGTGTCAGGAAAGAGAGATACTCAGAATGTGGGTCCACATCCTCCCTCCACTATTAAAACATGTGACTTTGGGCAACTTATTTAACAGCTTTGCACCTCAATCAGCACATCTCCAAAATGAATACAATGTAAACAGTTCTTATGAGGAATAAGGGTAGAAAGACATCCCACCACCATCATTGTCACCCCATCTGAGATTACACCTGCTGTGCTCATGGCGTACCTGATGTTCCAGGTGGTGGACACAATGGTGTGCCTCACGTGGTTCCTAAACCCAAACCAACTTCCAGCATATCTCCCTGAGGTCATAGTCTGAAAAGTGAAATATGTTTCCCAGACTCTGTTAGCTTAGAGTCCTGAATAAGATCTCTGAGCAAACATCTAGATAGATATGGACACAGCAGAGTTTAACAGATGAGTGTGTTTCTGTAGCTGGCAGGCAGCTTTTGTGGAGACTTCTTGATGAGGTCTTTTCTGACCACAAGGAGACAGAGGTTCCTTGGGTAGCTCAGTTCAGTAAATGTTTGGTTTTTGGAGTTATTCCAAGAAGCTCTAACTGTTTGGTTCTTCCCTAGCCACTATGATGTTGTGAGCTGTGGTCATGCCTTCATATATCTGTTTTATAGATGAGGTAGAGAGATTCTGTTGTCTGCAACTGAAAAGACCCATTGATATAAAAGACGTGGGCACTTCCCCGACTCACAGATAGACTACGGAAGAGCAATTCTGCTAGTGCTCATTCTATGGCATCACAGGAAGGAAAAGGAACATGGGCCAGTTTCAAACTGGCTTCATTCATTAAGTCTGTAAGGCATGATTATATTTGCACCATAACCTAGGAATTGTGCTTGACAGGGAATGTTGCTGGATTCATATGAACCTAGTGATTTGTCCTCAGAGAGATCTGAGTCAGTGGAAGAGATAAAACTAATGTAAATAACAAAAATAATCTGTGACCGAAGCACTTTAATGAAGGCATGTGTATTTTCAATTTTTGTTACTTTTTGATTTAGCGTACAAAGTGATGGATTTCATTATGAAATTTTCATAGAGATCATCGTACTGTTTTCCTATTCACCTCCCTCCTTTAGGGCCCTCCCCCGTCACCCCTGACCTCCTCTGCCGGTTCCCTGTCCCTCCCCAAATAGCCAAAGTCCTCCCTTGTACTTCCATGTCACATATATTCCATTATTCTCCCTTTTCCCTGTCCTCCCTCCCTAAAGATCTCTTCTTCTGATGGTCCTACACACACACACACACACACACACACACACACACACACACACACACACAAATGCGCACTTAGACAGTATTATCTATCGCGGGAACATAACAGAGCATGACTGAGGAAGCATCAGATTGGTTTCCCAGGAATGAGAAGACAAGATCCATACAGGGATGTAACTCCAGACAATGGGATCATCACATTCAGGTGCACTGAACACATCTCCACCCATAGTGTCTGTGAGGTTGTTCCGATATTTGGATAAAAACGATGTGATTTCTTGAAAATTATGTTAGATTAAGATTATTACCTTCCACAACCACTTTCATACCAGAGGTATTTGTTAGAGAAGATGCAGTTCACCCATGTAGAACTCATAGACAATGAGTTAGCCAAATAAGTGCAGGTGACTGTAACGCACATGTTCTCTCTGTGACTCAAAGCTCCACTTGGAAAATAAACTCACTGAGGTGCAGGACTTCCCATGTCCCACCTAGAACCGGGGTTCTGCCCAGGACTGGGTCTGTGAGAAGCAGGGACTTCTCTCAGGTGTAGATCCAGTTGTTATTGCTGCTCGTGACCGGGAAGGAATGTGAACGGAAGACCATTTGTGTTAAAAGTTGTTTGTAACCAAATGAAATGGAAGCAAGGATGGAACTCTCCCAACTGTGACTAAAGGAATTCTAGGGTTGAAAAATCAGACACATTTTGACAATCCCCACTGTTGAAATATCTGAGGGTCAACTGAATGAGATAAATTACATGCACACTTCCTATAGAATAAGCAAAGAAACAGATAGTCACTAGTAATACCGTATAAACCTAATTGTCTGATTTGGCCAGTTGTCTCATACAGGCTTCCATCATCATTTTAAGAAGTAGAACTCTTTTTCTCAAATCAAACACTGAATAACAGGCTGAAATTCAATTACAGCCTCAGTCTGGACACGGCTATTTCCAGGGCCTGTTGAGGATGGGGAAGTCAGAAAATCTGATTCTCAGCTGGGCCTGCATCCTGTCACATCCCTGCCTGTTGTCTGTTTCCAGGTAGTCAGCCCACACCCTTTGACACCATGCCCAGGTAGTCACTGGGCAACTGGGAAGCTTAAAGGCAACCAAGAAGGGGAGAGTGTTCTGCAACTGGGCATCACTGGACATCTCTGGAGAATTCTAATTGGCCGGGAATCCTGGACACATGTGCTTTCTGTTATATTTAAAGGAGACTTAGAGCGTGGTAGTATCTCTAAGATACTAAGTGCTTTGAGAACATTTTTGTTCTCACAACAATCTATCTGTTCTACAGATGAAGGAACTGGGATGTGAAGATGCCCAAGTTCATACAGGAAATGAGAAAAACCAGAGCCAAGACAAACTCAGAGCTGACAAGCTCAAACACAGTGAGAAGCTGTTTAGTTTGTAAAGGTTTCTTTCAGATCTAATCTCTTCTTTAACCTAGAATTTGAGGATTCTTCATCAGTTTCCAAGTGGCAAAAGAAACAAGAATAACTGTCTATAACTGGTCTACATGGCAGTTTCCCAGCCCTCCTTTCTCGTCATCTTAACTCCAGCAGGAAATCCAGTCTTTGGGAGAAGAAAAGATTTGCCAGAATCACACACCTAAAAGGTCAGGACTAGAGTGTCCTGGGTATTTGAATTTGATTCAAGTGGCCCCCAAAATCTGTTTTTGTCAACCAGAAGGCGGGGGGGGGGGGGAGAAGGGAAGAGAAGAGTAGGGCGGGAAAGGAGGGGGTTAGGTAAGGGAGGGAAATGACGGAAGAGGGAAAGCGGAGGCGACAAGGGAGGGAGGGGAAGGGACATTTTTCTGTTTTCATCGGGATTCTATTGATTAGAAATCATGTTGACTAAATCCAGCTTAGGGAGGAAAGACTGTATTTGACTGCACTATACCTCTCAATCACAGCTCACCAGTGAGGGAAGTCAGAGCAGGAATCTGGAGGCCTGAGCTGAGGAGAAGCCATGCAAGAACACTGCCTGCAGGCTTCCTCCTCTGGCTGTGCTCAGCCTGCTATCTTTTACAGTCCAGAACCACCTGCCCAAGGGTGACACCACCCACAGTGGGCGGGGCCCTCCTCCCCTGTCACTCAGCAATCGAGAAAATGGGGGCTGGAGAACTGGGTTTGGAGCCTGGTGGCCCAGAAGCTCTTGGGGAAATTGCTGGATTTGAGCCCTGGAGATCAATAGACCTCTGAAAGATACCTGGATTTGAAGCAAATGTGCCTGAAAACTGAGAGAAGGCAGCTGATCCAGTCCTCCTGGTTCTGTCCCCTTTGTAAGGAACTGATGCTTACTCCCATGGGGCATCTGGCTTTGAGAAATTAGCTGAATTAGAGGCCATGGGGCCAGGAGACCTTGACATGAGACATGGATTTGGCCCTGGAAGCTCAGTTCTAGATCCATGACCTGTGTTTAGGCCTATGGGGCCAGGTGCTCTAATCTTTAAATCTTTAACTCTAAAGCTATTTGACCATGGAAGATTTTGTCACCCACATCCCAGGATGGACCACCACTGAATGGATTTTGTTCTATGCAGAATAACATAGAGTCAAAAGGCAATCAGCATATTATCCAATATTATGTATCCATTTTCAAATAAAACAACTAGAATGGGCCAGTAATAGGGAGGGGAATGAAAGGTCTTAATCAAGATGAGATAGTAGAACACTGATAATGTAAAAGTAAATAATGAGGAGTGACGTTTAAGTGGGGAGAAGGATGTGAAGGGAAGGCAGAGGAACTGGAGGAGGAATAACCAACATTAAGGATGTTTGAAAAAGTCATGTAGAAACCTACTATTTTATAAGCCTCAGATATATATATATATAAACATATATATGTATACGCATATGTGTACATATATGTTAATGTATGTGTGTATGTGTTGTGTGCATGTGTGTGTGTGTATGTGTGTGTGATTTTGACTGGAGTTAACCTATACATGGGATTATTCACATACAAGAAGCCATAGGTTGCAAAATAAAAAGCCCAGTTCCAGGTGTGGGATAACTCCTCTCAGGTTGTTGGTCAGTCAGAGATGTCCCAGGGAAACTCCAAACCATACAGGATATTACCATTGCTCTTGGTTGCACCCCAGAACTTGATAGTAAGATCCTACTGCTGAAGACACCACACACATTAAACATAGGACATGGAGAAATCAAGTTGGTACTGACCAGTAAACTTCCTCCCTGCTAGCTAGCTAGATCTCATCCTACTGGAAGGTGTGATGCAGGATTCTGGAGGTAAAATGTCATCAACAGTCTCATCCAGCTGTGAAACCTGTGCCTGCAACAATGACTGCCATGATACAGCGTGTCCATGGGTGTAATAGTGGCATGAACTCTACGAGGTTTATCGTCCACTCTCTGGATTTAAGGCTTGCTCCCCTGGGGGGACACCAGCACAGCAAATCTGGCCAAGAACCCACGGCTGGGGAGCTCACAGGCCCCAGGGGTGAACCTACTACTGTTATTTTGCTAAATGCACATAGTATCAAACTGTCTTCCAAATTCACATCTCTCTACCTGTCATTAAGCAGAGCTTTTCAGGATCATTCTCCCATAGCAGTCTACATAGTGCCTTCTAACTCTATGAAGGCCAAGCTCCATTTGCAGGGAGTTTCCAGCTTGGTCCCAGCTAGATCTCTCTTTTCCATGCTCAAATCATGCCACGTCTTCAGCAATAGGGTCTCACCACCTGCTTCCGGTGTACAACCAGCATTATTGTCAATTGCCTTTTTGTTGTAGAGGGGGCCTCCAAGGCTTCCCTGGCCAACAACTCACAGGGAGAGCAACACACACTTGGTACTGGAATTTCTAGTTAACAATTGTATAAAGTATTCTTTCACTCTTTGGCATCTGTAGCCCAGGTCATTGTAGGTTTTTCTAGATTGTCATGGTGGATAATACTTACGCTTTACCTGACCATAAAGGTCCCAGGAATTTTACAGCTATACCTTGCCCTTATACACTGTATGAGTTAGATTCCATCCTGACTTCTTCAGGTGTACTTGACGTTTCTCAACTAGGTTTCACGTCTGTAAAACACTTAGAACTTAAGATTATATCCCTACACAAGGTCTAACACAGCATGGAAAATCCCTTTTCATTTGTATCACCTGTTTTTTCAACCAGTCCATGTCCGGTACAATGGCATGTGACTTAGTTAGTTCTTTACCATCTTTAGTTATCGGCTGGAATACATTTAGTATCTTGGAGTTTTTACATGGTCTCCATGCATCCCCTTATCCTTGATAAATTCATTGGGGCTGTCCCAAACTGTTTGGCCCTACACAGGGACAAGGAAGAATAAGGCTTCTCTTGCCCCTGTTGTTACCCAGGGCCCAACAGACCCTGGGTCTGACTCCTGTTGTCTCTCCATTGACCACACCCAGCTACTAGGAGAGGCCTTGGCCAGGCAAACTATCCCCACCCCTCAAAAGACCATTCTCAGGGGATAAGTGTACCCTGTTTACTCTGCGGGTGGGTATTATCCACCCTGGGATATTTATATTCTTTGTATACCTTTCGTGAACTGTTCCTCAGGTTTTAAAGCCTCCCAGAGCTGCTTTAGCACAGAATTTGGCTTTTTGTCAATCTTTTCTTTAGGAACTTGGGCTAGACACAAGTCTTGCCACATTTGTCTTTGAGTAACCCAAGCAGACCTCCTTCTCTGTTTTGTCTCTTTTATACATTTTATTCTTCTACAGACATACTTTACGTGCTAGTCTAGGTTACTTAAATCTGTCAAAGCCTCTCCTGCCTCATAAAGATCCTGTCCAAGTAGGGGACCGAGCACAGACACTAATTTCGAGGTCCTTGCTCAATCAAGCCTTTCATTAATCTTTACTGAACACAGTCCTATTTGGTCCTTGGAACCAGGCACTATGCCTTGCCTTCCTCATACCTAGTTTTCTCAGCAGTGCCTGACATCCATGGCAGCCTCCACTGGTAATAACCAAGTACCTCTAATGGCTCGTACAAGCTGATCCATCAGAGACTGCTTCCACTTGTACTGCCTCAGGCTACACAACCTATATCTCAAGCAGGGATGAGCGGTTATATTGCTCAGCTTTCTTCCTCTGCAGCATTTATGTTAATATCATCTGCACCTCTGTCCCATATTCTCATGAGCCAGGTGACGACAGGCTCTTTTGCTGCTTGTTTGAATGTCTCCCCTAGTTCCAGCCACTCCAGTGCTGAGTACCCTCTAAGTGCTAAATTCTCCCACTCATTGAGGCCTCCACCTGCTTAGCATGCTGACACCTGGACTTCTCCCTCCTTTGTATTACAGGTTGAACCTGAGGGGCACTCTTAGCTTTTTCTAAGTCATTTCCTTCCTCATCGTTATCTGCCTTCTCTTGTGGGTTCCCAGATGGAGTCCCAGGACAGAGCTTGTATTATAGATCTAATCTGGACTTTCTTTCCTTTTTGCCCTCTTGATCAGAAAAAACGGCAGGTTGAAACTATTTTTTTTTCTTTTCATTTATCATCACAGTCAGAAGCCAGTATTACAGAGGCCAGCTTCATTTCTCTTTCCTGCTCTAATTTTTATCTCAACTCAGTCTTTCTCTGAGTTACTGCCTGAGTCTGGGAGAGATCCCTTATGATCCGTTGCAGTGGCCAAGCAGTTTCTGCAGCAGCCTGCTGAAAATTCAGCCCTTGATGCAGTAGCACTAACGTCTGCTCTAGACCATCTGCTGTTCCCAGAGCATCACCACAATCCCACAGCAAGCATGCCACTGGATGCCAGATATAAGTGGATTCCCATCCTAGGATTTCTCCCACAGACATTGTCTGCCTTGGTGACATTATCTTAGTTAACAACCTCAGGATCCACTGAACAAGCCATGCCAGAAACTTCTCTGTCCATACTCCCTCCCCACGTTAGCAGGCACATAAATCCTTTCCCCAAAGGCATTCTCCATTTTTGTTAAGTCAATCCTGCCGGACTATGCCAATCTGTCTCCAGATTTTTCTTCTCAGTGAGGCATGGTGTTAGGCCCTGCCCCTCTAGGTCTGGAACAACTAAGGAAATGAAGTATGATCTCCAGTTAGAGATACCAGAGTTTATTAGGGTTACTTACAAAGGACTTATTGGGGAGAAGGTGCAACACCCCAATTGAGGCCAGGCTGTAAGTTTCTATATTTTCATCAGAGTCACTGCAGACCTGGAGCTCCACCAAGATGGTGACTGGCCACCCACACCCCATCTCCTATCCAGCACTTCCTGCTTCCCACCTAGGCCCTCCCCCTCAAGTCACTGGTTGGTTGGAAAGTAGTTGACTCTATTGGCTTTTTTCTCAGTCAATCAAATTCCTCAAGCCTGTCTTACTGCCACTGCCACTGACTGCAGCCTCTTTTGGAACCATTGTGTGCCTCCACGGACATGTCCATGGAGCAAGGGGGAAACTTTATGTAAATTTATGCTACAGTGGTGGTTAACACCGAAACACACAACTGGCCAAAGTACAGTGAATAAATGACTATGGAGTTCTCAGCCATGAATAGAACACCTATATTACAGCCCTCACCAAGGCACAGAGACCATTATGAAAAAGGATGCAGAAAGTGTAAAAGCCAGAGGCCAAGGAAGACCAGAGCTGAACAGTGTCCTCTGGATATCACAGGACTACTGCACTCATGTCCTTACAGCAGCTGTGGTTGCCCACAAGACCTTCACAAGGCCAAGTCAGCCAATACTCTAGCATGGTATGGGAAACTGTTTATGAGTCTCCACTCATGATGGAGGAGTTATGAACAGTTGTTGATTTCTCAGGGAGGGAGAGTCAATTTCTAAAAAGGAATGACTCCTGGTTTTTCAACCATTCTCTAGTGGATAGCCCCACACCCAGAAGGACAGCACAAATTAGATTAAATAGGTTGTTAAAAATAAAGAAAAGAGGACACAAAGTTTGGCGGGAGGTAAAGAGATAAGGATGGATCTCAGAAGATTTAGGATGATGAGTTGGGGGTGAATGTCATAAAACTACACTGTATGAAACTCTCAAAGAATTAATAGAATATAAAAATAAATAAATAAAATGAAGAGCAGTAAAAATAGTATCAGAAATTAAGTGATAAATTGATGCTGATTATAGATGATACAGTTATCTATAAAATCTATCAAGAGGATCAACTAGAAAAATTAATTAGATGAGAGACTTCAGCAAGCCAGCCAATTATAGCATGAATGTACAATGATCTGTATAATGCTTCTATAAGACATCAATATTCAGAAATAACGTTGCAGTATTTAAACTACATTGGCATATATATTCATACCATAAGTAGTCACAGCAAATAAACTCTATACATAAAAGGAGTTATCAAGGCATACAAAAAGCCTGAGAAAAAATTACAGGTAACAGATTCTTCTTTAAGAATAATTAAAATATGAAGATAAGGTTTACCATCAAATTAACTCATGAATTTTAAATGATTAAAATGCAGATGTCTAAAGGATTTTTTTAATTGTCTAAAAAATATTTTAGCTTCTCCCTTGAGTAGTAAATAAGATAAAAGTGCTCTTTAATTAAATAAATAAAGCACACCCTGGTAGATATTAAAATTTAATATAGCTGCAGTCATTAAAAGTTTGCAGCATTAGGGTTGGGCTAGACAACAAACAAAGGATAGCAATAATACAGCAAGTACAGAAGCCAGCCCAGCCATAATTATGATTTAGTGCCACCAAAAGTTTCAGCACAAACAACTAAAGATAATACGCTCAGTGTCATCTTGGGGCAATTGACCTATCATTTGGAAATGAATAAATATAAATGGCTCCATCACCCCATTCTTTCCAAATACATTTTAGAAAAATATAATATTTTAATATAAAAATAAGATATATTGATATAAGTGTGTAGTAAAAATGAAATGCATGGATATGAACCTGAAGTGAAAATCATTTTTAAGCAGGACACAAAAGGTAGAAATAATAAGGGAAAAGACAGAGATTTAAATTTTAGTATGTAATTCATGAAACGGACACTGAAGTTCTACTGTGGGTTAGTCACTGTACTAGGCTGTCAGCCCGTGGTAGTTTGGCCAAGTTTGCATTCTTGTAAGTAGATGATCTTCCCCAGCTGCCTTGCATCTGAATGGGGGTGGAAGGAATGCAAGCTCCTCCCAGTCCTGCCCTATGTAAACGCAACAGCAAAATCTTCCTCTGTCTTCCTTGGCACCCAGAAGTTGGTGGCATCACCAGCTGATGAAAGAAACCTTGATCCTAGACTCATTCCTTGGAGAAGGAGCCACCAAGGAGAACCTCCTAACCATGAAAAGCCACATGGAAAACCAGGAGAGTAAATACAAAATCTCTGTGACATGATCCACTGAGATCTGAAGCTATTTGTTACAAACCCTGCCAAGTCTGACTAATACAAGTTACTGCTGAGAGTGAACTGGTCTAGAGGCAGTAGATGTGAAGGCTAGAAGCTGGTACCCATGCTAGACAGAAGAGGAACATGCTGAAAACTTGCATCTGAAGTGATAAAAGGCAGACCATGTGCCTACTGACCCTAGAAGAGCGGTCAGAAGATCACATATCAGTGTATGTTTGACACTAGGCAGTGAGTTTAACAAGGTATTACATTAACCAAGTGCATTTGGGAAAACAGTGATTAGTTTCTAAGCAGAAATAAGAGAAACCAGGAATATTTCTGATATTTACAATAATGGTGTGACCCTGAGGACTACAAAATGGGATTCTAAGAGATTTTGAGTAGCAAATACTCAATGCAAATTTTCA
Source organism: Eospalax fontanierii (assembly GCA_035773235.1). Classification (NCBI taxonomy): domain Eukaryota; kingdom Metazoa; phylum Chordata; class Mammalia; order Rodentia; family Spalacidae; genus Eospalax; species Eospalax fontanierii. The sequence continues at coordinate 150,849,471 of CM069524.1, read as the reverse complement.
GGGGTTTTCTCAGGTACTGACTATGGTAAGTGTATCCTTCTCAAATGTTCTGGAGAAACTCAGGGTAGCCACCTATGTGAACAGGATAACATAGGCTAAGAAAACAAAGACATTATTTGTGGTGTGTGTGTGTGTGTGTGTATGTGTGAGAGAAAGAGAGAGTCAGCCGTCAGTCAGTATAACAAAACACCTGAGGAAAATAACTTACAAAGCTAAAACATTTATTTTCACTAACAGTTTTGGATCTGTTGGCCTCATCTGAGAGTAAAAGGTTTAAAATTAAAGCATCTCTGAGTCAAGAAATATAATGTAGTAAATATGCAAAATAAACAAGTCAAAAGATCACATGTGTAACCTGAGCACTCCAGTTAATGACTATGTGCCTACTGTGTTCAGAATTACTAGTGAAGGAGTAGACTGCAGCTGTTCTTGCCACAGGGAGAGAAACATGGGTAGGTGTGTAAAGTGAAGGCTGTGTCAGCTCATTCCTCTGCCATCACATTTACCACACATGCATCTTATGACATCATGTTGTACACCTTGAATTTATCCAGTAAATTGTATTTCATACATTTTTAACCCAACAGTTTCTTTGTTAGCACTGCATCTCAATGAAATAATTTTATTTTCATAAAGATTTATTTTGTTTTTATTTATGTGTGTCTGTGTGTGAGTGTCTGCCATCTAGTGCAGTGCCCACAAAGGCCAGAAGAGGGTACCAGATCTCCTGGAGCTAGAGTTAACAGAAAGTTGTGAGCTGCCTGACTTGAGTGCTGGGAACCCAACTGAGGTATTTAGCAAGAGCAGTAAGTGCTCTTAACTGCTGAGCCATCTCTCCACCTCCTCCGTGAAATAAATTTAGGTATGCACAAAGATGTTCACAGGTATGGATGTGGTGGAACAAGTTTCTTACTACTATATTGGGGCATGCAAGAAGTATCAGCATGTTGCTTTAAATCAAAATAAACATAATAACAATCCCATTCCATCCTGCCTGAAAGCTGTGAAGTGAGTCTTGGCCTTGAGATGTCTGGAACAAGGAGCTCACCCACTCCGCATATCTCGGCTAAGCACCTCCCCCACCCCCCATCTTTTGGAAGCTATGAGTCCCCCTGCCTAGCATGTTTCCAAGGCTGAGCACCCAGTGCCCAAGGTCAGCCTGTCCCAGGGAGGTCCAACTACTCTGGGGCACTGTCAGCCACAGACTCAAGTCCTTCTAAGCCCTCCTCCCTTTCATGACTGCCCCCCAACTCCTCTTCCCAACAAAAGCTACTTTGTTCTTTGCATAATCCCCTCAATAAACTGAGATTTACTCAAACAAAGGCCAGGAAGAAAGAATTTCTTCAGAGCCCCTGTGACAAAGGAGCCCGGAGCCTCTGGGCTCTTAGAAAGAAGAGGGAGGGAGAACAGAGGGAAGCAGAGCAGAAAGGGCTCTGCCTCTCAGATCCGCCACCAAGACAAAAATAAAATGTGAGAGTGTCTTTGCAAACTGTTCTTGCACTTTAAGATAGCAAAGCTGTTGGAAATAAACGATTTGCAATGTGAGGATATTAAATTCATTATGTTCTACCCATGGTGAGGAATGCTTTGCAGGATTAAAATATTATGTAGAAGATTTATTAACAGGACAGTAATAAAAACAACAGAAAAGGAGGAGAAAGGTGATGAAAACATCTTTAAGTACTCTACCATTTATAATAATTCGAACTTCATAGAATTAAAGGAATGTATGTACATGTGTGTTATATGTGTTTATGCATGTGTGCATACAACACGCCGTGTAAACATTCCACACAACACTCTACTCTGCATGGCGGAATTTTACTTTTTTCTTCTTCCTTGTATCTATGCAATGGCATGTTTTATTTTTGAGGCTGTTTCTCTCTGTGGACACACCAACTTCAGGCCTCTATCCCTGGCTGGCTTAGGACTCTGGCAACTGCCTTCAGTCTGCTAGCTTGGAACTTTCAAAGAGCAGAGCCCGGAGTCATGTGAGTTATAATTGAAAACATTCTTCAAGGACTTTAAAAGCTTTATTGGCTCATCTTTCCATGCTGAGGATGGCCTGAGTCTGCTTCACAGGGATCAGACCATGCAGGGAGTGAGCCTCTGGCTGGGAAGATCCACCAGAAGGGAAGGGAAGGAGAGGGGAGGGGGGGGGAGAGGGAGAGAGGGGAGGGAGAAGAGGAGGAGAGAGAAGGGAAAATGGAGGCACAAGGAGAGGGGACGCGCCCACATGTCCCTTACTCCATCCATAAAAGGAGGAAGTAAAGTCTGTGGACAGGCTGGCTGACTCCTACCTGTGTGTGTATAGAATGCCTGGTGTGTAATGTCCTGGCAAGGATTTTTCAAGAGCATAATTTTGGCTAGCCAGCATTCCCCTGCCCTGAATATCTTCCTATGCATTCGTCTGTGGTTGCTGAGCATGCATCAATGAATTCTGACTGCCAAACCAAACTAAAGGTTCCTCAAGGGCAAACCAGAGAAATGAAGCCTGCTGAGAGCCCTGGGAGCCAGGATGGGCTCTGCCACTAGCAAGCCTTGGGGCTTGGATGAGACTCTAGCCTTCTGGATACCTGGGTCTCCCCTCAAAAGTGAGGCCAAGGCTGGCTGAATTAGTGCTTGTTGGGGTCAGCTGTAGGAAACCCTAAGTATCCCTAAGGTACTGTGGGGGGGGGTCCCCTGCCCTTCCGTGGGACAACTCCTTCTTCATGGGACAACCCCTTCTTTGTGGAACCATTCTTTCTTCATAGGACAGCTCCTTCTTCATTGCTTCCTTTCCCCCCCCCCTCTCTCCCCTCCCTTCATTTTGCCAATATTTTCATACAAGTGTTTCATATGTGTGTTTTTTCTACCACAGAAAATTTGCTTGGAGACGATAAAACTTGACTTTCCACTTCTTTTCCGTTGGCTCATTTGGGTTTTGTTTGTTTGTTGTTTCTCTTTTGGGTCACAGTAATAGCAATAGGGTGATCCAATTCTGTCAGTTACTTTTCTCACGGCTGTGACCAAATACCTGACAAAAAGCCATTTAAGAAACTATTTATTTTGGCTCATGGTTTGAAGACTACAGTCCATTATGGGAGGGAGGCATGACTGACTTCAGGGTGATAAGGGTTTACAGCTGAGACTCTCCACATCTCAGCAGACCTGGAAGGAGAAAGAGGAGACAGGAAGTGGGCTCAGGCAATAAACTTCAGCCCTGCCTCCTATTCTTACTTCCTCCAGCTAAACTCTACCTCTGAAAAATTCTACAACCTTCCAAAACAGCAGCACCACCAAAATGACTTGTGAGGACATTTTACATCCATACCATAACAGCTTGGAAGATCATATAAGACAAGATCATATAAGCACAACACAGGGACCTGTCTGAGGTTAGCCCTTGTTGCTTCATCTGTTATTCATCTTCTTAGACAGCAGCACCTCCCATTTGGGAACTGAATGTGGATTCATATAAAGGAAAGAGAACTAAAGAAAGACATACTGGGGATGTAGGTCAGCTGGCAAGGTGCGCCTCTAGAATGCATGGAGCCCTGAGTTTGATCATCACCTGTACAAAATAAACAGGGCACGGTGGTGCATATCTGTGTAATCCCAGACTTGGATGGTGATGCAGGAGGGTCAGAAGTTCAGGGTCATTCTTGACTTCATGGGGATTTGGAAACTAGCCCGGGATTCATGAGATTCTGTCAGGAAAAACAGAAGGAAGGAAAGAAAGAAGAGAGGTAGGTAAGGTAAGAGAGAGGGAGGAAGGGGGAGGGAAGAAGAAAGAAGGACTATACAATCTGGTGTGACTGGTGGTCTCCGGAGCTTCTGAGTTCATGGCTCCTTCTTCCCTGAAAGAATCTTATATACAGTATTCACACAGTTCCATTGGTAGAAAGGCAAATTACAAACCAGTCTTGGTTGTCTTCATCTTCAGACTCTTGATTTTAAAATAAACTAAGATATCCCCACAGGCTACCTCAGGGATGGTACCCTGGGCAATGAGCAGCTATGTTTCCCAGGAAGTCAGTCTCCCCTCCCTCTGCCCCCGGGCTGTGCTTCTTCCTATCCTGACCCCAGGCTTCATGAAAATGTCCTAAAAGTCTAGTTTAAAAATATCAAGGAGCAGGGCTGGAGAAATGGCTCAACAGTTAAGAGCACTGGCTGCTCCTGCAGAAGACTTGACTTTGGTTCCCAGCACCCACGTGGTAGCTAACGTAAGATATGACTGAAGGACTCTCCCTCCTCCCAGTATACACCTTGGCAACTCCAGCCAAACAACTTCTTGAATTCCCGCCTACTGACTAGCTAGGCGGGGCTAATGACACACTCGCCCAGAGAGTTAGCTGTTCACTGTTCGCACCCGCCCTGAGCAGGTCTCTCTCCAGAGCCGGTCTGGAGCCAGGCACACCAGCCCGGTTCCCTGGAGCCCCGGCCCCTAGCCCCAAGATGAGGGGGCTAGCATTTCTCCACTCGTGGGTACGGAGAAGCTAGTCCCACCTGGTCTTCTCTTAATAAGACTGGGTCCTGTTAGCTCCCAGTGGAGTCTCTGGTCCCTTCTGTCTGCTGGGTCTCTCGAACCCTGACCTTAAGCTAACATCCACGCCCTCTTCTGAGTTCTGCAGGCATTGCATGAAGCCAGTGCACTTACAAACATGCAGTCAAGACACTCATACTCAGAAAATCAAAATAATAAATGAAATATTTTTAAATATCAGGGAGATGAAGAGTTAAATATAATCTGATGGAGGAATTTCTAAAGTTTCTCTGGGCAAAAAAGAAAAACACACACACACAATGCAAGAAATGATAAGTAAACACGAGCTCACAAAGTCCCTCTTTTCCTCTTCTCCATCCTTCAGTATCATGAAAGGTAATGAAGGCAAAGGAATAAATCATAGTTTGGAAGAAATTAGCAGATCGCGCGCGCATGATTTTGCATGGTTTCTGCAAAGAACGCTGGCACTCTCTCCAGAGTAAGACACAATTAAGTCTTCCATGGAGACAACAGGCAGAGCTCCCTGTAAACAGAAACACAGACCAGTGCACCTAGAGGGAGACACAGAGCCTCACAGTGGGGGCTTTATCCAGTGTTGCGCTCAGGCCAAGGGCCTAATGTACAAAATGAACCTGAGGAGCCACAAGCGTTCAGTGGAGGCACAGGGGTCGTGAAGGGATGAGCAGAGGAGAAAAGCAAGGAAGAAAAAGGATGGGGGACAGGCTGCCAGTCCTGTGCCAGGTGGAGAATCTATTTAATATGGGAACTCAGGCTCTGTGCCTGCGTTATAATACCCAAAAAGAGAGAATGGGCCTTCTTCTGAGGGAAGTGGGCATTACACTATGTGGATGCCTTGCTTCCTTGCAGTATTTGGAAAGGAAGAGCACTAACTGTGGGAGCCTTGGGGGACAAAGGGCAAGTCTCCTTGCTCTCAAGGCCTTTGTTTCCTAATCTGAGGATGTGACACTGCCTGCCTTGTAGAGCAGCTTTGAGGGCTGAACAAGAGTGCTCATGTGCACTATTGCTTGAGAATGAGAACTCATAGGGAGGTTGGCATTATTATCATTTCAGACTGAATGCTGCCAGCAACAGCTTTACACAGAGCCAGCGAGCCAGCCCCCGGACTCTTGTGGAGATGTGGAGTGGCAGAGACGACCCTTTTGACCCTGAGGGTCCTTCTGAGGGGTATTATTAAGATCTAGGGGACTGGATGATAAGGTTGATGAGGACTTGTTGAGATTTAGCAATCGCTCTCTCTCTCTCCACTTAAACTACTTCACACATGTTCTTCATGGAATGTTGTGATGTAGTCAGGGGAAGCCTTGGATAATCCACTTCCAGGCATCATCAGCTGCCAGCTCTTGCTGTCCCCAAGCCTGTCAGGCTGCAGTACTGCGGGCCCAGCCTCCTGTCCTCCAGTCAGATCCGATCTTTAAGAACAGATATTTTATGACATGCAAGAGTAAAGAGAAAATACCCAGAGCTGGCTGGGGAGAAAAGGCATGCTGTGGGTTCGTTCCCAGGAGTCCTGCTGACAACACAGAGGGGCGTCCTGCAGGAGGCCCAGGGAGGTGCTGCTGCCCTCCTCCTTTCAGGCCTTCTCTCCTAGCCCCACCCTTCCTCAGCTCTTCTCCTAACTGCTAAGCTACCAGGGTTTATATAGTTGCTTTCTGTTTGCTAGTCCTAAAAGTTAGGAGCTTTGCGTTTTGCCTCATCATTCCCTCCGTCAGCTCTCTCCCACTAGTCTGCTGTCTCCCACACTCTATCCATCCTGAGGCTCACCATACCTTCAGCAGCCGTTGAATAGCAAAGCTTCTGAGTCAGGGACTGTTCTGAGCACCTTGCAGCAATTTACTGTTACCTCATTTGCAAATGATCAAAGCGAGGCTGCAAATGATCAATGCTGTCTTTGGGGGTCCACCCTTGGATCACCACTATACCAGCTCAGTAGACCCAAATGAGGAAATTTGGAAATAAGTATGTCACTGCCAAAGTCTAAAACCAGTTTAATGGTTAACATGAAGGTATATCATGGTACCTCCACCTGACACATGGGGTCACCGTGGGCATAAGAGAACTCAGCTAGATAAGATGCTGGGACCCATACCTGGCAGAGGTGGACAAGCATGACAGATTCAGCTTTGTGAGTTTAGCTTGAAGAAGTGAGACCAAGATAAAGCTTTGAGTCTAAAACCACGAATATTCAGCAGCATAAAATCCAAGCCACCATAGGAGAGTCAGCGGGTTGGCAAGATCAAACACAGATTCACTGAGAATCTCAATAATCCAACCAGAATAAGCCTATTTGCAGCTGGATAGAGCCCTGTCTTTTACACAGAGTAGTTCTGCAGTGAGGTTGGGGTCCACATAAGCTCATGGCCTCACTGAAGTTCAGGGTTGGGTAGAATTTGAAGACCAGCAAGTCCCAGCCGTGAATATTGGGTAAGATCTGGGCTCTGTGCGTCCTGTCCTTTCTCTGTCAAGCAAAGCTGAGGAACATTTCCAGAGACCCTGCACCCCAGCAGCCTGGAGTCCCCCCTTGGCCCTCGATTCTTGTCTTCTGCTAAATTCTCCTCAGGGTACCCAGTCTACCTACTTAGGTTCACCCATCTGTCAGCTTTCTCCCAAGATTCTGAAACCAGACCCGAGAAGATTGTTGCTATCTTCTTCCAGACGAGTGCCTCGGAGGAGCCCAGAGCTCAGTGTTTTTGTAGCCTTGTTTAGAAGAATCCAGATCACCCCAGGTACACACAGAGCTCCTGGCTCCATGAGCCTACAGTTACCTCCAGTCTTGGCTCAGAGGTCTAAGACCAGCTTCTACAGAAGGAACCTCCCTCCTGGTGACACGGTGTTCCTGGCCTACATCAAGACAGACAGACAGCCTTCCCAAGTGACTCTATTCCTTTGGGTCCTGCTGGAGCCTCGGCTCTTGGCATGTCCCTGCACTAGGCAGGAATCCTACACTCAGCCTTCTTCACATCTCATAATCAAGATCAACAGATAATCACGCTTCAGACTACTCCAGAGCTGCTAGGATCCCAAGGAGGCCCCAGTCTTTGAGGGGGTTCTGCCATGAACAGCTGTCTCTATCAGGTTTTGCTGTCTGCAATTTCATTAGAAGAAAAGTCTCAAGGGTGTGAAAGGGAAAACTGCTGGGCCTCAAGGTCACTGAGGTCCCTCCCAGCTGTGGCCTCCTGTCATCCTATGACAACTTTAGGCACCTGGTGTGGGAGCGCTGCAGAAACAGACCGTATCTCATGGCCTTCTGGCCTCTATCCAAGAACTGGCACCATCTCTGATCCATAGCACTTTAGTGAGCCTTCGGTTACTTTTCTGGCTGATGGACCATAGCCTGCCAGATGTTGGAAGCAAAACCCTCTTATCCTACCTCATACAATTAGAGTCTGGTCCTGTCAACCAGTCGCTGAAGCCAAAACAAGTTTCCTTGTGGCCTATGGAACTTGAGAAAAGTTAGAGATGTCAGATCCAGCTGGAAGCTTTCTGGGGTGACCAAAAATAGCTACTGCTCCCTCTAAGGGAAAGGTGAGCCTAGATCAGTAATACTCGCAACAGGCGCATCCTTGTACAACCTGCATGGCTTCAGGAAACCCAGTACTGTGAGCAGACTCCTTCCTACTCCCCTCAGCAGGTCGTAGGATGGAGTTCTGGATGAGGGCCAGGACCCCTGTCAGTGGCTTCTTTCCTGCATGCTAACAAGTCTGAGACTCTGAATCACATGCAGCCTGCTCCTCTGGTTAGCCTGGTCAGAAGTGCATTGGAATTTGAAAGTGTGTTCTCTGAATGTGGCTTACTGGCCAGAGCACTGTGAAAAGTTTTTTAGGCTGTCTAGTTTCCTCCTTTGTAAAGCAGAGGTGTTACTTCTACCTAGCCAGCTTGAGGACTTAAGGATCATAGAGTAGCATAACACCATGCCCACACATAGTGTGGTCTTGATCATGGCAAGAGCTGGATGAGATGTGTGTGTTCTGTCTGTTTAGGCTGTCATAGCAAATCACCACAGACGTGGTGGCTTAAAAATGGCAGAGATTTCATGCTCACAGGTCTGGAGTCTGGAAACCAAGACCAGCATGCCAGAAGATTGGGTGTCTGAAGATGGGATCTCTGCTTCACAGACAGCATCTGTTTGCTGTGTCCTCACATGGTAGAGGCAGAAGAAGGGAGGAGGGTCAAGTTCTTTTTATAAGAGCACTGATTCCCTCATGAGGGCTCTACCTCATGATCAAACCACCTTCCTCTTAGGCTAGCCACATCGATGTGTGAATTCCAATGTACAGACATTCAGACCATGGCAATGTGCACTCGATGCTGGCAAAATTTCCCAATTTCCTTCCAGGTACAAAAGGACCTGAGCCTTTGAGCTGTTGAGTTTATTCTGGGTCCATTGCTTTGGAATCTTATTAGAGAGATGCCACATTGCTGAGCACATACACACTTGCCACATACTGTGTCATATTTACATTATATACACTGTTACAGTCTGTGATACATGCCAAGTGCATTTTAGCACAATGCCTTGGGTATAAACTATACTCAGTCAATGTTCTCTTTTGGCTACTCTAGATATCACCTTTCTTTAATCACGAAGACACTCTCTGGGCTTTTGAGCATCTTTCCCCAGCTTAATGGTCCATTTTTTCCTTTCTTCATAAACTATTTCTTTTATTAACCATGTGTCCCGGCCGTTGTTCTGGGAACAAGAACCTGGAAATCTCCACAGGTACAGTCCACACTCTGGCCCATGCCTTTGAGCGCTTGCTAGGAGCCAGCCAGGAGGTAAACACAAAGTACTCCTTACAGCCTCTCTCTTTCTTAATAAGGGCACCTCCATTGCTCCCTTCTCCTTCCTCAGACGTGGAAACTGGGGTCAGGTCCTCCTGAGAGACGGGCTCATAGCCTGGAGGATCCAGATTATACCTCTCTGCTGCTTATGGACTGGGGATGTGGCTGAAACTTCTCTCCTTCCCCTACAAGATATTAGCTGAGCTTATGCAGAGGCAGAATTAGTGCACCTGTTGAGCCTGGACTTAAGACCAGGAGGCAGCTGCCAGTGACAGTCCACATTTAATCTAGGAAGTGCATGGATTCTATTAGGGACTTCTGCACCAGTGAATAATGGCCCCAATCTCATGCAGAGCTGCCCTCTAACCACAGGCAGAGGGTGATGGTAACATAGGCCACCAAGAAGATAGTGACAAGGCTAGTCAAGATAAGAACACTCATATGGCTGTTCCAAGATCTCAGAGCAACAAGCCACTAAGTCCCTCTCTGCCACCAGACTCAGTCTCTCCCACGCTGCCGACATGCTCACCCACCCCCCCACTCTCTTCCTTCCTTTCTTTCATCCTTCCTAAGACCCTTCAAGATGATGTGTTTAGGGCTTGAACACAGGGACTACAATAGATCTCCCCCAGTGCCCACCTCACACTTGAGGTAATTTCTCCAGAGACTTATACAGTCCTAAGTGAGGGCATGGGAAGGCTAACTTCCAGACCATTGAAGTGATCTCACATTTACCAACTTCATGTGCTGATCTGCCAGATACCCGCAAGCTCTGACTTGTCCTGACAGGCCAACCACTGGTGGAGACAGAGATTTAAGGTCCACAGTACAATCTGGTGGAATGGGAAGCCAAACATAATTGTACCCAGAGGCTAAATGTCTCATTTGTTTTCTATTAGTTCTATTTCTTGCTGCACCCTAGAAGCACTCATTATCACGCTCATTTTCTGTACAGAGTACTATCTCCAAAGATATGTATTTAATTCCTTAAGTAGTAAGATGTTCCCTTGAGTATGAGATCCAAAGAAAAAAGCCCACCCATTTGTACTTTTAACCTGAATGGTGATTTAAAATACAAAAAAAAAAACCACAGCCATTCAAACAAGCAAACCTCTTCATGAACCTGGCAGCCTACTAGTATAAGCTTGTTTGGAGGGTCATCTTGTAATGGCCTGAGTTCCTCCATCCTGTATAAGGCCACCACCTTAATAAGCTGTCCCTAACTTTGATAAGCAGGTACAGGGAAAGTTTAACCACAGGACTGCTCCAGAAAGAATTAACCACAGAAAAATACCCCCACAGAATCTGGAAGGTCTCAGTTAATGCCTTACAGCTTTTATAACCACTTGCTTAATGCTTATCTTGCTTAATGCCTATCTGAATTGCTTAATGCTCATCTAGCTTGCTTAATGCTTAACTGCCTTCTATAACCGCTTGCTTGCCTGCAGCAAGAAACAAATATGTCATGCCTACTACAGGATCAAATATATCATGCCTATTGAAAGAACAAACATGTTATGCCTGTATAATCTTGTATAACCACCTGGTTCATCAGGATGTTTTATAACTCTGTTCTCCTCTGAATCAATACTGGACTCTCTAGATCCTGGTCCAGAGAGTGCAGTCACTGGCCAGCTAAAAGTTCAGCTGATTCAGAACATCTAGAGTCTGAGTGTTCCTTCCGAGGAGTCTAAGCACTGTAACAATCCTGGGAGAAAATCTTTATTCCATCAAAGAACAATAAATAATATCAGTGATGTTTTGGTAAGGTCTAGTTTACCAGTGTCATGGGAGCAGGGCAGAGACAGAGAGACAGAGATAGAGACAGAAACAGAGAGAAAGCACAAACAAGTGATTGATTCAATCCCTGGCTAGGGAAAGGATCAGCCTAGAAGGACTTTGAGAAACCTCAAGCAATGTTTCTGATTCTTCTTTGGCTACACTCAGACTCCTCCAGGGATACCTGGGTTGAACTGATAGAAAAAAGGTCTGTCCCATCAGATCTCCTTAAGGACTTAATGTGAGGTGAAAGATGCTGCTATCCACCCCAAAGTTCCTGGCACCTGTCTCCATTTAAGATTTTCTTTAGAATCCTCATTATGCAGCCTCAAGAATGTGAATAAGGTTGATCTTGAGAATCTGAAGAAAAAGAAGCTGACATTTTACTGCAATACCATCTGGCCTCAATTCAAGCTGGGTTATGGGAAAGTTTGACCAAAGGACAAAAGATGAAAGTTTAAACTATAATGCTATTCTGCAGATGGACCTATTTTGTTATAAATCAGTGGCCTAAAGGCCTCCATGGCCCTCTACCAGGATAAGAAGAGCAAAAGCAAGCAAACAGAAAGAAAACAAGCCCCTTAAGGAAATTTGCTGGATCACCACATGCAATTAAAATTCTTGCCACTTTTTTTCAACCATGAACCCCCTCAGCAATGCAAGGAGAAGCTAGGAAGTCTTTCTGAGGACTCATCCAGATTTATCAGCAACTTCCCAATCTTAACTTTAGTTTATGACCTTGCGTGGAAAAAACCCACATTCAGCTAGCCACTGCTAACCGATTTAAAGGGTCCATGGCACTAACTGACCATGTCTAAACCTGCCTCCTGTCTTGTTCTCTTGCCTTGTGGGGACTTTCAAATATCCCCATTCTCTGCAGCCATGGCACAACAGACTCTTGCCTTCCTTGTACCTTCTAAAACAGTTAAAACTTTTATATTTTATTTATCATTTAAATTTTATGTGTATGAATGTATTGCCTGCATGTAACACACCTGTGTTCTGCAGTGTCTGTGGCTATCAGAAGAGGGAGTCAGATTCCTTGGAACTGGAGTTACAAGATGGTTGTTAGCTGCCATGTAGGTGCTAGGAATCAAACCCGGGTCCTTGAAAGAGCATCCAGTGCTCTTATCTACTGAGTCATTTCTCTAACCTTTGTTATTAACTTCTTAAACCTATTAAACTAGTATCTTGGAGTCTATTAACTATTTCATAAAACCTTAAAGTGATACTTGGTTCTTTCTTCAAAACAGCATTCCCTGGACTTGTAAGATAAAAGATTCATTAAACTGTGAAATTTTATATTGGATACATAGATTTTGATAAGGATTTCCATCCAAAACTGACTGGAAGAAAAACAGTTCACTGAAATGCTATTTCATTGGTAACAAAAATATGAGGACATAAAAACACTATATTGTAATCAAAATACTTCTGAGTAATACACATAAAATTTTAATACATTAATTACTATAGACTTCTTTTCCATGAATGTTCTTAATACACAAAATGTTAAGCGCAAGGGTTTTTTTTTAATTAAGGTTGTAATACATATCAAATAATGGATCATATATTTGTCAAAGATATTCATGTTAACTTTCTTTTTCACAATGAAAATCACAGGAGATACAATCCCAACCAACAGTAGCATTCAAAATCTAGCTATGTGTGCAACAGAAAAGGCTATGCTATCAAGTCTTCAAATAGAACTGGCTAATATCTTGCATTTTAAAGACAAATTTTAACTTATACTTATGACATTAAAATATAAAAGCTGTTACCTATCTACCTGGCCGCTCCTCTTTAAAAAACTGGATTTTCAACATTATTATCTTACCCAATTTAAAACTTAAAAACAGGATCAATGAGATGATCAGCAGGCAAATAAAGACAAAGACACTTTCTCAGCCTTACCTAATTGTGAATCCTGTGAACTGCAACAATTGGCCTGATAAGAAAGGCCTACTTGGAAATAGTGGCATGAATATTATGGGAACAATTAACCGCTTTCTAATTGGATTTAAGGTCCACTTCATAGGAGGGAGGCCATATCTGACATTGATAACAGACCTCAGAATCTGAGGCTAGACAGGTCAGAACATAGGGGAGAGCCTAATACTAAAGTGTTAAACTGACTTTTTGCTATACCCATTGATTGATGCATCTACAACTCTCACCAGAAAAGCTTCCTTATACATCAGAGGGTGATTCACACAGAAACACACACTGGTTAACATACAGAGAACAAGAGGCTGCAGAGTACTTACCCCTGAATAGGACACCTATATGAAACTTGTACTTCCCAAGTCTCAGGGATCATTGGGGAAGAGTGGGTAGAAAGAAAGAAATAAAGAGCCGGAGGTGGGGGATGACCACAAGGAAGCAGAGTTTTCCAGACAGCTGGTCAGTTACTCATATGAACTCACAGCAATGACGACAGCACACACGAGTCCCATGCAAGCTCAAACTGGACAAAATTCCCACATAGAGAAATGGATAAGAAACCCCAACCCTACCTGAGGAACTACTGGCAACTAAAGGCTTCTGGGAGTGAGAGAGACAGTCTCTTTCATGAGTGTGACTCTTGATAGGTTAACCAGGCTCCAGTGGATGGACCCACACTGAATGACATTTGGGGCTACTAATTAGACTCCATATATGTGTATATACATGTATATATAACAGAATACACTAATTTGGGTGGGGGTAGTAAGAAGAGATGCACAGAGAGGAGGCGATCTAAATAGTATCAAAATAGATTGTATAAAATTGAAAAACTTCAATTTAAAATATATTTTTTAAAAAGCTGGGCGTACGTAGTGGTGTGCACAATCCCAGCACCAGGGAAGTAAAGCGAGGTGGATCCCCGGGATTCATTGGTCAGCCAGCTAACCCTAATCAGCAAGCCCCGGGTCTCTGAGGAAAGACACAAGGTTTACCCCTGGCCTCCACGTGTGCACACACAAACACACTCATGCAAAATAAGTAAACACAGATTTCTGTGGTGAACAGTTTACCATCATCCTCACTCACCAGTGTATTCCCCAAATCTAGGTCCCAGAATGCTGCTGCAGGCCGTCAAAGTGGGTATCTGACTGGCATGACCATCACTTGCTGAGGACCGTTGGCTCCAAGCACTGTGGCTTACGGTAACACAGATGTTGCCTGTCCATTTTCCCTACAATATCTAACCTGCCTAGTCCAACATCAACCCAGACTTGCTACCATGAGGGACAAATGCAAGTGGTTTCAGAGGGAGCAGCTGTTTATCTAAAATAAGGATTTATCTGAATCTGTAATTATTCCGAGCTCTGCTAGGCATCCCATTTGAGCATCTCGTGAGCCATCAAGTCCACCTGGCTATAGCTGTGCATCATCTTTCCTTTAGAAATGAAGCTTGTTTCCCAGCCTGTGAATTTACATTCTAGCAACACCCTCCTCTCACCGACTCAGACCCGGAGTGCCAGGTCCCCTGCCTCCCTCTGAATCCCTGTATATACTGGCTTCACTTCTAAGCTCTGGGCTCTGGCAGTCATTAGCTGCTTCCATTTCTACATCAGTGGCTGCCAGCCCAGGCCATTCATTACCTTCCATCAAATTAGTGCAGCCATTTAGTAATAGACATCCAGTTACCAGTGTGCTCTCTCTGGCCTCTGATAAAATAAGAAGGAAATGAAATAGTAAGAGGCCAAACTATTGGAAATGATGAGACAAAGCAATGGTTTATTTCATAGAGAATGATTTCCTATTTGTTCTAAGTCTAAAACAAGCCACTGAAAAGTATTGCTATGCTTTGTGTTTGCCTTCTCCAAAACTCAGGTTGAGATGTGATTCCTGATAGGATCATATTGTGAGATATGTGTTTTAAGAAGAGGTTGAACTCTGAAGGCTTCACTTTGATGGGTGGGTTTGATGCTTTAATAGAAGGACATTTTGGAGCAGGCACTGGCTCTTGGTCAACAGAGACTTTCCAGACAATGCATTTTTTGTTTACAAATCCCCCAATCTGTAATATTCTGTTACAGCAGCATAACACACACTAACAGAACTATGAAACTAAGAATATCAGTGATAAAACAGTCAATACTAAACACATGGTAAGCAAAACATCAGATCTGTTCCATGTACAAGTCATAATCAAATATAGCAGATTGCTCCTGAAAAGCAACAGAAATATTTAGAATCAACACTAAATCAGTGCAAGATTTTATTGTGGTTTGAATGTGAAATGTCTCCCATAGGCTCCTGTGTTTGAACACTTGGTCACCAATCGGTGGAATTGTTTTGAAGGGCTGTGGAACCTTTAGGAGGTGGAGCCTCATTGGGAGAAGTAGATAAATGGGAGTAAGTCTTCAGATTCTCAGCCCAGTTCTGTGTTACGTTCAGCCACTGCTTCTGGACTATGGATGCAGTATATTCAGCCAGCCACCATCTTCCCTGCCTTGAATGGTAAACCTTTCCAGAGTATACTTCCTCTTTCTTTGTTTCTTTTCAAATATTTGATCACAATGAGAAAAGTAACTAGTACAGAAAATTGTTACTGAGAAATGGAGCCACCATTGTGATAAACTAGACCCTGTGGTTTGGACCTGGTTTGTGAGAGGAATGTGGAAGAGTTCACAGCTGCAGGCTAAAGAGGCCCTAAAATGCTGTAAGCAGAGCTAAGTGGGCTATTCTAGTGTGATTGTGTGATCGATCGGCCAAGGCCAGTGGAGACCTGGCTCATGAGCTTCAGGGTGGAACAAGGACACTATTAGGAATCTGGCTAGATGTCATTCTCACGACAATCTGGTAAAGGATCTGGCTACGTTCTACCCAAGTCCTGAGAACTTGAGTGAGGCTGAAATTCAAAAGCAGTGGACTGGAGGAAATGTCAAGATGGTATAGTGTTCAGGCTGTAGCAAGGCCACTGCTCACTGCTCTTGCCCACATCCAGTCAGAGAGAGAGCAGCAAGTAGAGCAAAGGTGATGAAAAATGTGAAGTTCTGGAAGGAAAGGTGTGTGAGCAAGGAGGGTGCCCACCGCCACACCAAAGCGTCTGTCATTGCTAGATTAGCACTATCAAAGGGAAAACCCACTGGGCCAATACAGAGGTGCCCTGAAGGCAAGACCTGGGTGCCTCAAAGGCTCCAATACAGAGCAATGCAAATTTATCAGAAAAGAGAAATCCAGACGGGAGAATGCAGCTGAGGGGTTCCTTGTTCAAAGCAACAGCTTAGGAAAGTGACTTATTTTAGGTATTGCTTTTTTTCAGGTATTTGGTCAAAGCAATGAGGAAAATAATTAATGCAACACATGGAAACTACAAACGTTCACAGCATATTCTCAGAGAAGAGGTTGCATTTTATCTCGCAAATTGACTCCCAAGCTCAATTCACTACCATTAAAACAAACGTACACTGTACCATAGAATTTAACAATTATTTAACAATTATGAGTCTACAGAAATCTAGAGAATCATAAAAGTATGCACGCGGCCCTCTGCACCCACTGGGAATTGATCCCCAAATCTTCCATGGATACAAAACCCATGAATGCCCAATCCT
This sequence comes from Eospalax fontanierii, assembly GCA_035773235.1. Classification (NCBI taxonomy): domain Eukaryota; kingdom Metazoa; phylum Chordata; class Mammalia; order Rodentia; family Spalacidae; genus Eospalax; species Eospalax fontanierii. The sequence goes on along the minus strand of CM069524.1, from coordinate 150,832,860 downwards.
TGGAAAAAGGATTCATATTTGAATAGAAATCATTAATATCTCTGACATGTTTTAAATCATTTTCAGATTATTTACAATGCCTAAGTGCCATACGAATGTTATGTAAAGGATTGTTTACTGCACTGCTTGGGAATAGGACGAGGAAAATGTCTGTACATGTTTAATGTAAGCAGGGTTTTTTATTTATGTTTTCTTTTTCTTTTTGAGATGGTGTCTCAAGTTGCCCAAGTTGGTCTTGATCTCACTATGCGGAGTAGGATAACCTTGAACTGAGACCACCACCTGAGTGCTAAGATTATAAATAAATACCACAACGCCTGGTTTATGTGCTGCTGGAAATCTAACTCATGTGTACTAGGTAAGCACTCTACCAACTGAACTATAATCAGTCTACCAACTCGACTATAATCTCTAGCCTTATAATATTTATTACATGTGTGTATGTGTATAGTATGCATGTGTATATATACATGTTCACATACGAGTGGGTGTACAAGTGTGTGGGTTGAGATCTATATTGTTGAGGTTGATGTCAGGTGTTTTTTTAAATTTCTCTCTACCTTACACATTGAGTCAGGGTCTCTCATTTCTAACCCAGAGTTTACCAATTTGACTATTTATAGCTGGTGAGTTTGCTCTGAATTCTCTATCTATATTCTCACCTTCTAGGATACAGGTGAGCTGGCACACTTACCTGGTGTTTACGGGGTATGAATAAAAAGATCTGTAAAGGAAAATGAAGATGTCAGATGTCATAATTCATGATGTTGTGTGGAGACTGTTATGATTAGAGATGGAAGAAGAAATAGCAAATGCCATATGGAGAACGTGCCCTTTATTTGGAAAAACATAAGTAGTCCACCTTATTTTATACCACCCACAAAATTAAAGACAGTGTAATCAGTCAAATGTAGAAATCAAAGCTACACAAGAATATATAAGAGGATAATAGTATGATATTGGGATTAGGAAAGCATTCTCTAGAAGACAAAAAAGAGCCATAAAGTATCAGACTGATTTAACCCAACTGCACATAAAAACTAGTTTAAAAAAGATCCAATTAATAAGGTTAAAAGAGCATCCCATGGTGGAAAGAAGAAAGTCCAATGAAAGGAATGTAGAAGGTGCTGTAAGATAAGAGATGTCCAGTCACTGATGACCTCAAAGACCATGTCATGAAATTTCTTATTGACCTTAGGGGAAGTGGACAGTCTCTGGAGACTTATGCATGAAGTGACGGTGAGCTGTCGAGATTTGCATTTGACAGAGCACTCTGAGAGCGGGGAGGAGAGTGACATAGAGTACAGCTGGGGTGGACTGGCTAGAACAGCTACAAGACTGACTATAATGGCTCTTCAGGAGCTGATGAGCAGGGTTGACAGAAATGGAGAGACGTGCATAGAGTAGAGAGATGACATGGAAGTACAATGGATCCTGCACAGCATCGGGGATGGGAGTGAGGAGAAGAGTGTGAGAAATGATGACCGGATTCCTGGTTTGTATAACTAGATCGGTGGCGGAGTGTGAAGGAAGACAGAAAAAAATGACAAAAGATCTGACTCGGGAAGGAAAGTCAAAAGTTCTGTTTGGGGACTGAGGAGACGGCTCAGTGATTGAAGACACTTGGTACCTGACTATACAAGCCTAAGGACCCGAGTTTGATTCCAGAACAAACACAAAGATGGAAGGAGAAAACTGACACCACAAAGCTGTCCTTTGACCTCTAGAGACACATACATTACAAACTTCCAGTTAAAAGAAAGATGTTCAAATATGACTGATAAACTGTTCTGTGATGCCATGTCACTGACACATGTGAGGATTCTTCATCTGACTCTTGAGTGAATCCATGTGCAGTCAGGACCAGAGAATTCTGAGCACCAGAAAGAGGCCATAAGGGTTCTAGGAAGATGATATCATAGTAATCATGACAGTAAACATGTTTTCATGTGTTCACTTACAAATTTATTTTAATGAGCTTGTATTATTTTATTAGGTTATTAAAAGATCAGTAGAGACCTTTTTTGATAAATAAGCTTACAAAGAGAGAAAAATAGATGACTTGTTTCTATTTTATTTCCTTTACTATTTATGATGTTTTGAGGAATAATGATGTTTGGGAGGGAGGAGGGCTGGTAGCTCATCAGCATGCAGTGTACATTATGATGCCATGGGAGAGAGTGGGAAAAAAGAACTTCACAGGGGACAGGAGAGAGAACCCCCATGGACATTTTCAAAATGTGACAACTGTAGATGCACTCCAAGAATGCCAGCCCAGCTGGCCAGTGACCCTGGGGAGTTGTCTGTCTAGCTCCCAATGCTGGGATTACAAATGCATCACACAACACCCAGTTTTTAGGTAAGTTCTAGGGCCTCATGCTGGCACAGCAAGCACTTTACCCACTGAACCATCTCCACAGCCCAAAGCACACAGCACTGTTTCTAAATGAAGATGTATTCACATGGCCTTCATGGCGTTCCTGTCTTGTCAGCATCATCCACTGCAGTCCCATTCGGGGTCCTAAAGAAATGCTTAATCTTATCAACAGAAATTGAAATTAAACAAAGCTTTCTCTTTCGTTTGCCATTTCTCTTTCATATCCTTTCTCTTGCCTGAGCCAACTTACACCAATGCTCAGAGAGTATATGTTGCTGACTAACTCCCCGGTTTCCTGGACCTGTGGGATCTGAGCTGAAATGTCTTGACACTTCCTCAGACATAGCCCCAGGCCTAGCTCTGCTGAGTTCCAAATCTTGTCCGTTTGGATATCTGTGCCTTTCTCAACCACCCTTGCTGCCAACAAATCCTCACAGTGCCCCCCCCACCCAGTTAGCTGCATTTCAGAGTGTGAAGGAGAAGATTCTCTGACACCTGCTTCCTGCCTGTCTGCTGCCTCATTTCCATCTCCTACAGCCTAAAATTAGATGACATCGCCAGGAAGATGTTCGTCCCAAGAAAAGCAATCCACATAGCAACACAGGCCCAGCTCTGCAGCAACTGCTCTTAAAAACATCATCCGACCTGCACAAGAAAGGAAGAAGAGAGAAGTTGCCTAGAGAAATGGACCACACAGCTGGCTGAGCGTACCATTCACCTCTCAGAGGGATTTGAGGACATTGCTCCGTAGATGTCCTGCTCCCCTAACCACAGCTCCACACAAAGCCTGTAAGAGGCAAATTCAGGTTCCACGCCTTAGTGTTCACAGCAGGATAAAGTGTAAAACCTAGATCCATGTTAGCACCTCTTCTCTGATTAGAAATTTCCAGAAAACAGCTGATGATAACTCCATCAGAAATATCCCTTATCTGATTCATATAAACAATATGCGTAGGCATGTTTGTGAATATGCATTTTTTTCAGATATGGAGATAGATAGAAGCATAGACTGATGGACTACAGAAACTGAGAGACCTAGCCTCACTGGCCTTTTTTTCTCCTTCTCTAATCAAGATGCATTTTCTGGAGTCTACATTCAATTCCAATTAAGGGATGCTTTTATGCGTTTTATAGCAGAACAACTATATTTAACACCACCACTCACTCTAAATAGTAATTGGATTTTATAAGGTATAAGGCTTTTAAAACTACCTTGAGTCTCAGAACCTTCTCTTTGCTGCTAATGAGCCACTCTGGCTGAGCTCGAGGCAAAAGCACACTGGCAGGGGCTCCCTGGGCACTGAGAGCTCCCACTCCACCTCTACTGTTGGGGAGCAGAAGCCTACACAGGGCCTTGGCCAATTTTCACAGCCAAGGGAGGAAGCAATTCCTCTTTTAAAAATACATAAGTGATTTGAGGGAATTGGCACCCTGGCTTTTTTAAAGCATTCAGAATTGGATTTTAAACACAATGACTGCAAAGAAGGGGAAAAACTGCACATTCAGAAATCCATGCTATTCTATCAGAAAATATATCAGCTTTTTGAAAAACAGGACTTCTGCAATATTCACTGAGATTATGTATGATGCCTTGAGTCTCAGATGTTTCCATGACTCCAAATAAAAATTCCTCCCATGTCAGAAGAAATTCCAAATAAGCTGGAATGAAACAGTAACTGTATCCAGAGAATAAATGAAAAAGAAAGGGAGGGAGAGGAGGAGGGAAGGAAGGAGGAAGGGAAGAAGGAAGAAAACCCCTCTGGAATGTGTGAGCTTGCCTGTATACATACAACCCAGCTTTCTACTGATTCCCACATCGTTCCCTTCTACGTGGCAGTAAAAAGTTAAGGGACAAAGTACATGAGAATACATCTGGATTTTGGAAAGATGGTGCTATAGGAGACATCAGGAGCCTCTTTCCACCTAGACAATTCCACGAACAGAACTGCGCAACTCCTAGAATGCTGCAGTCTCTCAGCAGCATTGTGTCTGCAGGGCAAGGCTTGCACCTTTAAGTACAGTTAGTTTCCGGCCCTCTCAGCTCCTGGCTCATTCCCCACCCTCCACTCCTGTGGTTCACGTACTCCTGGAACATCTGGCATACAGCTTTCAGAAGCCATGATAGACAAGAAGGACTCGTTCTTAGAACCTGGATTCTGAGACCTGATTGCTGCTCTGAGCACACAGATGCAGATGCACTGGGGAGCAGTTATTCCACAGGCTCACAAGTGCCCCAGCAATCAAGCCTCTCCTTCTCTAGATAGAAAGACTCGCAGAGAATTGAAAATAATGGTGCCTTTGTCCTGTCTTTATCTGTCTCCTTTTCTTCTTCAGAAGTCAGACATTACAGACTAAGACTTAACAAAAACAAGTCAGATTTGGAAAGATGAATATCACAGGTTGCTTCTCACATGTGGAATCCAGATTCACACACACACACACACACACACACCACACGGCATGAAAATAGAAGGGAGGGTCTGTGAGAGAAGACGAAGACAGGAAAGGGGGAGGGGAAAAAAGAGAGGGTGGTGGGGAGAAAGAAACGGGATGCCACTTTCCGTCATCTGCACACTCTAAATGTGTATGTGAGTTTGTGTGTGTGAGTGTGTGTGCATGTGTGTGTGCATGAGCGTGAGTGTGTGTGCGTGTCTGTGAGTGTGAGTGTGTGTGCATGTGAGAGTGTGTGCGTGTGTGTGAGTGTGAGTGCGCGTGTGTGAGTGTTTGAGTGTGAGTGTGTGCGTGTGTGCGAGTGTGATTGTGTGTGTGATGGGCGTGTGTGAGTGTGCTTGTCTGTGTGAGTGTGCGTGTGTGTGATTGTGTGTGTGTGATTGTGTGTGCGTGTGTGCATGTGTACGTGTGTGTTTGCGTGTGTGTTTGTGTGTGCGCATGTGTGTGCGTGTGTACGTGTGTGTTTGCGTGTGTGTGTGTTTGTGTGTGCGCATGTGTGTGCGTGTGTGTGATTGAGTGTGAGTGTGTGTTCATGTGTGTCTGTGTCTGTGTGTGAGTGTGAGTGTGTGTGCAAATGTGTGTGAGTGAGTGTGCGCGTGTGTGTTGTGTGTGAATGTGTGTGAGTGTGTGTGCGTGTGTGTGGGTGTGGGTGTGGGTGTGCGTGAGTGAGTGTGTGTCGTGTGTGCGTGTGTGCGGCGTGTGTGTTGTTGTGTGTGAGTGTGTGTGCATGTGTGTGTGTTTGTGCATGTGTGTGTGCGTGTGTATGTGTGAGTGTGTGTGCAGGTGTGTGCGTGCGTGTGTGTGCGGGAGTGTGCGTGTGCGTGTGTGTGAGTGCGCGTGCTTGTGTGTGTATGTGTGTGTGAGTGTGAGTGCGTGTGTGTATGTGCATGTGTGCATGTGTGTGTGCGTGTGAGTGTGTGTGTGTGTGCGCGTGTGTTTGTGTGTGCGTGTGTGAGTGTGCGTGTGAGTGCTATGCGTGTGTGTGAGTGTGTGTGTGTGCGTGGGTGCGGGAGTGTGTGGGAGTGTGTGTGTGAGTGTGTGTGGAGAGAGAGAAACCTCTTCCCTGACAGGAAGGGACAAACGAGGGGAGGAGGGAGGACGGCAGTGGGGTGCGTGAATAAAAGCAAGAACATATATGTAAGAGAACGCCATCGTGAAACCCATTATTTTTTACACAAACTTAAAAAATAATTTAAAAGCAAATACATACACAGGAGAAGTTAGATAGTCACTACATATGCCCATGTAGAAGTTCAGTCCCAGGAAAGGCAGGAAAGGATCCTAAATTGACATTTTAGGTTCAGAAGCACAATAAGAAAAACACCAGAAAGGAAAGCAGCAAAACACGTCCCCTTCTGGGGAAGGGAATGCCTGTACTTCCAGAGTTACCAAACTACCAGATTAAAATGTCCACTTAAAGGACCAGTGTGGTGGTACACAAACTTAGCCTGGGCTGCACAGTGAGTTCCAGGCCAGCTGGGAATACAGGGAGGCACTGTCTCAAAAAAGACAAAAAAATTTAAAAAGGTCATTTATGGATATCTAACTATGATCAGAATATACTGCAGGAAATTTTTTAAAATAACTATAAAATAAATCAAAAGGCAAGCATGCCTTTAAAGTAAAATAAATGCCAAGTTTTAAAAAATCACAAAGCATACCCCAAAACAGGAAAGCATGGCTCCCTCAAAGAGAAAAAACTGTCCCAAAGGAAAGACTAACAGCCAAATGGCATGTCAAATAGAAAGCACTTGCAACAACTGTATGAAAGATGTTTAAGGACTGGAGAGATGACTCAGGGGTTAACAGCATGGGGCTGCTCTTTCAGAGAACCTGGGTTCAAATTCCAACACCTACATGGTGGCTAACAACCGCCTATAATTCCAGTACCAAGGGATTCAATGCCTTCTACTGTCTTCCTCTGGGATTGCATGACACGGATGCACTTACATACATGCAAGCAATATACTCATACACATAAAATAAAAATAAGTAAATCAAAACACAAAGATACTCAAAAAATTAAATGAATGCATGTAAGATGTCAAGAAAATAATGTATAGATAAAGAAATATCTATAATTAGAAAGAAAATCAAAATGGAAACCAGAAATTTCTAGAACTGAAAGATGAATTTTGTTAGAGTGATTCAAAGGCAGATGTGAGCAAGCAGAAAGAAGAATCAGTAATCCTGAAGATGGTACAACCCAACCAGTCTGAGAAAAAATGAAGAATGAACAGAGCCAGGGACAGTGGATATAAAGCAGTCCAACACAGGTACTGTAGAAGTCCCAGGAATAGAAGAAAAAGAAAGACAGAGATCATATAAGGCTCTAATGGCTGGAAAGTTTCCAAGTTTAATGAAAGACATGAATATAAATATCTAAAGAATATCTAAAATATAAACATCTAGTCCATGAACATAAAGTAGGATGAGGTTGAAGAAGTCTACTCAAGACCTTATAGTCAAGTTGTCCAAATACAAAGAAAATAACACGTCGTCTTCAATAAAAAGATAAGCATATTTCTCAGGAGCATTGTGGGAGCCCAGAGGTAATGGGCTAAGATAGTAAAAGTGTGAAAGTAAAAAACATTATCAACCAATAATCCTATATCTGGCAAAACTATCACTAGAAAATGGGAAGTTGCACCATTCTTAAGTAGGCAAAAGTTGAGGGAGTTTAGTGTCATTAATCCTGTCCTGAAAGAAGTACTCAAAAAAAGTCAAGAGGTTGAAACTAAAAAAAGAGTAAGGGCAATTATCGCTATATAAGAAAGAAAGGTTTAAGTAACGAGTTATTGTAAGTTATTAGTCTTACAGTTTGTAACTATTTTTTTTCTTTTCAAAAGGACTGAAGAGACCAAAACATTGAAAGCAATTATTAAGATAAAGCCTAATATTACTGCAACTTTCATTTGTAACTCCATATTTATTTTCTACAGAATTTAAGAGATTGGTACATGTTTAAAAGCGATTATTCATTGCACTCTCTTGTGTGAGGAAGCTTTGCTGGTGAGAGTTGAGGGATACATCAGTATTCTCTCTACATCCTGTTCCACTATGTTCTATGAGCATTAGGTATACAGGTTCCACTGCAGATGTATCACTTTGGGTGAGCATCTCTTAAATGTATATTTTCTGTATGTGACCAGTTGTGGAATTCTGTAATAACCTCTATCTGTTGCAAAAAAAAGTTTCTTTGATGAGTGGTGTACAGTATACTTGTCTGAAAATATAAAGATTCATATTTAGCATACTGTGAGAAATTGTGGCAGCATGCACAAGACTCATGGCAATTCAGACAAAAATCCAGCATAGAACAAAGGAAATGGCCAGTAGATCCCAGACTTTGACAACCGATTACCGCTGGATGAAGGAGAGTAGATCTTCTTTAGGGAAAAGACACTGGATAGACTGACTAGACTCCAGTAGATGACCTTGCCCCAAAGGACACCTGGGTACAAATGCTTAAAGAACTTAACATGTATGACAAAAGGCATGGGATCCGGTGTAGGGGAGGCTGAGCCTGGGTGTAGATGTGGAAGGGGGCTAGATTTGATTAAGATCTATTGTATGAAGTGCACAAAATCTCAATAAAAATATTTTTAAAACAATTATTAACTTGTGTTTTGGAACACACAAAGATATAAAGATGTAGCTTGACAGTATAGTAATCTCATTATTGTAACAATAATGATCTAACTGATGTACATCTTTGAAAAAGGTGGGCCTTTCCCAACCCACATGTACTTAACATAAGGAATCACGTGCCAGACAATAAACAGTCAACAAAACCTGAGGCAACAGTCTACCAGCTTTTCTTGCCTCACATCAATGATGATTAAAGACATGGACACACACAGAACTAAGCAAAAGGAAAACAAGCCTCATTAAGGAAAAATCAAAGAGAAACTCCCAAGAGGGGGGATCCCAAGAGTGAGAGGGATTCCAGGAGAGGAGCGAAATGCACAGGTACATTGTAGAAGCTTTTTATAAGACTTAGGGCAGAAACTGGACAAAGTTTAGGTCATTTCTACTGAAATGAGTTAATTCTCCTGACTATCTCAGGCAAAACCAGTGGGGAAGCCCTTGTCTCTTGACATGTCTCCCTGACCCAACTGAGATTCTCATGTGCTTTTTATTTTATTTTTATTGTTTGTTCAATTAGTAGTCAGGTGTTTGAGTGTCTCTCTCTCTACATATCTGATTTGTTTTATAAGCTGCTCATGTTGGCTCATATGCTCACCACTGATCTTGCCCGGCTGTTAATTAAGCTATACTGTATCTTCTCTCACATTTTACATGACTTGTAGTTCTACCATGGGCCTTTTCCCCTTATTTCTTACAGAGAGCTAACTCCTGCCTCAGAACTGTAAAGAAACATATGTCTTTTGGCAATGCTAAAGATAGAACCCACAGTCTCACATGCGCCACGCAAATGCTTTACTACTGAGCTATCCCTCAAGCCCAGAGTACACAGACTGTACATTATTGAAGTTAGGTTTATATAAATTAAAATTAGTGTTAAAAGTTTGTGTGTAAAGTTTAATTCATGATAATCACAAAATAATTGTGGAATTCACACAAAAGTAAATTATGAGAGAAGCATTTCACTACTCAAAATCAACTAAACACAGAACATAGTATTACAGGAGATGAAGGACAAAAAAGGAATAGGTGAGGTAGAAACTAATACCAGCATGACAGAAATCCTTCCATGTAAGTAATTGCTTTAAATGTAAGCAGATTAAATTCTTCAACTGAAATACCAAGATTGTAGAACATATTTTTAAAACAAGACCCAATTTCATTTTGTCTATATCAGAGCCACTTTAGAGTAAGAGATAGAAATAAATTGAAAGTAAAAACATAGAAAGTGTACTCCATGTCAATAATAAAAAGAATGATCGTTATAAACTAATATCAGACAAAATAGGCTTTGAATCAAATAAGGATTACAGAAGAATAAATTACATTGGATTTTAATAAAAGTTTTAATAAGTTGATAGTAACTATGAACATTTACACATTTAATAACAGACCATAAAATGTACGAGGCTAAACCTGACAAGATTAAAAATAGAGATTACAGAACCTCACCGTCATATTGGGCATAACCACCTGGCAGAAAATATATAAGAAAACAGAGGACTTGGCCAACCCAATAAATCAGTTAGATTTAAACAGACGTACACTGAAAACTCTACACAATGGCAACAGAATACACATTTTCAGTGCACATGAGGTATTCATCATGACGGACCATATGTTAGGCTACAACTTATGCCTCAGTAGAGTTAAAGATAGTCATTAGGCATGGGGAGATGGTTCAATAGATCATAGCACTTGCTCTACAAGTGTGAGAACTTGAGTTTGAATCCCCAGCCATTCACATAAAGAGTTGGGCATGGCTACACATGCTTGTAACTCCAGCACTGGGGAGTGGAAAAAGGCATTCTAAGAGTTCACTAGCCAGACAGCCTAGACAAGACAACACCTTCCAGGCCCATAAAGACCCTATCTTGAGGCAGTAAGGTAGAGATCTATGGTAGAAGGCACCCAACATCCTGCTCTGATCTCTACATATGCATAAGAGTGTATCTACCCACACACTTATGTGCATCACACACACATACACACACACACACACACACATACACACACACACATATACAAGATAGATGTCCTGGTTAAGCTTCAGTTGTCAACTTGACAAGCCTAGGAAGAAGAGGCATTTCGTCCACCAGATTGGCCTGTGGTCATGTCTATGTGGCATCCTCTTAATTTCTGGTTGATGTGGGAAAGACCAACTCATTTGGGGAAGTGCCACTCTTGGGCAGGTGATCCTAGGCTGTATAAGAGCACAGGCCAAAGCACCAAGCAGTCCTCTATGATCTGTGCTTCAGCTCCTACCTCCAGGTTTCAGCCCCGAGTTCCTGCCCTGGTTCCCTCCATGATGAATTATAAGCTGTAAAGTGAAATAAACCCTTTCCTCCAAGGTACTTTCTTCAGGTCAGTGTTTTATCACAGCGATAGGATGCTAACTAGGGCAACAGATAGTAAATAAAATATCTTCTTAGACCACAAGAAGATAAAATTAGAAATCAATAAAAAGAATAACAAATTTGTGGGAATTAATATACAACTGAACAATAAACAGATCACAGCAGAAATCATAAAGGAAGCTAGCACATCTTAAAATTTTAAACTGAAGTACCATATTATTCATCCATTACACTTCTGGGTGCACGTGCAGCACAACTGAAAGCAGCGTAGAAGAGATATGTATGCATCCGTGTTGACAGTAGCATTAATGATAATGGATAAAACACGGAAGCAATTTGAACATCTACTAACCAATAAATAGATACGAAAATGAAATACATATGTATGTATAAATAATGAGCTCAGAGGACATTATGTTTAGTGTGAAACGTAATTCTTAAAAATCTATGATTGTAATTATATGAAACACCTAGAACACAGACTCATAAGGCAGAAGATGGACTGGTGATTGTAGGGGCTGCAGGTAGGATGGAGACAGGGAACTGTTGCAAGATGAAGAATTCAGGACATGGATGGTGGTAATGTGAATGCATTTGATTCACTGAACTGCACGTTAAAATAGATAATATGGCAAACTTTATATTTTAGTATCATCACAATTTTAAAGTTTAAAGAAAGGATTCCTTGGTGCTAGCTCATCTCACAAAGCGTATGTCCTGACTCCGTACCCTCTCCCCATGCCATTTTCTTTTCTGTGTTTAGAGTTAACCTGGAGATCATTTGTTGGCTATATCCTAACTGAAGCATCTCCCTCATTCCACTAAGAACATCTTCATGGTCAAGGTTGTTCCTGATTTAAGAGTGCTGGCTCGTAGAAGTGGCTGTCTTGATTGAAACCTGCCTATATAGTTCACTAGCTGGATGACTTTATGTCATTTATTTACTCTCTCTGAGCCATTTCTGTTTGAAAATGGAAGAAGTCATAGTATTAATAGAGGGATTATTAGAATGAATGTAAAACTGTATATGCATAGATGGACAGAATTCCCAAACCATACAGGGTGCCCACTGATTTCCGTTACCATCTGTTGTGTCGCTTTTCCTGAGGAAACAAAAACAAACATCCATTTACCCCAGATAGGACATAGGCCAAAGAAATGGTTCCATTTAAGTCTAGCTTAGTGAAGCTGTGAGCTTTATTGGGGTTCCTTTCAGGAGTATGAGTGACTCAAAGGTAGGTACAGTATTGAAAAGCCCACCCCAGCATGGGTGGCAACTTATCCCTGGACAACCCTTCACCGTTTTCAGGCACTTCAACCTATTGGCCAGTCCCCCATCCCCTAGCCATGTTACTGTTTCTATAACTTCGACGTGGGTCCTAGTAAATCTTAAAAAGCTTGTGACTTCCTGAGCCTTTAAGTTTGGTTACCTTCCTGAGTCTTATGATCTCCCTCTGCTCTCCCCAGGAAATAGGTGTGCGATGTCATCAGTTTCTTAGGCCAAATGTTTGTAAAAAGTCAGAAGTCACACAAACCCATGGATTCTACAATCTTCCTTCATTTTCCACGGCACACTCATTAATCTACATAGTCTTTTTTTTTTCAATTTTATTTGCACTTTTCTCTTAAGCACAGCACAATCAACAAAGTTATGTAGCTTTATAAAATATTTAGCAAAAAAAAATGTAAATTTTCAGCAGATCAATAGCACTAGTAAACTAGTAAATCTCTTTTGTCTTTAAATTAACATCTAAGGTAATTGGTTTCCTTATGACATTTTCACATATACTGAGTTTTGGTCGATCTCCATTGCCTGTACCCAACCCTGTAGTCTTTTAAACATTAGGTGTGTCTTTTTCCAGAGTTGGTCCCTTCCCATTCACTATTTACCTTGAGGCCAAGGGGATTTTCTTTCTCCTGTCTATTGCTCTGCTCCAAGGTTGTGCCCACACTCCAGTTGCACTAAACGTCTATGACCCCTAAGCCTACCATTATTATTTCATACCACAGGCTTTGCCCACACAACTCCCCTTTCTAGAAAGTCCTTCCATGCTTGGTCTACCTGGAATCCATTTTTCACAGCTAGTTTCACAGTCACTTTTCAGTGGGATGCTTTTGGGCCCCTGCAGCATTGGATCTGGTGGCTGCAACATTTGAGTGTGTCGCTTGTCTCCTTCTGACAGGAATGGGTGCTTACTCTACCCCACGTTCCCAGTCTTCAGGGTGGGACTGCACCCTGAAGAATGAATGGACCTACTGTGTGCCAACAGAGACAAAGGATAGCAGCCATGGTGTGAGTTCTTAAGGTAGCTGGAACTGAGTTAAATTCAGTGAATCATATGAGGCAGGAGTCAGTGCCTAGTCAGGAGTATGGGGTGGGGGACCCTATGGTAAAGCTAGAAGCTGAGACGAAGGCAGCATAGTTTAGTTAACAGCCAGCAAGACATCACCAAGGTTGGAGACCAGTAACACCTACGAGACCAGTGGCTAGCAATGCTGGCCTGCACTAGTGGCCAATACACGAGCCACAGTCAGCAGGTGGCAGAGCAAGTCACAGACAGAGGGCCTGACTGGCCCTAACTGGGCAAGCAACCTGCAAATGTCAAATGATTCATCTCCCTGCTTGGATCAAGGAGGCATGCCCAGAGCCCGTGGCCCCCATTGGTTCAGCCTCGAAAGTCCCAGAGAATGAACCAATCTCAAAAGAAAGGACTAAAGTCTTTGTTCAGTTCTTCACAGGTCCCATAAAAATCCCCTCTACAGCAGCTCAGCTGGGTTCCTCTCTCAGGAATTTCTCTTACTTTTCTTTCATTTCTTGTTCTTCCTTCACTTTCCTCAATAAAATCTGCTTTTGCTTTGCTCCCTCCTCCGTGATCCACAACTTGATTTCCCATGAGTGTGAGATGAAGAACTCAAGAGTCACAGGGGCTGGAGAGATGGCTTAGTGGTTAAGAGCACTGGCTGCTCTTACACAGAACCCAGATTTGATTCCCAGCACACACATGGCTACTAACAACCATCCATAATTCCAGTTCCAGGGGATCCGATCTCTTCTTCTGACCTCCCTGGCATTGCACTTACACACATTTAGACAATACACTCATACACATAAAATAAAAATGATAAAATACTTTTTAAAAAGAATTCAAGGGTCACTGTCTCAGGTCAACATCTGGTGATCCCTGATCCTCTAGCACCTTACCCCCTAGGTCAAGCCCATGTGGGTCAAAAAGGCCCAAGGGCCCTTTCTCTCTCAAAGATCTCAGTCAACACCAGTCAGAAATGCAAAAGAGATGCATTCTGTGTCATCTAATATCTCATGCAGCATCAAGATATAATCCTCACTTTGAAAACAAGGGCATCATTTGGGGAGATTTTAGAAATCTCAAAATTGCAGCCAGAATCTATTGAACATTATATGTCAAAGACACACTAATTGTATTGATAATATACTTTAAAAAGAACCCTCAATGATAGATCTTGCTTTTAATAGACTAGACTACAGATCACAAAAAATCATATCATGTAACAGAGAGTGGTAGGTGCTCAAAGGAAACTGAGAAGAGCAAGCACATGCTGTTTTATGTGATCTGATAAGAAAAGTTCTCAATGGAAGTTGGCTTATAACATAGGACATAAGTGAAAGCACAAGGAATTCTGGGAGCAGAGAGCTCTGAGAAAAAGGCACAGCAAGTGCAAAGGACCTAATATTCCTGGCTGTTCAGTGAGAAGGAAGTCTGTGTATTTAGAGCAGAAAAATGAAGGCAGAGAAGAGCCGATGAAGAACAAGACTAGGAATCATCTTGGCCTCATGAACTTTCACAAAAAGTTTGGCTTTTGCTCTGAGGGAGAAAAAGAAACAATTGATGGATTTTGAGCATAGAAATGACACGATCGGACTTGTACGATGAAAGAGCCACCTCTTGGTTAAAGAAATGACAAAAATCTCACAACTTCCTAACTAATAAAAAAGAAGAAATGAGACAGAAAAAGAGAGATGCATAGGAAACCTATTTTTTAAAATATGATATGATTACACAGACACACATCACAAAAATCACAGTTAATAAGCAAATGTTATCAGGAAAGATGAAAAATTTGACTGTATGTTGTTTATAAGACATGTTTTAAGAATAAGGACACGGGCTGGAGAGATGGCTCAGTGGTTAGGAAAATGTAATGTTCTTACAGAGGCCCCAAGTTAGGTTCTCAGTACCTGCATGGCAGCTCAAAACCATCTGTAATTCCAGTGGAATCAGACACTCTCTTCTGGTCTATGTGGGCATTTTATGCATGTGGTACACTTACATGCACTTACAAAACACTCATACACACAAAATAAAAACAAAAAATTCTTAAAAAATAAGGACAGAAGAGAAGGACTTACTAAAAGGAGACTGACAAAACAGACTTCATACTAAAAGTATCACTAAAGAGAAAGATAATCATGGATGACTAAAGCTTCTACTCACCACTAATATAAAGCATACTATTGAGTCTAGAAACATGTCCACACCTATATGTTTTTTACGGGAATAATTAGATATTACTAAATATGAGGGGATAAAAAAGGAATATAGAAGCCAAGGCTATACATCAAGCTGGTAGGCAAACTTGGCAGTGTGTAAGAGTCACTCACATGGTACTGATGTACTTGCATGAGAGATGCAAGACTGAGGGAATCATGGCGCTCTGCTGAGACCTGGTACCATGTGGCAGGAACTGAGTCCCTGAAAAGAAGCCAGGAGACGCACTTGATAAAGGTGCAGCCTCAGCTGCAGTGGAAACCTCTGGATATTGGAGATGCCAGGACCATGGGGCATCAGCATGTATAGACTGAAACCTGAGCCTACAAAGTAAGGCAAGCTGTGGTTGCTGCAGATGGCAAAACTGGAAAAGTAAGATTGTGCAAGCTAAAAAGCTTGTACAGAAGATCATGACTGAGTTCCAGATGCCAGACATTGTGCTATGAGATTTGAATTTACACTGCTATTAGAATAAGAAAATAGTAACTTGTCTTTGATTTTACAGGATCCCACGGTTAAGAGACTTTGGAGTCTTAAAGAGATCTTGAACTTTTACAGAGTTGAAATTTTTAAAGACTGTGGAACTTTTAAAATTGGGCTGTATTTTCTAATGTGATATTACCACAAGATTTTGGAGACAAGAAATGAAAGAGATGGCTTAAAGTGATGTGTTTCTGTGTCAAGTTCATGAGGTGTGGAATGTCCTACTAAGTAAGCTCAGGCTACTTATAAGACCTTGTTAAGAATAAGGTTCTGTCAGTTAGACACAACCTAGAGTCCCCTGGAAAGGGAGCTCCTCAGCTGAGGAATTTCCTACATCAGATAGGCCTGTGGGGCTATCTGTAGGACATTGTCTTGATTGATGTGGGAGGCACCATCTCTAGATAAGTAGACCTGGCCTATATAAGAAAGTTAGCGAAGCAGGTAGAAGCTGTCAAGCAGCCTCTCTTCACAATGTCCAGTCCCCTGTCCCTGGTTTGAGTTTCTATCCTGACTTTCTCCAGTGGTGGACTGTGATCTAGCAATGTAAACCTAGTAAACCCTGTCTACCTCCATTAATTTTTAGTCAGAGTGTTCTACTGAAACAACATAACGAAACTAGAACAGACCTTGCATCAAAATGAAAAGTAAGAAGAGGTCTGGAGATATAGATCTGTGATAGAACAATTGCAAGTATGTGCAAGGGCCAAGGTTCAATCTCTAACACTACAAAGTTAAAAGAAGAGAAAAAGGAAAAAGAGAATGTCTGTTAACCAAGACACAATAAAATAATAATGATAACAATGAAGTCACAAATTAAATGATGTGATATAATTCAGTGAATTAAATGATATATGATTCATATTAAAAGTACATTCATCAAGAACAAAGATAAAAACAATCCAAGAGAAAAAGACTAAAGAAATAGAATATCATAAAGATAAAATGCGAATGGGTCATAGGCATCTGTTCGATTTATTATAATTTAAGAAAATGTTCATTAAAACTATGAGAAAGCATTTCACATCCATTCAGTTAGTAAGAATTGAATACTAGGTAATACTAACTGTGAGCAAAGATGTGATCAAATGTGGCTCCTCCCACTGCTAAGAAAACAGAAAATGACTGTAACTGCTTTGGAAAAGCATTTGAAATTACCTATTGAAAGCAAAAGTACATGTGTCCCAGGGCCCAGACATGATCCTCCCAAGGCTCTCTACTGAATAGCCCTTACCAAGATCATTCACAGCAGTTTCTTTTCTGGGACAGGATCTCATTACGTAGACCAGGTAGGCCTTGAACTCACAGCACCCTCCTGCCTCGGCCTCCTGAGTGCTAGGATTTAAGGTGGGTGCCACCATGCCCAGCTACAGCAGCTTTCTTTAAAGCAGAAGGGAGGGAGCAAAATTCTTCTGTAAACGACAGAATAGCAAATATTTGATTCTTTGAAAACCATTCAGAAACCACTCAATTCCATAGAAAAGCAGGTGTTAAACAATACAGAATCAATCATAGGCAGTTTTGTTGCCTATGAACATTGAAATGTGAATCTCATATTTACATATCATTTGAAGATGATAATAAACTGGTTTTTTGTTATTGTGAGCCATACACAACGTGATGTTTGTCTTCATTATCAACACGACTAGATTAAGAATTTCCTTAAGTTGTTTCAAGTATCTTCTCACAGCAATAAGAAAAGTAACTAATACGCAGAATCAGGCAGATTTGATCCACAGAACATTGTTTATCCAGTCTCTAGTTAAATAACATGAATTTTTTTAAAGAATTGAACCTGCCCACCACCAAAGAGCTAAGTAAATTTTGACATATAAACTATTGAAATTGCTTGGTGAAGAAAATGAATGAATTCACATGTCAGCAATGATGTAATAAAAAAAAAAAAAAGAAAATGTTCACCTAAAGAAATAAGTCAAAAGAGAACTGATGAGATGGTTCAGAGGGTTAAGTACCTGCCACCAAGCCTGGCAACCTGAGTTTGACCATGGAGAGCCATATGGTGGAAGGAGAGGATTGACTCCTGCAAGGAGTCTTCTGGCCTTCACTGTGACATGCGCACACACACACACACAAATGTAATGAATTCAAAAGTGTTGGTGAGAAGGTAGTTCAATAGTTCAAGTCCTCTAAGTAGCAAATAGCAGGATGGAATGATATGTGTAAGGATTTTACTTAAAGAAAACAGCTCGCTGAAAGAAGACAGCAATGGCTGAAGGGGTCTAGAAGAGCTAGGCATCTCCAATGGGAGCTGACTCCACAGAAGAGAGACAGGAGGGGTTCAATAGAAGCAAGGAAGAATACACAGCAGTCCGGGAAAGGCTGCTCGGAGGCTCCCTGCCCCCCCACCCCCAGTTGGACCACAAAATATTGCCTTCCAAAAAAAAAAAAAAAACATCTGTCCGAGTGTTCTCACCACAACCAGTCATCGCCAATGAGCAGCATGTAGCCAGCACTGATGCCCATGGAGTTCAGAATTTGACACCTGAGTTCCTAGTCCATTTTGTTGTCAAGCTGATGAGTATTTGGAAGGTAAGTCTCAGGGCATCCTAGTCACACAGTGAATACATCCCATTCAGCAACTTCTAAAATGGGTAAAATCAATCAGTGTTTTGTTCTTTGGTTTATACACAGGCATTGAAACACAAAGGTAAGGTAAAAAATAATAATAATAAACGTGGACTTGGAATTCAGGTTACTCCATGGGAGAGAGCCGGGTCAAAATTGAGATATTTCACACCAGGCCTCAGCATGAAAATGCTGGAAATATCTGCCTCAGCTGAAGGGAGGGCACGTGGGTGTGTGTTTATCATTCACTGAGCTGCACACAGATAGCTTATGTATTTTTGGATGTATGATGTATCATTCAACAATTATTATTGAAAACTATCTTTTGCATACTTAAGAAGTGGTGTATGTAAATACTTACCTCTGCCTCAAGAATAGTGGCTAAGTGCATGTGGAAGTTGTAACCTTTCTATGAAAAGCAACCCGGTTGACCCTCAATAAACAAAAGCTTTTCTCTTCACTGTCACAGAAGGATCAAGACTATTCTGTACTTGTTTTGTTTTAACTGATGTCAGTTAACAGAATTAAACCATCACCACACTAAGGGATCCCCTCCACTCCTTCTCTCATCAGCGTGGCCAGCACTGTGGATCTGCAACATTCTTGGTCAATAATCACAAGGCTAATGGACCCATCAAAGACAGATCGGTAGCCCTAAGTAAAATACTCCAGGCATGTGTGATTCCAGTCTGCTAGAATATTATTGTCCTCTGAAACTCAGAAGTCTGTGCCTCATCATCACTCTGCTTTAGTGTCCCACCAACTTTACTCAAAGGAATTGTCATTCAGATTCCTGGTACTGGACTCCACAGTTAGAATCCAAGCAGAAACCAAGATAGGAACTAGATGATGTAGACAGAATGATCTATGAACATACATTATCATGAAGTATTTCTAACATCATTCCTGAAATGTTGTAAATTTGGTAATGAATTCAACTTCACATCATAGAATACTTGTCTCAGTTTGTTAGTGTTATAAACAAGACTTTTTATTTTCACAAGTCAGCTTGGGCTATAGTTCTTTTTGCAGTCTCAGAATATAACCTAGAGCCTCATACAGACAAGGCAGATGCTCTCCCACTGAGATACACCCTTAGGATGTTTGCATAGAGGGAGAATATCTACATCAATTCTATTTCTAAAGATCTTAATGAAGAATAAGGAAAATTTCTCTGCACTTCCTTGTTCTGTTTATTGCATATTTAATAAATAAAACCACCCATCCAGGCCCCCATGTCCTTTTTAAAGTATAAGTTTTCACATCTCAGAAAATAGCTATTTTTATTTTTTTTATTTTTAATTTCATTATTTTTAGTTCTAATGGAAAAAAAATGTTAAATTTTCCTTAAAAGTAGTCCATATTTTTAGATATTCAAATTTAATTGTACCTGAAGATTTTTATTTTGTAGTTCATCTGATGAAAATAATCAAAGACTGGGATTTGATTGATTTCTTGATAATGCACATAATCATTCTTTAATTGTCAGCGTTTGGCTTCATTTGTTTTATCTTGTTCTCTTTGGCAGATTGCATCTTTTTCTGACTTGGACTGAATCTTGGTTCAACATCCTTCACTTCTCAGATCTTCCAGTTGACTTACCTTCGGTCGGAAGCAGCCCTTCCTTTCAACAGCGCTTTCATGGCACCTGTAAGTCTAACATGAGACCTCTCATCTTCAGTTTTCAAGTGAGTATTTGGGTTTAGGATGATTTCTCCCACATAACTAAACGTTATGATAGCAGAAAGAAAGATTAGGGGCTAGAGAGATGGCTCAGCTGTTAAGAGCACTAGATGTTCTTGTAGAAGACCCAGGTTTGATTCCCAGACGCATATATGGCAGCTAACAATCATCCATAACTCCAGTTCCAGGGATCCAGTGCTCTCTTCTGACCTCCAAGGTCATTGCACAACACAGGTGTACTTATACACACGCAGGCAATACACTCATACACATAAGAAAAATAATAATAAATAAAAATTTAAAAGATAGGTTATAACTTTTCTCCCATTTGAAAGACATTAAAATTTTGTTTCTGCTATAATTACATTTCATTGCTTTTCAATGAACTCTTCTCAAATGCATTCAACTATTTGTAAGATACAAACTTCAATTTGGCTGATTTAATTAAGCTTAGCACTGTTATTGCCCACACTCTGTTTATTCTGGATTTTGATTGCTTCATCTTTCGGAGACATAAAAAAATTTGTACCTAAGTCATTATTTCCCAGATTATAATTTTTTTCTTCTTGTGGTTCTTATGTAATAATCTTTTGTTATCAAATAAATGACATTGTCGATGACATAGTTTTCAGCGAATGAATATTTCTGTCTACAGTGTACCTTGTACTTAGCAAATTTAATTACCCTTCAATCAATTTTAATGGCTTTATACCTTTAATTATTAATTATATATCAATGTGCAAGTGTTTTCGTTGTAACTTTTAACTGCTTTTTTCATATTAGTCCTACACATTGGCTTTATTTTTGCCTTTTTTATTCTCATTTCTTCTTTCTTTTTTAGATGGGTGTATCATTTACAAAATCTGTAATGAGGCTTGCTGGTGATATTTTATGCCAGAATAAAGTTAATTATTTTTTATTTAACTATCATAACTTATTTATGTTTACAGTCATAAATAATATGTCTTTTATTGATGCTCAACTTGTTTTAAGCTTTTAAGTACCAGGAAAAGGTTTTGTTATTTTTCCTGTTTTCTCACGTCTTCACACCATGTTTTGCATATTTTATTTTCTGTGATATGAACATTGGCTGCTTTAAATTTTTCTGCTCAAGAATAATATCCTTGAATCTTAGACTTAAAACTTGAAAAGTCTGATATGTAAGTTTTATAATTAATGCTTGAAAATCATATTTAGAAATATACTAAACTCCAAGTTACACTCTCAAGTAGTCCACTCTTAATAATACCCAGAGTTTTCAGAAATGTTACTCTAATTAAAGTGTACATTTTACACCGCATTTGTTCTGTTAGTGAGCTGCACTTTGTTTTCAGAATATATAAAAATAATTCTATGTAACTCAATTTTCCTAGTCAATTCTTGAGTACTTCAACAAACCCACTTTAATCTGTTCTGATTCATTGCTTAGATAACTTCAATGCTTTGGGGGATAATGTTTTTAAAAGAGAGAGTTCAAAGGTTTTTGATGATGATGATGATGATGATGATGCCTTTATATTCTGAGGTTCCTCCATCTCATCTATCCATCTCTCAAAGAAGACAAAAAAAAAAAAAAACATTGCATGAATTCTTTCACCAGTAAAAATCTTACTAATATGAAATTGGAGATAGATCAGCAAGGTTGCTCAGTGAGTAAAGGCCCCTGCCATCCAGCCTGATGACCTGAGTTCAATCCCCAGGTCCCACATAGTAAAAAAAGATCAACTCCTACAAGTTGTTCTCTGATTCACACACACACTCACACACATACGCACACACACTCACTCGTACACTGTGGCACATCTGTGCCCAAACAGACACACTCACCCGAAACTATATTTGATATATAGGTAATAAAAGTAATTTTTAAACACTTTTTTGAAAAACATGGAAGCAATAAAAACTTTTCTATCAAAGCAGTGATGAGGAGAAATCCAGTGTCAGCAAATAAGATAAATTTTTATAGGACTTATCCTGTCTGGATAACTACTATTGATGGACACATAGCTATATAGATATGTAGATTCAGATACAGATATTTTCATAGCTGGAGATCCAGATATGAATGTATCTTTATAAAAATATGGCAGCCCCAAAGGCCTGTGGCCTTCTCTCTTTTCACTGTCTCTGGCTTCAGGGACGGTTTCTTCTGTAGCTTTGCCGTTTTCCCTGCTGACTGTCTACCGCGGCTCTCATCTTCTCTCACTATTTGAATTTCTTGGTGCTTTTCCTCTAAAGTTTGAGAACCTGTCTCAATTTGATTCAGCATCAGGAATGGTTTTAATTAAAGTAATTATGTTTTTAAAATAACTCAAATGACCAAATGAAAAAAAAATAAGAAGAAGCCACTGTGGAGGAATGGGGGCCGAAGACCCTTAACTCCTCTAGCTCCTGTCACCCCAGCTCCAGCTTCTGAGACACCCCATGTGGCTCTAAGGGGTGCATTTCTGGTTCAATTGTCCGCAGGGTTAACTTGCATCTCTGTTATTGCTAATGTTGCTATTGATTCCACAGTTTCACTTTTTGTATGTGACACTCTTTCACCCTTCCCAGTGCCATGTGCCTAAAGTTTCCACACACCTGCGTGTAAGTGGAAAGCTCGCACTCCACATTTAAAATGCAACAGTTTGTGAGGGAGTTCGATTTATTAAGATTTGGTGTCATTTTAATAGCACATTTGGCATTCGTTGATTATAGTTCTCTTTGAAAAGTCAAACTGAAGAAGAAGAAACCTAAATTTATCATTTTCTTTTCACTAAAGTTGCCTAATTACACATTTTTTAAAATATATTCTGAATGACTGAAAACATCTGTCCAAAGGTGGGAGGGGGAGCCAGATGTGGAAGCAGCTCTGGGAACCACATAAGTTGAAAGGATGCAAGCTGCTGTGCATTTTTGTGTGAGTTTTTGCTTCCAGATATGTTATCAACCATTTAAAAGGTTATTAAATTTTAGTTTCCTTAAAAGCTTTTTTTATCATGATAATCTCCCTATTCATCCAAGTCTATTTTTTTTCATCTTGTCCTTGCTTCCTGAAGTTTATTGAGTTCAAGTCAGATATTTCCCCAAATTTTCTGCTCTTTCCTATAATAAAAAATTCATCCTAAAGAACACTATTCTCTGCCTCCTGAGTCCCACGTTCATTTCTATGTTCAGTTCTTTGATCAGGCAGAGATCTTAGTCTTGATAAATGCTCATAAAAAGCATGTGTGGCTTAATTTTGTTCAACATCCCTCACTGCCTCCTACTGAAGGAGTCACTTCTGCTGGGTTCCAACCAGATTCCCTGGGGTTTGCAGTAGATGCAGCCGAAGGAAAGGCCCCTGGTCATATTTCTTCTTTGAAACCATCTCTATTTATTTCCTTATCAAAAACATAACTCCAGAAGCTGGAGAGACGGCTCAGTGGTTAAGAGCACTGGCTGCTCTTGGAGAGGACCCAGGTTTGGTTCCCAGCACCCACATGGCAGCTAACAACTATAACTGCAGTTCCAGAAGATCCAACATCCTCTTCTAGCCTCCACAAGCATTGTACAACACAGATGCACTTACATACATGTGGACAAAACACTCAAGTATATACCAAATATAAATAAATAAAAATGTTAATTTTTAAATAAAAAACACTTTTCCAGTTGCTGTATTCTTGTCTCCCCCATTAACACTATTGGTAATTGTAAGCCAAAGTCGATAAAGAGAGAGATGGAAAAAGACAGACTTCATTTTTATCAAATAGCCTTACTTTGTTCTGTGGGGCTTCCTCTAAATTCTTCAAACCAGAAACTTCTCCTAACTTCTAGAAAGCTATTGAGTAAAATTTCTGGTCTTCAGTTGTGCTAGAAATTTGAACCCTTTCTCTATTTTTAAACTTACCCCAGTGGGAAGATGTGGGCAGAGGACACTGAGGGTCTTTCATTTCCTGTCTTTATACCCCACCAACCATGTGTCAGTCATTCAGGAGCTGCTAGTGAAATCTGTCTTTGTAGTGCAAAGAAGACAGTGGGAGTCTTTTGCATGTGTGTGTACAGTTGTGTGTGTGCGTGCACATACCTGCCTACCATGAAAGGTAGACATTGACTGTAGAGAGGATGTGATAACCAAGACATAAACAAATACAAACTTTTAAATAGTTGTTAATACTAATTTCTGGAGCGTTCTTTGAAGAATACTTAAAAGTTGTCATTGTTACCTTCTCCAGGGGAAGGGGGAAGGGACCCTGTGCCTAACCAGCATCTCTTCACCGCTCCACCAACCTAGAGCCATCCAACTTTAGTTAAGACCGGTGGACCCCCTTGTGGTTTAGGAAGGGAGTGATCTAGTCTATGCTTACTGATCCAATCCAGTCAGGACCATCCCATCTCTCCAAACACAGGGATAATTAGTGCCTTAACTTTCCCAGCCCCGGGGATGGATCTGATAGCAGCAGGTGAGAGTGAAGGGAGGTCTGCTTAGAAGTTAAAGAAAAGAGTAGGAAAAACATATCCAGAGAGATGCTTTCTTCCTAACTCTGACCAAATCTGGAACTGTGACAGCAATGGTACCAGCATAAAAAGGCTCCCTGGAAGTGACGTTGCTCCTTCAAGTGGGTCAGAAATGAAAAAGGCACCTACGTCTTTGAGAAGCTGAGTGTGGGGGGCAAGGCTAACCTTTTTCCAATGTCCTGTGAATGTCACGAGCCAAAGACACTGGCTTCTGGTCATTTAAGCCCATACACATTGGATTTTTGTTGTTGTTGTTGGCATCTCTATACAAAAGAATCATAACTCACTAAGGGATCAGGTTCAGCCCTATATGTCCCCTTAAACACAGCATCATCTGCTTTACTTGTTCCCGTTTCAAAGTGTTTAGCCTAACAGAAGGCCACTGGTTCAGAGAAGCAGAGAAGAGAATGGGCAAGGGTTTCTAGCCATTGCTACAGGGGTGAGCCTCCACAGCTGTCCCGTTCAGATGACAGTCCCTGATCAATGGCACAATGGCTCCATTTTCTTATGGCACAATAATGTCATCATCTGAAACCCTAGTTCTCAACCCACCATCATTCCAGGAAGCAAGAGCACCTTTGTCACTTTTGATGGCGGCTTCCACCAGGCATAGCTGTAAGTGAAATTCAATGATTAGACCAGCAGGACTATTAATACTGACCAATCTCTTTGTCACAGTCTGCATCCTAAATGCTGTGTGAAGAGTGGGGCAAATATTGGCCGTCTAGATTATGAAGCTCTGCCTAACTATATAAATATCCCTTCTTTCAGAGTACAGTTACCTAGTAAAGGTTAATTGGATCAATTGTCTGCAATGTCTAGGCTTCAGTTTGTAGGCAATGGGAGAAGGAAGGAACAAGAAATGGCCAATCCAATGAGAAATAACCAACATAAGTGGAGGACCCACCAAGGATCGTAGTAGAGCAGAGTGAAGGCAGTGTGTGATCCAGAGGTCTGGTTCAGGTCTTAGCCTTTCCACATACTGGACATGGGTCATTAGGAGATAACAATTCTTATACTTCCGTCACAGAAGCATTTCCAAACAACTACATGGGCTGGTGGGTGTGAGAGTAAACTTCAGTGGAAATAACAGCTAAGCTGCAGTCTGGGTTCTGAGGTTGCTGAACAGGCCTTCGCTTCTGGGAGCTCATAAAGCAGTCATCGTAACAGACAAGTGGAGTGAGCAGTTTCTTTCCACAGATTTTCTTAACCAGATTCCTGCTGAAATAGCAAACGAAAAACAGATTTTTAAAATCAAATACCTTGAACATATAAAATAACACCATCCAACGGTAACATACAAGGCTCAATTACAATTTCTTAGAAAACTATACAACTTGATCCTTATCTTAAATTATACTTCAAAATAAATTACAAATTTATATCATGTTCTATAAAATACATTAAGTTAAATGTGAAAAGCTGAAATAAACAATAATAAAAATATAACATATGGGGTTTTTCCCACCTTTATAGGTAATAATAGTTTCCCAAATGTAAGAAACAATAAAGATTCCAAAGAAAAAAAAGACTGATGGGTACCACTGTGTTGAAAAAGGACTATCATATCTTATCTAGTCTGTGACTTTTTTAAATTTGCTAACAGCTCTAAAATGGAAATTGATGAAAAGGCTAATGAACTGAACAAATTCTCAAAAGAAGAGACACAAAAGACCAATAGATACTTAAAAAGTGTTTAACAGCTTTGGTCATAAGGGAAATGCAGATTTCAACAGCTTGGAGATTTCATCTCACCCCAGTCAGAATGGCCATCATCAAGTAAATAAATGAGAAGAAATGTACACAAATGAGATGAGCCCTATTAACTATTTGAGAGTATGTAAACTTGTGCAGCCACTGGGGAAATCAGTACGGAGGATCCTCAAAAGAAAATGGAAAATAGAGCTGCCCTCTGACCCAGCTCTGCCACTCCTGGGTGTGCACCCAGAGGAGTCTAGGTCAGCATACCACAGACATGATACAGGCCTGCTTACAGCTGTATTGTTCCCAATAGCCAGGAAACGGAATCAGCCTAGAAGTCCCTCATCAGATGAATAAAGGAAATGTGATTCATGCGGCTGGAGAGACGGCTCAGTGGGTAAGAGCACTAGCTGTTCTTGCAGAGGACCCAGATTCGAATCCCAGTACCCATAGGGCAGCTAACAACTGTCTGTAACTCCAGTTCCAAGGGATCTGACTCCTTCTTCTGTTCTCCTCCGACAGAAAAATGAAATCATGGCATTTGTAGGAAAATGCATGCAACTGGAAATTATCACATCTGTTTTGCTTTGAAACAAAATCACATGTATTCCAGGCTGGTCTGGAAACATAGTTTGCCGATGACCTTGAACTTCTGGTTCTACTGTCTCTAGTTCTGAAGTGTCAGGATTAGAGGTGTGCACCACCATAGTACTCTGTTTATTGGGTGCTGGAGATTGAACCCGGGGTTTTGTGCACATACCTCTAAAAATGAGGTATGTCCCTACCAATAATGTTGATGGTAGCAGGACAGTATTAAC
The DNA here is from genome assembly GCA_035773235.1 of Eospalax fontanierii. NCBI lineage: Eukaryota > Metazoa > Chordata > Mammalia > Rodentia > Spalacidae > Eospalax > Eospalax fontanierii. The sequence continues at coordinate 150,805,754 of CM069524.1, read as the reverse complement.
TGGAAAACCACAGATTTCAGTGGAAGCCTGTAGAATCTTTGAAAGCTCAGATTTCATTAGGAAGAAATAGAAAGATAATTCCCATATCTATGAAAGAAATTAAATTTATTCTTCTAAATCCTCTCCAAACTGAGATAATTTTGACAGTGATTCCTTCCAAATATTTGGGGAAAAAAGAACACCTATCTTATACATCTTCCTAAAGACTAGAAAAGGTAAAGATAATTCCCAAGATTTTCATTCTCTTCCAACACATCCTTGATAGCAAAACCATAAAAATAAGCATTTGTTACACAGAGAAAGACTGTGATTCAATATCCCTCCTGAGCACAAATGCAAAAGCCAAAACCAAAATATCAGTTAATTGAATCTAGTTGTTTATGAAAGGGAAAATTAATAAGGGCCATTCAAGTTGAGTTTATTCCAAAAATGCATCATCAGCTTCACATCTAAAATACAACTAATATTAGCCACTAAATTAATGCAAAAGTGGCAAACCCTTTTTTCTCCTCAAGTGAGAAAAAGACACATCAAGGAAACTTATCATTTATTCATTATTATTTTTAAAAGAACTTTTAGAAAATTGAAAAGCAAAAGAACCCACAAAATTAATATGCAGTCAATATAATTAATGATAAAATATTGAATTCTTTATATTTAAGAAACAGACACTATATGCCTTTCCTACTCAACATGTTTTTGGAAATTCTGGTCAATGTAAAGTAAGAAAAAAAATGAGAGTTCAAATTATCGAGGAGGGTGTTAGAATAGTGACCTTACAATCTGTGATTTACAGATATATGAAAATGACACAATGTTATGAAGAGGAATTTTAAGTGATCTAAATAACTGGAGTTTTATACTATGTCCAGAGGATTTAATATTTATAGGTGTCAGTTCCCCTGAATGAATCTGTGGATTCAATGTAATCTTAAATAAAGTCCAACAGATCATCCTATCGACATGGACAAAATTATTCTAAAACTTACATGGAAATGTAAGAGGGCAAAAACCTTCAAAACTAAAACTGGAGACAAAGAACGATTTAAATGACATGTACCTGAAGCTCTTACAACATACCACAAAACTCCAGTATTTAAGACTGTGCAGACCTGACACAGGTCCAGATGGTGGAACTAGTGGAACTGAACTGGGAGCCACATGATTGATGGACACGATGACATCAGAGTACAATTCAAAATGAATATATTTTTTCCATCCTGGAGAAATAGCCAAAAAATATAAATGAACGAGTCTTTAAAAATGAATTCTACATGGATTATAGATGAAATTGAAATAGGTAAAGCAAAATAAAAATCCAAGGCAAGAAGTTATATTCGAGTCCACAGAATCCTCACAGCTTTGGAGTGGTCTGTTATGTTAAAATGGACATGTAGGAAACATAAACATTAAGGGAAAGAATGGTAAATTAGACTTCAATAGTTAATAGTTTCTGATTATCAAGACACTACTAGGAAAGTAAAAAGGAGAAAGGGTTTTTAACCAACATATATAAAGAATCTCTACATATCAGTTGTCAAAAGGGAGAAAACATCTACCTGCTCAGCCCCAGGCAACAGTATTCACTTCACTTTATTGAAATGGCCAAAAAACATATGAACATGTTCTCAACAGCATTAATCCTCAGGGAAAATATGTTCAAACCACAGTGACAGCCTCTATAAGCATGCCACAATTATTTTTAATTTAATGTAACAATATCATTTATTGGAAAAAATATTGGGCAACTAGAATTCTTGTGGACACTTTATAGGATATAAACAAATACAAATACTTCAAAAAACTGTCTATATGGGTCCACAGGGAGACCTTGTCTCAAAAAACACAGACAAAAAAATCTGTCAGTATGTACTAAATCTGTACATATGTCTGGTCCAGAGTCCATCTATTCCTATGGAATTATCCAAAAGTACTGCGTACATGTATGCTCGAAAGCACATTAGAAGAACACTGCTAGTACCATCATTTAATAGTCAAGTGTTCATCAATATTAGACTGGATAAATGGTGGTACCACATGCAATGTAATACTAGACTCCAGTGAGTGATGAGCATAGCGTGTTCCACATAGCAATGTGGATGGATCTCAAATGCACAGTATTAAACAAAAGAAGAAACATACAAAGCAAGCACATAATATGCAGTCCCATTTACAGGAAGCTAAAACTACACAAAACAAGCCTTGCTATCTTGAGAACGGGGGGAGGGGGAAGAGAGGCGAGGAGGTAATGTCTCAGAAAAGGTGCAAGAAAGGAATGTGGGGTGCTGGTACTGTGATTTTTTTTGTTTGGTTGGTTTGGTTTTAGTGTTTTGAGGCAGGGTCTCACCACATATCACTGGCTGGCCTGAGAACTGCTAAACCAGACTGGCCTCGAATCCACAGAGATCTGCCTGGTCTGCCTCCCAAGTTCTAGGACCAAAGACATGCACCACACCAACTGAGTGTTGGTTACACAAGGTTGCATGCAAGTTGATTCAGAAAGTGGAAGGATTTCAAACCCAAATATACCTAACATCAGAGTCTGGTTAATTGTAATGTGCTGGCACATGTGGGCATCTGATGATGAGGTTCACTTTCAAATGGATATGATTGAAAACTTGATTTTACTACCAATTTGGTAACAGAAACAATAGACCTATGATTAGGAAGCCACTGCCACCTCGTGGTAACCTGCCTAATTGCAGGATCAAATAATTTTGAGTGATTTCAAGTCTGTGAATTCAAAATGGCAGGACAAGTTTCAGTTAAACTTATGCACGTGAGCACACACACATACACACATATACACACACATGCATACACAAACACATTATCTTTTTCTCAAGCATTAATAGAAAGCAATTCTTTTTCCCTCAGATTGGTTCATCCTACTAACTGAACATTCAATCTTTCAAATACTTATTGTGAGATATTAAAATACTAAGAATGATCCCTGACAATTGCTGAGCAGTGTCTATGTGCCAGACACTGCACTGGTATCTTTGAATAGACTGTATCATTCACATACATCATAACATCTCTATCAAGAGACCACAACTATCGGACCCATTTTGGACCAGAGTGCCCATGCCCAAGCTGAGATGTCTCAAAGTCAGCCCAGGCACTAAGGGTCTAGTTGGAATTCTGCTTCATGTCTGTAGGATTCTAGACCTCTTGTTTCCTATCCTCCAAATGTCAAAGTTAGACATTTTATGAGAGGGAATCCAGAGATGTGAGTCTAGGTCTGGAGGTGGCAAGGACTCAACGTGGACCACAAACAAATCACTTCATTTCTCGCCAGGGACTCCATTTTCTCATCTATACGCTCCAAGCTTTGTTCATCGAATGACTCCTGAGTGTAGAAGAAAGACATTAATCTAAGTCACTTGCAATATGTTTTTACAGTGTGGTGCAACTATTTTTAGAGCATGGCAGAATAAGAGCTCATTTCATGGAGTCAGTCACAAATTTCCCACAAGCTTTGGGGGAAATCCAAGCCTGAGTGATTCTAGTGCTTAATGAGATGACGTAATGCGGGAAAATATATAGCTGGAAGAAAATTTTATTAGTGTGAGTAAATGTGCATTTTCAAGTGAATTACAAGACCTTAAGCAGTAAATGTATATGCCCCAGGGGGGAAATCACCTAAGACTTTAAAACAGAGCCTGCAGTGTTGGTTTGCAGGCAGGCTGAACAGCTCTGCAGATGTGGATGCAAAGGGAAACTTATACAGAACCTTTAACCCTATGAAGAAAAACAGATGACCTCAGGAAAAATAGCTTCAATTAAGCAAATGGAGGACACCTAGTGACAGGTGCATTTGTCAGATAAAGGGGCTTTATAGCAACATGAGCTAATGCATTCTTTTAGTCAGAGGTGCACTTATGTAGAGCTGCTAATGTGAAATCCACAGGATTAGCAACTTTTAAGAATAATGCGTAAAATTGGTCTGACATTCCAATAGCGAGGCAAGCACTCTACAGTTCAGCATGCCTATTAAAAAAAAAAGCATATTGGCTGAGACAAATCCAAGAAGTATCATTCTGAGTCATGTAGATTTCTTGAGGTGTTTCCAAATTGTCGCATAACTGTAATAATGAATGGCACATGCTTTTTTTTCAAATTCCAATCCCATGATGTCTGTTTCAATACTCACAATTTTGACAGACAGTTGGGGAGTGGGAAGTTTTGATATTTCCATTATGCTTTCCAGAGCTAACCTTAAATAGATTTTAGAAAACAACTGCGTGATGAGAGTGATGCCTCAGAGAGATGGCCGTTTGTCCCATTTTACCTGTTTTATGTCTGTAGAGGCACTCCTAGATTTTTTTCTGTCATTAAACGGGAATTTATCAGTGTGTGAGCTAAGAATAAATTCAGAGACTCTGCATCTTAGGGAAAGCCACTCAAGGATGCCACAAAACCAACAGAGCATTGTGAGGAATTAAAGATGTACCATGAGCCTGATGGGACTAAAGCAACTAATCTCCACACGCTGTGGTCACTGTGCTGGATGATCTAGCTCACAGCACCCAAGGCGCCACTATGGACATTCATGGATGACGATACTGAAGCACAGGACAGTGAAATTGCTCAGCTCTTCAAGTTGCCAAGTGTTGCTGCCTCCAAGTGTGGCCTGGTGGTGGTTGTGGTTTGAATGTGAAACGTCCCCCAAAGGTTCATGTGTTTGATACCTGGTCCCCACTTGGTGGCATTACTTTGGAAGATAATGGAACCTGTAGGAGGTGGAGCCTGACTGGAGGAAGTGGGTGAATGAGGGGGTGGTAAGGGTTTATAGTCCAGTGCTACTTTCCTGTTGGTTTTCTGCTTTCCCTTCCACTAAGAGGTAAGGTAGGCTGTTTCAGCTGTGCATTCCTGCCGTCTTGGAGGTGCCTGCTACAACGCCCTGTCCTCCATAGTGGACTTTATCCCCTCAAACTGTGAGCTAGCGTAACCCCCAAGTTGCCTCTTGTCACAGCAACGTGTGGTTCTTCTGTACAATCTTCTTCTGATGATCACAGTCTTGCTGTTCTGTGCATACCCAGCCCAACAACCAATATCTGTGGCTCCTTAGTAGTGCTATGTACCTGATGCCTCCCCAGCTCTAAAGGCTTATGTATCACGTGCCTAACCATGATCATAACTGATATGGTAAGGATCGGTCTCAAGATCTCTTTGCATTGCTCCAATCCAACAAAATTTCTCAACTCCTAGCAGCTAGCCTAGTGTCTGACATAACAGATACTTCACAGTATTTATTGAACTCAAATTTCTTCCTTGAATAAATAGATTTGTAAGTTGTTCACATTTCTGGTTCTCTCTGAGCTCTTCATGCAGCGGAAGAGAAAAAACATGTTCAAATGAACTATAACTGAAGATTAAGAAACCACAGCCAGTCAGAGAGGCTTGTGAAAGGAGGTTGCTTTGGAGATAGACTGTGAGACACGGATGGCAAAATACAGTATATAAATAAGAAAATACTTGCTATCTTCTTTTGAATCGTTTTTATGTATATGAGTGTATTGCCTGCATGTATGTAAGTGCACCATGTGTATGCAATGTCCATGGAGGCCAGAGAGGGTGTCAGATCTCCTGGAACTGGAGTTATGAATAGTTGTTAGCTCCCACATGGGTGCTGGGAACTGAGCTTAGGCCCTCCACAAGAGCAGCCAGTGCTCTTAATCTCTGAGTTAGCTCTCCAACTCCTTTTGAGTCTTTCCTTTCCAGTTTCCTTGCCTGCAGTCTTCTGTCTGCCCTGCAATAAGCAGGCTGGTCGACGACCTGAAGTACTTGTTGGGATGGTGGGTGGGTGGGGAATGGTCCCCCACTCATGCTCTGTGCCAGCTTCCTGTTATCTACCATGCTGGGGTTAAGTCCGTCTTGATTGAGCTAACCAAATAATAACCAGTAATAGTTGCACCTTCAATGTGCTCAGGCCAATCTCCTCAGCATCTCACAGAACTCTGGCTATTTCCCCTCTTTGGATTTGCCTACAGAGTTCTTCCTCTGTGAAATTAAGGGGTCTTGTTACATCCTTACGTTCCATCTCCAAAGCCAAGTTTCACTGTTTAAGAGAAGTCATTCTGAGCACAGTAAACCATCCGGACCCCTCTGTCTCAACATCTGCAGAATGCGCTGTGAGTACCACACAGTTTTTTCCTGAAACATAATTTCCAGAATCTTCTCTGGCTCTTACAAATATAATCAGATTGTTCTGTGGGAGACTGCCCTTCAAGAACCAGAAGGGTATTCCACTATGAAGTATCTTTCCCTAGACTTTACACAGATCTTGACTTTCAAGCTACTGAGCAAGGCGTGGGGAAGTGGGAGTGAGTGGATAGAAACCCAGCTCACCTTGACTCCTGCTCTCTCCTTTCCAAGCTGCTGATTTCTCTGAGCTGTCACTTCTTCTGTCATAAAATGAGAACAAAAAACCCCTATCACAAGGCATGTGAATGCACTTAGCTGGGCTTTTAACAGATCTAAGGTCTTTAGTAAATGACCAATTCCCTCTTCCATTGGAAAATCCAAGGCAAAGGAAAGAGAGAAAAACGGTTGGGCAAAATCACTCCCTTTCGAGGAGTGTTTATGCCATCAAGTTCTGGAACTAATTGCTTGCTATTTAAATAATTTGTTGGAAGATGATTGGGAAAAAAGTCAAGCCTTAAATTTGAAATGTCTGTTTGCAAGGTCAGCCTTTCCTTATTTAACACCCTGTAATCCGGAGGAGAGCAGGACTGTGTTCTGTGCAGGCAATAGCAATGTGCCACATCACAGAGTCAAGGATTCATCAAAACAATGCTTCTCTCCTCCTAGCCAAGATCCTGACAGCTACACTGTAGCTCTGTAATTATCTAGAAAATGCCTGCAGACCATAATGGTGCTTTATTCTCCCCGTGTCGCAGGCAGCATACCCTGTCATTTGGGCTCTTTTCTTGCAGTAGACGTGAGCAGCCACTCAAAATGATGTGCTGAACTTTGGGAATCCTAAATCAAGAGAATCCACCCAGAGTGGAAGACTTCGGTGGCCCTGTTTACAAACTCCCTGTGACCTCAATCTATTTTACTTAATGTAAAATAACAACAATGATAATAAAAGATGGGGAAAGAATTGGGATTTTGTAATTTAAGACTGGGTCTTATTAGCCCAGGCTGGCTATAACCTTGCTCTGATAACCCAAGCTGGCCTTAACTCATGATCCTCCTGCCTTTGCCTCCTGAGTTTTGGGATTAGGGGCACCCATCATCACACCTGACTTCAGAACTGGGAAGGACAAAGTAGAAAGCCAGCTCTCTTCCAAGGCTCCGGGATCAGTTTCTTAGGGGCACTGGCCTCACTTTGTCTTTCCATAGAACAGCCCTCTCCTTCGATCCCCTCCAGGTTTCATCTTCTCTCTTTCCCTTGGAAGTCATGTTTCTGGAAACCGCAGCCCACATGAACGGTCCCTTTTCTGTTCCCCACTGCTCCGCATGCTGTCCCGACTCCCCTCTGTCTTCACACTTCATTCTGAAACGGCCCTCGTTCCAGCCATCACTAACCTCCTCATCGAGTTTGACCAACTTTGAGGTCTTTTGCCTAGTGTGCTTAGTAAATTTGTTTTGTTTCTCTCTCTCTCTCTCTCTCTTTTTCTCTCTTTTCTCTCTCTCTCTCTTTCTCTCTCTCTCTCTCTCTTCCCTCGTGTTTGTGCTTTTAAGTCCTTTGCAATATAAATCTACAACTTTTTACATTTGAACTTTGAGAATCAATAATCGTGCATAGGTAATTTACATTTCCACACAGCGCTCTCTCTGGGCCCCTCTCTCAGGGACCTTCTCTGCTTTTTTCTTCACCCACGACTTCAGGATTGTAGGTTCTATGCTCAGCTCTCACCTCTTTGCACTCTGTGTATGCTTTGCCAGGCCTACCCACATTCCTGCCCTCAGTCATCATCACCTGAAAATGATCTTTCTTTTGAATTCTAGACCTCTGACAGCTGTTTCCTTTCCAGGACCCCAAACATACCTGGAAGCTAGCCTATGAAAACTGAAGTCAGCATCTACCCGGCATTCTCCCTTTGTTTCTGAATGGTCCTATTCTTCCCTTGGATATCATTCTAGGAAACTGATCATCCTTCTCAGCTCCTGTATTAGTCACTTTTCTGCTCTTGTGATAGAAGCACTGACAAAGGGAACTTATAAAAAGAAGAGTTTATTTAGCTTATGATTTCAAAGGGACAAGAGTCCATTATGACTGGGAAGAATGGCTGCAAAGGTGACCTACAGTAAACACAAAAGTTAAGTGCTCACATCTTCAAGCAGGCACTGGAAGCAGAGCATGACTGGAGATCTGGCAAGGCTCAAGAACTCTCTAAGCACACCCCCAGTGACGTGCTTCCTCCAGCATGGCCACACCTCCTAAGACCTCCCAAAACACTGCCACCAACTGGGGACAGAATGTCCAAATACTTAGAGCCTATGGGGGACATTCTCATTCAAACCACCACAGTTCCTCAATTCAGTTAATGCCCAGGTCCTTTTAATGGCAATACATATCCATTCCCTCCAGAACCACTGCCACAGTTTGGGCCTTGTTATTTCACAGCTGGACTACAGCAGAAGCAGTCTCCAGTTATTGTATGTGGTGCCTGACTTCAGTCCCCATCCCATCCTTCTCCAAGTCAATATGGACTACTCTTCAAACACCTTCCACTAAATGCCACATAACTGAGACCATGTTACCCCACCCATACACTGAAACTCTAGATTTGTTCCAATTACCCTTGGAATAAAGGGGGGATTGTCTCTTATCATGTGGTATGCACCAGCTTCATCAGCCCCTCCTTTGCTGGTGACTTGGCCTTCACTCTGTTCCGTGGCTCTGAGGGGTATGGTCACTTTCTCTGCTCCTGGCTCAGCTATTTTCTTTATCTTTACCTCAGAGGATCTTATGCATCCTTCCAGTCTCATTAGCCTTTGGTTTCGATTCCTGGGAAGCTGTAACAGGTGTCCTAGACTTGGGAAATTGCCTCTTATTCTGGGGACTAAATGTCTGAAAGCTAGGTATCTGTAGAGCTAGTTCCTTCTGGTAACTGGGAGGGGGTCTGCTCTCTGCATGCTCTTGGATTCTCAGGTTCAGAGAATCCTGGCACGGAGAGAGCATCCTGTCTGCACTCAGAGCATCATCTCTCTACATTCGTCTTGCTCCATTTACAAATCCTCTCAAACACACACTATTGAAGAATGCCAGTCAAGATGGTACCACCTTAATAACTTCATCACCTGCAAAGACCCTATTTCCAAATGAGATCAAATGTACAGGTATTGAGGAAAGGACTTCAGTGTCTTCTGAAGAGATGCAATTCAAACCACACCATTGTTTTCATATTCCTTCTCCTTCTTAGTAACATTACAACTCCATGTCCTCACTTGATTATAGAGCACACTTCACCCCAAAACTTACAAGATAAAGCTGATAGGACTGGGATCAATGACATAAACATGAATGCCCCCACTAGCTATTTGCCCTTACAGGTAACTCAACTACTCTGTCAGTGGTCTCCTGGTGGGCCAGTGACCAAGGAAAAGAAGTGAAGACCTAAGGTCACTCCAAAGTTAGGAGTGTGACAGCACCCTTCACCTTTGAGAAAGAAGAAACAAGAAGTCAGGTGGATTCCCAGGACCCAAATCATAACTGCATTACAGTTGCTCTAGTGCAGAGAAGAAAAGGAAAGCGAGAAAGGTACAGGGGTAAAACCCATCCTGGAGAGGCAGTAACCCCTACCTCAGCCCTCATCCACTTCAGAATAGTTGCCCAAGGTCTTATTCCCAAATTCTCTAACTTCCCCCTTCTCTCAGATCAGGCGACAGGAACTGACTCTGAAGGTCCCTGTGCACCCAAAGAGGAGAGTGTGGACAAAAATCAAATGACTGGCAGGAGAAATACTTCTCTTCTTTAGAACAGAAAGCACACCAGTTTTCTTTATATTATTTATTGTTTGGTGACTTGCTGAATTTAATTAGGGTTGCTTTCAGGAATAGGTGGAAAGTTGTTTACTGGAGCTCAGGCAACATACCAGCAGCTATACCACTGAAGAAAATGATTCCCCCTAACACAGCAACCATTAACTGTCAGTAGTCCTCACAGAGGAGCAGGGCCTCATGAGACCGTCCCATCCATGATGGAATGCTGATGAGCCCCTTCTTGTGTAGGTCTTGCGCTAACAGCTGCTGTGAGCCTGTGCATGCAACAGCCATGTCATGTCTAGAAATAGCATTTCACAGCACTCCTCCCCATCCCCCAGCTCTTCATTCTTTCTGCTTTGTCTTCTGAAACTTTCCTTAAGCCTTGGAGGGGATGATATAGATGTCCCAATTGAGGCTGAACATTCAACAGAAAATAGGAAGGAGATCTATTGGGAATAAGAAAGGGTTCGGTAGGAGTGGGAAGGGCATGAGAGAAGGTAATAGGGAATGAAATGGTCAAAATACATTGTATATTATATACATGCATGGATTTTAAATAGACAACTTAAATAAAACTATGTAATAGTAATACAAGCATTCAGACTATATTTTAAGGAAAGGAAGGTAAATGGAAAAAAAACCCTTTAGGTCTTTTTTTGCTTGACATTTTTATAATTCACATTCTAATAGTATATTTTTTATTAAAACCATATATAAGAAAAATTCATTCCTCTAACATCTGATTAAATTACTTTCTTCCTTCTACTCCTGTCCTTTTTTTAATATTTGAACTTTTTGGCAGGCGGCAGTGTTATTACTTGGAATCTAGTGATTGTGAAAATTTTGAAAAGCACCAGGATTTTCCTAATCACAGTCAAAACAACACTCTGAAAGTGAGTTCTGCCAGCAAGCAGGCACTGCACCACAGCCACAGCAAGGTTGGGATCTACTCCTGACCTCAACAATGCAGTACAATGCTTGTCCTGCTTTAGAACAGTAAGAGAGAGGTAACAAGGCAGCTGTCCAACGCAGTGATGCACTGGCGACTTTAAGGAGCCTTACAAAGCAATTCTATGTGGAAGCTTAAGAAAGTCCACTGTGTGTGTTTGTGTGGTGCCTGTTCATATGTGTAAGCAGTGTACATGCATGTGTGTGCATGCCTGCAGAGGCCAGAGGTCAACCTCAAGTGAGTGCTGTTCTTCAGAAGCCATCCACCTTGTTTTTTGAGGCAGGGTCTCACTGGCACCTGGGTGGGGCTCACTGATTTGACTAGACTGGTAGGCCAACAACTCCAAGGATCCTCCTGTCTCTGCCTTCTTTACAAGCATGTACCACCAAACTGAGCTTATTATATGGATATAATGAATTAAACTAATTTCTTCATGCTTGTACAACAAGCACTTTACCAAGAGAGCCATCTCCCAGCCCCATTAAGCAAGTCCTCTTGTAGGACACATGTGGTAGCTACCTACGTCCTGGTAACACAGTGAAGTCAGAGGATGGGCAGTTCATGCAACACTGTAGAGTGTGGCCACATTCTCCAAAGACTGCTCTAATCCATGGACATGCTTTCATGTTCTTAAATCTAGGATCCCTTCTCAGTTACTGAAACCTGAAGCAGAGGGCCAGGACCAAGCAGAAAGATCAGTGCCAGAGGTCTCCGCCTGTCTGGAAGAAGACACAGTCAGGATGAGGATTTGGCAGAGAGAGAGGGAGAAGCATTTAGAGTCTTACTATTTCAGACCAGCACGTATCTAGAGGTAACACTATCCAAACAAGATAGGTGTCGTTATAAAAACATAACCAGTAAAGATTTGGCAAATGACATGAAATTTGAGCTGCTACAGATAAAGACTGAGATCTGGCTTTAAAGCTCAGGCACAAGGAAGCCTCCATTCTGAAGCATAGCTCTTCTGCATGTGGAATTGGATAAGATGTAGACGTTCTCGTGTAAATGAATCAGAACAGTTCACACTTGGTTCATTCAAAATGAAGAACAAAAGTGGGCCCAGGAGAGAGTTATTTCCCTTGGCCACACCTGGTTAAACTTGCCCTCGGTTCCCTGGTGAGGTTCTGAGCTGTTAACACCAGACCTATCAGTGCAGGAAATGAAACCTATTGCAGATAATTACACTGGGTTTAACTCTTCAGGAAGTGAGCAGAGTTATTCCAAAGAATGGGTTCACTCATGAGTTGCTGTTAAGGAGGCCCTAGAGTACCATCGGAACAATGCCTCTCTAGCCTAGTTGGGCTCAAATGACAGGCACAGTAGGTACTGTACTGGCCACCACAAGCAGAACAGTGAGGCTGGTGCTTCCCCAGGATACACTCACATCTTCCCAGGTGTCTACCCTGAGCACCTCCACTTCTCTAGGCTCCAGATTGCCTTTATATTAAAAATGAGCTGCACTACATTATTTTGGAGATCTTTACACTCCAATTGTATTTGATTCCTATCTCTGCGATAACAAATGATCACAAACTTCTGTAGCTTAAAGCAGCACAGCTTATCTTCCTGGCCTGTAGGTCAGAAATCGAAAAGGGTCTCACCCAGCTCAACTTGTCAGCAAAGAGTCTCTTTCAGGAGGCCTTGTGGATTTGGGGGTAGGGGAGCATATTGCTGCCTTTCTCCAGGTTCTAGAACATCATTGTCTCTTTCGTCTTCTATTGATGTCAACCTGGTCCTTCTCCCACTGTCGTCTCTCTCTGGATTCCTCCTCTGATTTCTTTTCCCAGTTCTATGTTCCTCCATGATTTGTGGAGTTAGATAACACAGGGTAATCTTCCTATCTGAACATCAATTGATTAGCCAGTTTGCTTTCAGCTACATCCTTAGCCTCCCTCTGCCACCCAACCCGACACAGTCACAGATTCTGAAAATTCTAACAGGGACATCTTTAGGGTATATCACATTGATCACGTAAAATTGTGTTTCTGTAATTGACTCCAGTCATCAACTCTTGACTTCTCCAGATCCCACATGAATACCATGTAATTAAGGAGGAAGTACTTCATTCAGCTTCTGAACACCTGATACTGGGAAAAGTGAAAAAGGAAAGAACACCAACATTTCTTGAGCACATATCATATATCAGCCCCTGTGTCACATAGTTCATCACAGAAGTTATTTGTTATGCATGGGTTTGCACAAGACAGGGTTGGTATCACCAGTTTCACAAACCAAAACTAGGCTTCAGGTAGTTTAATTGGAATGACTAGTAAGTGGAAGAGTTGGACTTCAGATCCATGTGTATCAGAACAGTTTCAGATTTTATGGTCTTTATAGTACATCAGTCATTTCCCAGTTGACCCATAAAGTTCATGCCTTCAAAATGCAAGTGTAAAAACAATACACGTTGTCCTTTATGTTGAAGTTTGCTTTTGTTTATGTTTGGTTGGTTTGTTTGGAGTTTTGGTTTGTGGAATGCTGGGGGCAGAAAGCAGGATCTGGGGTGTTTATGTTCACCTAGACTTGAATCCTCAACTCTACTGTTCACTGCCTGTGCTTAGTGGCCTCGGGCCCATGTGTGCTTCCCTACAAAACAATGGCAGTGAGGTATACTTTACAAAGCTGTCCTCACTGAGATCATCTCAAGAAGCCAATACACCATTGACACTTATTCTTTCATTTCATCGGCTTGTGGTGACACCAGTCGCTTGACCCAATCTGCTACTTTCATGCCATGACTCTTGTTTGCACATTTCCCACCTTTCTGCCTCTTGATCTTGACTCTCCCACAGCCTGTGAAGGGTCTCTACCCCCTAGGCTTTGCCATCACCTCAAAATCAGTGCATCCAAATCTAACTACCCTCACCCCATAGTCCGCTTAGGCTTCTGTTTCCTTAGTTTCTATTCAGGGAAACACGATTGTCCCAGCTTATCCAGCCAGAGATTTGAGAGTCTTCTTGGATCCTCTTCCTTTATAACTAATGGGTCACCCTTATCACAATTGATAGCCTCTTCTTCTAGCTCTCACCACCAGTCTGTGGGTTCACTCCTGTGTTCCACATGGGACTGCTCACTCTCAAAGGACTCCACTTCCAGTCTTCTATCATCATTCATAATTTATAGGTGTGATGGTTAATCTTCATTGCTAACTTGACTGAACCTAGAATCACCTAGAAGGGCTGAAGTGATGGCTTGGCAGTTAAGAGCACTGGCTGTTCTTGCAGAAGACCTGTGTTCAAATCCCAGCATCCACATGGTGGCTAACAACCATCCTAACTCCAGTTCCAAGGGATCCAACACCCTCTTTTGTCCTCCACAGGCATTGTATGACACAGGTACACTTACATACATGCAGGCCATACACATATACACATAAAATAAAAATAATTTTAAAACTTTAAAAAATAGAATCATCTAGAAGACAACTCTCTGAATGACTGTGAGGACCTTTCCAGGGAAGTTTAACTAAGGCAGGAAGACTCACCCTGAGTGTGGGTAGTACTGCCATTCCACTGGCTGAGGTCCAGACTAAGTAAGAAGGAAGCAAGTAAAACATCACTACTCACCTCCCTTTGCTCCCTGACTCTGAACACAAACTGACTAGCACCTCACACTCCACCAGTATGCCTTCCCCACTGTGATGGATTGTACCCCCTCAAATTGTGAGCCAAATTAAGCTCTTCTTACTTTGAGTTGTTTTGTCACAGCAATGAGAAAAGTAGCTAACATAATAGGCAGCATCACATTGCTGTCCAAAGACCTTTAGTGGATTCCAGATGCTTCTAAAGTGACACCCAATCTCCTAAGCCTCCACTCCCTCAGCCCCTTTTCCTGTTCTATCATCTTTCTTACCAGTCCCTTGATGCATCTTAAACTGTAGCCAAATTTTCAAAGACCCACTTTCTATCTCCCATGGTTGCCAAGCTCCATGCTTTCATCCCATGTCCTGATAACATCCCCAAAGATGCCCTAGTGTCCTCCAAGCCAACGTCACCTCTATCTACCCTTCCTTGAACTTCCTTTAGAACTCAGATGAGCCAATAAACTCATTTGGGTAGGTAATATTTAAAGGCTTTTATATAATGTAAAAGTGACTGTTACACGTTACTTGAAGTTTGTTCGGTGCTTTGCTTGAAATATAAGTGTGTAAGGTTGACATTGTATTATACATTCATTAGGAAAAGATAGGTCCGTTATATTGGGGAACTATCTCCACATCTCATAGTTTCCTCCATCTAACAAGAACAGCTCTTCATACTTTTGAGAGCCATTGAGGGGTTTCTTCTCTGAGCTGACGCTCCTGCCGTGCCTTTCCACTGCCTCCTTCAAGGGAGTCTGCAGACCTGATGATACATTACTATGAACCATGGAGCTTTGCTACTTTCCAGACGGCCAGGCATCTGAGTTCTCTGTATGACCATGGGATCTTCATCTTTAGATTGTCATGAAGAGAATGACCCTATAAACTGGGTCCCGAACACCCACATTATATATCAGCACCCACATTAACAGAGATGCCAGCAACACACATGCTCCTGAGCCTAGGAAGTCTCCACATATTCTTCACATCACAGTTCACCCCACACTTTCCCAAAGTTGCCTCAGCACTCAACTGAAGGTTCCTCTGGTGAACTCAGTGAACCCAGCTCTGTTTTTGTCTCACTTAAGGAAGGATACCATCCTCTCTTGTGGTTTTGTCTGCATCCCTGGTGGAAACTGAGCAATAAAACCATTCCCTATCACACTCTTCCCCCAAATTAGCAAGTGGAACAAGTGCTGCCCTACCTGGAGAGCTCAGCAGAAGGCAGAGAGGGGGAATTACATTGTGAAGTCCTTTTTAAAAGAAAAAAAAACTCAATTCATAAATTAAAGAAAAAAAAACTTTTCAGATCTTCAGCCAAAGGTTTCTCAGGTTATTTCTTTACTGCTGTTTCAGATTCCTGCTTCTGATATTGCCCTCCATCACTGAAAACCAACCTATTCATTCATTCCTTTAAAAATCTGACCACTCCCATTAAAAGGCCAGGAGTGACGTAGCACTAGGGTAAGTACATTCCATCCTGTCATTCATTTCTGCAAAAGAATGGCTAGGAATTTAGTTTACTTCAAGTCCTGTTGGTTGGTCCAGTCTAGCTGCCACTGGTTTTCCTGACAAGTTATTTTGCAAAAGAAAAAGAAATTAAGAGTCTCGAATCTTTTTCCATTTGCTCTTAACATTGCTAGTGTTGCCAAAGAATTCTCACATACCTTAATTTGATCTTTACAGATTGTTTCCCAGCCTTCAAGAGGCAGAAGCAGGTGAATCTCTGTGAGATCAAGGCCAGCCTGGCCTATATAGTGACTTCCAGGTGGGCTGGGATGAGGAAGACCCTGTCAAAAAAATGTTTCCCTTTGTTCACGTGGGTGATTGCATTTTGTTCTTGAAACCAACATATTTATGAAGTAGCATGTGCCTAGTGCCATAAAAAACCTTCTTTGTATGTAGGCATTTGATTGACATGCCCTGGGTCTCTCTTCAGAGGGGAATGAACACTGTGATGAGAGTCGGTCAGACTGGGATCACTCAGTTCATCTTTGGATATTTTGGAGCTCTGGCATTCCTCAGGATACTTTCGAAGCTTCCTGTTATATAGCCATCTCCTCTCAAATGGAACAATTCCTCCAGTAGAGAAGAGAAGACTGAACTTACAAGGAAGGTCAGAGTTATATGATTCATAAGGCCTTCCCCACAATATAAAATCAGTAACAATTGCTATGGAGAGGACACTGTAGTGGGGCTGTCTGCAGATGGGTAGGGAACTCCAGGTGTGAAGCTCTAGGGAATCATCACTCAATCTGGCGTAGGTTGTTCAATGATGGAGCTGCTTTGAGTCACCCATGGCCCTATAATTAACACCTCACCAATTTTGTAAGTAACTCCAATAAACTCATTCATTTTTCTAAAACAGACTTGAGTCCCTCATCAGTGCCTTATCTGGTGTGAAGAGACATTCTTCCCAGGAAAGGCCACACAACGCTTGCTCGCTCTGTGGTTCAGCTGGAGAATGGTTACGGCAACATGGTTAAACAAGGGGGAAACGGCCCACAAACATAGTGCCAAAAAAATGTGCCCAGTCTGAGTTTATAAAGCCCCCTAGGAGAAAGAGGAAGCCTGAGGTCTTTGGTACTACCACGGTGCGCTTGGTTGTGCACCTGTCTGACTTACCTTACCAATGACATTTAGAAAGAAGCAGGAATCTCCGATGCTGTCTAAAATTCTAAGCTTGCAGTTAAAAAAGAACGTACTATCACCAAGGGCGGAGGGAAGGGAGCTCCGTCGTC
Source organism: Eospalax fontanierii (assembly GCA_035773235.1). Taxonomy (NCBI): domain Eukaryota; kingdom Metazoa; phylum Chordata; class Mammalia; order Rodentia; family Spalacidae; genus Eospalax; species Eospalax fontanierii. The sequence continues at coordinate 150,788,542 of CM069524.1, read as the reverse complement.
TCACCCCTCACCCACCCACCCAGTAGGTACTTTCTTTCCTACTGTGTGAGTGAAGCCCGGGGACAAAATGGTCACTGTACTAGGGAGGGTTCTCTAGAGAAACAGAAGCAATAGGATTTGTATAAAATGATTTGTTTAGATTGGGCTACATGATAAGAGCTGGGTAGCCAACAGTGGTTTCCCTAGAGAGTCTGTGCGTGATCATAACCAAGTCCGTGTTAGAAAGCCAAAAATGCACTGTGATGTCAGAGGAGGCACTTAGCAGCCATGGCAGTTACAGAAGCATGAGGCAGGCATCCTACTTTCTCCTTGAACCTCTTAATATTTAGGCCACCATGGGAAAGTGTCACCCACTTTGTGGGTAGGTATCCTCTTACTAATCCTCCTTGGAAACGCCCTCACAGACATACCCAGAAGTGTGTCTTCTAGATGACTCTAAATCCCCTCAAGTTGGCAATCAACACTAACGTCACAGTCGTGAAGGATGAGGAAGCAGGGACTAAGAGTAGGAGACCAACTGAAAATGAGGAAGGCTGGAGCTATGGATACATACTGCCCATCTATTGCTAAGTGAAAAATTGCTGCAGAACCTTGTGATTTAAAACAAGCATGTGTGGGTGCTGGGGAGATGACTCAATGGTTAAGAGCACCAGTTGCTTGGGCAGAGAACCCGGGTTCAATTCCCAGCACTTACATGGCAGCTTACAACCATGTTTAACTCCAGTTCTAGGGAATTTAATGCCCTCTTCTGTCCTTCTCAGGCATTGCATGACATACAGTGCATTACATATATGCAGACAATATACTCATATATGTAAAATGATAAATAAAATATTTTTAAAAACAAGCATGTATGATCTCACAGGCTCTGTGGGTTAGGAACTCCAAAGTGCTAAAGCCACATGGCTGTGGTTCAGGGTATCTCATTGCAGTGGGAAGTTTAGCTTATCTAAAGGCTGGACTCACTCGAGGGTTGTTAGCAAGGAGTCTCCATTCATCACTGTGTTAGGCAGGGGTGTCAAGGCTGCATGTCATAAAGACCGCTCTTCAGGGCCTCTTGAGTGTCCTTATGAAAAGATGGTGAACTCCCAGCGTAATTCAGAAGAAAATGCAAGAAGACAAGGAATTCCTCTTGCTTCCTATGACCTAGCCTCAGAAACAGCTCACCATCACCCTAGTCATTAGAAATGAGTCACTAAGTCTAGCCCACACTCACAGGGAAGGAAAGACTCCTCCTCTTAAGGGAAAATCTATCGAAGACTATGTATGTATCTTAAAACTTGCAGAGACTGGGTGAAGACTGGGTGCAGGAGATCAGGCATGGATGAGTGGCTAGGAATTTTGTTGACTGCATTATGTGGCAAGAAAAATACTATTTTCTGTTCTGGCATCATCACTTTCAAATAGCCATGTCTTTTAAATCTACTGACATGACGTCCAGTCCTGGCAATCTATGACTCTGTATTTGTGCAGCCTTACAAATCAGCCTGTGTTTGTATATGCAAAGTCAATGGACAGTTATATCAACTGACTATAAAGGTCTCACGGGTCAGGAGCTTTTAAGGACCCAGGCCGAACTTACTGACTGCAGACTGACTTTCCAGGTTGCCCTGACTATAGAAATTAGAGAGGAAGTGTTAAACAATTTACATTCTCAGTGTATTAAATTCATGTAATTTTGAAGCAAGAGATGGCTTTGTCCCTGCAGAGGCTCCCCCACTCCATCTCAGATAAAAATAAGCAAAGCTGCTTTTAGAAGCTTTGTGTACTTTTTCCCCTTCTGACAGCCTTCAAGTGGCAGCGTATGATTTGGTCCCCGAGACATACAAAGTGTTTTAATTAAAGGTTGTCTAAAAATACAGAACGTTTCCACAACCACATCTGCCATTAACTCTTCTGACATTCTGGCGGCATTAGAAAAGTCCCAGAAAAAAAATCTTTATATATTAAAAGGAATCCGAGTGTGCCTGCACACGGCTGTCTGTTTGCACTGGCAAACCGAAAACCATGCTTCCAGTCAGTGACCACGGTAATTACAGGCGCTGAGGGGCCCACTGCAGTTTGTTCCTACAACTTGAGAAACAAGCTTAGAGACACTATGGCATTTCCTTGAATGACTTACTTAAGCATTCCGAAAGGAGAAGCGATGGGAAGCTTGTCACCGGACTAGAGCAAGGAGTTGGCTTTTCAGCCCTGGTGATGACCAGCTCTTCCCTTGACCTCCAACAAGTCAGTTAGTTCCTATGGGCCTGAGTTGCTTTAAATCTATAATTGCTATTGAACAATGAAACTGTGCCCAGGGCTATGCACATCAATGGCAGCACCTAATTCCAAACCAGACGAATCCTGCTGTGTCCATTTTGTTTCCTTCATTGTGGCTGTTCTTGCCTTATATGGTAGTCAAGAAAAGCTTCGCTTCGAGAGACATTGGAAAGCGGAGTTAAGCAGCATATGCGTAGCAGACAGAATGCCTGAGTTCACATGCTGACTCCACCCTTTACTTGATCTTCAGCCAATCCCCTGCTGTCTCTATGCCTCTGTTTACTCATCAATACAATTTGGTTAATAATACTAACTTCCTTATTGATAGTTACTTTGAATGAGAACGTTCCCCCATAGGTTCATGTATTTGAACACTTGGTCCCCACATGGTGGTGCTGTTTGGGAAAGTTATGGAACCTTTAGGAAGTGGAGCTTTGCTGGAAGTACATCACTGGGGGCAGGCTCTGAAGTTTCATGGCCTGGCCTCATCCTCATTTCTTGTTTTCTCTCTCTCTCTCTCTCTCTCTCTCTCTCTCCCTCTCTCTCTCTCTCTCTCTCTCTCTCTTGTACAGTGAAATCTGATTGCTCCACTTCCTGGCTGCCAAGCCTTCCTCGCCATGATGAACGGCATCCCACCTCCGTACTATAAGTCACAGTTGTTTAAAGTACTCTGTCATGGCAACAAAAAAATAACTAATGCACTTATATCTTGTTAATATGAATTGAATAAGCTGAAGTACTTAGAACAGTGCTTGGAATGCACACACTCTGATCAATAGTGATAAATCAGGTACGATCTAGACCCAGTCTTCAAGGGACTGAAACTATGAACTGGAGAATGAAATTCTTGATTAGTCAGGGACAGAGAAAACTAGGCTTTCTTGAAGGGTTTCTATCAAGATGTGTCTCTAGAGACTCTGACCTGAACCAGAGAGGGACGGTCTTGGGGCTGGCTAGGTCATGTGGAAGGCAAGGTAGAGTCTGACCTCAATCTTAGTTCCCATTTGGAGATGCATCATCGAAAGGCATCAAGGCCCTGCCAGATGCATCCTAAGAGCATCCTTCTGTTCTGTCTTCACCCCTCAGATTCTTCCCTCTAAGTGAGATGCCACCATACATGTTACCGAGCCTGCTTTGAGAGGCACAGGAGTTCTGATCTAAATAATAAATTGAATGTCCCCATACATGGGAACTACTTTACTCCTCTTTACCGGAGTAATCCAGTGATAAATATTTCATTCATTTGAGCCTGGGGAACCTAGAGAGGTATGCAGTACTGAAAGAAAAGCAGCTCAAGGGAAGATAAGCTAGTCTGTTCAAGGGGCAGTTGGAGGGTAATGAGGAAAAAAAGTGTGTCTCTGTTCAACAGACCTCTGTTCAAGGAAATAAATGGGACAAGAACAAGCGGAGAGATAGAATTCCAAGGGGAATTTTGGGCTGAGCCTTGTTCTATGGGAACAGCTGCAGTCTGTGTGGAGGGTACTTGAGACAGCCACATAGAGGAGGGGATTTTTAAGAAGTCTCGCAGCATATTAAGAATATCCCCCACTCCATCCCAGTCTCCCCTCAGCTATTTTTCAAGAGACCAAAATTGGTTGTTTTTGCCTATGTTATTCTGAAGAACTTTTAATTCTTTTCTTTGATAGTATGCAGATTGGGCCCTGCGCGACTTAGTCACAGTTAGGGTATAGATACCGATTGTGCTGACTTTCATAGACTCGCAAACCTGGGATTCCATAGCTCCACGCCAATATTATTTAAGCAATAATGTTTATGCCATGCCTTCATAAGATAAAGGTTTATTTTCATCTTGGGGTCCTGTAACCAATACAAGGAATAGCCCAGAAAACTGTGCATGCAAGAATCTCCAAGAGACTTCTACATTCATCAAGACATAATGGGGTTCCAGCAAACCCATGTGACTCCAAAACCAAATGATTCTCTTTGGCTACTGCTATTAAAATCTATTATACACTGAGCCCAGAGCAAAATGACTCTTCATCAGACTACCAGCTACAAGATAAGGTCATTAGTAAAGTGCATGAACACAGCATTAATTTTAAAATAACCGGAAGAACCAAACCAGGAACCCTGTGTTCTATCTTTCAGGAAGGACTTAATGTTCCATCTCTCTTCTCCATCACAGCAAAGCTTTTCTAGATTTCCCATCCCTTCACTCCCAAATCCCATAGAGCTGCTTGAGTTCATCATTCCAATGTTGCTATCAATAAACCCCATAGAGGTGGAGAGTCCTCTGTAGCGTGGCAGCTCTGCAGGCTCTAATGCTGCTTTATTTCTTCTGCTGGACTTCCACAGTGCCACTATCACAATAGCTGTCCTCAGCCTAGTCCTCTGAATGTGGCTCACTTGCCTGCCCTTCCTCTGCACATCTGCGCTGTGATTTTTATCACTCTGCATCCCTTGGACAGTGTAAGTGCTCACAGCTTCATCACCATCCATAATGTCAGAGCCTTTTTTGCTCAAGAGTGTCCTAATTATACACCTTAGGTCTTCATTTGCATGTTTGAAAAAGAATTCGTATTCAAGGTATCTAATACTAAATATGTGCTCAGCTCTTTGCCTTTGGTTCTCTGACAATAACTGGTCACTATATCAAAAATTATAGCAATGATAATAAATATGTTCACTCGGTTTATCATATCCCTAGTACTGTACTACACACATTACAAGCAACTTCTGTAAGTCTATTGCTCTGCACAAGAACAATAAGAACTTTGCACAGGAACTTCATTAATTCTATATTATAAATAAAAGGAACTGAGAAGTTATTTAATTTCCTTTGGGCACTGTGCTAGTAGAAGGTATTTTGTGGTTTGAATGCAATATGGCTTTCATGATCTCACACGCTGAAGTCTTGGTCCCCAGCTGTGACAGTATTTTTGGAAGTGATGGGAACTTTTAGAGATGGAAGCCTGCTGGAGGAAGTAGGTGACTTAGAGCACCTGATCCTCTGCCCCTTCTTTTTCTCTGCTTCCTTGTCACCTTGCAGCAAGGAGTTTCTGCCATATGTTCCTGTTTGCAAGACAACCTTTGCCTCAGAACCAAAGCAGTGGATTCAGCTGTCCTTTGAAACCATAAGCCAAAAATAAATCCTCCACTTAAAATGTTTTTTTTTTCAGTTAATCTATCACAACAACAATAGTCTATCTACCACATGAATTCACAGTCTATAGAATGCCAAACAAGAAACCAGGGAGCCACTAACACATCCCCTAATAAGCACTGGCCAGCACATCACCAAGTATGATGGTCTATTGACAGGGACAAGGATTGCCCAGGAAAAGAGCTTCAAGACATGCTGTGAGGGATTATCTAGATTATGTTAGCCACTGGATATGCCTGTGGGGTATAACCTAGATTCGATGAGTTTCTGTACTGGCCTGTGAGGGATTATCTAGATTAGGTTAACCTCTGCAGGTACCCGTGAGAGATTTTCTCAATAGGTTTATCAAGCAGAAAGACACACCCTGAAGGTGGTGGCACCATTCCCTGAGCTTGGATCTTAGGCTGCATAAAAAGAAGGGAGCTAACTGAGATGGAGTTCAGTTCATGTATCATTCTGATGCTTGACTGCAGATGCAATGTGACAAGCTGCCTCCAGTTCCAGATCCCACCGCTGTGACTTCCCCACCATGAGCCATGATCAGCTGTAACCCCGAATTATGAGTCAATATAAACCCCTTCCTTAAATTGCTTTGGTCACAACAACAGGAAAAGAAACTGAGACAAGAAGTTTATTCCTCTTTGCTTCTAAAAAGATGTTCTCCCTGATCTCCGTCTCAACTGTTGTTGCCCTAGATAACTTCCATTATCTCTTACTGACTGTCTACAAATGTTAACCACCTTCCTGTACTCCCTCTGTGTATTTCTAACATATTCCCTACATAGAAGCCAAAATGACCTTTTCAAAGTGTGAATCTGATCACTTAAGCACTTGTCTGACTTCCCATTGCTTTTAGAATAAAACCAGATTCTTACTGGTTTCTTGGGGTCTGCCTCCCTCACCTTTCAGCTCTGTAGTATGGTCTTTTTGCTCTGTGATATGTGATCACCTTGTTCTTTCAGTAGCTTTGATTGCATCTCCCTTCACGCTGTCTTCTACCCATGTTCTTCTGTTTGCCTAGAACATTCTTTATAGTTGTCATAAATACTCTGGATTGTCAATATGATGGGATTTAGAATCCAAATCACCTTGGAAATAAACCTTTGGACATGTCTGTGAAGGAGTTCTACATTAGGTTAATTGAGCTAAGAAGAATCACTCCAAATATGAGACTGTCACCAATCCATGAAATGAGGTCCTAGACTCAAGAAAAAGATGAAAATGAGCGGAGCACCATCGTTCATCTCTTCCTGCTTCCTGGCTGCAGATGCAATGTGATCAGCTCCTGTTGCCATAACTTGTGATTTAAAAGTATGAGCCTATAATGGTTAAGAGCACTGGATGCTCTTGCAGAGGTCCCAGGTTTGGTTCCCAACATCCACATGGCAGCTCACAACCATCTGTAACTTCAGTTCCAAGGGATATAACGCCCTCTTCTGACCTCCATGGGCATTGAACCCATGGGTGCACTACATTCATTCAGGCAATACACTCATGCACATAAAATAAAATTTAAATTTAAAAATAATCAATTAGTGAGCCTAAATAAACCCTTCAAATTCCTTTTGTCGGGTATTTTGTCGTGGCAACAAGAAAAATAATTAATACACCCCCTAACCTTACCAAATTAATACCTACAATTTCTTCAGATCTCAGATGAAATTCATTTTTTCAGGGAAACCCCCTGCTCCAAAATGATATGCGCTTTTCTTCATATGTAATCCTCACTTAATAATCTAACAGCTTCACCATTTGATTAGTGCCTATCTTCTTTACTGTCTTCTTCACTGTCTTTTCACTGTCTTCTTTACTGAATTCTTCACTGTCTTCTTTACTGTCTTCTTCCCTGTCTTCTTCGCTGTCTTCTTCGCTGTCTTCTTTGCTTACCACTGTGTCCTCCTCTAACACCAGCACAAGGCATGGGAAATAATTAGCACCTAAAAGTGTCTGTTGGGTGGGTGAGTGGGACAGTGAGTGGATGGATGGATGGATGGATGGATAGATGATCAGACAGATGGAAGGACAGATATTGAATAAAGCAGGACAAAAAGCCCATTTTGTCCTCCACACTTGCCTAAAAGTTAAACCTTTTTCTTCTCCTCTGCATACTGAGCCTTGCCTTCAGTATGTTGTGTGGGTGTTAAGCACTACAAGTCAAGTGACTCCTATAAACCTAAAAGAGACTGGCTGACAGACTCATGAGAGTGATGAATAAAACTGGAGAGGAAAACAGTTTAAACCACCACAGGGGAAGTGTGGAGAGCACGAACCTGCTGTCTGCACATGTGCTTCCAGTCACGCTGTGTCATTCGTTAACCATGATACCAATCCTGCAGTCCTGTTTTCTTGGTTTCTTTAAATGTGTGCTTTTTTTTAAGTTGAAAATATAATGCTGTCTTCACCTCTCAAAATTCCCGCTTTATTAATATTTCAGTTTATTTCAATTATAGTATTTGAATCCTTCCATGTGGGATACGAAAGGGAGTTTTAAAATTAGATACTTCACATAAGGAATAAGCATGACTTTTAAAGTTTATTTGGCACTATTTCCAAACCAGGGTTATGCCGCTTTTTAAAGTAGCAATTTGAATGGTTCATTACTTTCATTAATTTGTGGTCACTTATTTGATGATCTATAAAGGAGTCATGTTACTTCATTACTGGGATTATTAATTTCCCCTCATCACAAATGCTGCTGATAAAGTTCTTTTATGAACTACAGTTCCTGGCTGTTGCAGCTCATCTGAATGTCAATCATCAAAACACATTCTCTTTTCCTAAAAAAAGTTAAACTCTAAGCATCACAAATTGAGCTTCTTCTTTTTTAAGTAATCCTTTAGTGCTACCTGTGCATTTTCAGACAAGTGTTGAGTCTTTGTCAGATAATTACAGCGAGTGAACTGGAATGAGACCCATTCTGCCAGAAACCTGAGTTCATTTCCTATCTCAGTGTAAATAAGCACATCCACTTTGCTGCTAATAACTACAATGGCAGGACAGTAAAAGGCTCAGCTGATACGACTAAATTTGAAGTAATGAATACTTAATGACACAAGACCCCTGTTAAAAGAGACAGAAGACCACAGGATGTTATTCTGAATACATGTAAATTCCCACTGACCAAATGAAGAAGGCCCTGTAGGTTCCACACTGGTGTTTAGATTTAAATGTGTGAGTTCCATAAACTTATTCTCAACCAAGACTTCTGGGGTTATTTTATATATGGCATTTTAAATGCACAAGCGATGGAATGCGCATGAATGGTGAGTTCAATGTTTTGTGTGACTTTTCCTGGAGAAATATGAATAAATGTCTATTCACCTCAGATACATTACCAACGGTAGATCAAGAAAAGATTCCGCCCAAGTCTAGCTTAGTGAGCTTACTGAGGTTACTTACAGGAATGTGGCTGACTCAAAACTGTATGTATCTCTGGAAAATCCTCCCTAGCCTGAGTGTTGTCTCAGAGAACCTCCATCAGTGGAGGTCCCTGCCCAACTTGAAGGCGGCTCAGCCAGTCAGAATCTCCCCAGTAATTGTTACTGCTTAAAAACCTTGGATTGGGAGCCTTGTGAATCTTGTAAGCTTCAAGAGTTTCTTGAGTCTTGAAAGTTTCATCTACTCCCAATATATTGTGATCCTTGAACATCCTTCCTTGTGTCCAGAGAGGAATGTTTCAGCAGCGAGAGATTTGATACACTCTTTCTCCTTTATCCCCAGTGGGAAACCTGGGTTGTAGAAAAGGCCAGGTTGGAGATTTAAGGAAATGTTATCTTTTATATAAACATTAATTTCAAAAGCACTGTTTTTAAAACCTGCTTTTTAAGTGTTTATATTAAAAACAAACAAGCAAGGGATTTTATCCAAAAGATGCAGGTGGGAATCATATTTTGTTTAGAATTCAGACAAGCTTGCAGAGGAAGGAACAAATTCATATTTATCAACTGGGAGGACCTGCACAAATTATTCTCCACTCAGAGTCAATTTTCCAAGATGTACACTTTATTTTCAAACTGAAGTCTAGAATATTAAGGGATCACCTTTAAGATACCGTGGAAGTGTGAGTTGAATTTTTTTTGACCCTGAATTTTCATAAATGAAGATTTGCCTCCCGATTTTCACATGTATCTGACAGTCATCCCAAGCAACTTGGTCCATTCTCTGGCAACATTAAGCTACTAACTCAACAGACACTACTGGGAGTCACCTGCCTTGTCTTCCATATGTATCAGGAACTAACAGGCTAAGCCTTGAAACAAACACATTTGACCTTGATCCCCATGGTTATCCTCTCTGTTCAGATGCTCGCTAGGACCACCTTTATTTTAATGTTCTCTGGCTGACCAGTATTGCCAGGATCAAACTATGTAATGCCAATAAACTTTACATATGTCTGCATCTATATTATGGGACCAACCTGAGTTGGATCCCAGGGACCCACATGGTGGGAAGCAGAGAATCAGCTCCTACAAGTTGTCCTCTGATCTTCACACATACATCCTGACATGTGCACATGCACACACACAGAAGGAAGGAAAAGGAGGAGGAGGAGGAGGAGGAGGAGGAGGAGGAGGAGGAGGAGGAGGAATTCTTTTACAGGATTCAAATAATGTAGCTGCATACCAATTACAAAGAATAAAGCAATATCAAAATCCTAGATACTTTTATTTGTACAACTTAAAAAGATAACCCTGAAATCCACATGGAAATACAAAGGACCCAGAACAGCCAAAACAGTCTTGAGAAAGAAGAGTTAGAGGAGAACAGGTCCTGATGTCAGTACTTAGCACAGAGCTCCAGCAGGCAAGACAGTGTAATACAGGCAGAGATAAACATGTATAATGATGAAATGTAGTCGAGAGTTCAGAAATAAACAAATATTTTATGGTTAACTGATTTTTATGAAGGTGTGAAAACAATTAAATGAAAATGTTGTCTTTTGAACATAGGGTGTTAAGACAACTGGGTATCCAGACACAAATGGGGAAAGATGATCCCCACCTCACACTACATATGAAAACTAACACAAAATGAATCACAGACCTAAATTTCAGGACTAAAACTATACAACTCTTTTAAAATGTAGGTGCAAATCTTTCTGACTTAGAGTTTGGCAGTGATTTCTGAAATATGACACCAAAGCACAAAACAGAAAAGAAAAAGTATTTGATAAATGTGCTTTACACAAAATTTAAAATGTTTAGGCTTCAGAGTATATATCATGAAGAAAGCGAGTTAGCAGTCCACAAATGTGAGATGACACATTTATAAATATTGGTTATAAGATTTGTATTTGACAACTGACTAATAGACAATAAGCCAAATTTGTTAAATGAGTAAATTACTTGAGAATTAAAAAGCTATTTCTTGCGCATAAAAAGATGCTCTGTAGGATTAGTCACCAGGGAAATGCAAATCATCATAACCACAATGATGCCATTCACCATACACCCACTCAGACGGCCATAATCAAAGAGACAGGCATTAAGAGTTGTTGGGGAGAATAGAAAGAAATGGAGTCCCCAAGCATTTCTGTAAAATGGAGCAGCTACTTAAGAAACAACTTGTTTTTTTTTTTTTTCAAAATGCCAAATATAGAATTAGTATTTGACCCAGCCACTCCACTCTTAGGACATCTTCCTTGTCCATCCAGGCTACCGTAGCAAAATAATATTAGCAGGATAGTGTACAATAAACATAAATTTATTTTCTCATAGATCAATATGCTGAAACATCCAAGACAAAGGTGCCAACAAATCTGGTCCCTGGTAAGGGTCCTTTTCCTTGTTCAAAGACTGTCTGCACTGAATCCTCATGTGGTAGAAGGGTGAGCAAATCTGGTGCGTTTCCTTGTTCAAGGACAATTATCTTTACATGGTAACTTCTTGTAGTGGAGGAAGGAGAATCTCTCAGGCATCTTATAAAAACCTGACTCCACTCACAAGGGTTTCATGCTAAGGAAGCTGGCACTTCCCAAAGGCCTCAGCTCTTAAGGCCCTCATTGACAACTGTATTTCAATGTACACATTCTGAGGCTAACAAATGTGGGGAGAAATAAAGATGGCATCCTGCTGCTGTTTCCTCCTAGAGCCGGGAGGTTGCCAAGGTTACAGGAAAGAAGTATGACTGGTTGCTAAAAGCATGCAGGCCTTGTGAACTGCGTGTGACGTTTACCATGATTGGAGGCTCGCTGCCCACGCTTGACCTTTTAGGTGATTGGCTAAGCTAGGGGATATAAAAAAAAGGAGAAGCAGCCCAGGAAGTCAGAGAGTTCAAGTTGCTGTCTTGGAAGAAGGACTGAATAAAACTGCTTGCAACGGATCCGTTTGCTGGTCGAGGGACCCAACAGATGGTGCCGTGACTCAGATCGGTGACTTGGATCGGCAACTCGGATCGGCTACTCGGATTGGTGACTCGGATCGGTGAGTAAGCTAAGAGTACTTAATAAGCCTGTTAAGACAGGGAAGGGCCCATAATCATTAGCTGAGATAGTCTCAGGGAGCCGCAGAAGGCGGGACACCTACGTGAAGTTCGCTGGGAAAGCAACTAGCTCAGGAAGTCATGGGGAATTTATTTCCTGCAGCTTGTATGCAGGTTTTGGTGCAGCATCAAGGAATCATTTCAGTGTTTTTAAATGTGATGAGGTTTATTTTGTGCCCCAGTATGTGGTCAGCTTTGGAAAAAGATCCGGCAGTGCTAAACAGAATGTGTACTCTTTGGTATTTGGATAGGATATTCAATAGATGTCTGTTAGGTAGGTTCATTTTCAGTAAGATGTCCCTCTGTTTATTCCCTTTCCTGTTGAACTGGCTAATGGAGCTTAAAGGTATGGTAGGATTTTGCTGTAAATTTATCTGGCTCTCAGCTTTTATCATTCTGGAGGTTTTTGTTTTATTGTTTCAATTCCCTTATATATTATGGGTTGTCAGGAACCATTTTTTTGTGTGTTTTGAGGTGAAACATTCCCACCTGCAGGGAAGCTCATTAAGCTCAGGAAGTAAACAAGTCAAGAGCTTCAGGAAGTCCCTGAAATTGACCAGGTTCACTAATTTGACTTCTTGCCTAAATTCCTGTGCTCTGGTTAGAGGTAAAAATAGGTTGAGCAAAATAAAGTTAGGGTCTCAGTATTTCAGAGTCTATTCAGATAGAAAAGGTTCAAAAAAAAAAAAAAAGGGATCTGGGATTGAAACTCAAATGTAGGAGGAAAGTAAAACTAAGCCTTCACATCTGCTGGAGGAGCCAGTTTTTGTGGAACCTCAAATCAAACAGTTACTCAAGAGTCTTTAGATCCCAAAGGAAAAGAGGAGAGAGAAAAGGAAGCTGTTAGATATCTGAGAGAGGAGGATTTTAACAGTTGTTTTCATCCCTACTAAGTAATGGCTAAACTCAACAGCTCTTCTGTCCCATGTAAACCACTGAGTTTAAAAACAATAAATCTTGTGTGTGTAAATTTTTAATAACACTGAGAGATTGACTCTGGAGCTGGATTGGCCATCTAGCTTCAGACTCAATCCCACTTCAAAATGTTATTCAAAACCTGTTATGGGATAAGGCTGGCCACCTTACCCTATAACAAATTAAAAAAAAAAAATACAGCCTCAGTACAAGGACATTATACTGTTAAAAATAACTAAGGGATGAACTAATTCCAACAAAATACTATTCATTTTCCTCTTATACTCAAGGTAGCACTGGCTGCCTCTTTAAATGTTATTCTAACTAGAGCTAAACATTTCAAGTTTTTGTGAACAAGAGAGTCATATACCCTGCAGTATAAAATATGTAACTAAAGGCCTCCAAGAAATCGTGATAATCTGAAAATCTCCTAGGCCACAGGCATTTAATCACATGTCCTAATCCTATTGCAATTTGTTTTTGTTTGGGTTTTCATTTTAAATTCTTAATAAAATCATAAAAAATACAAAAACTTCTCTCATAGGGCCTTTATAACTAGGTTAATACCCATTAACAATTTCCTCCCTGTCCCCACAAGCCGCAAAGCTTGCTACAATGGCTTTAACTTTAAAACTAGTACTAACATCCCCTATAATCCTACAGGTCAAAGTATGGTCGAGCAAACACACACTACAATTAAAACCCTTCTTATAAAACAAAAAAGGGGAGTAGGAGCCAAATTATACCCAGAGTCCCAAACATCAATTAGCTCCTGTAATCTAAAGCTGAATGCTTTTGGCCTATCCGCGGCTGAACGTCATGCCCAAGGCCATGACTCCCCGCGTGAATATGTCAAATGGAGGGACATCATAACAAACAATGGAAGGACCCACATCAGGTCTTACGACGGACGCAAGGAGCTGTTTGTGTTTTTCCGAAGGGTGCAGACGCTCCAGTGTGGATTCCTGATCGGCTGGTGAGAACAGTGGAAGGATATTTGGAAAAAGACAACCCAGATGACCTGGCTGAGAATGGCAGGGATCTTCGTGATGGCACAACGTAGTTTTGCAGAGGAGCTGGAGTTGTGGGCTGTGGCCAAGGCGTGGCTGGTCCCACTACCGGTTACCAACAGTTCCTCCCTACTGCCACCCATCTTCACCACCAATGGGTAAAGAAGAATCTTATGGAATGGACGATTGAGTTGCCCCAAACAGTACTATGGCGGTTAAACAGGCCATGAACCTTCACTCAAAGGCAGGACTGCTGTTAGTTAATACCTAATTCCAGTTCATGGGCACCTTTTATGTGTTAAACCTTCCTGGGCTTTGTGTTACTCCTTCATTTGTTGATAATGCCTTTAAGGCATTAAATTTGTCCTGACAAATTGGTTGTATGCTAGGTCCTAACGGATCCTGGTCATATAATCTTTATTACCAATAGACCAAATAGATCATGCAAGGATTCTCATTTGCCAAGCAATGGGCCGGAATGATTGGCTTAAAAATAATCATTGTCCTCCTGGTGGCAGTTGTCTTCAAAAACAGCAGCAGGCTTTTCTGGCACAGGCCATCTTAGCTCTCCATTACCATGATTCCCCAGAAGTATGGCTCACTATGCTGGACCGGTAGTCAGTGACGGGTAAGCACCCAGTAATGCTCTACCAACCTAAGACAGGCCCCTTAGCCAGAGGGGTAGCTGATGACGGGTAAGGAGATGCAAAACCCGGGCGCCTAAAACAGGCACGGTCCCTTAGAAAAACAAAGAGGGGGAATTGTGGGGAGAAATAAAGATGGCATCCTGCTGCTGCTTCCTCCTAGAGCCAGGAGGTTGCCAAGGTTACAGGAAGGAAGTATGACTGGTTGCTAAAAGCATGCAGGCCTTGTGACCTGCGTGTGATGTTTACCATGATTGGAGGCTCGCTGCCCAGGACTTGACCTTTTAGGTGATTGGCTAAGCTAGGGGATATAAAAAGGAGAAGAAACTCAGGAAGTCAGAGAGTTGGAGTTACTGTGGGAGAGTTCAAGTTGCTGTCAGTTAGTTCGAGTTGCTGTCTGGGGGAAGAGTTGCTGTCTTGGAAGAAGGACTGAATAAAACTGCTTGCAACCAACCCGTCTGGAGTGTGGTTTTTCCTTGCTGGTGGAGGGACCCAACAAACAAAAACATTCAGATCATAGCTATATCCAAGAGAAATTGAAACAAGTGTCCCACAAGAAACTTACACATAAATACTCTTAGCAGTGGTATTTCTTTGTTTTGTTTTTTGTTTTTAAGGATTTTTTGGTTTTGTTTTGACAGGGTCTCTCTCGCCCCAGCCGATCTGGAATTCACTATGTAGACCACACTGGCCTCAATTTCACAGAAGCCTGCTTCTGCCTCCCTAGTGCTGAAACTAAAGGCGTGTGCCACCAAGCCCTGCATTTTTTTGTTGTTGTTGTTTTGTTTTGTTTTTGAGACAGGGTCTTCCTATAGGCCTAGCTGGCTTGAACTTGGTATATAAATCAGATTGGCCTTGATCTCACAGAGATCTATCTACCTGCCTCTGCCTCCTGAGTGTTAGGATTAAAGGTATGTGCCACCATATCCGAGCAGTGTTATTTCTAAGAGCCACAAAGAAAGAAGAACCAACCGATCACCTCCATCATCTTCCAAGTTGATAAACAAAATGGACAGTATGTATGCTATGGAATAATATTCTGCTGAAAAAAATTAAGGATCCATGTGCAACATGGATGAACCTGGAAAATCTTATGCTAATACTTCAAAGAAGCCAGACACAAAAAACAGCACAGCGCATGATTCTGTTTGTGTGAAATGCTCAGAATAGGCAAGCCTTGTGACTTCATGACACAACAGCGGGTGTCAGAATGGGAAAATCCACAAAGACAGGGAGTGTATTAGAGTCTGTCTGGGCCTGTGTGGATGGATTCTAAGGAATACGGGATTCCTTCTGTGTTAATGAAAATGTTCTAAATGAATGATGATGTTGGCTGTGTGGCTCTATCTCTACTGGAAATCACTGTTTCATGTGGTGCTATGTGGATCAGATCTCACTAAAGCTCTGAATGAGTTGTTATCTCCTAGACAAGTCATATACTAAAGCATGTCCATTGCAAAGAAATCAAATGGGCAGAAATCCAAGAGAAGAAATCAAATGCTTCTCTTCAAGCCTCATAACAACCATTAGGAAACTTTAATGTCCTCAGTAGCAAACCTAAAATGACAATCTGGATGAGGGTCATACCTTTATGTGACACTTCTATTGAAAGTCAGCCCAACATTGTGCAGGTATAATAATTACAGTTAAGTTTTAAAAACTGACAGTAAAAGAAATAATAATGAAGTCGTTTGAGTGTTAGAACACTGAGTTTATGATTACCAAGGACTTAAACTCCCACCTATTTTTAAATATGCTGCAACTCTCAAACACAAGAAAATAATTGTTGTTCAATGGCATGGAAATGCTAATTACTCTGGTTTGATGGTTATACTTTATATATATATGCATCAAGTTATCCCACTTACCTATAAATCTGTGTGATTAAAGATAATGATAATAGTTTGCCTGGGGAGATGGCTCAGTGGGTAAAGTGCTTGTTGCACAAATGTGAGGACCTGAGTTCTGATTCCAAGCACCTGCATAAAAAATTAGGCACAGCGCACCTATAATCCCAGCACTTGAGAAGGCAGAGACAAGTGGATCTCAGGGGCTTGCTGGACAGCCAGTTCAGCCAATCAGTGAGCTCCAAGCTCAGTGAGACCTCTTGTCTTAAAACATAGGCTAGAGAAGTGATTAAAGAAGACACCCAGTGTTGACCTCTGGCCTACATAAACACACATACACATGGATGTTTACATACACACAAAATTTTTTCAAATTATAAAAAAATGCTATAATTGTCTTAGGTTATTCTTAATTATCCAAATAAACCTTAATAATCTTTTAAGTTCTTTCAGGAGAAATTTTGTTTTTAATTATGTGTGTGTGACAGTAGCATAGAGGGGAGAATATATGTACATGAGTGAAGGTGACATCAGAGATCAGGAGAGGGATTGGATCCCCTGGAGATGGAGTTACAAGTACTTGTAAGCCCCCCAACATGAGTGCTGGGAATTGAACTCAAGTCCTCTGGAAGAGCAGCAAGCACTCTTAACTGCTGAGCCATCCCTCATCCCCCAATATTCACACTCTCATTCAGTCCTTTCCTACATTAAGTATGGATAACTTATGTAACCAACAGGATATAGCACAAACAGGTGTGTGATCTCCAAGGCTAAGTTGTAAAGACATTGTTCCTCCTATGTCTCTCTCTCAAATCACACCCTCTGGGGACATCAGCAGTCACTATCATAAAGACACATAAAATGCTCCCTGGAGTTGCTCTCTGAGAGTGGAGACGACGTCTCTCATCACTGGTCCACACTAGTTTCTATGCCTGTGATTGAATCCTCACAGACACTTGGAACTTCCCACCCAAAGTCACACACCCAGGGTGATTGCAGTCTCAGTCACCTCTTCAGTACAGCTTCAAGACAGATCCTAAGACAGCTATCCAGGTCAGCTGAGCCCAGACTCCTACCCCATACTTATATTAAGAAAGGTTTATTGTTTTGTTAACCCAATAAATTTTGGGTCATTTGTTCTAGCCCAATAGACAGACATGAAACCCTATACAGCATGGCACAGTAGTTACTCCTACAGAATTGTCAGTGAAATCAGTCACTTTTTTTCATGAAACTGTATTTTTCCTGAATGAGTAAACTGACAAATTCTGGGGTTTTCAGACGTGAGCACGTGTCAGACATCTTTGTTAAAAAAAATGAATGAAATGAACTGGAGGAATGGGCGGAGGCTCCAACTTTACCAGGGAGCCATTGGCAGCTGATCACCACTGGGTGAGGGGCAGCTGGTCTTCTTTAAGGGAGTGACACTAGATAGGTTGAACAGGCTTCAGTGGATGAACTCACATCAAAGGTCCCATGGGTATACAAATTTGATTCGATAGGACTTAACATATATGAAATCAGTGGGCGAGCCATGGGGAGGGTGCAGATAGAGGTGGGGGTCTAAACATGATTACAATGTACTGTATGAACACAAAAATATACTGAAAAAATTGAACAAAGTGAATCTGTCTCTTCAAAAAATGGCAGTGCTTATTACCAGCTATCAGATTCGTGCTTTGAGAAGGAATTTGTTGGGAAAATGTGTGTCTGCTGCCATAAAACTGATGGCTCTGTTCAACATAAAGTCTTTTTTTCTGGTAAAATTGTGAAGCTATTAACTAATGTGATATTTCAAAATATAGTGTCAACTAGATCTATAACACTCAGTAAAGCAAATAACCAAAGCATGACTTTACAAAGGTACAAGAAAGACTGATGGAGGCCATAGTGGTGGCTCAGCAGTTAAGAACGCCTACTGCTCTTACGGGAGACCTAGGCTGGTTCCCAGCACCCACAATGGGCAGCTCACCACCGTCTGTAACTCCAGTCTAGGGATCCGACACTCTCTTCTGGCCTCCATGGGCACTTGCACTCACATGCACATACACACACAGGGACGCACACATACACATAATTAAATAAAAAAAAATTTAAAAAAAAGATTGAGGAGCTGGAGAGATGGATCAGTGGTTAAGAGCACTGACTGTTCTTGTAGAGGACCAGAGTTTGATTCCCAGCATCACATGGCGGTTAAGGAGTGTCCATAACTCCAGTTCAGGGGATCTTAGACCTTCCTCTGGACTCCATGGGTTTTTCATGACACAGGTGCACTTACACACATGCAGGCAATACACTCATACACATAAAAATAAAAAATAAAATATTAACAAAAGAAAGATTGGTGGCTCTTGATACACATAGATCATTAATGTGGTGCTTCACAGTTCGCAGTGCACCTCACCTTCAAGAAATGACCATTTGCCAAGCTTTGATGTAATATCAAAAAAAAAAAAATACCCATCATCATCTAGAAACACTTTCTACATGTCCCACTCTCAACTAACCAAAATTGTGTGAAGTCAGATTTGCCTCTTAAACTTCAGTCAAAACAACACAGCATTGCAAGGCAGATGGAAGGCACATAGAATTGGGCTGTTGTTTAGTCCCTCAAAGAGATTTGCAGAAATATACAATGATGTCACTCTTTTCAGTCAACTTTTTATTTCAGAATACAGGGTTAGCTTTCATTAAATATGTCATTTGTATCAATATAACGGCTTTAGTATTTAAGTGAATATGTTTTTAATTCTCAATTTTAATTTCTAATATAACAATTATTGACTAGCATACCCCACAAAAACAAGTGTTTGAAAGAGGAAAGTCCTGATCTTTAAACTTGGCTCAGCAAGACTGCAGAATGATTGCCCTGGCAAAATGAAGGTCTGTGTTTGTCTGATTGAAGTTTCTCATATCAGTTACTCAGAATCAGCTTGGCTGTGTATGTTGTGCAAACAAATGCCACAAAACCAAAATGACTTGTGGGAGGAAAGGTTTATTTCTTGCTTACTCCATAAGTTCATGATGAAGCAACATTTACTTGGGAAATTCACTCTTCACAGCGGAGGCAAAGGAGGTCATGTAAGGCAGGAGAATCTCTCAAACATCCCCACAAGTGACACATGCCTTTGTGGTTCATAGATCACTAAATAAGGTAGGTTGCAAGGACAAACCGAATTTTTTGTGAAAGGGCACTGAATACGAGTGAATTCAATGGAGCCTATCAGATCGCGTTTCAGGCAAAAGTCAGTCTGAAGAACTTACTCCTCAAGCACAGTTCAAAAGCATTTTAAGCAGGGTATTGTTAGCACCGGCCTCTAATCATTCCTAAGATTTGGGAGGTAAGGCAGGAACAGCAAGAGTTCAAGGCCAACCTTGGCTACATAGTGAGTTCAAGTCTGGGCTGACACCTTGTCTCAAAAAAAATAACGGGGAGGGTGGGTAAAACTGTTAAGACACGGAATTTTAAAAAATCATAGAAGCATACATGCAAAAGGAGGAAAGGGGGAAAAGGAGGAAGAAGGGGGCGGGGGGTAGGGAGAAAAAAGAGAGAAGGGAGGCGGAGGCCGGAAAAGGGAGGGGGAGACGAAAGGGCAGGGAAGACAAAAACAAACAGACCTTGCTCTTCTCCACACCGAAATGCTAACGGAATGGATGCAGAGCTACAGGTCTTATGCTGAAAATTATCTCACCTAAGAATGATATTGTCACACTTCAAGGCAATAAAAAGCCATCAAAGTCATTTGAGAGCTCAGAAATGCATCCTGTTGAACACAGCCTTAGAGGTGTTTTCTGAGAATGAACTGGAATCAAGAAGGTCACCTTGTAAAGGAGAATGAACCCAAAAACCAGGTGAGCTGAAGCCAAACTAAACACGTCATGAATCGATCATTACAGGGAGGGAGTGACAAAAATGACTCCCACAGAGGAGATGGTCCACAGAAAACCTAGAGTTTAGCAACAGTCAAGACAGTTCAGACAGGTTTCAAAGAGCAAGGAGAAATGCACTAAGGGAAAATTAAAAGCATCAATGTTTCTGTTTCTGAAATCAACTAATGCTTTTTCCTCTTGTGTCAGTAATCTGTGAAACATGGGTTAAAAACTTAAAATTTTTAATATATTCCATAGAAATAAAGTGATATATGTGCACTTCAAAAGCATTAAAAGCTGTTTAATAGGAAAACAATGCCTAAAATATCAAAAAAATCAATCATTGTCATTGTTTGAAGATAAACATTTATCTGACTTTTAAGCATTTAAAATGTCTCCCAAGATTTTGGATTTGGGAAATCACAAGAAATATCAAATGAGAGATAAGAATTACTAAAATAAAAGTAAAAATTAAAAATAAATTACAGAGGTAAAACAGCTTTCATTAAACTGTAATTATATCAAAGAGAAATATATATGTATATATGTGCCATAAAACATTAAAAACAATCATCAAGGCTTTAATGCAATCTTGGGACAGTAAAGCCACTTAAAAATCTGATACTTCAGGGGCAGATTTAAGTATAGGAATTTTAAGAGTTCTCGTGTTCAGAAAAGATATCATATTCACAAATACAATTTTAAAACAAAATATTTACAGTGCATATGACCAATGAATCTGTTTTTTAAGGTCTGCTTTTTACGGTATTGTTGTTAGAACATGTAAATCAAGATTATATGAATACATGTGTTTCAAAGCAAATGTTACAATTCTGAAAGACTGGGATCTACTTGGATGTTCAGATGGGATATTATTTAGACATTAAAATGCTGATGAGATGTGAATGTGCTGGCCCCAAAACATCTTTTCTTAAAAGTATGACGGAAGGGACTAGTAAAGAGTACTGGCTGCTCTTCCAGAGGACCCAGGTTTGGTTCCCATCGCCCGTATGGTGACTAACAACCATCCTGTAACTACAGTTCCAGGGGATCTCTCCTGGCTTCTGAGAACATTACACAACATGGGTGTATTTACACACATGCAGGCAAGACACTCATACACATAAAATAAAGAGAAATAATATTTTTCAAGTATAAGGGAAAACAGTTAACAAGTGAGGAAATAATCAGAAACCAAAAACTTCCTATCAAGAAAAAGCCCACGTTCTACAGTGAATTTTACACAGCATTTAAATAGTAGTCAGCACCAACCTTCTAAAACTCTTCTAAAAACTGAAGAAGAGTGAACACTGTCTAACTTATTTTGCAAAGCTAGGGTTACCTGAACACCAAAGACAGGGAAGGACAGTAAAAGTGTTACAGGGCAACAATCTTGGTCAACAGAGCCGAAAGTCCTCAATAAAATCCTAGCAAACTGAATTCATCATTCCAGTAAACGGATCATACACCATAACCAGGCAAGATTTACCTCTAGGGTGCAAGAACAATTCAACAGGCACAAATTGATAAATATGATACACTGCATTAACAAAAAGAAGCATAAAATCATATCATCATCTCAAGAGATACAGAAAAAGCATGTGAAAAAATCAGCACACTTTCATGATAATAACACTCAACAAATAGGAATGGAAAGAATGTACCTCGACATAATAAAAGCCCTATGTGATGCACTTGTCCGGCTTTTCTGGGTCTTGGTGATTTGGGCAGTTTGAGAAACACCTAGCTGTACCCACACCCACATCCCATGGGACTTGTCACCCTGACATACAGGATACCTGTACCCACAATCCTACTGTCCCCTAGGATTTGTTACCAGCTGTCACTACTGTCGTGTGGATATTTCCTCTGAGCTGATACACTTCCTCCCGGAGGGAGGAGGGGGCCTGACAAGACTGAGGAGGCTCAGGAAACTTAGGCTCAGGAAGCTCATAAAATTTACAAGAGTTACAGATCCTCTCTTTCAAGGTGGTATGAGCTCTAAACAGTTGCTCACTGACAGGAGACCCTTGGGTAGAGCGGCCTGTAAATTGTGCTGGAGCTCCAGGAATGTGGCTTTCAGGAGCTGTCATCCATGCTAGGGTGGGTCTTTGAGTTGCCTGTGCTCCTGTGACTGACCCCCTCACCCGTGCACCCACAAATAACCCAAATAAGCTCAGTGAGGCACCAATAGACTTGGGGCAGCTGTTTCTCTGGTCTGTTGTCAGTTTCATCTTAGGTAAAGAGACATTTATTTGCTCATGTCGCCCCAAGAAAAGTCACACAAGAACTGTTCTCCAGAATATCTCCTAATTTGGATTTATCTAATATTTTCATAATTATGCTGGAGTTACAGGCTCTGGAGTGGAAATTACAGGAACAATGGCTTATTAATTTCATCATATCAAGTTCCAACGAACTATCTGGCACGGCACTGCAGGGTTCTTGTCACGCCTCTCTGAGGCAGCATTTGTCAGGTTTCTTTCTTCTTGCTTGTCCTTCTATTTCCATATCACAGTCTTTGGGAGGTGGTCACGCTTCCGGTTCATTCTCAGGGAAGGGGAAGTTATATTCCATCTACCTGAGGGCGAAGCATCTGTATACATTTATTAGGAATTATTCTATATGTAAGAATTCTCTTTTGCCTTCCATTTATTTGCTCATTGAAAACATCATTTCTACCAGTCAGTTTCATGGCTTGATTTTTTAATTCCTGATTCGGATTCTTGACTCTTTGGATTTCAGTCTAATGCTAGTTTATTTTGTGTTTGTGTTTACCGCTCCAGCTTCCGCTACTGCGTGTCTTTCGGTTGGGTAGTGGTCATACGATCCTTTTTTGGCAGAGAAATCAAATACTTCCTAACTCTGTGTCACTATGAGATTTGCTGTTTTAATCATTTCCTGCCCCAGAACCAGAATCACCCCTTTCTTCCAGGAGTCCTGGTGCCTACCCTTGGAGAATGGTGTTAGAAACCAAGATCTTGACACTAGATGTTAAATTACCTTTTAAAAATGGATATTATTTAATAATGACAAATATGTGTTAAAACTGGTCCTTCTATCCATTGCTGGTGGAAGAGTAAATAACACTGGAAGTGTTTCAATGTGTATGGAGCCTTAAATATTTTAGTGCCAGGATGATGTTAAAGTCTCAGACCTGACGCTGTATCTTCTGATAGCACAATACTAGAAAAGCCAAATAACATGAAAACAGTTGGGTAAAACCAGAATCACTAAAAAGTGGATTTAGGGACTGGAGAGATGGCTCAGCTCTTGCACTTGTTCCTCTTACAGAGAGCCAGGTTCAGTTCCCAGTATCAGCAGCTCACAAACACCTATTATTCCAGACCCAGAAGCTCAATGCCCTCTTTTGATCTCTACAGGCACCTGCACTCATGGGTACAAACTCCCCCAACCACACCACACACAAACATACACATAATTTAAAACTTCTTTTAATATTTGAAAAAAAAAGTGAGTTTAAGCCACCTTAAATTACTGATTTTTTAATGTAAGAAAATAAAGATACACACATTTATGCATGCCATGAAGAAATGTCCTATGTAAATGAGGAACATTCACAAACACACCCATACACACGCACATACACTATAT
This sequence comes from Eospalax fontanierii, assembly GCA_035773235.1. Lineage (NCBI taxonomy): Eukaryota > Metazoa > Chordata > Mammalia > Rodentia > Spalacidae > Eospalax > Eospalax fontanierii. The sequence continues at coordinate 150,764,775 of CM069524.1, read as the reverse complement.
ATGTGTATATATATATATATATATATATATATATATATATATATGTGGGCTTGTATATGTGTTATCATTTTTTATATTTTGATATGTATGCTACAATTTTCATGGAAATATCTAAGCATAAGGGAAAATTTCTGAAATATTCAGCAATTATATCTGAATAACAGAATTATATTAGGTTTATTCTGTATCTTCAGTATTTTTTTGTTTCAAAATATTCTTAAGATTTATTTATTTTTATTTATGTGTGTGTCTGTATGAGTATGTGTCACATGTGAGTGTGTGCCTGCAGAGGCCAGAGGACACTGTCAGATCTCCTGGAGCTGGAGTTACAGGTGGTTGTAAGCCACAAGAGGTGTGTGCTGGGATCAGAACTTAGGTCTTCTGGAAGAGTACAAAGTGCTCTTAACAGCTTATTCATCTCTCCAGTTCCCTTAAAATATTCTTTTCAAAGTCTCCTTTAATCACACAAATCACTAAATCCAAACTACTTTTGTTATTTTAGGTACCTATATAAAGCAGGCATCAGAATGACCTCTGTTGGCTCGTTGTACTTTACAGATGACTGATTTACACACTTACTGAACTGAACCATGAGTTCCTCAGAGTAAGACACGTATGTAAGAGGAAAGGGGCCTAACCAGCGGCTGGATCAGACCCTCTCAAGAACACAGAAAGTTGGTGGCAATAGCTGGATCTGCATTCATGGAACACCAGGAAGAACCGGATGGAAGGCTGGGATGGAAGTCAGGAATCCTCTGAGCTGTCTCTTTGTCACTGTGCTCTGGGCCTTGCTCACTTCTTAGCTATCAGTGCACTTTGCAGGTTCATGAGGGGCCTTGGGTAGATGAAGACAAGTCTGACAGTATCACAGGAAGTAGAGCATGCTGAAATCACAAAGTTAAATAAAATGAGCTTTCAGATGATGGCAAGGCCAGTAATCAACTCACATAGGACTTGGAGTTCCGAGTTTGTTTTTCTCTTATGTGGATCTGGGTTTGTTTTGGTGAAGAAGTATGTAAGTAATAATTTTATGTCATTTGTCCCAGCTACAGAGCTAGGTCACATGACTCAGAGTTTTACCAAAAGCAGCACTTTTATTCTGTAAAGTTGCCAAGGCAACACCAGCTGCTTATGACATCATGTGACTGAGGGGACACAGACTGATTTTAGAAGCCTAAAATTATCCCTCAATCTGCTCACCAAAATTCTGAAGCAGCCAAGACAGCCTCGAGCCCAAGGAAAAGCTTCAGAGACACTGCTCCGTGGACATGGTGTCGGCGATGAATTATGCATTGTTCTCTGAAGTCTGGTACCACAGCCTCAGATCACATTCTAAAAACATGCTCAGGCTCCACATATGCTGAGCATGTGGGACACATCTGCTCATCTGTTTTCAATTAAACTTCCTTGTTACCATGATGGAGGAAAGTCATTTTTAGCTTTTGTTAAATGAACTTTGAAAAAATTAAAATCTATTTTTCACTTAAATCAAAATTATATCTCAAATTGTTCTAATTTGCAGACATACTGAAGATAAAATGTAAGAATAATACTTTTCCATTACAATATATTATATAGTAATTGGAGCTACATATTCATACAATAGTTGTTTCAGTATTTTATGTAACAAGCAACAGTCCATGGATTGTATTAGAAGCCTAAACTTTAGAGGTTTTCAGAAAGTAACTGGAAAGATTCAAACTGTAACATTCTCCACTGACCATTTTCAAGCTCCCAGGAGCTGGAAAACTGGTCTCAACTTCACATTATCCCTTCCTATAAAGCAAAGAAATTTGAATAAAAAGCAAATACTCAACTAACTAGAAATACAGTTTAGTATTGTTCAAGTTTTATCATTTTTTGTTCTCAAAAAATTCATTTTAAAATTAAAATAATTGCACCGAAGTCTCCACTTACACTAATGAGTAACATTTCCCTGAAGGAAATATTCAGAGTATAATCATTTCTCATAGATGAAAGACTTTTCAGCTCCTTGTATTAATTCTGCAAACAGGAAAAATGGAGCGCCCACTACGAGCAGGCAGCGCACTCCGCTCTGTAGTGAATGTGACATAAAATGTCTTCTTTTTCTCCAAGGAGGGAAGACGAAGGTACAAATAACTCAACAGACATAATTAACCCAAATGAAAATCATCATGAGAGCACAGGAGAACCAAAGATCCCTTCTGACTGGAAGGACCATGCTGTGAAACTGTGCGACCCTTAGGTTGAGAAGGACAGCGTGCGAAGAAGAAAACAAAGCTTGGGAGCAATGGTGGAGGAGGGGAAGGGCTCAAACGGGAAGCAGAGCAACCAATCATATTCAGGAAATGACTTGACCCAAGTATGAAACATCAGTTGGGACCAGGTATTTGAATACCACACATACCCATCTGGGGAGATGGGACTTGATTCTGAAAGGAACAGATGGTCACTGGAGACTTGAGACAGAGCAGCATACACTGGAAGATCTGTTTAAGGAAGATGCACTGAATGAAGGCTAAAGCAGAGCAATGAGATGATACCAGGAGATTCACAGAGATGACCGAAGTCTGAGGCAGCAGGCCTGCAAACAGGCTGTAGAAAATGAAGAAGAGGGACGCTGGAGAGTGGCTCGGCAGTTAGGAGCACTGGCTGCTCTTGCAGAGGCCTGGGTTCAGTTCCCAGCAATCATATGGCAGCTAACAGCCATCTGTACCTTCAGTTCTGGGGGACTCAACACCCCTTCTGACCTCCATCTAAGCATTGCACAACATGCAGGCAATGCACTCACACATAAAATGAAAATCATCGTAAATTTCTTTAAAAAGAAGATGAAGAAGGAGAAGGACATGGCACACCTGTGATGGGGACCCTGGCAGAGACAGGATAGCCCACTGTATGAGTGGGGGGACGGGAGCATTGGGGACATCCCCTTGAAATGATAGCAGAGATGTAGAATTACTCATTGTAATGCAGTTTGATCTAAATCAAAATATCTCTACCTGAGATGCAAATTCAAACCCTTCCATTTCTAATTTTGAAATACCAGGTAGAAAAGAACAAGGAATTTGCTACCCTAACAATACTACTAAGCCCCCATGAGGGAGGACCCTCATCCCGTCTACCCCATTCACGTTTAAAGCACCCAGTCATCTCCAAACAGGAACTTAATTCAGTTCATGCTAGACGCCTTTCCCTACTGAAACGGAACATTTATGGATTAAAATATGTCCTTACTACTTCCCTGCGGTCCATCCTTGCTTATCTGTGCTGATGGGCATCTGAGTCTCCGCCCTTGTCGTGGGGCACCCTCCTGAGCCCTACACCTTCCATATTCCATTCATAAAACCAAGTTAGCTCACCTTTAGCTTTCAAAGCCACTTTCCTAACAAGATCTTTTGTCTACAAATTGTCCTATCGTAAACAAAAGCATATTTATAAAGACATATGCAGCAAGTATCTTATGTGGTACAGGAAAGCTGGATCTGCCTCAAGATCATCAGCACGTGTTATGACTAGATGAGAAAAAAATGGCAAACAAAATGTTAAATGTCACTGGAAGCAAACATCCAAAATAACATAATAATCTGTGTATGGGCTAAAACATACAGTTTGTGGCTCAGGGTACAGCTCTCCTACAATGAGCGCCTGCAAGTGCGAAAAAGCCCTGACACATTGTTTGGTAACAGCATTGAGAAGCCAGGCTGCACACCTCTCGAGCAGGTGTTGAACATATTTTTTTCTTTATGAAACAAGGCTATAAATGGGTGAGATGTATAAAAGTATTTAGATAAAATAAAAGTGTTTCTCTCGGATTTTTCTGCTTAATTGAGGAACATGCTCAAATATTTTGGTTAAGACACGAAGTTTCCTGGCCACATATGATGAAAAATTTTGACTCAGACATTCACCAAGGATGGACCATGTTTTTGTTTGCAGAAAGAGTTGTAAATTCAGCCCAAATTATCTACTGAAGTCACTCCTCTAGTTTAATGTTTTCATTAGACATTCTATGTGAATCTTTAACTAGGGGGGTAGGGATCAGCATTTGCATGGCAAGCTGGTTTCCCAAAATGTGTCCAGAGTGTTGTCATACAGAAAACCAGGGTATCTACGGAGCCCCGCTGTGTGAACATGCCTAGTGCCGAGTGTATGCTGGGGGAGGGACATATACTTTTCTTCCATGACTGCAATCTTATGCATACAAAATCCATTGACTTCCAGCAGCTTATTGGTAGAAAGCATAAGCATGTGATAAAATAAGAGCACTCTAGTTTGAAAAGGACAGGTAAAGCCCAAGGATACAGATCACAGCATCTCTTAGAAGATCAACTTAGCATTAGCCCTTGGACTCTGAAGAAAGACTGGTTCTTATGTCACTGCTGATAAGCACAGGACCACAGTAGCTCTGGAAAACAGTGGGCTTCAGTCCAGAAAGTACTGACCTGATACAAGCCTTCCTGGGAGACAGTTTGCCATTCCCTCCCCTCGTCAGAGCCCATATCCTGACGAGTTTTTAGCCAAACCCCTTTCCCTGCTCCTGTTGCCTTCCAGCTTTCCATGTCCTGGTCACAAATTCTGTTGGCTTCTGACCATCCAAGAGTGAGTCCAGGGAGATCCTTGAAGGCATGAGAGGGAACAAAGCCCCGCCTTATCTCCTTCTCAGCATAAGCTGTTCAGTCAACTATTCTCCCAGGTCAGAACCTAGAAGTCAACTCCAGACTTTCTGTGTCTCTTTCCCAAATATAATTACTCATCTACAATAGCCCATCAAATTTTGAATCTTTCTGTTGTTATTTGTGCCCCTCATTGACTGAGTTCTCATGAGTTATTAAAAGCCTCTGTCATCATACTCAACTCAGATTCATGAGATCAAGACCATGTCTGCTTCATCTTTCCTCTTCTGGTCTCTGGTGCAGTGCCTGACTCATAGTTGACTTGGGAATGTTTGTTGAAGGGAATACGATTCTGCCAACTTTTCCTTGTCATATGTTTCTTCCCTTGCTTTATATGCCTGCCAATGACTGTATCATCTCCCAACTAGACACTAAATAACGTGATGATTAAAATTCAAATGATGCAGGACCTTCCTGGGAGAAAAAAATAATATATTAGAAGAAAAATAAATATCATAAGAAAATAATATGATATATATTATAAGAAAATAATATATTAAGAAAATCGAGGTGAACAGTGTAAGGACGTGCTGTTTTGGATAAATGAGTAAACACGTCTTTGAGAAGGTGACATTTGAGCAGAAAGACAAGTGATAATGCAGTCATCTAAGTAAGACAGAGCCAAGACAGGAATGGTGTGTCCTGTTGGAGAAAGAGCAAGAAGCCAGCTTAGCTGCTGTCACAAACTAGGGAAAGGAAAAGCAGCAGGCCATTTTTCAGAAGTAAACCGCACCGAGATCATGGCCCTGTAGGCATGGCAATCCTTGGATACATAAGGATTTCAGGCCACTCTACAGGAAATCCTGTCCCTCCAGAAATATTGATTTTCCCCAAGTGCAATGCTATCACATGATTCTAGTTAGGAGAATTAAGTCATGTGAGTTACATATTTCACAAACTCACTCTGAATACCATGCAGAACGTATTGGATTCTATAAAGGTGGACAAAAATTATAGAGTTCACTTAAGAAAGAAAGACCTGAAGGGATGGCTTAGTACACACACATACATATTTATAAAAATATTTTAAGATAGAAGAGGTTGCAGGTTGTTCTTAGGGAAAAAAAATAGAGTGAAAAAGCGGTGGATAAATTAAAAATAAATATCAAAAGAAAAGTTTAAAACGTAATAGTAGACTGAATACAGAGAATGAAAGAGACAGATGGGCCAGAAGGAGCCACTGCCTGGACATGAGAAGAAACATTTTGAGAAGGTAGATGGGCTAAGAATCCAACATAGGGAGAATTAATCCATATTAAAGCTGAAGAACCATGTAAACAACCAGACCATACATCTGAAACATAAAGAAGAGCCAAGAGAAGGGGGTGATAGTGTACAGAAATTCATAGACGTGGATGAGTTCAATGAAAATGTGTTAAGAATTATAACCTGCTCTTTACCTGAGATTCACAGATGTCCATGATGCCTGCATGAGATTGCTTTTACAACTTAGAACATTTTAGCACTTATATATACTTTTTTATCTCTTAAATATGTTATTGAGAATTTCATATGATATATGTTGATTATATTCGGACCCACTTTCCCATAACCTCTCATCTCCATCCTGACCTTACAATCCTTCGATTTTATGGCCTCTATTATTATTTTATTTTTTAAGGTCTATTGAGTCAAATTTTTGTTCCCTGAATGCTCTTAGGTATAGGTCTAGCCCTTGGAATGTGGCCAACATGCAATGCCTTACACCCTTAAAAAATACTGACTCTCAGGGATGGAGAGATGGCTCAGCAGTTAAGAGCACTTGCTGTTCTTGTAGAGAACCTGAGTTCAATTCCTAGCACCCACATGACAGCTAACAACTGTCTGTAACTCCAATTCCATGGGAATCTGACGTCTTCTTCTGACCTCTACAGCCATTGCATGACACTGGACTTATGTACATGCAGACAATACACTCATACACATAAAATAAAAATAATTAATGAAGAAATTTTTTTAAAAAATACTGATTCTTCCTTTCTCAGTAGCTGCCAATTGCCAGTAGATCCTAAGCTAGGGCTGGGGATTCTTGCCCACCTCCTCCACGCTGGGTTTTTATCTGACTTGGGCTTTCACAGGCCTTGTACGTGCTTCATAAGCACTGTATGTTCATATGTATAACTGTCCTGTTTCCATATATTTATTCAGCACCTCTGACCTTTACAACAGACCCAGTACATTATACACACGCACACACACTCATATTTATTAATGCATATTTGTATAGATTACAGTAACAATCAAAGAAGAGGACAGGAAATTGAGAGGGAGTGGGGGACAAAGGAGATGTTGGTGAGAAGCTAGAAGGGATGGAAATGATGCAAAGATAATATTCATGTATGAAATTTTCAAAAATTAAAATAAGTCATTAGGAGTCAGTTTGATACTATGTCCATTTAGCAGAATAATAAGAGTAGGTTCTTTCCACAGCCTGTGACCTGTCTAGCCACAGGTTCTTGGTCCTGATAACAGTGTCTGGTATAGGCTCAATCTTGTAAAGTGCACCTTAAATTCATTCAGAAAGTAGTTGATTACTCCTATAACATTTGTGTACTATTGCACGAGTAGGCATATTTTACCAAGTCAGTCGTTGTTGTAGTTCACAGGAGTCACAGCTTGGGCTGATGAATACCTTTCTCTTCCAGAAGCATGAATAGCACCTTCTAGTACTATGTATGAAAGCAAAGAAATAGAGATGAGGCTTCGGGGTCAGTACCAATTTGATTTTCCTTGTCTATTCTATGACTTATATGTGTATCATCAACAACAAGGTCTAGGGTCCTATCATCAAACTCTGGTAGATAAACATTGCAACAGGAATAGCCAGTCTTGTCTGAGGGTCTATTGGACCTTCTTGGTCAACAGTTCCAAAAGAGGGAGTCCATTCTTGTGCTTTTCACTTGCTGGCCAATAGTGTCTATTAGGGCCACTAAACCCCTGTTTTAGGGTAACTAGATTTAAACTCTTTTTTTATGTTTTATATGTATATATTGAAGGAAGCTTCTACCGTAGGTTTCCATACGACTTTTTCAAAAGGCCTTTAGTGTGAGTTATCCCTCCTCTTACTGTTAGGAAATCAGTTCTCTCTCCTGGGTAAATGTTAGGATTAGAAATGGAAAGTCACGGGTAGGAAAGAACAGCAACCAATCTTTGAGAATCCATATTGGTATTTATTAGTCCGGTGAGAGGTGACCACTGACCAGCAGGAGTTTGCAGTATCCACGTGGGTTAAACAGCAGGGGAGCTTAAGTCCTTTTGTGTTGGTAAGCAGAGTCATGGGATCTGGGTAGAGAATTCAAGCCTGCATTGTTCCCTGACAGATAACAGTATTAAGAGAGCTTGTGGAAGGTTTGCTGTTGGGATTTCTGGGGCTCCTGGATGGCTTGTATGGCCTTATAGCTTGGGGGTTAATGGAGATCTCCATCACTCCCTCTTCTGCCCTGTCCTCCCATTCCCCTCCCCATTAAACCTATCTTCTCCATGATTCTCCTTTTCTGTTTATATCACTGCATTCTAGCCCCGCCCCCATGAACCACCTCCCCTAGCCCTTTCCGGACTTCTACGGATTTTCTAATAGAAACACATCTATCTAAAGATTCAAAACAGACATTCACTTATGAGACCAAACATGTGCAGTTCTGGGTTACCTCACTTAGGATGATTGTTTCCAGTTCCGTCCTTTGAATTTAATAATTTAGTTTTCCTTAACAGCTAAATAATATCCCATTGTGTAAATGTATCATACTTGCATTATCCAGGCATATGTTAAGGAACATCGAGGTTGTTTCCAGTTCCTGGTTATTGTGAATAGAGCAACAGTGGCCATGGATGAACAGGTTATTCTGTAGTAGGAGACAAAGTTCTTTGGGTATATGTCCAAGAGTGGTATGGCTGGATCATATGGTAGATCTAATTTTAGTTTTTAGCAGTCATGTGGATGCTGGGAATCGAACCCAGGTCCTCTACAAGAGCAGCCAGTGTTCTTAACCGCTCAGTTATTCCTTCAACCCATCTATCATGTTTTCTATTGCTAAATAAATGCTATAGTCTATGTCTTTCCTTCATGCACTCATTTTGACTTCCTCTCATTCTCTTCTTGATTTTCACTCCATTTCTTACCCCATTCATGGAGTCCCCATCTTCCTTCAAGTACAGAGGATGTTAAAGCCATGCTATGGCAAGTATATCTCATACCTATTACACTTGCTAATAAAAAGGAATTTTCAAGGTTTAAAGTCACACCAAAATGCCCCCAGATATTTTTCAACCTGAGTCAAAATGTCAGGAAGACCAGGTAAGTGGCATCCTCACAGTGAAACTGGTGCTGGCAGAGCATTTGAAAACTTCTCTGCCGTAGGAAATTACAGATAAAATGGGGCACCAGGAGCAGGAGACTGCATTGCTGGATCATGGAAAGAGAATATTTGAGCAATGCTATTATGTAAAAGGAAATTAGCATGTGGGACTGACTTCACTGATGTTTCCTGTATTTTCTTCTCTGTTAAGAGGATTTTTCCAATAATTTTATGGTCCATAGCTGTTCCTGCTTCTGTATCTCTCTCCCCTAGACTGAGCTTTGTAAGAGCAAGAATTCTGTCTTGTTCATCTTTGCAGTAAGGGTTTTATTCATAATCTTTTTTAACACATGAAGAAAGTTTCCTTCTATTCCTCGGTTCTTAAATGCTTGCCATAGGTGTGGGTTTAATTTCTTACATGATTTTCCTGTGTCTATTCAAACCATCATGTCATTTTCTGATTCTCACAGGGATGGCCTACCTTTTGATATTGCAACTTGACATTCCCATCTATAAAGCAAACATGCTTGCCTTACTGTGCAATTGAAAGACAAAAAAAACTCATAATTTTTTGTCATTTTGTTTTTGTCTTTTTTGAGACAGAGTCTGCCTATAGCCCCAGCTAGCCTGAAATTCCCTACATAGACCAGGCTGGCCTTGATCTCATAGAGCTTTGCCTGCCTCTGCCCGCTACCCCCCAGTACTAGAATTAAAGGTATACGCCACTGTGCCAGGTTATTAATGTTGTAAGCTTTTGATTTTGTGTTGGGCTGTATTCATAGTTCTCCTGAGGCACATGCAACCCACGGGCTACAGGTGAGATGTGCCAGACTGAACTAGTTTAACATTTCCTGGGATAAATCCAATCTGACTATGATCTATTATCGCCTTTGACATTACTAGAATTAATTCGCTTTTTGTTCATTTCTTTATAAACCGAAACAGACTTTACTGAACTTTATCTTTTTCTTCCTGTCATTATAGGAGAAAGTTTGAACTTAGTGATTTCTGTCATTAATAGTTATAGGATAACTTACGTTTTCCATTTTTCTTGTAGAAATTTTGACAAACTGTATTTTTCTAAGAATGTGTCCATTTCCCTCAACTCCTCCATTTTTTAAACTAGGATGTAATTATCCACAATTGAATCTCGTTACCAAATGTAATCTGTACAGTCTATGTGGTAACACATTTAATTTATTATTTCTCACAGATTCCTCTTATTAGTATTGCTGGGGTTTTTAGCAATATTATTGATCCTTTCAAACAGCACATTTCACAGTCACTACTGTCTTGGGATTTAGAAGTTGATTCTGCTGTTTGCTTTTTGATTTGAAGGTAGTTTTATTTGTTGGTTTTCGCTTTGTTTTTTGTTTTGATCTTTGGCTTTTTGAAACAAAGTCTGTTGTGTGGATCTGGCTGACCTGGAACTGGCTACAGCAACCAGGTTAGCCTCAACTTGGCTGCAATCTCCCTGCCTCTGCCCTCCAAGTGTTAAGATTACAGGCATGCACCACAGTGCCCAGTTTGGAGGGCGATCTTTGTTTTCATTTTGTTCACTTACGTGTAATTACCTAAGTCACAAACATTTTGCCTTTGTTTCTTACATAAGTATTTAAGATTCTAAATCTGCATACCAAATTTAACTGCAACTCATGTTTTTATATGTACCAGTTTTGGTTTTGTTCAACTTCAAATATGTTTGGGTTTCCATTTTGTTTTCTTCTTCAACCTCTGAATTCTTTAGAAGTGTTCCTGCTTTACAAATGGATGAGACTATTTAGTTATCTTTTGATATTGATTTTGAACTTCATTTTTCAATAGAAAACTTGATCTTATGGCTCTTCTTTAAAATAAGCTATCATGACCTAGAACCACACTGCCCAATACAGTAACTACTAGCCACAACAGCTAATGAAATGAAAATTAAGTACGTTAAATAAAATCTAACATTCAGTTTCTCCGTTGCCCTAGCCATATTCCAGGTGTCCCACTGGCCTTTGCAGCCAGTGCCTCCACCTTACACTACAAGACAAAATGGTCCCAGAATCACACAGAGTTCGTTGTGTGGTACTCATATGTTAGAGTATTTGAATGATTGTGGTTCTGCAGCTAAGACACAATGTTTGCTGTGCACAATTAGATCAAGTTTAGTCATTGTGTTGTTCAGTCTTCCTTTATCCCAGCTGAGTGGTAAATTTACTTCATCTGTTGCAGACAGAAAAGGTGTTAAATCCTGTTATCAAGGCAAATTAGTATGCCTCTCCGGGTTCTTCCAATTTTCATTTTATGTATTTTGAGGCTGGGTTATTACTGGTATTCAAGGCTAAAATTGTGAAATCTTCCATACAACTTAAACATGTTATTACTTGTTAATGTTCCTTGGATCTAGTCATGCATTTTATCTGATATAGTTACACCTACATATGCTTAATATTTACCTGGATTTCATTCTTTTACTTTTCTATGTCTATGAGTGTATTGCTTGCATGTATAGAAGTGCACCCATGTCCTGAAATGCCTGCAGAGGTCAGAAGAAGGTGTCAGATTCCCCTGGAACCAGAGTTGGGGATGGTTGTGATCCACCATGTGGGTGATGGGAATCGAACGTGGGTCCTCCGCAAGAGCAGCCAGTGCTCTTAATCACTGAGTCATTTCTCCAGCCCCCCTATTCTTTTATTTTTGAATGTTATATTTTCTATTAAGTGTGTCTCTTATTAGCAAAATATGGCATATATGTTTCTCAAACTTACCAGACGGAATAGGTTTTTTTGTTTGGGCGGGGTTTAGGTCTTTTTGAGGCAGGGTGTCCTTTTATCCCCAGCTGGCCTGGAACTTTCTATGTAGATAAGACTAACCTCATTCTCACAGAGACCTGCCTCCCTCTGCCTCTGCCTCTGCCTCTGCCTCCTGAGTGCTAGGCCACTACAGCTGGCAGTATGTATCTTTTAACTAATAGTGTATTTCTTTCTAGGCAAACCCCAGGCTGCATGTGCTCCAGGAAAGCTAAGAATTCAGCCCAACACAAAATGGTGCATAAGACTTTGTTTTGTCTTCTCTGATTTTCCTGCTTTTTCGTTATTTTTTGTTTAATTGCAATCACTATGAGAAGCACTATTCTTTTCTTGTGTTCCATGGATTAGCTTATTTTTTTAATTTCCTCTTTCCCAATACTGGTCTTATAGTTTTGCATTTCATTTCTCTTCTTTTAGTAATTGTTCTGGGGGTGGTAACATACTTGTATAATTTAGTGAAGTCATTTGTTACTCAGTCCTGACCTCTTGAACAGATCAAGGCCTTTAGCCTACTTTAACTCTGATTAATTCCAACTAATGTTATTGTATCTAGTAGCTTATTTTACAATTATTTTTAATATTTTATTACTTTAATTTTATATGTATGAATGTTTTGCCTGCATGTATTTAAGTGTACCACATGCATGCCTAGTGCCCTCAGAAGCCTGAAGAAAGCATGGGATCTCCTGGAACTGGAGTTACGGATGGGTGTTAGCCACCATGTGAGTAATGGGAGCTGAACCCAGATCGTCTGGAAGAACAGTAAGTGCTCTTAACTGCTGAGCCACCTCTCCAGGCCCAGTAGTTTTGTTTGTTTGTTTGTCTGCCTGTTTGTTTGTTTTAAGTAGACTGTGTATCTAATCGAAACTTCAGGCCTCTTTCTGGTATTATTTCTTGGTTTTTCACAATGCTGGAAATAGAACCCAGTATCTGAAGCATGTTAGACAAGTGTTCTGTCACTCCAGCCAGAAGTCCTGTTGTATCTTTATCTTATTTATATCACTTATTTTAGTTAAACAATTACTGCTTCTTTTGTCTTGACCACCTATTTTCTTGCTAGCTTAGCTTAACTTGTCTTTGTACATATGTGTGCATGTTCATGTATGTGCATGTGATATGTGGAAACCAGACAACTTTGGGTTTTATTACTCCTTGTTTCTTGAGACAGACTCTCTCAAAGAACCTGGAGCTCATGGGTTAGGCTAGGCTGACTGACTAGCAAGCACCAGAGATCCTGCTGTCCCTACCTCCCTGGCACTGGGATTGCAAGTGAGTGCCTCCACAGCGGGCTTTTTTAAGTGGGTGTTGGGGAGTGAACTCAGGTCCTCAAGACTGCATGGCAAGCACTTTACTGGCCTAGTCCGTTAAATGCTTTAATGTAGCCTATGACATGTTGCGTCAGAAGGCTTTTATGGATGTGTCTAGGACAGCAAACTCCTGAGAGTGGCAGTGGGTCTTCCGTTCATGGCTATAATCCTTTCACAGCATCCACTGTCTTTCTGGTACTTAATTAATCACTATAGAAAGAACAGGAGAAAAGAGAGTATTTTAGCCTGAGGACTTGAGATTCTAACTACCACAGAGAAACTATAGCAATCTTTTTTTTTTCCTAGTACAAAATTAATAAGTAAAAAATCAGAAGTGTTTTAAGAGGCTACAGAGCGCATATTCCTGAATAGGACACTTATATCAAATTTTGCTGCTCAAGGCTCAGGAATCATCATGGAAGAGGGGATTGAAAGATTGTAAGAGCTAAAGGTGGTGGATGACCACAAGGAAGCAGTTTTCCAAACAGTTACTCATATGGACTCGTAGCAATGGTGACAGCATACACTAGCCCCAGGCAAGCTCAAACCAGAAAAAATCCCAACATACACATGAGAAAGTGAGTAAGAAACCCCAACCCAACCTAAGGAAACTGTGTCAACAGATGGCTGCTGGGAGGAACAGAGACAGTCTCTTTCAAGCACAGAGACTCTTGATAGGTTAACCAGGAGCCAGTGGATGAACCCACATCAAATGACATTTGGGGACACAAATCGGACTAAAGGCCATATTATATACAATAGACTGCATTAAATTGGGTGGGGGGATGAGGATAAGGGAAGGGATCTAAATACCATCAATTTATATTGTATGAAAAAATTTCAATTTTAAAAATTCAACTTGAATTTGAAGTTGACTAAAGGTTTCCAAGGCCAAATGTCTAACTGAAAGTTAAAGATCTTACATTTGAAACTTTAGTTGTTATATAAAGCATTACCTACCACAAGAATCCTAAATAAAAAACATTATGCCTATACCTCAATATGAATATAAAAGAGTTTATACCCCTAATGTTAGTTTTAATGACTGGACTTTTTAGAAGATTCTTTAAGGATTTCAAATCCTTAATAAATCAAATCAAATAAAATTTGATTTCTTTATCATCAGGACCATTTCTCTCTGGTTTTTTTTGCTGGTGTGTTTTTCTGAGACAGGGTCTAACTATGTAGTGCTGGCTGTTGGAATTCATGAAAGTCAATCATTTAATGCAGACCTTTGTACTAAAGCCTAGCAGGTCAGGCTTTGGGGAGCCTTCTTTAGGTCAGCCTGAAGGAATATCCACATAGGCTGGGTAAGGGCATAGGTTCAAGAAGTTTCAAGGAAATTTTTGAACAAAATATCTTTAATATGTGTACCACTCTCCATAATTTCCTAAAATTTTTCATATTTACTGCTTCCTGGCAAAGTATAATCATGTTTCATGGTATAAAGGTAAAAATAAATAATGTATCTCATTGGGTTTTTTTTGTTGTTGGTTTTTTTTTGTTTGTTTTTTGTTTTTTTGTTTTTTGCCTTGTTTGATTAGGAGTTGAATGGCCTCACAATTGCCATTTGCCAGCTGGAGATCTGGAGAAAATAGAAACTTCTCAATCCATAAAGCTTGAAGCCTGGGAGCAAGGAAGACCAATGACATAGCTCTAGGCCAAGGCAACAGGCCTGGACAGCCCTGGAGAATCGCGTGTATAAGTCCACCTTCAAGGGCTGGACAATGTGACATCCACAGACAGCAGCAAAGCTTGCATCTACTCAGGAAAGGCTGAACATAAGGGAAGTGAGCTTCCCCTTTCTTCTCCTTTCCATCCCATTCTGGCCCCTCAGCATCTGGATTATTACCCAAATACATGGTCTTGCTTTCCCTACCAAGCTCATTGGCCAGCTATCCAGTTCTCTCTGTAAAGACCCTCACAAACACAACCAGGAGCAAGCTTTGCCAGTTTCCTCTGCATCTTTCAGTCTGTCAAGCTGACAACCAAGATGAGCCATCACAGACTTACAACTCGGTTGCAGAGCTAGTTTTCCACACACTAGCACTCCCTCACCCATCACATGTTGTAAAGAGTAACTAGTTACCCTGAGGTGGGAGCTTTAGAAATAAGGCTTGGGCTCGACTCCCAGAATAAACATAGTACTGCTATCCTCGGGCTCTCCATTCCGCTGTGCTCACCTAGACTCTAGATTCTTTTCCTCTCAACCTATCCTCCTGAAATTCAACCTTTACAAAGTTGAAAATGATAGTCTAAATATGACAGTATCACTCTTCTACTTTAGAATATCCAAAGCCCACATTCTTTGTGTGCTTGTGTGTGTACATGTGTGTGGAGGCCAGAGGTCAACCTCAGATATCATACCTCCGTACTGTTCACAATTGGAGACAGGCTCTGTCTCTGGACTAAAATTCACCAAGTAGACTAGACTAACTGGCCAGCAAGCCCCAGTGATCCTGTCTCTGTCTTCCTGGTGCTAGACTCACAAGCATGAGCCACCCCATTCCATTGGTTTGTTTTTTAACATGTGTCCTGGGAATCAAACTTGGGTCCTCCTGCTTGCTCAGCACGCACGTTACCCACTGAACTATCTCCCCAGCTCCAAAGTTCACACTTGTTCACATGACGTTCATGCAGCGTCTTCCCTGCCCTGGCCTCCCACTCCCTGATCAGGACTATCTCCTGCTCTGCCAAGCTGCGCGCCTTCTCCTTCTCTCTGTCTGTCCACTGTGTGGAATGCTATACCACAATTCAGAGCCATGAAAAGAGATTTTGAAAATAACATCTCATTTCTCAAAATAACTAAAGGGAGGGGTTTTAAAAATATCATTATTATTCCTACTTTAGAAATTAAGAAGCTGAAGTTCAAAACAAGTTAGTGATGACTGGAAGTCACAGAGCCAGAAAGAAGTAGATGAAGACGAGATCCCTCTAGCTTTGAGTTCTTTGTTTAGTGCTTGTCCTACATGTTTAAAGTTGACAGAAAAGGGGCTCTCTATTAGGTAGGGCATGAAGATGTGACCTGAAGGGTGGTAAATGAAAACAAAACAAAAACTTCATGTTAAAGGCTTGTTTTCCTTTTGAAACACTGATTAGCTCCTTTAAATCTTTTTAAAATTTTATGTGTTTTACATGTATGAATGTAAGTGCACCATGTGCGTGCAATGCCTCCAAGGTCAGAAGAGGGTGTAGGATTCCCCAGAACTGGAGTTACAGACAGTTGTTAGCTGCCATGATCCTCTGCAAACCAGCCAGTGTTCTTAACCACTGAGCCATCTCTCTAGCCCCCAAAATATTTCTTTTTAATTAAGTGTACTTGTATGTGTCTGTGTGGGAGAATGTTCATATGCGTACAGATGCCCAAGGAGGCCAGAGAGAGCATTGGATCCCCTGGAACTGGAGTTACAGTTATGAGCCACTCAGTGTAGGTGATGGGAACTGACCTCGGTTCTTCTTTTAGAGCAGCCCGTGCTCTTAACCACTGAGGTATCTCTCCAGCCTTTGATTAGTTCCTTAATTCGAAGTTCCAGATGTTCCTCCTCCCTTGCCTGCTGCTGTCAGATGTCCTGGAAGACAGATGCTATGTGGTGTGTCTAACAGTTGGTCCCTAGAAAAGAAAAAGTGCTGTTCCCTCAACTCTCAATTACCAAGAATAGTTGTATGATGGATATTAAACCTTCATTGATGCAGTCAGTCCCTGAGTGAAGCAGAATATAAGATGTCACACAGTAACAAAAATGACAAGCATGCTGAGCCTCTGTTAGAAAGTATACTTTCTTCATTCTTCCTCCTTATTCTAAGACAAGAAGCAGGCCATATTAATGGAAGATCTAGCCTTGTAGGAAAATACGTATACATGAAATGACAGGACCAAATGTTCCTACTGGGATCCCTAGTTCGTGCTCTGCAACCTAGAGTCACTTTAGTCAGCACGGCCTCCTCTCCAAAGCTTCCTGCTCTTCCTTCTTTCTCCTGCCAGACTTTGAGACTTTAATTTTGAAAACAAACTGATCAGAGTAATATACTCCCTTTAAGAAGTCCTGACTCCCTTTATCACACACAGCAGGACTGTGTAACCTTACAACTTTCTTAGGTGTAGGGTAAATTTACAGAGGTTCTCTCTGCCTTGAGGGACAGGCCTCCAAGAATGTGATTGACACAGATGAAGCCAATAGAGTCAACTACTTTCCAACAACCAGTGACTTAAGGAGGAGGGTCTAGTGGGAAAGTAGAAAAAGCTGGGTAGGAGACGCGGGCAGGGCACCTCAGGTCTCCATCTTGGGTGTGAGTGCCAGAGGTCCACTGGACTTCTGATAAGAATGCTGGCTCCCCCATACTAAATTTCTGTCTCTCTCCATGGGGATGAATCCTTTGTAAGTAACCCAGAATAAAACTGGTTTCTCCAATAGGAGAGCATTCTCCATTGGCTCAATCAGTTTGAATCTGGGGGGTGGGGGTAAGTCTGAACGCTGGGCCTCACTGTGAGAGAAGAATTCATAAGACACTAGTGTATACCTGTCTAATCTACCACAAAGCAGCTACTCACTCAGTGACCCAAGGACTTTGCTCATGGTGGTTCTACTCCACAGCAGTGTCTTGAACTTCTGTTCCTGCCCTTCAAGCCAGAATAAAAGGCCACATAACCCTGTCTCATTCCAGAAACCCAGGTGATTCATGGCTTTCTCAGCAAGGTATGGTGTGTCATGCACCTTTATTCCAGAACGTAGGAAGCAGAATTAACAAGATCAGGAGTTGAAAGTCATCCTTGGCTATCTAGTGAGTTCCAGGCCACCCTGAGCTACACAAAACCCTGTTTCTTCATTTGTTTTATTTTGTTTGTTTAAAGAAAGAAAGCAATTCATACTTTCCTTATTTTAACCACCACTTGAAGCTCCTTTTCCTGGTTCAAGTTTCAGATGCAGTTCGGCAGCCCAAGTTCATGCGTGACCACCATAGACCCAGCAAATTCCTTCCACCTAAGGGAAGGCATCTCATCAGAGAACCAGAACTGCCCATGATGGCTTCTGGGTCCATCCAGGAAGCCTCTTCATGAGAAAGTGCCAGCTGTACACTGGCCCCCTGACCCATCTTCCTCCTCTTTGCCCTCAAAAGACTGGATTGGCCATAGGTCTCATGCTCTGGCACTCTCTCCAAGAACTTCTTTGCGTATCCTTACTCAGCTTTAACTCTACCCCTGCTCTCCCCATCACACTTAAACCTTTAACCCTAGGTATTTCCCTTCTCTCCTTTCATGTCTCCTGTGTTCTCCGATCACCTCTGAATATTTGGGGGAGTTGAAATACGTTGGTTTCTATGTAGCTTTGTCATGCACCCTCATTTTGCTTAAGTCTTCCACCAACACCTCATTTCCTCACCCCTTACACACTTCATGCTTGAACCTTTCCACCCTCAGAAACCCCCTCTCTATCTCTGTTAACTGTGTTTTACTATCCCCTCTCTCTTAAGGCATCCACTCCCAGTGTCCCATTCTTGGCTTCCCCTGTCCTCCAGATTAAACATACAAGACAAAAGATTTGAAACTAAGATGTACACATGAAAGAGAACATGCTAGGTTTGTCTTTCTGGGCCTGCTGACCTCAGACAGTATTTTTTTTTTCCCCCGATTCCACGCTTGTGGCCCTTCAAGGTCCTTCATGCCCTCTATCCTCTTTGAGTTCTTACCCTGCACAAAACCCAGGTCCCACACTGCATCACACCTTCCCCAAACAAGCTTGTCTTATTTCCTGAGCCTCTTCCAACTTCTATTATTCCCGAGAATTCTCCTTTTACGGGATGGAAAGATGGCGCATTCTGCTCTTGCAGAAGACCTGAGTTCAGTTCCCAAAACCCACACTGGGTAACTCAGAACTCCATGTAACTCCAGTGGATCTGCTGACTCTCATCTCTACCTGCACTCATGCATGCATGCATACACACACACACACACACACACACAAACAGCACACACAAATACACATAGTTAAAAATAAACATATTTTAAAATAAAATGAACATATATTTTTAGCTCTCCCTTGCTTCCAGTTCACAAAGTGCCTCACCATCAGTCTCCCAGGAGTACAGCGCACAGGGGAGGGCCTGGCTCTGCTCCTTTCTTCAGGACTGAGCTGTTCAACTGGGTTCATCGTGTTTTTTAGGCCACCTGTGACGTTTTCCCAATGCACGTTCTGCAGATGCCCACCCTGGCAGTGCCATCTGGAATGTCACTGGATAGAGACTGAGCCCCAAAGACACAAGTCTTGCTCTTTATCGCTAGCTATATAAGACTGAAGTGTCACCTCTTGGAAGATGGTGACTGGCTGCCTCTGCTGTCAGCCTCAGGAACCACTGCCTCAGGGGCCTTCTTTCTTCTTCTGCCTATTGTCTTGGCATCCAGGTTCTCAGCCTTGTTGACACTTGGTGCTACCACATCTCCTCCAATCCTTGCTTTGGCTTCAGAACTCTGAGAAATGAAGTCTGACCTCCAACTCCTCCTTGTACAAGATTCAGCAGTTGAATCTGTCCTTGACCCCACACCAACATGTTCCAGAATAGTTTCCAGGGTGGGAAGTAAGCAGCAGCTGGTCAAGCAGTGGAAGCTACGCTCTGTGCTGACTAGCGAGTTCCTAAGCTCATTCCATCCCCTTCTTTCAGGACAAGCCTATAAATTTCTGCTGCTGTTTCCGCCTCAGGACAAACTGACAAAAAACAGCAGCCAATAAACAAAAAGCAAATTTAGCCTATTAAATATATGTTTTCCAAAACTCATTTTGAATTTTCAACAAAAAGGTAGGAAAAGAAAAGTGAGAGATGAGAGACTCTCCTTGCTGGGTTACCTCAAGCCTAGAAGATGAAACTATTCAAGTATAAATTCCAGAAAGCTGGATTAGCATAGAAAGACAAAGACACCATTTCAAAAGTAGAAGAAAAGTTCCCCACACTAAAGAGACACAGTGATCTTCAGACTGAAAGTCCTCACAAAGAGCTGAGTTAGGGTAACAAGGATGTGACCCCCAAGCGAACAAATTACTGTGACAGTTCAAAGAGCAAAAGGGGAAGAAAAGAACCGGAAACATCCTCCTCTGGAGAGGAAGGGATCAGATCACCTGAGAAGGAGTGAGAAGTAAAGCTGAGGGTGGTGGGGCTGGAGGATGCATGACTAGGGACTCCTGTCGCTGCTGCTGGAGCAGTACCTTTAGAAGTTCAGAGAACTTGGGTTGGGGAAATGGCCCAGTGGTTAAGAGCACTGGCTGCTCTTGTAGAGGACCTGGATTCAATTCCTAAGCACCCACACGGCTACTAACAACTGTCTGTAATTCCAGTTCCATGGAATATGACGCCTCTTCTCGCCTCCATGGGTACTGTACACACGTAGTACATTTACATACATGCTGGCAAAACACCCATAAGAATAAAATAAAAGTAAATGAACCAAAAACTATCTTTAAGAAGAAGTTCAGAAAACTAATTGGTCAGAAGAACTAAAGTCCAGGAAACAGCGGCTACTACCCCATAGAGGAAGAAAAGGGGTGACCATTTATGACATTAATTTAGCAGTCCTAGAGGAAGGACAGTGAGGTTACCACAGGCTGGTTGACAATGTACATTAGAAATTCAGTGGTCTCCTGTTAAGTCCACAAACACCTACTGTATATCTAGTCTGCAGCAGGCAAGGCTCAGAGGATACTGCAGTGAGAGGCTCTGACTGCCCTGCCCTCATCAAGCTTACAGTATAACACCACAGGAGTCAGCTGTTTTGGAGCCCGGTCTCACCTCCAAACACTCAGTGGAGTGTGTCCCAGGATTACAGCTCCTGTCAGCATAGTCAGGCCAGATGATACTCAGCAGCTCTTGGCAGCCTGATAAAGGGATTCCAAGGATGTCACTGTGGCTCATTCTCCTGCCCTCCAGGCCAGGATGTCTTTCTCTGTATCCTTCCCAACCTGATCCTCCTTCTCCCTGGTTTGCCCTGCACTGCCCTTGGTCCAAACTCCTCCCTGGCCAAGGCTACCAGATGGCCTCTTCCCTCCACTGTCTTCATTCAGAATGGAATAGGAGTGAAGTGAGACAGAGGAGGTAGTTCAGTGTGTAAAATAAAGCAGCCATCTCACTCAGATTCAGGATGAGCTGGGGGCATTCGGAGAGAAAGAAGCTTGAAAGTTAATTGCTACTTAATAGCAGAATCAGAAACTGAGAAGGGCTTGCTTTACCTATTATCAGTCTCCCTGGATCCCAAAACAAACCAGAGAAAACCATGTTTCCTCCATGCAGAGTAAAGGGTGCATTAAGAGGTTCTGGCAATTAAATTGAATTGGAACCAGATTTATAAAAACAGACTGTGTGTTTTTGAGGACAAAGACTCTATCTTATTCACCTTTGTCTTTACATAATTATGGTAATTATTATCTAATATGTGCAAGAGAAGCAATTGTCTCTGAGAAGAAACAAAATGGAGTCTTCCTTTTATTGATAAATAGATTTTTTTTCTATGTTAAACAAAACAAAAGAACATCTTTTTAAGGGATAACTTCATGTTGCAAGATTTGGTTTAAAACTGAAATCATGCCTTTCTTAAGGCTCTTATAAAAATTAATCTTTAAGAGTGCCCTCTCCCTCTATCAGCTAAGCCTTAAGTACCCCATTGACCTATCCTAAATAAAACTGCAGCTCTAAGCACTTTTGCTAGCTCCTGTGTCAATCACGGTGACCTCCTCCATTGAGGCACTTGACTGCTGCAGTGGAAAACCCCGAAGTGAGTCCATGTCACCAATAGCGTGAGGGGACAGGTGTTTCAGCAAGATGGACTTGTGTCCAGGAAGCACAAGGCAAAAGCCATTAAAGGAGACACATTAGAGCAAGAGAAGAGGGAAAAACGTAAGTAAAAGGGGAACGTGGTTAAGACAAAGTGTGGCTGTAGCTTGGACAAGGAGAAAGCAGAAAATGTGAGCAAAAATTCAGCAGAAAACCTGAAAGAGATATGTGTGAAGACTAGGGGCTACCGAGGCAGGACGAACCATCTGTGTCAGGGCTAAGGCCTAGGGAAGACACAGAAAGTTGTGGGGAGAGAAATAAACACCAAGTACTCCCTTCCACGTACAAACTGGCCTTGAATGAGAAAGTTCACCAGCCATTTCCTCCCATGGACACAGACACCATGAACATCAGCAGAGGACACAGTGGAGGAAGATGGGCAGCTCCACAGCTGGCCTTTCCTGAGCAGCTATTATTGCCTTTCCTAGGCACACTGCATGTGTTCCTGCACTTAATCCTCATAGCATAATCTGATGGGAGTGGGGCAGACAGACAGAAAGAAAGAGCACCCATCTCTCAGTTACAGCTGAGGAAACTAAGTCCAAAAGAGATCAAATATTGTTCTTTATACTCAAGCATAAAGTGATGATTACGTATTTTCCAAAAAGTCCTCACCCCGATGCTGAGGAATTGGCTCAGTCAGTAAAACACTTGCCATGTAAGCATGAGGACATGTGTTCATTCCCAGAACCCAAGTAAAAAAAGCCAGGTGTGGTAGCAAACACTGGTAATCCCTGTGGAGGAGAGAAGGAATCCTGGGATTCCCTCACAGCTGGTCTGTCTGAGTTGGTAAGCTCCACATTCAATAAGAGACCCTATCTTAAAGAAACAAGATAGATAGTCATTGCAGAAGACATCCAAGGTTGACCTCTGACCTCCACACACATATACCTCCACACACAAATGAACATGTTATGCACGTATACAGAAAGAGAGAGAGAGAGTCCTTGATCCTAACAAAAAGATGCCTGAAGAATTACATAGTGGTTTTAAGTCTAAACACATTTTGACAGGTCTTCCTTGATCTGCTTTAAACGCTCACCAAGTAAAATACTCAGGTCACTTATTAACACTCCAATAGGACAAATGAATAAACTGGGCTCCAAGTCACAGTCAAAAGAAAGTTACAGCCAAATTTCCCAACTTCTGGATAAGTAAGGTTTCTACTTCTCTTCAAGTTAACATAAGGGATGAGATCTGTCTGTGAATGAAAGTGACAGTGCTTCTAGGCCCACAAAATGGTCCCCAAGCCTGATGACATGACAATCCTGGGGACCCTCATGGTAGAATGAGAGAACTGATTTCTGAAAATTGTCCTTTAACCTCTGCATGCACACATACCCCCCCACAAACACACATGTACACACATGCACATGCAGATAAATAAGTGTAAAATAAAATTGTTTCTCAAGAATAGGGAACGGCCCAGGAACTAGTGAAAATCCACATGGTTCCTCTAAAGCTGAGTTCCCCAAGGTGACAGGAGCCGAGACAGATGAACTCACCTGCCGTCACAATAACAAATGGATGATTGTTCCTCACACAATGGCCCCCAGAGTGCTCTGGGTCCTCAATTTTCTTCCAGGAAGCTTTTTAAAAATATTTTATTATTTACTTGTGTATGAGTGTATGAACTGCATGTATGTACCCCTGTGTCATGCAACGCCTGCAGAGGTCAGAAGAGGGTCGGGTAAGGAAGGTGCCTGTGACCTTCACACATACTCAGTTCCCTTAAACCTCACACACACCTGCATTCAGGGGGTGCTGGGCAACCTGAACCTGATATCTAGAGAGAAGGGAGATGGACAGTGTCTATCAAGACCTGCTTTTCTAGGCACCAGATCTTACTCTGGTTGTGTTGTATATAAACACACATGCACCACCCACATACAGCAGCAGTGGGCTGGTCTTGGTCTAGGACTGTGGGGAATGAAGAGGTTTGGCAATCAATGAGCGGAAAAGAGATTAACTATCCCATGGACCTTAATGAAATTGGGTCCAAAACCACAGAAAGAAGTCTCATTCAGAAAAGGAAGAACAGGAGACTCCCATGATGAATAGGAGCTTCCTCCAAATTGAAACATTCCCTCCTTGAGGGTAAGAGAGGGTCATCTTCCTCAGAAGGTAAACAAAAGAGCTCATGTTTGTGAGAAAAAAAGCTTGAGAGAGTCTCAGCTGCTCCTCCCCAGCAGAATGAAAAGAGTTAAGCAACTGTGAGAAGACAGACCCAGAGCTCCAGAGAGCGCCAGGGCTGCAGCCTTCCTGAGTTGTCACCAGGCTGGGCTTTTCAGTGATGCACCTGCTTTTGAATCATTCTTGCTTCTTCTAAGTAACTCCTCACCTGTTAGTAACTCCAGTAAAAACTCATTGTATCACAAAGTTAGACGTTGGTGTAATCATTACTTGGTCTGTCCTGAGTTCACTTTCTTCGAGGAAGAGACTTGTATGTGCTGTGGCCTGCCAGGAAAAGTTCATCACACAACATCTCAGTCTCACTGACTCAAAACAACAATGAAACACACTTCCCCTAACCCCAAAGGGTCAAACACCACAGTTTAGGGCCATTTATCCACTGGGCTCATGGCCACTGACATACTCTCTGGAAGGGGTGTTCTTGTCATCACCCTCCATGATCATCACTGGTGTGGGCACTGCTTAGTATGTATGTCCTTCTTTGCAGCCTTCCTTCTACTTGAGCAAGGTTGCAGGGGTTGGGAGGGGGGATTGTTTTAAGACTCAGTCAAAAACTTATGGCTGGTTTCCTTGGCAATTGTATTCCTTCAACAACAACTTTCAAGAGCTTCCTTACATATTTTTTTCCCAGTGTGCTCCATAGTCTAAACTTTCTTAGTCATAATTTTTAAGTCTGATGGTTTCCCTAACTCTTAAGTACCATCCCATCCCTCTACTGTAGGTAGTGAGGGCCCAAAGTCTGTGTCGTTGTGTTTAACGGCTAAACATTCCTGATCCTCTTATTCTCTATAGTATTCTCTTCCATTTATGCTTAGAAACTTGCCTGTCATCATTTTCCAAGTGTGTCTGTATCTCATAAGACAATACATAAAGTAAAATGAAAAGGTCCAATACATTTTTATCAAGTTCACAGTTCGTCAGATATGTAACTTGCCTTTGAAACCATCAAAGTTGACTGTGTACCACAGGTCTTGATCTTACCATCATCTGACAGATGTTTTCTCATGACTTGCTGAAGGAAGTAATACAACGTTGTACATAGTATTTTAGGATTTTGTTGTAGAAACACCTTACTTCAAGGTACCAGGCACCCAGTCTCTAATTACATAAAACCTACTGTAAAAGATCAAAGAGCAAGTAAACCTCAAAATATCAGTGGCCTAACAGTGCAATAAAGTACTTGAACATTCCCTTAGCTGAATATTCAAAATCCAAACTGCTCTAAAGTCCAAATCTATTTGAGCATCAGCAAGATGTCATGAGTGGAAACATCACACCTGATTTCATGTGAACAGACACCCTGAACCTACTGTGCAAATTCTATTCAGGCTTCATGTGTCACTGTACAAGAAACATAAAGGCATTTCACATTTAGCTCTCCAAGAGATCTCATCTAATATATCCAAGTATCTCCAAATCTGAAACGCTCTGACATCTGAAACTTTCTATTCCCAAGCAGTTTGGATAAGGGATGGTATGTTGGGTAGCTTCAATTGTCAGCTTGACAGACCTGGAGAAGGGAAACCTCGACTGAAGAATTTCCTCTATGGGATTTGCCTGTGGCCGTGGCTGAGAGGCATCTTCCTGATTGCCAAGTGGTGTGGGAAGCCTGGCCCACTGAGGGTTGTACCACTTCTGATGAGGTAGCCATGGCTGCTATGAGAAAGCAGGCTGAACACAAGCCAGGAAGCAGTGTTCCTCCGTGGTCTGTGTCTAGGTTCCTGCCCTGACTCCCCTCAGTGATGAACTGTGAGCTGAGAGGTGAAATAAAACCTTTCTCCTCAAGTTGCTTTTACACATAGTGTTTATTACAGCAATAGAAAATTAAGTAATATAGATGCTCAACTTGTAGCTTATTTCTCATTCATATGAATCAAAGCTAGGTATTTCTGATCAGCAAGCAGCTCTCCCCAAGAGACCATTCAAGAACCCAGAACCCCTCCATCTTGGAGGTCTACCATCCTATCACCTTCAAACCAGGAGCACCAGGTCAAGAAGAATGAGATTAAGATAGTAACAGAGCAGTCACTTTTACTCCCATTTCACTGGCTGCAATACATTCTCATGGTCACATTCTTTTCAAAAGAAACTGGGAAATACAGTCTGTGTTCCCAAATAGAAGAGAAAAATATGTCTGGTAACCAGCTGCTTCTGCTGTGTACCTCCAGTTCTCAAGTTTCAATTTATCTTTCTTTTCTGGTGGCTGGTTATAGAAATAGCCGAAATAATTAAAGACCGTTTAAGTCAACTTTTCCTTAAGCATTCATTAAGCATTTGCTTTATGTAAATGTGCAGGCTATGCAAGGTATGAAGTCTGCTCTGAACAGTGTGTGTCAGTGGTAGATTCTCTTCAAGAACTTTGCATTCTTTTCACTGCCTTCTTCCCACACACACTGGGGCTTAGGTCTTATTTCAGGATAGAAGATGGAAGCAATTGTTTCTGATGCAGAAGAATTTTTCAGTGGGGAAAAAGAAGGATGCTTTTTCTGCATGCTCCTTAGACCATTTTGGTCTCAAGTGAGCATCTGTCCATTCCAGAAATACCTCCCTGGGTTCTAGGCATCCAGACTCTCCTTACTAACCATCTTGTCTCTCATACCAAATTCAACAGCGGCAGGTGTCTGAGCATGCAGTTGCCCTGCGCTCATGACTCCCTGCCTCATGACCCCACGGCCATGCACGATGGCATCCTTGAGCCATGCATCCCATTCTCTTCGCAAAGCCTGGACACTGATGCCGAAGGTTCCAGACTTTCTAGTGTTTCTGCTAACTCTCATCTAGGCATTCTCTACCCACTCATGAGACTAAAGCCAATTGAAATGGATATATGTCACTATCTCCTTCACCAGGAGACGAATGACTTCCTCTCTCCAATATCCAACTCCCTTTGCCCCAGCTCCTTCAGGCATTGCTTGCTTCATGCTAGACAGAACATCTCAGAATGAATTAAGCCTTTCCAAATGAAGAATGAAAACCTCAAATATGATCACTTGTATGTTCAAAGCCAGGTAAATCCATAAAATGTTTAAGTCATTCATAACCCTTCCCATCTCAGAAGCTTCTTAGGGTTCTCTTAGGAGTACAAAGACTTTACGTCAAAGTTGGTCCCAGAGGGACAGATGATGTTCAAAGCCACTATCTTTAGAAGGCGATCCCTCCTCCTCCTAGCTCTGGACACTTTGCCTCAGTAACTAGAGAATGATCAGAGCTGGAGGCAAAGAACTCTCACAATCACTCTCTCTACTCCCAATCCAGTATTTCCCTGAGAAAGGAATCCAGCTGCTGTGGAAGCCAATGCAGAGAACACTGATGGGGCCCAGCAGGGCTCCAGCATGTGAAGAGGCATACAGTCCTCTAATTAACTAATTTATCTGGCCAATCTACAAACATATGCTGATGCTGTCTCTGTCAGTCCCTGTGCTGGGCCACTGGAACAGGATAACTCACCGGTGTCCCCTTCTCCAAGACCTCAACCCGGGGAACTTTCCGCTGGAGTCTCTTGCCCACCCAGCATAGTCCTCCTGCTCACACAGTCTGCAGGTCCCCTTGACAGGAGGACTCCAGGCATTCAGTCAGAGATTAAATTTTTAATGGGTGTTTTTTTTCCTAAAGGTATGGTCAAAGGAGTTCAATAAAAAAATAATACCATTCATGGAAAAAAGTGGCTTTGGGGTCTATGACCTCAAATTTTTCATGAACTATGGAATTTTCTAAACCCATTGCATAGCTCTGTGGAGACAAACTCTGCTACCTGCTTGTGTGTTGCTGGGAAGAAAGGTAAACACAGTGACATTTGGATGAACGAATAGAGACTCATTTCCCCTATCCAGTAAGGTTTTCATGTCCTGGTGACTACTCTACAGGCATGCTACAGGCAACAAGAGGAAATATTCCTTCACACACACACACACACACATACACACACACACATACACACACACAGGTATACATGCATGCACTCTTATGCACATACATGTTCCACAAACATTCACCTGCATAAGTATACATACACAGGGCCACACGCACACATGCATGAACACACAGCACATACAACACAGACATGCACACTGCTGGTTTTCCTCAAGTCACTCCCATATACTCATTTTCCAATGAAATCTTTCCCTCCACCCATAACACAGAAGCTCTCACTCCAGTGCTGGTGATTTTGCTTTCAGGCAAGACCCTGGGTCCCCTGGCTCTTCTGTAGGATATCCCTGTAAGGTTACCTTCTGAGGCCAACTGTTCTGGAGCCTCCTCCCAGAATGCCAGCTCCTAGGACCTGTCATGCTGGCCAATCAGGGGAGGTAACAGATGCAACTGATTCTAACAGAGATCTGTGAGAAGGAGATTGGATGTCCTCCCAAGTACTTTCCCTTTCACAGTTGAAGAGTCTTACCTCAGTTAGAAGGTGTCTTTCACTCTTATCTCAAGAACCTAGGATTCCTTTTCTTTTTTTCCTTCAAGCCTCGCCGCTGGCAGTCTGTCCAGCTGTTGCTAGTCTGGGCAGTTGCTGTCTCTGCTTCCCCAGCTGCTCTTGCAAGACTCAACATGTTTCTTTGCCTGTTTGTCTCTCCTGGCAGTAGGCCCAGCCAAATAATTCACCAACAGTAGCCTGCCCCTCCAGTCAGAGGAAGCCCCGGGCCTATCTTCTGTGTCCTCAGAGGAAACTATACTCTTTCAGACTTTGTCTCATCTTCAAAATCCCATTGCCATTGACCAGGGTCTTCTATGAGTTTTGATCTCTAGAGAACAAAACCACTCTCCCATGAAAGGTCGACAGTGTTGAATGGGGAAATGTTTCCTCAGTGGCAAACATGGCTCTACTTCCCATTCCTTTTAGGGTTCTCCACCTGCTTCCCTGATGGCCCATAAATACAACTTGCTGGCCTCAAGGGCGATCCCTCCTCAGCAAACAACTGGGCTTCCTGGGGCTTGGAGGGTTTGTTTGAAGGATACAGACAAGAATATCTTTCCTTTCCCACTAACAGAAATCCTGAGAGCTTTTGGATCTCCTTTCTTGTCTATGACTTGAGGCAGATTCTGTGCTAGGGCTCATTTGCCCTCCAGAAAACATTTGGCAATATCTAGAGGAGACATTCTTGGTTGTCATGAGGGGTAGATCGGATGCTGCTGGCATCTACCAGGTAGAGGCCAAGCGTGCTGCCAAGCATCCCATGATGCCCAGAGAAGCCCCGCAGCCAAGAATTACCCATCTCCAAAAACCTCCAAGTGGAAAGGTTGTGAAACTTGATATTAAAGATTCAGGTATCCAGGATCCATGGAGCCATCTCCATCTTAGCAGCCCATGAGGTCCCATCAACTTCTTCTTACTCTCTCTCACTGACCCTTTGACTTCAAATTCTGGAGTCCAAATCCTTCAAGAAAATATCCATTACAATATACAATTTCAGGTAGACCAATGCCAATAACAGCTAATGATAACACTTTATCCATCTTTAGGAATGCATACCTTGCTTATATATAGTGTGGCATATTTGTACATTTTGTACCTGTAGAGCAGTTATCAGCTCAAATTATTTTATTTTAACGCTTGTTGAATGTCGATTAAACTATCCATTAGCACTTGGAAGAGTTTTGTTTGACTAAATCTTCATTGCGCCCTTTTATCTCAATGGGGGAGTGTGTGATTTTCCTTAGCAATGCTGTAGTTTAAACAGAAAATATTGACCTGTTTAAAGTTAAGGTATTTTGCATCAGCAAATTTATTTAAAGAACATGAGTGGGTCTTATCTTTCTGTAGCTTTTTCCAGATCTCCTGATGGAGAGGTGTTCCCCTTGACAATGTTACAGCAGGTTATCTATAGACTTGAAAATGGTGAAATTGCCTTTTTCTAAACATTTTCCTCTCAAGTCAAAGTTCTGGGATTCAGATTCACCTCTAGAGTGAAGTCGAATCACTGACATCTATTTCCTCTGAAGACTTTGAAGATACAAGCCAATTTGTCAGTCTAACACAGAGCTCAGGAAGAAGCCCGTGACCATGCTCAAGTGACCACAGTCTCTTCCAGCACAGGCTTGGGATGGGGGAGGAAGGGCAGCGAAGGGTGAGGGGGATAGAGGTGTCTATCTGGAGGAGGAGAAGGGGGAAAGGAAGGTAGCTGCAAGAGCGAAGGGCAAGAGAAAGGGAAGTGTAAGAGCAGAGCTCCAGATAAGGTATGGGTCCAAAGAACACAGAAGAGGGTGGAACAAGAAGACAAGGAGGAGAGACTGAGGTAAAGGTTAATCTTGTGAACTTGACTGGATCTAGAATCGGTTAAGACATAAGTCACTGGGCACACTTGTACAGGATTCTCTTGATTAGGTTTATTTGAAGTAGGAAGGCCACCCCAAACCTGGGTGGCAGCCGGATAAAAAGACAGTGAGGAGAAAGCTTTGCTTTTTTGTTTCCTTTGCCTTTCCAGTCTCACTGGTGAGTTCATCTACTCTGCTGCTGCCTCCGCCACTACATTCCTTTGCTAATATCACAGCCTAGCTTCTTTGGCCTTCCAACATGGACAGAAAGTCAGTATCTCTGCAGGAATCCTCCAAGCCTTCAGCATTAGGGATTGGGACTTCTGGGGCTTACAGGCTTGTGGTCTGAGCAGCTACCAAGTTCTAGGCCTCTCCAAAGTGAGAGGCCACTGTCCAGCCACTGTGGGACTACCCAGCCTGAATCTTATAAGCCAATCTGAAAAATCCCTTTTCACTATATATTCATTCTATTGGTTCTGTTCCTTTGGAGGATCCTGAGTAATAAAACCAGGAAGATGCTTGAGGAACAGAACATGGCAGGATATGCCACGTGCCATCAAAAGTCCTGCATTCTCGTGTCGGGCAAAGCAGAAGCTTTAAAGTTTGCATTGACTGATAGAAATTTTACATTTTTACCAGGTATAGTGTGAAGCTTGGTCCATTGATACCTTATGTGTTGCCCAGCTCAAGATCTTTGATTATCCATCATCTCAATCACTGCTTCATGATGAGAACATTCAAGTTCTCTAGTTACACGTTATTGTTAACTATAATAAAACTTTTCTAAATGAGGAAAAGGTGAAGAAGCTCTTCCTTGAAAGTTTCTTAATCACTGAGCACAGGAAAGATGAGACAGATTAGGGGAGAGCCTGGGGACTCTGGTGACAGGCTTTCCAAGCATGTGGTCTGGCCCAGGTCCATCATTAGTACAGATTTAATAAATGTTACATATACATACATACATACAAAGAGAGACAAGAGACAGAGATTGGTTAATTTTCTCTGGAGAACCCTGACTAATGAACTTCTCTTGGACTGATTCTCCATCCAAACTCCTAATTGATGAGGTGAGTGATTTTTTTCCTGAGGAAACTTAGAGAAATTTCTATTTATGCAATGGGATTGCTGGGGTTACTCACAGGGACATAGGTAAGGCAGCAGTACCATCAAAATGCCTATCCCAGCATGAGTGACAATTCACAAAATTTGTACCACTGAGGAGTCCTGATGCCCATAAACCTTCTACCTCTTATACTTCAGCACACACCCAAGCTCCATTCAGCTGGTCGCTGGTAAGGGTCTCATCTCTTCTACGACACAGTGCTGACAGCTCTATTAACTTTCCCATAGACGTGATGGCCACTGTATTGTTCTGTTTATCTCATTGCCATGTCTGAGGACCAAGATGTTCTGTAAGCCATCACAAGTTTCTTTAAGGTGGACATTGATACAGAGTTATGTGACAATTGTAAACAACTGGAGGCTTCCATTTGCCATCCTTTAGTATCTTCTGTACCACTCAGGCAAAGCCCACTCTCTCCCCAGGCTATTCCCAGTCAGTGCATAAGCCCAAGTGAGGTATAAGAACCAGCCATCCCTGCTCCCATAGGAGATCTCTAAAGAGAAACCTTTGCTGTGAAATGCTTCTCAACCTCCCTCCTTCCCTCTCTGCCTTCACAAGTATCAATCAAGCCAGCTGCCTGCAGGCCTCCCACCTGCTTCTGCGCCCTCTTCTCTTGATCCTCCACAAGACTTTTCTCCAAGAAATATCTTGCATTTCTCATCCCATCTTGGCATATGCTTCTGATAGCATCTAAACAAAGCCGATACTACTGAGATGGTCCAAAATGAGGTCCTGGAACTTGACTGTCATCTTCACACGTTGGAAAAAACTTTCATCTTCACCATGAGCACATTCTCTGGTACACAGTGGCTACATAATTGCTAAATATTTTCCAGGTGGTTACCTAAGGAAAATGTCAGTGTGGACACACTTCTTTACCCAGCACTTCTTTGATGTTACAATGGCTTTTCAAAACCTTGAGAAAGACATGGATCACGCTGAGCAAAGAGAACATGACTGAATTACTTTGACAACAGAGAAAGAGGGAGAAAAGCCCAAGACAGTGGGAACCCTGAGATAGATATAGTGAATATTAAAATGTTATGGAATTGTGTTCCGTGGTAGGCCCAGTGGATCCACTATCCAATGATACCAGCAATTCAAGGATGACTATCTTCTGAGGGCTAAGGGTGGTTGCGGGTAAGGACTTCAAAAACTTTTAACTTTGGGTCTCTCTGGAGCCACAGACAGCCTGGAACTCCAGTAGACCAGGATGTCCTCTATCTCACAGAGATCTGCCTTCTCTGTCTCCCAAGTGCTGAGATTAAAGGTGCTCACCACCATACCGGACGTATTTTCAACTTTTGTATGTATGCATGCTGTGTGTGTGCATGTTCATATCTATGAATTCAAGTGCCATGATGCTCATGTGGAGATCAGAGGACAACCTTAGATATTGTCCTCCTTGTTTGAGACAAGGTCTCTTGTTGTTCACAAGGCTAGCTGACTTGCATGCTCCTGGAAATTCTCCTGTCTCCATTTCCCATCTCACCATAGGAGTTGGGATTACATATACACTCCTAAATGGGTACGTGCCTGCGGCTGTCTACTATGAGCTGGACTCTCCAAGCTGAAGACCTGCGCGCCCATGGAACTGTATACAACTTGTAACAATTTGCTTTGGGTTTGTCTTGAAGCCTGTTTCCATGTCTTTTGGCAAATCATACATTTAGAAGCAACCACAACAACACAGGCCTATGAAAGAGAGCCAGGTACCATGATAGAACCTCAATATGCTCGTTTTTTTCAAAATGGTGCGAGTGGGTATGCACGTGGGTGGCTTAAACATGTTCTCCAGCTCTCCCAAGTGTGGCCTTTGCATCATTATTTCAGACAACAAATATACAATTAGAGATTAACTGAAACTGTCTGCTACTGGTTTATACACAAATTGACACTAACAGATGATAGGTTCATAATTTTTACTTTCTAAAAATGAGTACATTTCTGAAAGTTCATTCATTTAATCTCTTTGTAAATTAAGTTTTGAAATAAGCTTAAGCATTTGTCAATAAGAAAGAAGACTAAATAAATGGATGTGTGGCTAGAAACAGAACTCAGTTGGCACAGTGTTTACCTACTATGCAGGATCCCAGTACTGCACACACCAGGTATGGTCATGTGTGCCTTTGATCTCAGCACTTCAGAGGTAGAGGTAAGAGGAACAAGGTCATCCCTGTCAACATAGAAAGTTCCAGGCCAACCTGGGACACATGAAATCCTGTCTGAAAAAAAAATGTTTATAAGTAAATGTATAAGAAAAAATAATCAAGCAGTAACAGAGAAGTGAATAAAAAAGGAATCAGTGTCTATCAATGAACACTAAAAGTACAAGACACTGGAAGCGGATTGTTAACACCTGGAATTGGTGTTCAAAATGCTGCTGATGGAGAAGTTTCATTTAAATACATCTGAGACACTTTCTCTATCAGAAGTTCCACTCATGCAAGACATGGTGGCACACTCCTGTAATCTCAGTACTTGAAAGGTATAGGCAGAAGAATTAGGAGTTTAAGGTCAGCTTCAGCTACATAGTAGTTTAAGTTCAAGACCAAAGTAGCTTGGGCTACATGAATCCCTGTCTCAAAAAAAAAAAAAATCATTGGAACCCTTGCCACTGGGGACTTGGGGTGTAGTACATTTGGTAGAATGCTTGCCTGACACACGTGAGGCCCTGGATTCCATCCCCAGCACTATATAAAGCTGGGTGTGGTGGCACATGGCTGTAATCTCGGCACTTGGGAAGTGGAAATGGGAAGTACAAGGTCATCCTCAGTTACATAGTAAGTTCCAGGCCAGGCTGAGCTACTTGAGACCTTCTTTCAAAACTTTTATTTAAAAAATGTTTTTAAAAATATATAAAAACACTTAACTGAGACGGCTCAGTGGTTAAGAGCACTGGCTGCTCTTGCAGAGGACTCAGGTTCGATTCCCAGCACCCACGTGATGGCTAAGAACCATCTGTAACTCCAGTTCCAGGGGAATCCAATGCCCTCTTCTGACCTCTGAGGGCACTGGAGGACACAGGTGCACTTATACACACATACACATAAAATAAAAAAAATTAAAAATTTTAAAAGAATATATAAAAACAAAAACAAATGCTAGGTGTGGTGGCGCACACCTTTAATCCCAGCACTCTGGAAGCAGGAGCAGGTGGATCTCTATGAGGTCAGCCTGGTCTACATTGCAAGTTCCAGGCCAGCTGGGGCTACAGGGAGACCCTGTCTCAAAAAGACCAAATCAACAACAATAACATAAAACAAGTTTTCACAGAAATCCCAAACCTTTAGCAAACATATACAATACCACAGTAAGCAGTAATACACATATGTTACATACATATACATACATTAGGAAAGTATTTGACTCTCAGACTCACCAGATGTTATCCTGAGAAGAAAAGGAATCATTATGTGCAAATGAAGTATAAGAATACATAAGTACATTGTTATTTTATTAAGAATGATTGGAATTTATTAAGTAGCATGTTTCACATTAGATTCAGCAGTGTTTATACATGTGGAAGACCTACAGCTGTTCAGATGAGTTTGTGGTGCATCTATCACACCCTTTGAGTGCATGCACCGATGTGTTATTGTCATAAAAGTTTCATTTCAATAGCCCAGGATCCATTAACACATATTCAAGGCTCAGTGCCAATCAGTTTCCACTAGTTCCACTCCAAATAAGAGAGGAAACTGAACAAAAGCCTTTGATCTTGATCTGTATTTCCCATTTATGGAGAAAAACCTTTTCAACTGCCATGTGAAAATTTATGAGAAGTTTGGGACTACTTTGTACACTGTGGGTGGGAGGGTCTTTGAATTTACTGCCCAGAGGCCTTAGGCTTTTTTTTTTCCTTCCCCCCCCGCCCCTTTTTTTTTTTCCTTTTTTTTTTTTTCAGTAAGGCTGGAATTACCAAGGAGCTCACTGCAAGCTCCTTCTTGGTGTAACTAGACCACATATCACATCTAGAAGCCAGAATGAAGTCAGGACAGCCCAGATCACCCTTCCTTAATGCACAGAACCCCGATCTGATTGCATCCAACCAATCCTCAAAACTAATCACTCAAAGTTAGAAGCTTCTCAGAACATCCAAGAATAAAGAATTGAGAGTGTAGGATGATACAATGCTGTCCAAAGGATGCTGTGAAACATCATTGTCCTGCCATCTTATTGAATCACATCGTAACTGGAAATTCATGGCAATGGGCAGTCCCATATACAAGTCAATTAAGAAAGAGATGGGCTGTCAGTGCACAAGGAACTCAACTCTTACTTCTTACAAAGAACTCTGAGGTAAAGTGCAGAGAAACTCTTTGACTGTTCAGAACTCTTAAAGGCTCATTAAGCTTAAATATGATTTGGTGGCTGTTCCCATAAGCTCGCAGAATGGTTATCTGAAGTCACTGGGTACTTTTTTCAAAACTGGGCTTATACTTGATGACTTTTGAGACCACTTTAGAGTGGGTGTTGGGGAGGTAGCAGGCTTGGGAGGCATTATAGTTGGATCCTAGTGTATATAAATAGAGCAAGTTACCCACAACAGGAAATCCCCCTGTGTTCATCTGCTAGGGTTTGCCATATGTTGAAGTCTCAGTCACAGGAACGTATTTTCTCTCAGTTCTGTATGTATCCGCAGCATGAGTTCCCTTGGAGGGCGGGAAAGGAAATGTCTGCCCCAGGCATCTCTCCTGGGCTGATGTGCCGCTGTCTCCTCCCTATGTCTGAAGTTATCCTTAACAGATTTAGCTGATCCCAAGGGCTCTCACTTGAGGCATAATGAGGGAGAGACGTTCTCCAGGAACGCCTCTGGTGAGCTTCTGTGTAGAGCTGGGAAGCATGGCTTGATTTCTTAGTATGCTCCAAATATTACCAGGTGTGTCAGTCCCCTTTCTGTCATTATAGTAAACACCTTAGCTAATCAGATTATAAGGAGGAAAGGTTTATTTTGGTTCCCAGTTCCAGGAATTTCAATCCCTAGGCATTTGGCCACATTGCTTTGGGCCCTGTGGTGAAGTAGTATATCACATCAGGAAAGCACATGACACAGAAAGCTGCTTACCTCACAGAGGCTGACAGGCACAGAGAGAAAAAAAGGAAGAGGCAGGAGTCTTCCAGTCCTCTTCAAGGGCACACTCCAATCACCTAACTGCAGACTGGACTTGACCTCTGAAAAGATCCACCACCTTCCAGCAACATTAAGCCAAGGACCAAACCTTCAATACACATGGTTTAAGGAAAACTGATACTGTAGCTATAGAATAGATACGTGCACACAGTGTGCCACAACCAGATTTTTCGTGTTTATTATCATCTGGTAAAACAACAAGTTTTAAAGAGGACTATGACATAGAACAATCTCATTGTTAATGAGAGTAGAAAGTAGAATAGTGACTTCCAGAGGCTAGAGAAGGAGGTAGCCAGAAATTATTGTTCAGGGGCTGCAAAGTTTCAGTCTAAATGATGTGAAAAGTTTAGACCTAGGAAGTGGTAATGGGTCCAGGGCAGTAGGACTGTAATTAATGCCACTGAGCTGTGCACCCAAAATGGTTAAAATGGTCCATGTTGTGCTATCTGTATCGGTCATGGCTAATGTTACGTATCAGTTTGACTAAGCTAAAGGAAACCCAGATAACTAGCAAAAGATTTCTACATGTGTCTATGAAGGTGTCTCCTGAAGAGATTAGCATCTAAACCAGTAACCGAGTGAAGGCTGACCTCTCCTAGTGTGGGCCAGTGCATGTAACCCTCCGAAATCCCATGTGGAACCAAAGGCAGGAAAAAAGAAAATCCTAGAGTTATGACAGCCACCTTCTCCTGTCCTCGGACATCAGGACTTCCGGTTCTCAGGTCTTCAACCCTGAACTGAGACTTACAGGACAGAGCCCCTGGTTCTCAGACCAGGGGCCAAGACTTACGCCACTAGCTCTCTTCACACCTCCCTTCCGCCCCAGCTTGAATTGCTTTCCCAGGTCTCTAATCTGCAGGTGGCAGACCAAGTGGGTTCTCAGCTTCTCTAATCACATGAGCCAATTCTCATACTGTGCCTCCCTTTTTAGGTCTCTCTACATATCCTATATGCTTCTATATATCCTATTGGTTTTGTTTTCTGGAGAATTCAATATTTTAATACTGTTTTCTTTGGAAAGTGAAATATTTAAAAAGAAGGATATACTAGCAAAATAACATTCTGAACCCTGTGTTGGACTGACAAATTGGCTTGTGACTACAAACTCTTCAGATGAAATAGAAGTCAATGGTTTGGCTTCTCTCTAGAGGTGAATTATATGAGAAGCAGTAAGTACTGGGAAGACTTGACCTGTAGATTCAGAAAGAACATATAATCTCTAATTTCTCCTACAGTAGATTCAACATAGATCTTACACACACACACACACACACACACACACACACACACACACGAATGGTGCAAGATCTTCAAGGACATTCAGTCCTTTGCTTAGAATGGAGGTCTACTTGTCCATGGACAGCACTGAAAATATCAAGAGAGTCATGAAAAAGGACAGGAAGAAAGGTGAGGAAGTGGAGGGTGAGGAAGTGAGCGGAAGACAACCTGCAGTCCCACCCAAGCTGGTCAATTACTAACTTTAAGGGGACCTACAGGGAAAGATCAAAATGTGCTGTGCAGTTTCTTCTACACTTTTGTGTGTTGATGGTTTCCAGTTCATGCCCTTCTTTTCATCACCAAAATTTTAAGTGTTTAGAAAAGAAGCATGGGCTGGGCCTATGAATAATCGCCGAGCCTGCCCCGGCCACATCCTATTAGACTGTCACAAATTATTCCAGACTTTGCAAAGGCGGCTCCTCTACCTCACCGTCCACCACAACTGGCCATGCATCAGGTAGCAATGATGATGTCATATTGGTTTATGCCGGATTCACTACACATCAGCAGTGTGACTCAGCCTCTAGGGAAGCTACTGCTTACTACAGCCACATGTGTACCAGGCAAGTGCCCCAGCTCTGCCCCTTCAGCCAACAAGAGCTGTGAGCCACTGGAGCCCACTGAGGTGAATTCATTCAGAATGACAGATGGGCCTCAAGCACATCATTCACAGAGGTTAAAACCCTCAATCTTGGTAGAATGGAGACAGGAAGGTTTGGAGTCTCGTGGTTGATGTCTTAGGTCTACAGGGTTAGCAGATGAAAAAGAAATTTGACTTGATGCATCAAGTGAAAGCTTCTGGGTAGAGTTTCACCTTGGACCTGACTCCAGGCGAGGGAAACCATCTTACAACTCTGCCAAAAGACACAAGAATCATGACTTCCACCGTCTCAACAGTCTTCAAGGAAACAGTGGCTCAAGGAAGCTTGTGTGAGCATTAGCAGAGACACTCTGAGAGCACTGCTGTGAGACTCATCCCACTTCCTCCAGTCCAGCTGCCCCTCCTCTGGTCTGGGACCCTCAGTTCCTCAACCTTCGGGCAGTGGCCCCTTTTGTAAAAATCCAGTCCTGCCTACCACCTGCACTTTCCTTAAGAGGCTCTTCTGTTCAAAGACCTGTTTGCAACCACATCAATTGCTTCTCTCTGCATGGTGAATCCTTGACAAGCACCCCACCCCGGTGCTCTGCTCTGTGCAAACTGTCTCCACCCATCAGACATCCACTTGAAAGGCACCAAAATATAAAAAACACAGCAGACATTTATGAAAAAGTACTCTGTGACCCCATCTAGGTCTAAAATCCCTGAAGAGGCATGTAGTCACAACCTCAAGCATCCTCCCAATTGTCCCCTAAGCCAGCAAGATACTGAATGTCTAAGGGACCTCCTGTGCTATCTCACTCTGCCAGTTCTGTGAAGTCATTGTGGTCAAAATGGACCAAAATCTGCAATTTCACAATTCAACCTATTATATTTTAAAGTACTGTAGTGGGTAATCTTCACTATCCATTTTATTAGATTGAGAATTACCTAGGAAATTAGTAAAGCACCCCTCTGGGATGTTTCCAGAAACAATTAGACCCTGAGGGCTCTGGGTTAGTGATTACGTCAGTTTCTTCATGAATTCATAATACGGTGGCATTGCTGAAAAGAGGTTAAAGGCAGAGGGAAGGAGAGGGAAGTAAGTTACTGGAGATATATGTCTGTCTTGGTTTCTGTCTGTATCCCTCTTCTCTCTGCTTTCTGGCCACCATGATATGAAGTGTAGTGCTCTGCCAAGCCCTCCCTCAGTGGACTGACATCTCTGAAACTGTGAGCAGAAATAAATCCTTCCTCACTTAAGGTGTTTATATCAGTGATTGTGGCCACAGCCTATGAAAAGCTAACTAACACAGGTCCTTATATCTCCCTTCTCTTTCCATCTCCCCATCAAACACACCAGGACTTCCTGGATCAAGGTCATAGCTACTCCTTCCCCCTCCCCTCTCCAGCCTGCCCAGGTGCTACCCCAACCCTTAAAACTCACAGCTACCAAAACAACTTGAAAACAATGTTCTCAGTACCTGCAAGCCATACCCCAAACTCTCAGTAGATCGTTCCAGGCTCTCAGTGATCCAACTCTGACCCTCTTTTCCAAATTTATCTTCTAGTTTTCTAGTCACCTGAAATTCTCATTGGAGGAATCCTAGAGATCCCTAGTTTTGTGGTTTTCAAACCTGCCTTCATATCAAAGCTCATGGGCAAATCAGATATAGTGGCTTCTGCTGGCAATCCCAGTACTTGGGAGGCTAAGACATGAGGATTGCTCTGAATCTGAGGCCAGCCTGAACTGTAGAGTGAGACTCTCTCAAAAACCCAGCAAAGAAAGAAATAAACAAAGAAAAGAAAAGAACGGAGGGAAGGAGAGAGGTCTATCTCATGGAGAGCTTTTACTCCATTAATAATTCTATCTAGCCATATAGTGCCTTATATATGGGTCATACCCCAGCACTTAAATTATTTTTAATGAAAATACTTTCTTTTATAGCAGTTTTACATGCCCAGAAAAACTGAGCAGAAAGAACAGAGCACTTACCTACACAGAGAGCCTCCT
This sequence comes from Eospalax fontanierii, assembly GCA_035773235.1. NCBI lineage: Eukaryota > Metazoa > Chordata > Mammalia > Rodentia > Spalacidae > Eospalax > Eospalax fontanierii. Next base: position 150,724,338 of record CM069524.1, on the reverse strand, counting down.
ATCAGCAACATCCACATCAGGGTGGCACATTGCTTACGACCAACAAATAAGCATTGACTGATTATTACTGACCAAAGAAAAATATTTTGAATAAGTAATATGTTCCCTTTTTGGTAAAAAGATCCAAATAGTTTCAATGGGTACATAAAGAAATGTCTTTCTCTGACATTTGAGTCCCCCAACTCCTCCCTAAGGTACATTCTATATATATAATTGTACTCAAATGCATATCTCCATATACAATTTTAATATGAATACAGCACAGCACACACATTTTTTCCTCTGAATTATACATATTGAAGATTATTCAGTATCAATGTAAGTTAAGCTGTTTCATTCTTTTTAACAGTAGCCTGTAGAGTCATCTGAAATATGTATCTTTAATCAACCCCAGCTAATGAATAGAGAGCTTTTACAACTGTAAAGCCCCAAGCTTCATTCTTAGAAATTATTGAACAAGAATTTCAAGGGGGTAGACTGAGAAACATATACTTTATACATCTCCAGGTTTCATGCCATGGACTACTTTACAAAGTCATAAACCAGTTTGTCATAATTTTCCAACCATGAAAACTACAAAGTGATTTTTTCCTAAAGTCTCACAGCCAAGAAGTCAGAGGCAAAGTTCACATTGCAATAACATTCCCCAAACAGGAGTTGGACTTGAATTAGCCCAGAAGATCATAGTTCACCCAGAGATCTCAAGTGAGGATTTTCTTGCAGTACAGTCTCCAGTGTTCATCACAAGGTGCTCAGAAGCGCCTTCTGAATCATCAGAGGGACAGAAGGGAGCTGTCATGGCTTTAATGAGAAGAGTGCTTTACTGGGCCCTAAATCCATGGGTGGTGAGTTTAGATATTTTCAATTAGCAACACATTAAAATGTTCTCAGAACTCACTGGAGTCACTTCTGTTTGTTAGGGAAGGAAGTAGAGTTTTCTGTATATGAGCACAGGTCATGGTCTAGAGAGATGCATTCTAAATATCTTTAACAATGACAGTGCACTAGACAAGACCTGAAAGCTGGGTGTCATTTCTGCAAAGAGAGGCTAATGATATGTATATTATTCACAATCCTATAGAGTTTGTTGAGATTGTTTATAGGAAGACATTTTGAAAGACAAAAGCAGCCTATACAGAGCTAAATTGTGTTGTCACTTTTTAAAGTATGCTGTCTGGGCTGGGGCTTCACTCCCTTGAGTTCCATCTTCAGCACACACATACAAAACAGATGTTGTCCATCAAAGTGCTTTGATGTTAAGGATTTGGCTCAGGCTAGATTGACCAACACTATTCATATAGATGCCTTTCAATTTTTAAAATTCTCTTTGACCTATAATCACATTGTAAAAATGTCCCCAAAGGTCATAGGGATATAAAATGGAAAAAAATAGACTATACACATGGATTTTTAGAGATACGTAATTCTTGCCATATGCCATGCATAATTCTAAATGTTCCTCAGAACAACCCCTTTAGGGAATGTTACTGGTATTAACCCCGTTTCATAGATGATAAACCTGAAGCTTAGTGACTGTCCCATTGTACAAAGTTACCAAACAATAGATCACTGTTCTAATGTTGTTCCCAAATACTCACCTTGTTCTTCTCTCCAAGGACGACCTTGTTTAGCAATTCATTGCAATTATGTACTGATTTTCTATCTCTGCATAACAAATTGCCTAAAATTTAGAGGCTTCAACAATAAGCCTGTGTTAAGTCCCAGCATTTCTGGGTCAGGTATCAGAGCATGGCTTAACTGTCTCTGACTGAAGGCCTGTTATTCGACTGCAGTAGAAATGGCAGTCACTGATGAAGCTTGGTCTGAAGGTCCAGCAAGGAGCATAGGGAGGATCCGCTACAAGTTCATTGGCATAGTTAGTTGCTGATTGATCTCAGTTCCTCATAGACTATTGGACACCTCTCTCTCCCCACATGCACCTCTCTTCTTAAGGTTTCTTCAGAGAGAGATAGAGACAGAGAGGGAAAGAGACAGACAGAGAGATGAAAAAGCCACAATGCTTTTATAATTTAATTTTAGAAGTGACATCCAACCACTGTGGACAAATCACTAACTCAGAGGGGCGGAAGTTCAGGAGAAGACAAGAATCACTGAGCCAACACAAAGCCTGACTACTGTGATCACTTTCTAGGACTGTTTCATGCATGTAAGTTTTTTTTTTAACAACAACAACAAATATCCTTTATATTTTGCTTTCAGAGATATGAAAGGAATCCCTCATTTATTATAACGGCTAAAATTCTATTGTGTGGAAATTATGCAGCTTCGGAAGTTAGCTGCTACTGATAGGTATGTAGATTACTTCATGTAAAATGCTCTCTTCACTAAATGCCAAGTATGTTCCAAACATTATTATGTTCAGGTTGGGGGCAGATATGGGAGAGTAAGACGTCTGCTCTCAATGATTTCTCATCCTATGAGGAGACAGGACAAGTCAATGTGCAATCAGGACAGACCCTAGTAAGTGTCACATGGAAGGGGACACAGGGCATCCTGTAAGCCCACAGCAGGGACTGAGCCAATCTGCTAAGTCCATAACTAAGGGTGCTGTGGTGGGTTGAAGCTGAAATGTCCTCCAAAGGCTCAGTGTTTTGAAACTTGGGTCTCAGCAGGTAGCCCTGTTCTGGGAGGTGGTGGAACCTTTCGTAAATGTGGTCTGGCTGGAGGAAGTGGGTGACTTGGGGAAACAGGCCTTGAGGTTTATAATAAACCAGTTTCCTGTCCTTCCTGTGCTTCTTGACTGTGAGCAAGCCCGAGCACCCATGCCATCCCCATCATGATGGGCAGTACTGTCTCAGCCCGTGAGCCAAAATCAATCTTTCCTTAAATTGTTTCTTGTCACAGTCACAAGTAAAGGAACTAACACAGATCCTATTTCTTTTTTCACAGATGGACAGAGACACAACTTGCCAATTTTACACATCCTGCAATTCTAGTAAATACACTAAAAAGTGAAGCTCATGAAAGAGGGGGAAACAACCCAACCAAGAGCTGGTGTTCTAAAGTCTGAACAATTAATGCTGTTTCACTTTCTATCATGGGTTTGGCATCTTGTATTGCTGTGTAAATTAGTTCATGTGAATTTTTTATTTATTTATTTATTTATTTATTTATTTATTTATTAGTCTTTTTGAGGTAGGGCCTCCTTGTAGTTTATGCTGGCCTGGAACTCACTATGTAGACCAGGTTGGCCTTGAACTCATAGAGATCTGCTTGCCTCTGCCTCCTAAGTGCTGGAACGAAAGACGTGTGCAACCACTTCAGGCTGTGTGATATATTCACTTTATTCTTTTTTGCCCTTTTTTTTTTTTTTTTTTTTTTTGATCTGGAAAGAATATGTCACAGATTAAGCTTCCTGTTAACTGTTCAACTGGTCACCAAAAGTGAAGAGAAATATCAGGTCACAGAAGGACCCTGAGTGCAAAGTTCTGTGGTATTCACGGTTCTTCCTTTGTGACCTGCAGCTATTATAGCAACTGAGTCCATGCCAGGCCAAATCTGTTATCAGTATCACTGAATCAGAAGCATCGCTCTCATGCTTGACTGTTTCGTTACACATCAGTGCCCACTTTTTCTGAGAATACCACCTACTAAAGTCAGTGTTCCGAGTTGGTAAAGCAGCGCACTTTGAATTTAGACAGACTATGACTGGAGTCCTAATCCCAATGTTCCCTGTGTGACCTTAGATAAGCCATTTAACTTGCTCCTCTATCTCCGATTCCTTACCTTGGAAATGAGTAGGCTCACCCCTCCCTCCAGAGCCTGGGTCAGAGTGAGGGGCTCAGGAAATGGCAGAACCCATCAGCATCCACTGGGCCAAGGAAGGGAAGCTGAACTCTCCCTCTGTCTTCAGTTCTTGGAAAGCAGGTTGACCGTGCAGTGGAAGAAAAATCTTTAACATTTTAAAGCTGATAGACAAGGTCAGGAAAGAGAAGGGAAATGAAGGGAATGGAAAAAGGAAGCAGAGTTCAACACTAGAAAGGCCCTCGTGTGTCTCCCTCTGTGAGTGTGTGTGTGCACAGGTACATAGAGGCTAGAGGACAATCTCAAGTGTCATCTTCAGGAATGCCATCCACTTCCTTTCAGACAAGGTCTGTCATGGACTTGGAACTTGAGGAGTAGATTAGGCTCCTGGCCAGTGAGTCCAAAGGCTCCAGCTCTACCTTCCTAGTGCTGGGGTTCTAAGGGCCCATACCCTTTTATGTGATTTCCGTGGATTGAACTCGAATCCCCATGCTTGTGAGGCAAGCACTTTACCAACTGAGCTATCTCTCCATTCCAGGAATGACCTTCTTATGTTTATAAATAGAGTATATACTAGGCATGATGGCACAGTATTTATTCCCAGAACTCAGGTGACCAAAGCCGCTCAGGTTGCAAGTTAGAAGCCAGTCTGAGCTACATACTAAGTCTCTGTCTCTTAAAAAAAAAAAAAAGTACGTGTAACCAACATAATATCCATCTTTTTCCAAATTACCTTAAGCCCATGGACTTTTCAAGATAACTATCTTGCATGGTTTTGAGCAGATTCAAAGCTCCTCAGAAAGGATAAATGTGTTCCTTTCTTGAAAAGATGAGACTTCTATGAGAAAATTCCAGTATCAGTTGATGACTGACATTCACTAGAGATATCAGAGGTTTCCCCAGTAGCCAATTCTGGTAGGGTGGGGGATCCCTGAAAGGGGGAAAGGCTGCTGCATATATCTGGGAGGAAAATGTTGAGAACTTCTCCATTTATTTTTCCCCAGTAGAAAATCCAGCTTGAGTCTGAGGAACACTGTGAATGCTGGATTTACATCTTACTAAAAACAGGCAGAGTGAAGACCCAGTAGAGCCTGCTGTGTGCTAGGGGAAAGATGCCAGGAAACGTGAATGAAAGTGCTTTAAGGGTCAGGGAAACGGCTCCATGAGTGAGGAGCTGCCGTGCAGGCCTGGTGACCTAAGTTCAATCCTCAGAATGCATGTAAAGGAGAGAACCACCTCACAAAGTTGTCCTCTGACTTTCACATGAGACATGGCAAGTGTGCACACACACAGGCACACAAGTAATAATAAAATTAAATTTAAAAGAAAATGCTTTAGGGGCTGGAGAGATGGCTCAGTGATTAAGAGTGCTTGCTGCTCTTATAGAGGACCCAAATTTGGTTCGCAGAACCCACACTGGGCACACAACTGCTTGTAATTCCAGCTCTAGGCTAGGGGATTCAATACCCTCCTCTGACCTCCTCAGGCACCTTCACACATGTGGCACACACACATACATATGAATAAAATTATATATATATATATATATATATATATATATATGTAATATATATATTAAGTGCTTTGAAACAGTTCTCTTAGATACAATAATTGGGTACAATCTATGGCTCTTCGGTGAATAAAGAGTCCTTTGTTTGTGACCTGTGTTCAGATATCAGCCTTGACCTCCCCCACTATGGTCCTGATGCAGTTCCAGCTACATGGGGTAATGGGTAATGCCAGAGCACCTGCACGTGTTGGAACAAAGCCATTGACTTCAAGGCAGGGAAGATATCAGGGAAGACCCCACTGGCTGAGGCATTCTTTGTCTTGGGGTTGTCATGGACACTGTGGGATGTTAGCAGTACTTCTGGCCTCTATTTACTGAGATATTGGTACAACTACACATTCTATAATAACCAAAAATATGCCAAGAGAATGCCAAACTGGATAGGAGTGTATAAAGTCACCCCTGCTCAGAACCAGTATCCACATAAAGAAATAAACACTAGTCATTAGGGGTGAGGTGTTCACGGGCTGCTATTTTGTCGCTGTGGAGTGGTAGGTTTCAGAGTGAGTATAGAAGTAGAAAAGGTTGTTGGTGCTTGGAAATATAAATGTGGCACTCATATTTCCATCCAAAGGACTGTCACCTCCACAGCCCGTGACCACCATAATCACCTGAGGAAGATGGAGGACGGAACAAAATGTATGTCTGTATTTCCTGCTGGTGACAAGGGCCTTGGCCTGGTAAGAAAAACCCTTGTTAGAGAGCAGTATTCTCTCCTTATCCCCCAAATTCCTAGCAACAACTATGTCTCACTAGTCAGGGTTGGGTAGAGGGTTCAGTTAGCCATGTGCTTGCCATACAAACATGAGGATCAGAGTTCAGATTCTCTCCCTCCACATAAAAAGCTGAATATGATGGCTCATGCTTGTAACCCCAGGGCTGGAAAGGCAGAGGTGGGCACATTCCTAGGGCTTGCTGGCCAGCCAGTCTAGTAGAATCAGAGAGCCCCAAGTTCAGTGACAGAACTTGTGTCAGAAAGTAATACAGTGTGGAGCTGGAGAGATGGTTCAGTGGTTAAGAGCACTGGCTGCTCTTGCAGAGGATCCAAGTTCAATTTCCAGCACCCACATGGTGGCTAACAATTATTCATAACTCCAGTTCCAGGGGAATCCAATGCCCTCTTCTGACCTTCGAGGACACTAAATGACAGGTGCACGTATACACATTTACACACATGCAAGCAATACATTTCTACATATAAAATAAAAATTTTGTAAAGTAATAAAGTGGAGAGAGATTGGAGAAGACACCTGACATTGACCTCTGGTTTCTACACACACACACACACACACACACACACACACACACACACACACACGAAGAAAAAGATATGCAGGCCTCCCAAGCATATAGCCTTAAAATTCAGATCTTTGATTTGCTAAAGCAGAATATGGACCTAAGTAAATAAACAAATATATCAACAGGGGGATAGAAAGGTGTCTTTCTTTGCATTATATGGAATCATTCTGTTAAAGTTACAGTATTAAAGAAAAAAAAAAAAAGTAAAAAGAATTGTGGTTCTCTTCTAGACATTTCCAGACAGCTAGAGGAAAAGGGGTGGACTTGATAATATCTCTCCCAGCCAGGTCTCAGGTGACCCCAAGTCCTTAACAGGCAAAAGAGGTAAACACAACCTATGAACTCTCCAGACTGGAAAACAGTGCCAAAAACTCTCTAAACAGGGCCACTCCTTTCTCTTCTCCCATCCTGAAGGCCTGCCTGTAGCATCATCTAACCCTAACAGATCAGGACTGTGGAGGCAGTGACTAAATTATCTACCAAGTATCAATACAAGGGGACCAAGAGGAACCATCAGTGCTTATTATGACTTTCTCTTTGGAGTCCTCTGCTAAGATTAGACTATATGCCTGCCATATTCCTGTCCCATCCTGTTCTCCAGAGGCAGTTCAATCAGGAAGCTGGCTAGAAATTCCACAGTAGTCTGGTCATTCCCAGTATTCTTTAGGAGACAAAGTTCCGGTCAAGTACAAGCAATTGATCCTCCATTGACAGAGCTTCACAGGCAGGGAAAGGTGGAGATAGCCTGCCTCAAGCAAACACAAACTTCCCTCAAGCAACAACACATAGTTAACACCTGCAGTTTGTCAACACCAATTAGCCTGACCTGAAAGAAGCCTATGATCCCAGCTCTAATCCAGCAAGGCCCTCAGCAGGCAGAAGCTCCCATCCAGTATTCCTTTGGAAGCTGCTCCTCAAGGATGCAGCCTTCAATGGAAATTCATTTCTTTATGAAAGCTAGCAGGTACAGGGCCCCCGAATCCCCTATGCCTGGAGGGCCCCAAATTGGGCAGTTATTACTGTCCCAAGCTACAGGCCCTTTACTTTCAGAAGTAATAATAATCACCATTAAAACGTATTGATCTCTCTTTTTCTCCGTGTTTTGGGGTAAATATAACAGGTCATTGTGGGCTAAAATGAAATCCGTTTCCTTCTTTGTCTTCTCATTTTAAAAGAAACTAAACACATTACTGGGACACAGCTTCCTCTCTCCAACTATCATGGTCCCTAAGCATTGCCAGCTATGTTTAGTGGGGAAGTAGGCCCTAATTTAGTTACGTGTTTGAAATTTTACAATATGCTGTTACCCGTGATGACCTATCCAACTGAATAATTCTAGCCTCACTCTAAAGTCTGTTCTATTGCTTAAAATATAACTTGTATGCCTACAAGTTGTATATTTCAATCTCACTTAAAAATGACTCTTTTCATTTAGACCACAAAAGACTTTTAAAAAAATAATCAGTCACCAAACAGCATAGATTTTCAATATTTTATTTATATAGAAATACTTAAAAAATGAAATAGCACCATTACTTAAGTTTTACCTTTATTATGTAGAACTTTAAATGTCAGAAAAATAAAACTCTTGATACAATTTCAAATCTTGTCTCAGCAAATATAATATTAGTATTTGACCATGAGGTTAAAGGCCCTTTATCATAAAATAAAATATACTTTGTTTTTTAAACTTTGCTCAGTAAAGTACATTTAAGCTCAAGTAACGTCACCTACATATACATAAACAAGTGGTAAACAAACGTATTAAAATAGAAACCCTAAAACTATAGTGCTGCAACAGAATCTCTGGAACTTGCACTGAATTCTATTTATACAAATGTTAGGAAGCATCAACAGTTCCTTTTGACATGTTTATACATTTCCGCTTTTGTAATAATATAGAATAAAATATGCTTTATATCACTGAATAGAAAATATGCTGGGTGAAGCAGATCTAGAAGATTTGTCTGAACCTATAAAATCTCCATCCCAACAGAATACTGCTCAAAACATTACACATTTTATGGTTTGTAATTCTGTCACAATTGTGTGATTATTAAAATAATACAGTGTTCTTTGCCATAAGGCCATACTAAAAATAAAAAGATTTAACCCAGCTACAAAAAAGTTCACTGAACTTAAATTAAAATACTTGTAAACATCTTTGCAATATGAAATATAATTTTTCAAGTCAAAAAAGAATAAAATACTTCAATCTGTATTAATGAAATTTCTCTTTAAAACTTTTAAAGGTTTTTTTTTTTTAATATATAAGAGATATGTTACAGTTTTAACTTTAATAAAGCTGCAGGGTCCTGGCTGCACAGGAACTCCTGGCCCTTCCACGAACATTCAAAAAGGATCCACTTGTGTTCTAGAACGTTGTAGGAACCTACCCACAAAGGAACACACGAAACAGTCCACACACCCCATAGCACTATTATTAATCATCTTCATCATCATTACTGTTCATCTTTTTCCTACTTTAAGAAAATGGAAAACTCGTGGGGTTTTCTTCTTTTTGGAAGCTTCCTATTAAGTACAGTGTAAAACTATCATTACTAGAATGTCGCCGTTCCTATTATTTATAGAGCATGCAATTCAGATGGGAAGGTCGGAAGCTTCCCAGGCTACAGTACTCTTGGCGCAGATATCCTGGCAAGTTCCTTTGTTTAAAAATTACATTTTTAAAATGAACAGATACTACAGCTTTCCAAGCTCCTCTGGGATCTCAGAGTGTGAGCAGGGTGGGATAGAAGGCGGTGGGCACCGGAGGTGGGCAGGGCAGGTAGGCCCCGGAGAATGAGGATCCAGAGAGGGGACCCTCCTTCCCCTCACAGTGCGCGCAGGCGCACGCTGCCTTCAAGAAAAGATGCGGATGGCCTGAGTGACCGCGGTGTGGCAGACCGGGCACTCGGGCTCGCTCTTCTCGCAGATGCGGTTGGCACACTCCATACAGAAGAGATTGTGGCCACAGGGCACCAGAGCTGCGATCACTTCACTCTCGAAGCACACTGAGCAGTCGCGGCTGCCCTTGCGCCTCAGCCCAGAAGAAGAGGAGGAAGAGCTGGAGGAGGAGCTGGAGGAGGAGGAGGAGCCGGACGTGTCCGATGACTGCAGGCCAGGGAGCTGTGCCCCTAACCCATTGGCATAGGCTGCATACGCCAGGCCCCCTCCTCCCGGGTCGCTGCGCACTCGCCGAGCCAGGTGGTGCTCTCCCGCCCCCGGGGCCATGTGCAAGGGCGGAGACAGGCGCGGGCAGCTGGTGCCCGGGTGCAGCCTGCGGTGCACCAGCAGCCCTAGGTTGGCAGAGGAGGGCGCGCTGGCGCCTCCCCCGGGAAAGACCACGGAGGAGGACGAGGCAGAAGAAGATGCCGACGAAGAGCAGGAGGAGGATACTGGGGCTGCAGATCCACCTCCAGGCGATCTCTCGAACTGAGCCCAGAGAAGGGGCGCCCCGGGTGGGGGGGCGGGAGCTGGATCGAAGGTAGGCTGCAGCTCAGGACCGCCTTCGGGGGAAGGCACTGAGGCTTCCCCGGCTGTGTAGGTGTACCCATTGCCGTTGTTGTTGTTGTTTCCATTGTGGGCAAAGCTGAGCGCAGGACTGGGGGGACTGTAGTCCGCCAGGCGCGGGGTGGCAGCTGCACTGCTGCTGGTCCCCCCACCGAAGTAAGAGTCTGTGGATGCACTGCCAAGCGAGCTAGAGCTGTCGTTGCGGTAGCTGGAGAAGGGCTTGCGGCCTGGGGTAGGAGTGATGCTAGGAGTGGGCTTACTCCAGAGGCTGCCGGGCCCGGACCCGCCGGACCCGTGATGCAGATCAAAGCCCACATCCGTGCCATTGGCATGGAAGTCATTCTCATCCGTGAGTTCGATGATACCACCGGTGCGCAGCGCAATGTGAGCCTCGATCTCCTCGCGGGCACGATCCACGTTCTCTGGCATCCCAGTCACCTCGAACACCGGCTCCTTGTCACGGCTGGGTGTCACGATGTATGTATGCGTCTGCTGTTGGATGCGCTTGATCGTGGCGCCCTTGGGCCCCACCACCAGCCCCACCACACGATATGGCACCCTCACTTGAATGGTGGTCTGCCCGGGCAGGTTGGGCGGCCCCGGCACCGCGCCGTTGAGCGCCGTGTTCTTGTTACGCGAGGCTCGGATCATGGAAAAGTGCTCTGCCGCGGAGATGATCTCCCTCCGAGCCATGGCCACATCCTCCTTCCTGCCCGTCACAACAAAGACAGGCTCCTCCCCGCGAACTGGGGTCTTGATATAAGTGTTGGTCTTCGCCCGCAGAGCTTTGATTTTACAACCTGGAAGCCAGGGTGCAGGAGTGGGAGAGAGAGACAGACACGCCCATTATCCCTGGGTAACCGCGGAGACCTGGGACATCCCGCGCCCAGGGCAGCTGGACGCAGAACACGCGACAGGAGAAAGGGGGCGTCTCCCTTGCTGACCCCAAACCGCGCCACGAGCTGGACCTCGGGTTCCACCCGCGAAGCGTTCGAGGAACAGCCCATTGGCTGCCCGGCCCTCCCCTGGGGACTGCAGTCGTCCCAAGGCAAACCCCTAAACCCCAGAAAAAGTCATCTGGGGAGGTGCTGCTGGGATACAGCTGGGCGCACCGACCCCCTAAAAGACACCTAGAAGGGGCTCCAGGGAGGCGACCGAAACTGCAACCGCTGGGCGCAGAGGGGGCTGAGGTGGGGTGGGGAGATGGCAGTCCCGGGACCCATTGTTCCCTCTCTGGACTCCATTCCGCTTTGCAGAAATACTGAATCCTCCTCCCATCCGATGCTCACCCCTCCCCCCGCAAAGGACCATCAGAGTCCCCCTCCCCCAGCATCTTATATTTAAATTTTCTTTCCTAGGGTGGGTTAAGCCAGGAGCGTTAGGGGAGAAGGCAGTGATTTTAGGAGGAGAAAGTGCATCCCGCCGCGACTGAAGCGCGGCTCGGGTAGACAGCCTGCCTGCACTTTCTTTGTCTGGAGCGCCGGCCCATCGCGCGGCTCTTCCTCCCTCCCCAAGACTCCCCCGCGCCGCAGTTCGCGCTCCCGCACCCGCCCTCGAGGCGAGGCGGTGGCCGGAGATCCTGCACACCTCTCCAGTCCCCATCCCTGCCGGACCCACCTTGCCGCCCTACGATCTCCGCAACATGTTCGGAACTGGGTACCGGCACGCACTCGGTCATGTTCACGCTCTTCTTGCGCGGCTCGCTGTCGTACAGAGAGGCGCCCTCGTCACTGTCCAGCCCCAACAGAGAGAGCTGATCGAGCGCAAGCTGCAGGGCTCTTTGGTCATCCAGAGTCTCTCCCCCGCCGCCGCTGCCGCCACCACCGCCTCCTCCGCCACCGCCTCCCCCGCCGCCGCCGCTGCCGTTGCGCTCCAGGTCTGCAAACAGCGAGCTGGGCATCGCTCCGCCGGGTGCGCCGCGCCCCAGCCGGCTCTCGGTTCGGCAGCCAGAAGCTGCAGCCACAAAGGCAGCCGGGAAGCCGGTGGTCAGGGGCGGGGAGGCCGGCCGGCTGCGGAGGGCTCCGTGGCTTCTTTCTCGGCGCCTGGAGGAGTGGATGTCTCCGTGCAGTCCGCACCGGGCAGTGGCTGCAAGAGCCCCCGCCTGGGTCCCCACCCCAGATCTGCTGGCGCTTGGGGTGGGGGCAGAGCTCGAGCGGTGGCCGCGCGTGCCCCCCGAGTGCCCGGCTGGCTGGCCACAATGCTGAGCGCAAAGCGAGCGGGCGAGCGACAGCAGCGTTTCTTTAAGGAGCCCCTCCCCGGCTCCTCCACTCCCTCCCTCCCTCCCGCCCGCCCGCCCGCCCTCACTCAGCGCTTTTTCCTCCTCTCCTACCCGCCTCTTGACTGAGCCTCTGCAGCCAGACGGCTCCGGAGGGGGACGAGGGAGGCGCAACGTCACCGGCGGGAGCTGACACTACAATGCTACTGACACTATCGCTGGGGGAGGCGATTGGCGCGCGCCAGGACCGGGGCGGGCGGAGGCCGGGACTGAGCTAGCGGAGAACCAGCGCCACCCCCACCGCGCTCGCCGCAGCCCGCCCCGGCCTCCTCCCGGCCGCGCCCCTCCCCCGCCGCCGCGAACGCCTCTCTTTGTTGTCTAATGCGGGACTGGCAGGTTCGGGACACTTCTGTGTACCTACCAATCGAGGACAACCACTGCTCCCAAGTCTCCTCACTCGCCTGAAAGATTAGGAAACGCACCCAACTCTGATGCCAGCGGCCGGGCTCGAAAAGAGCGGACCTTCCAAAGTCCCGTTACTGCCCCCAAATAAAGCATCCCTGGAGCTAATGCTAACACTAGAGGGAGGGTCTGCTATCTGCCCCACAGGGTGGTGGGAGCCCAGGGACACAACCTGGGGTCCTGAGCCCACTGTCAGAGTGACTCCTGGGCGCGGGCTGCCCACCTGCGCGGGAGCGCACGCGACACAAAGGACACGCCCGCCCACATTGCCGCTCGCGCGCGAGCCCGCAATTCTGAGCCCTAGGGTAGCACTTGTCCCAAGTGGCCCTGAAACTGCCGAAGCCAAAGCCAGAAGCGGGCTGCAGCACAGGCCTAGCCTGCCCTGTTGCCGCCGACCTCTGGAATGCTCTGCACCCGGGTCCTGCACACGCCCGGCGCGCGGACTGAGACCCGGCGGGCTCCGACACGCGCACGAGCGCGGCGCAGCCACCACGGGGACGCCCGCCCCATAGCGCCAGCGCGCGCCCGTCACTCCCGCCCCGCCCCTCCCTGCTCCTCCACGGTCAGGCATGCGCAGTGAGCGCAAGGAGGGGCGCGCGCGCCGGCCCCGCCCGCGATCTGGCCCCGCCCCGCCTGGAGGTGTGCGCTCCAGCCCTGCTGCTCTTTGTGCGCCGCTCGGGATGGGGGTGGCGACCGAGCGAGGGTGCGACGGGACCAGCGGGCGGCCTCGGCGAGCTGCGCCCCCTCCCGGCCCCTCCACCGACCGCCTCTGATTGCTAGCGAGAAGAAAGGAGGCTTTGAGGGGCGGGCCGGGGCGGGGTTCGGGCCTCTCCGCGCATCTCCCTCCTCCGCCGGGGTGGACGCCCCTTCGAGCCCTGCGCGCGGCCACAGCTCCCTCCTTTGTTCCGAGAGTTGCTGGGCTCTCCGCGCCCAGCCGCGGGCCGAACGGCTAGTGTACTGGGGTTTCCTCGACCTAGCCAAGGTCCACGCGGCGAGAAGCCTGCCAAGGACCCCGAGGCCATTTGTCCGCGCTGCAGGCTGTCCGCCTCCAGAGACCCTGGGAAGGGCGATCCAGGGGCCTGAGGCACATCTGCATGACCCGGAAAAGGGGAGCGGGCTCCCCGAGCCCTGCATCCCGTTTTTATCCGCAAAACGGGGAAGATAGTACCCGCCTTGCCCGATTCCTGGGTTGCTCTGAACGTTAAACGTGACAATAGATGGAAGAGCACTTTGGAGTCAGTAGACAGTTGTGCAGACCCTGGTACTTCTGAGAGCGCAAAGGTGATTCAGTACTTACTGGCTCACCTGGAGCTGTCTGGGGGCAGAGGTGCTGATTATTTCCTTAGGGAAATGATGCTGAGAAACCACTTTACAGCAGCTATTTCCTCAGGATGTTTACGTCAGCTTCTCCAAGCTCGGTGCAGTTCGATGGGGGCGGGAGGGGTGGCGAGATAGGGGAAATGGTGAAGAGTCTTCAGACCTGGAGCTCTAGTGTGGAAATTCTTGTTTATGAACCCAGGAGTCAGATTTGGGGATAGAAAGGGAGTGCTCTTGCTTAGACAGGACTCAGAGCAAAAGCGCCCCAGTTGAGGAGAATGGCAGGTGAGGCCCTGCCAGTGTGCATCACCAGTCTGTAGAAAAGGAGCCTATCCTGGAGGCTCATGCCTATCATTCCCGAAGCTGAGGCAGGAGGATTCCCGTCAGTTCCAGATCGGCCTGGGCTGTGTAGTGAATTTGGAGCCAGTCTGGGCTAGGAAATGAGACCTTGTTTTTAAAAGTCAACAACAAGGAAAGCCCATTTCCATCTTGCCAACACAACATGCTTGTTTTGGGGCCTGGACCCTGTTTTTAGGAATCTGATAAGCTTTCAGTTTGGGCCAGAGAGAGAAAGAGAGGATAGGTGTGTTCCTCATCTGAGAGGAGATGTGTGCTTGGGGCAGGGAGCCATAACTCTTCTCTCCCACCCCACTCCCTAACCTGCTTGTAAGATTTCAGATGAGCTACTTCTGAAAAGTATTAAAACCTAGAGGATTGGGTGCTTCGCATAAGTCCTTAGGGACCCTGCCTCATTAGCAAGAAGGTGACTGCAACACTTCACCAAGGTGACATGTTTAATGTCACTCTTCCCTGCTGAATGAAAGTACAAACAGTGCTTGCTTATAACTGTGAGAGATAGATAAGATCACACATCTTGCCCCACATGAAGGAGAAGTGGATACTGACCTTAGTCCTGACAGGTCCAGGTGGTCCACAGCCTGGAGCCCATTAGAGGGAAACTGGTAGAAGCTATGAACTCTGACAAAACCAGTCTCCAGTCCTAGCTGGGCTTCCCTGTTGACTGGAAAGAGGCTGGTATCCAGCTTTCATAGGGCCATGTTAATGAGATGCTGAATAGAGGCCAAGGGAACTCAGTGTGGATTGCAGGATGCTAGCTGGTGTCCTCCGGCCACATGCCTTCCATCCTTGCATGCAGTACAGTGTACTGGGTGTTTTCAGACTCTCGAATATTTTTACAGAAGTAGCAATTCAAAACTTTTAATTCTCAATTAATGTCTTTAATAAGACATCATGCAACTTACAAGGCCTGGTTCTGACTTTAATGCAGAGTATGTCCTAACCCCATAATTTCTGGTTGGACTTTCCCAGGCTCCTATTGGACCCTACAGCTTAACTACTTTTCCTGATACAGGACCCATTCCCTAAGGACCTCTTGCTCTATCCATATTACATATCTTATTAGGACAAGAGAGAAGTTTGCAGAATATGGTCTGGTGATGAGAATTTGAGTTATTACAAAATGAGAAAAGTTAAAGTTATCAACCCAAAGCAAACAAGAGTAGCAATAAGACAACTTCTATTCGTTTCCAGGGGCCTCAAATGCTATGTTGCACACACTTTGCTTACTTTTGCAAGCTAAGTAAGTAGCAAAGGGAATTCAAATCCTCATATGAAAACAAGCTCACTTTCAATCACTGCTGTTGTGCCTGAGAAAAGCAGTGGTAGAAAAATGGACAGGTAGTGGGGAAAGGCTGGCCCTCTCCCTGGAGTCTTTGTGTTCAAACCAAGTCCACAGAAGGATTGAGTGCACAGAGTGACATCCACCTGGGGTCCTGGAAAGACTTCCCTGAGGAGGGAGATAGGTGTGCTACACTTTAAAGAAGGAGCTGTGAGAACTTACTGAGACCAGAGCACAGTGCATAGCATCTACTTAGGAACTCAATACCTGCTTATTAGATGAATGAGTGAGCCAGGCTGAATAGCCTTGAAGGCATAATTTCCTTAAGTACACACATGAATAATTCAGTCTCTCGGAAACAGTTCAGATGACTCCAGCCACAACTACATGACTTTGAGCAATGTTAGTAATCACAGGCAATATTTATTATATACTTAGGGTGTGCTGGGCAGTTTATAAATGCTTTCCAATACAGTGTCAGGTTTAATTCTCATAACTGCTCCGAAGCAAGGACTTTCAGCATCCCCATTTTACAGATGGAAATGTACTAACTCACTTGTCCCAACAGAGGCAGACTTAGCTCCAAGCTAATAAAGCTTTAGCAGCAGAGCCATTCATCTAACTCAGTGCCCTCCTAAGTCCCTGGCAGAGGTCCCACCTATTTATTTAAAGGATCATATGTTTTAGTAATATTTTCAAGAGTGAATTTTTTAATCCTTTTATTATTTATTTTTTTTATGCATATGAGTGTATTGTCTGCAAGTATGTAAGTGTATTCATGATGTGCAATGCTCGCAGAAGGGTTCCCTGAAACTGGAGTTATGGATGGTTGTTAGTCATCGTGTACTGGGAACTGAACCCAGGTCCTCTGCAACAGCAGCCAGTGCTCTTAACCATTGAGCCATCTCTCCAGCCCCTTATTCCTTTGCTTAAGGATAACTCTTAAGATGATATAAGCTTCAGGCCCAAGAAATCTTTCAAACACTGTTGTCCCCAAGGACACACAGCTGGTAAATGGCACCCAGCCTGTGATCCTGACTGCTAAGTTATTTTCTTTCACTGAGTCATGGGTCCTCAGCTGGAAGTTGGAAATGTTTACAGCCCTGCATCTCACACAGGGAAAGGATATGAGAGTTCTTTGTTGTTCTTATTTTTTTCCCATTGTATGTATATTGCTAATGTGTCTGTGACAGACAGCACATGTAAAACACATCTCTTTTGTTAACTACTTTAATAATGTAGGAAATCCTCTCCTTATGTTGAGTGAACATAAAAGGCAACAAGGAATGTGTGTGTGTTCATGTGTACATGTGCTCATCTGTATGTAAGCAATACGCATAAAAGCAGTGAGCAAACAAGCGGAAATGCTACAAAATCTTAACAATGCTTATTCTATGGGAAAAACAGGGATTTTTTTTTCTGTGTTTTATCTTCTGAACATACATCATTATTTAATTTCTTAAAATAATCCATAGGGTCTGGGAAGACGGCTCTGTGAGTTAAGTGCATGTGGTATAAGCATGAAGACTGGAGTTCATATCCAAAACACATGCATAGAAAGGTGGTACATTCCCGTAGCCCAGCACTTGGGAAGCAGAGGCAGGCAGGGCACAGGGGCTTGATGGTCAGCTGGTCTAGTCTAAATTGCAAGCTCCAGATTCAGTGAGAACCCTGTCTCAAAAACAGGTGGAGGCTGATTGAGAAAACACCGATTGTAGACCACTGGCCTCTATACATACATAAAGCTGGAATGCATGCATCCTACACATGTGCAGTCACATTCATAAGATGCACACTAAAAATAATAAACGTACTTGGTTTTAAATTTTAAATGGTAATAAGAAGTTTAATAAAACTTAAGGCATCCTACCCTTGCTATGAAGTATAAACAGAAAAGACAATCTAAGATCATCTTACACATATTTATATTTACTAAAGCTCATGGAATTATGAGCAGAGAGAGAAAATTTTTCATAACATTTACTAAGTCAGTCTTTAAAAAGTAGCTTGGCTTCTAAAACTTAAATATCACATAGTTAATAATCAGTGATTACCATTCTATGATACCAAAGGGAAGAAGGAAAAAAAAAAAAAAAGAGGATATAACAATCCTTTAAATAGACAGGTGTTCAAGTAGACCAGATGCTCACAGTCTCCAGAGAGAAGTATGGTCTCTTCTTTCTGAGAAGAAGGAAGAAAGATCTGTGGGGTTCCAGCATTTGTTTAAGTGCTGTCTTTCACATTCTCAGGTTGAACCCCTATGTGTAAAACTAACAAAACCCATAGAAGGTTAACCTTGGAATGTAAAGAGTCCTCAGAGTCCTCACTTGACATGGAGTGCACTGAAGGCCAGAGTAGGAAATGACCAGGCTAGGCCAAATCTCCTTGATTATGGAACCAGAGCAGGAAGTCAGAATGCAAGGCTTCCAGTGAGCTTCTGTTGTGTTTTATTATTTACGGAAGTCTGGTCTCGTAAACATCTGACCTGTTCCATAGTCTGACCCTGGGTAGCTTCACAGTTCATGTTGCTAGAATCAAATCTCAGAGATTGCTGAAAGAATTGCTCCTGAATCTAAGAAGTAGACAATAAGGAAGGGGTAATCCTGTAGAACATGTAAAAACAGGCAGCCGTGGCTTTTGCTCTTAGCAACCCAGGTCTCTGGACTCCCCTCTTATTCCAGACCCACCCACTGAGTCCTGATCTCCTGTATTCAGACCAGCTGAATTTTTCAGTCTTGTTTGTTAGAGCCTTCACGGGCAGTGCCCATCCCCAACTTGCTTTTGAAAATTCCTGAGACCAACCTTCTACCCTGGCAGTCCCCACCCCCAACTTGCCTTGGATTCTGGAGACCAGTCTTCTTCTCTGATAAATCCAATCCTGCTCACCGCATCTCCACACCCCTACCACCACTGCAGCAGCTCCAAACGCTCGCAACCCAGCCACATCCTGTTCTCCTTCTAGACTTGGACACAGGCACACTTTGACTCTCAGGCCTCTCCATCTCTGGACGACCCTCTTACCTCTACCTGACTGTGAGCTCTTCAAATCGCACTGTGCCCTTTGCCCTACACTGCTACCATCTGCAGTCCCTCCCACTGCTGCAGGGCCAGGCTTCTGTGCCTTTGCCCAGGTCCTTGCAGACTGCATGAGAAAACCTGAATTCAGCCTCTGCCTAGCAATCTTTCCAATTTGTGTTATACCTGCTGGCTAGAGGGGCCCAGACCTTAAGAGAGAGAAGTGAGAGCATCTGATCTCCCTGACCTGAACCTCCAAGAGAACCCCTAAACAGCTGGACTAGAGCCATCTGGTTCCTCCAATATAAAATAAAAAAGAGAGAACCGGAAGCCTTGACCAACCAGCTTGTTATACCCAATGAGAAAGCAACCAAGTCCCATCAAGTATACCAACAGAATCAGACTTCAACTCAACAAAGGAAGGCTTGAGTCTCACATCAGAATCACAAACAGTAAAAGAAATGTGTGTGCCAAGATCACAATGAAAAAACAATAATATGAAAAACCCATATAATATGTCCCCACAAAACATCACCAGTTTTATAAAAGAGTTCCACAATGAGAAACCCATAGAGATCACCCAGGACACAGAGTTTAAAAGGACATTCACAAATATTATCAAAGAATTTAATGGATTTAAAGAACATACAAAGAACTAAAAGAAGATAGGGATAAACTTCTGACCAAATTCACAAAAGCGATAGAAATATTGAAAAAAACTCAGACTGAAATGAAGAAGGAATTTAAAAACTCAATAAGCCAATTTGAAATGACGGGAGAAAGCCTCAGCAATAGAACAAGTGAGATGGAAAACAGAATATCAACAATGGATGATACAGCTGAAGAACTGGAGCACTCAAGCAAAGATTATGAAAAAAGTTTAAAAACACGGAAATGGAATTTGCAGGAAATGTGGGACACCATGAAAAGACCAAATTTACACATCATAGGCACAGAGGAAGGAGAAGAATCTCACAATAATGGTATTGACCAGATCTTCAATGTGACTATAGAAGAAAACTTCCCCAAATTAAGAGAAAATATGCCCATACAAATACAGGACCAGAAAAGAAACTCCCCATGGAATAGGAACAAAGAGAGAATTCTGAAAGCTGCAAAAGAAAAGCAAGTCACATATAAAGGAAAATCCATCAGAATTACAGCTGACTTTTCAATGTAAACTATGAAACCAGAAGAGCCTGGACCAAAGTATTCCCAGTTCTAAATGACCATAGATGCCAACCAAGAATACTTTACCCAACAAAAATGTCTATTATAGTTGAAGGTGAAAGAAAAATATTCTATGATTTGAATAGACTGAAAGAATTCATGTCCAGAAAACCAGCTCTTCAGAGAATACTTGAAACAATGAGCTGAAGAAAGGAATGACTATACCTAGGGGCAACAGAAAGAAACTAAATGAAGGAGTAACACAGGATTCATAAAGTTAGACCAAAGATGCAAACAGAATTTAAAATGATGGGGACCAATACACATTTTTCAATAATAACTTTAAATGTCAATGGACTGAACTCTCTAGTCAAAAGACACAGGCTAGTTGAATGGACCAAGAAACAAAATCTATCTTTTTGTTGTCTGCAAGAAACCCATCTCATCTTCAAGGACACACACTATGTTAAGGTGAAAGGATAGAAAAAGATATTCCAAGAAAATGGTACTAAGAAATAAGCAGGGGTTGCAATTCTAATATCTGACATAATGGACTTCAAACTAATCAGAAGAGATAAAGAGGGTCATTTCATTCTGATCAAAGGACCAATTAACAAAGAAGATGTAACAGTCATGAACTTATATGCACCAAACTCCAGTGCACACAATTACATAAAAATAATGCTACATAACTTTAAGATACTAACTTATTTATATATATATATATATATAATCCTAACTCATTAATAATAGGGGACTTCAGTACCCTACTGTCTCCATTAAACAGATCAACTGTACAGAGAATAAACAAAGAGACACCTGAATTAAACAATATCATACATCAAAAAGACCTAAAAGACATCTAACAAATACTCTAACAAAACACCAAAGAATACACATTCTATTCAGCACCCCACAGAACTTTCTCCAAAATCAACAACCACATACCGTGGCACAAAACAAAACTAAACAAATACAAAATAATTGAAATAATTCCATGCATTCTAATTCCATGCCATAAAGCTTAAAATCAATACTAGAAGAAGCCCTAGTAACTACATGAACTCATGGAGATTAAACAACATACACCTGAATGATGAATGGGTCAAAAGAAAAATTAAGAAAGAAATAAAAGTATTCCTGGAATTAAAAAGGACATTACAACACAACAAAACCTCTGGGACATTTTAAAAGCAGTCCTAAGAGGGAAGTTTATAGCTCTAAGTGCCTACATTAAACATTAGAAAGAGCACAAATAAATGACTTAACATTGCAACTCAAGAACCTTGAAAGGCAACAACAAATGAAACCCAAACCCAGCAGACAAGAAGAGATAACAAAAATCAGAGCAGAAACTAATGAAACAGAAACAAAGAATCAATGAATGTAAGAGCTGCTTCTTTGAAAAAATAAACAAGATCGACAGACCTGTTAGCCCAGTTAACAAAAAGAAAGAGTAACTCCAAATCAACAAAATCAGAGACAAAAGGGGAAACATCACAAAAGACAAAAAAAAGATCCAGCATTATAAGGGAATCTTTTAAAAACCTACATGCTATTAAATTTGAAAACTTAAAAGAAATGGATGTATATCTAAAATCATGGGAACCACCACAGCTGAACCAAGAAGAGATCAACTTAAACATACCCATAGCATATAAAGAAATTGAAACAGTAATACAAAACCTCCTGACTGAAAAAAGCCCAGGACCAGATGAATTTATAGCACAAGTCTACCAGACAATTAAAGATTTATATCAAATACTGCCTAAATTATTCAAAAAAATAGAAACAGAGGGAGAACTCCCAAGTTCCTTCTATGAAGCCAGAATCAATCTAATGCCAAAACCAGGGTAAAATACAACCAAAAAAGAAAACTATAGTCCCATATCCTTAATGAATATTGATGCAAATATTATCAACAAAACACTTGCAAACCATACACATAAACACATCAAAAAGATCATCCACCATGATCAAGTTGGCTTCATTCCAGAGATGCAGGTGTGGTTCAGTATATACAGTCAATAAATGTCATAAAGCACATAAATGAGCTCACAGACAGAAGTCATACGGTCATCTCAATAGATGCAGAAAAGGCCTTTGAAAAAATTCAACATGCATCTATGTTAAAAGTCATAGAGGGAACTGGTCCGGGGAGAACATTCCTCAATATAATTAAAGCTACATTTAATAAACCCACAGACAACATCATTCTAAATGGATGAAAACTGGAAACATTCCCATTAAAATCAGGAACCAGAGAAGGCTGTCCACTATCTCCACTCCTTAATATAGTGCTTGAAAGTTCTGCTAGAACAATAAAACAAGAGAAGTTAAAGGAGTACTCACTGGAAAAGAAGAAGTTAAATTATCCCTTTTTACAATGACATGATATACCTAAGAAATGCTGAAAATTCTACCAGAAAACTCCTAGAAATGATGAATGCTTTCAGTAAAGTGGCAGGTTACAAAATAAATCTACAAAAATCAGTCTCCTTTCTATGCACCCATAACAAGCAATTGGGGAAAGAGTGGATGGCTGACATGACTGCCCACTTGTGAACACACACATGTGCTCCCACACGTACTATATCTAGGAAAGTGTTGAGCATATCAATGCATACCAAAAATATCAATGGTGCTGTTTTGGGGGGTTTTTTTTGGTTTGGTTTTTGTTTTCTAATTGTTGATTTCTAACTAATCATCTATTTCCTGGGTTTTGGTTCTTTTTTTTTTTTTTTTTGTCTACAAAATAGGGATAATAATTTGGGCAATAAAGAGGCTGCGCTTGTCACGCCAGCAGGGGTAGATATAGTCTGGGATGAGGGCTTCCTGTGAAGCCTCTACATAGACTGGGGAAATCTGTAAACTTTTACCTTTTTAAGTGTTTTAACTATATGATGACACATTTGTTCTCACAATGGACATTTGTTTGTTTATTTGGTTGGTTGGTTCATTTGTTTATTTGCTTCCTTGTTGACATAGGGTCCTCCTAGGTAGCCCAGGCTGACACTGAACTCATGAGCCTCCTGCTGCAGCCTCCTTAGTACTGGGATTAGAGGCATGCATCACCACACCCAGCATGTTCTCATAATGGTTTTTCATTTATAAAGAAAAAATATTCTCACAACATAGAGAAATTTTGTGTCTGTATTAATTAAATGTATCTTGAGCAAAAGTCGAGATGCAAATTAATATAATACAATAACGATATTCTCATAAATAAATCTGAGGTAAGATTATTTCTTTCTCATCTACATCAATTAAAACAATAAAATGATTCAAGGGTATTATTGAAATTTTAGTAATCAAATTTTTGTCATGTTGAAGTAAATTTTTATAGTTATCATTATACCATGAACTAAAATTGTTCATTGTACAGTGAACTAAATTTGTATGAAACCATATGTTCACTGACTCTCACAACCTAGAGTGATCAGTTAAGGAATGCTTTTACCACCCACAGGTGGTGGTGCATACCTATAATCCCAGCACTTTGGAGGTAGAAGCAGGAGATCAGGAGTTCAAGGCCATGCTCAGCTACAAAGCTAGTTGAAGGCCAATCTAGGTTACATGAGATCCTGTCTTAAAAAGTAAATAAATAAATAAAAAGCAAATGAAGGCTTTTAAGTTGACAAGTTAACATAATCACTTCTACACCTAACCAAATCATTCAGATGTAGACCATATCCATAACTTGGAAAGAAAATAGTTTCTACTTAGAACATTTTAAGAAGCATTAAAAATAAATAGAATAAAACAAGACCTGCAACAAATATTAAAAAGCCAATAACACTGGCCATTAGGAAAATATACTCATCCTTGAAGGGATATGATGCTTAGGTTGGATGTGTCCTTAACTTTGCATAGTTAAAGTCATTTTCTCAGGAGCTATACCGATCTGATAGTTCCTCACAGATCTAGAAGTTGTGACCTTGAGCCTGTGTTCTCCATCTGTGCTCAGTTTTCTCATCTGTAAAGTAGGCGTTTTGTGCAGTGGGCTTTGCTGATAACAGAAGTGACACTTGTTGATTCCCATGTACCCTAATAAGATATTACAGCTGATTCTCAGATTGAGGATGTATGTGTGTGTGTGTGTGTGTGTGTGTGTGTGTGTGTGTATTACAATGTTATACAGCTAGCCTAATGATTAGACATAGAAGCTGTAGACAAGAAGGTAATGTTCACATAAGGCTAATTCTTTAAAAGCAATTTATATTTAGAGTTTCGTGTAATTCCTTTCAAAACACATCCTATATTACCAAACAAATGATATGTGGTATCAATGCTCTGGAGTAGGCTTTAGTAGATACCTACCCTTTCAACTAATATTTAGAGGGCCTGTCCTGACTAGTGACTTAGAATAAAAAGTATGTCACAGGGAGCCCTAGAAAGGAATTTGTTACTGAAATGAGAGGCATTTGTGTAAAATGGAAATTGTGGCCAGTAGGGTGTGAACTTGGTGTGAGCAGAGCTTAGAGCAGGGAGGGTTGGCTTCTTATTCTTACAGAGGACTTGATGTCCAGAAATAAGCACATCACAACAAGACATGCTTTCTTGTAGGAAGTAAAAAGAGCAGAAAATTCTGTTATCTTACAATATTTATATCCCATGGCCAAGCTACTCTGTCATTTCATGATTTCAATAACCCTAAACTACATCTCAAGCCCCTATTGTCTCTATTTTTGACCTGAGGAAACTTAGCTTAGCAAGAAATTGGCAAGTAGACCCAGAAGGTCCAAAGTCAGAGTCCTCCCTCACTTTTAATCATAAGGTGTGATAGGGGAATTATTAAACATACTGCTGCAGATATGGATCCACATACATGCATACACACATACGTGAGTGTATATTCCCAACATTAGTCCACATATTGTTTATGTAAACAGTGTAAAGCTATGAGTGAAACTTTCAGTTGTTGGATAGGATTCTTAAAAGAGGTTAAAAACAGAACTTCCCAATGAGCTGAAATTAGAACTTGGAATTTATTAGAATTTGAATTCATTTATTACAATTAGAATTTAGAACTCTCCACCTCCTGATGGGTCACTCAAAGAAAAGTGGCCTCTGATCCACAGCTCTCACTTCCCTTCTCTCGTCCTCCTCCACCCCAGGATCCATCTATACTGCAAAAGGGTCCCAAGCACACATGTGTAGACAGCACAGTTCCATCCACACACCAGGGTTTCAACCCTTGGCTACCTCTGAGCCCAGGCTGTACATACTTGCAGAGGAGGCCCTGGATGTACTGTCAGGGAGATAGCCACACAGACATGGCCTTCTGGACAAGGAAGGGAAGTAGGGGCTTAAGCTATGTTGAGATAGGATAGAAACACAAGAACAATTAAGGGGACTCAGGAAGGGACCCCTCATCTCAGTGTTTGATTGAAGCCTCTCACCAGTTGAGGGGCAAGAATTCCAGCACAAATAATGTTTGTTGTGAGGCGCTGCCTGCTACTACACCATATTCCTTTCATACAGCAATGTTTCAAATAAGAATGTTAAAACAGCAATTAATTGTGTTTAAGGCTAAGCATCCTTTCCCAGCTGTAAACCAACAACTTTCTAGTTATCTCAAAGGAAATCCCTCTACAGTAAAAGACATGTCTTAATCCCTTCATGCAACCCTTGTGACCCTCGGGGATTTTAGAGGTCTCTGAGTAGGAGGTTCAGGAACTTCATGGGGTGGATGCCTAGGACCAGAGGACAGTAAGACCCTCTAAAGGAACAGACCTGCCTCGGGCAAGGGCCTCTCTTACCTGACATAACATAACTTGCCAAATGACTGTTTGAGTTAGACATTAACTATTAAGTGCTATTATTATCTCCAATTTTACATATAAGGAAAATTGACCTGGTACTTTGGACACCATGGCTAATGAGAGTCTTTCCAGGCATAACATTTCTCAGTGACCACTTCTTTCCTAGCTTCCTTTCTTCTTATCTGTTCCCCATCCCGCACCCTTTCCTCCCTCCCTCCCTTCCTTCCTTTCTTACATAGGTATTTAGAAAATGCCTTTTGTGCTAGGCAGTCTAAGCATCTAAATTCAGAGCAATGAAGACAGAATACTCTAAAGGAGTTTAGGACCTAGTAAGCACACCAGCATTGGGCACATAAATAAATTCATAATTACACCAATTAAACCCAGGGACAAAGGCTGGGATAGATAAGTGTGTGTTGATTTGTTAGTTGCCTTTTATTTTAGGAGTCCTGCTGAGATTGGGAGGGGAGTACTTTCTTGAAGCTAGGGGCCCTACATATTTTCACACACTCCTCCCCTCCCTTGCATTTCAAATAGCTATCCAGAACTGGATAAAGCTTCCTGCAAAGCACAGAAGTGACTTTTATTAAATCAACGCTATTACTTTATTGCTGCAGTAAAACTTTACTAAAATTTTCTGTGGCACAAATTCCTGAGGTGTTACAGAGTCAACTGTCCAATTATCAAAGCTATGGGTAATTTACCGGAAGGTCCTGCTGCCAGGTTCTGTTGAGATGGAGTAGGTGGAGAATGTGTTCCAGGGTGCAGAAGAGATACATTTCGGGTCTTGATATTCTGCACCACAGAATAGGAGAGACAGACTGACGTGATGGACGGGTCACACCTGGCATTTCGTTGCTCTTCTCCAACTACATCAGACCATTTCAATTAAATTAATGCTCAAGGCGCGCGCGTGTGTGTGTGTGTGTGTGTGTGTGTGTGTGTGTGTGTGTGTGTGTTAGGGATGGGAGGAATGTCACTTTAGAAAAAAGACAAAAAATTGTGTGGGTCTGCAAAAAGCAAGGAAGGTTGATTCCTACTCCATACAGCCATAAAGGAAACATCATATAGCTATAATATTAAATCCACGTGTGTAGTTAAGCAGAGAAAACAGGGAGCATGTCATTTTAGAAGAGCTTCATATCCAGAGGGAGAACCCTAGAAAGAAAATCTGCCTGTGCTGTTTCATGGTGTGTTTTTTCATTAATGGCTTTCATTGTTTCTAGCAAGGAGTAAATTCCTTGAGGAAGGACAGATTACATTTTTACAATTAAATGAGCATTCCCTAGGGAGTGTCTCCCCTCCGGGTAGTGAACAGCCCAGCAGAGGAGACTTAATTTTTAAGTTGTGTTTGGTGTACACAACACACACACACACACACACACACACACACACACACACACATCTGGCATTTTCCTTGTGAAGAATCTAGCTCACCCTGGGGCTGAGTGCCCTGCCCCTCTCTAGAGTCTCCAGGTGCTGCAGGTCAGGTGCAGATCTGGGGCTGTGCCAGGCTGTGATGTGGGAGGGAGCTGTCCCCCTCTGGCACCAATTCTGTCTGCTCCCCAGCCCACCACACTAGCACCCCCACTCTGCCTGCATAGGCGCCAGGGGTGAATTTTCTGCAGACACAACACAGTGTTTTGTCTTTCTTTGGTAGGATTCAGAAAACATCACACATCAGGCTCAGAGCTGTGAAAAGACTGACAGATGCTATCTTATCTCCACATCACCTTTTATCTTAAATGCTTCTGATTAAAACAAACAAACAAAAATCACCAGTGCCTCCAAGCAAGGAGTGAGTGCTAGCGATGACCATCCTGGTCAAGGTTAAGGCAGAGTGGGATAGAAATCTAACTCCCTGGAAATGGAGCAGAATGAAGCGAGTCCACTCCTCCCCCACTTCCCCCTTCCTCCTTCCTCTCCCTCTCTTCCTCCCCATCTCCTCTTCCTGGTCATTTACTTATTGTCATAAAACATGTTAAACTCGTGAACTTCACTACCACACCAGATGCACAGAAACTTCCAGAGATACCTCCATTCACTGGTTCATATATGAAGGCCACAGGGCTCACTTCAGAGAGAGCATGTTTCAAATGATTTGATTGTTCTTGAGTCAAGCAGGGCAGGCAGGAAGGGCAGTTAACACCTGTTGTGAGGACCCAGAAGACTCTCACTTTGATTTCAGCAGCGCACCTCACCATGCATTCTTAGGACTCGGTCCCAAGTGTCCTTATTTTCAATTATTTTGCTTTCATAGTTCTTACCTGCCTAGGTCTTAGGCAAATGATACCAGCCCAGATGAAGCCTCTCAGGACCTACCCCAGAATCAAAGTGACCTCTACCACCTTCTCCTCTCACCTGGGGACTACAGGTCTCTGCCCACACTGCTTTCCACCAACCTCATTCAGGATCGCTGCAGATATCCCCATTCCCCTCGACACACTGCAGGTTCTTTGGGGAAAGCTCTGCTTCTCCTTTCTCTCTGCTACTTCAAGAAATCTTTAACCTTTGTGCCTCAGTTTCCACTATTGGAAAATGGGAGGATATTAACTGCACCACATATTCAATGGAGTTAGCACCAGAATAAAACAGCCTGTTATATGTAAAGTCACGATACAGTTCTGCTGGAGATGTGAACAGTTGGCTATAGATCCCAGATAGGTAACCAAGGACAGGCTAACAAAATGATTCCGCCCAAATCTAACTTGGCGAACCAGTGAAGTTATTGGACTCACAGAAGCCGGGGTAACCTAGGCAGCTGCGTCACTGAGAAGCCTACCAATATGTGAGCGAAGACCTTGGGAAAATTGTATGCTGACGCTGAAGCCTTGAAATGCGCTGCCCAGCTTGCTGGCAACTCCAAAGGAGACAGTCTCCTCTCCCCAGTACTGCTTATAAAACTGTGGGAGGGAACGGGGGGGGGGGTGCTTATGATAAAACCATTTGTCGGGGGAAGGGCTCATGAGAGCGCCTCATGAGTCTTGTAACATTCTTCAGAATTCTCACAACTTTGTCGTGAATGTAGAGAACCTCACTGCTTCTCCAGGAAGAAAAGTTGCAAGTGGGAGGAAACAGCTACACAAGACCCCACTCTAAAGGAAGTAAGCTCACAGAGATGCTCTGAAGATGTTTGTAACACAGAACCACAGACCAGTGCTTGGAAGCTGACATTTTCATGCTGAGAAGCCGGCATCGCATTGGGGTGAGAAGGTCTAAAGCGGTGCATAGCGTTGCCATGGTGAACAGGACCAGCAGATGTGAAGCCACAGATAGCCTTAACAATTTCCACTCACAGAGGGCAAGTTTGCAGTCACACAGATGCTACTGTCCCCACAGGCTTATGACCCAGAGGGGGCACGCTCCAGATGCAGGCCTCACTGTTCCTAAGGGAGCTGCATCTGTGGCTGGACACTTGCCACCAGAATGTGATGGGGCCTCCTGGAAGCACAGACTCCACTGTGCCGTCCTCCCTCCCGGCATCACATCTGCAAGAAGCCCCTGTAGCCTGCAGAACTGCGCAGCTGAACTGTGAGCACATTCAAGACCCATTAATAGGTCCAGAACAACGGCACTGTTGGTCCAACCGGAGGAGTCTCCTGAAGCCTCTGAGCTTGCTGGCCGCTAGACTCCTGCTCAGCCAATGCCACAAAGAAGACCACCCGTTACACCCTCTTCCAAGACTGAGGACTTTGTCCACAGTTTTGTTTTGTTTTTCACTTTTCATTGGGACATAATTTCAAATTTACACAAAGTTGTAAAACGAAGACTAATTAAAAGAACACTCATCTGTTCAGATTTTTATGCATTGTTACTTGAGTTGTAAGGGTCAAACACTTCTATTGGCTTTGGTGTTGACCTCTTTCCTCCTCCTCTTCCTTTTCCTCTTCCTCCTTTTCTTCTTTCTCCTTCTCCGCTTTCTTCTTTTTCCTTTCTCTCACTCTCCCATCTTTTATGTGTGTGTTATATATATAATATATGTATATATATGTATATATATAGAGAGAGAGACCCACACACCTTACATTCTTCCTGAAACATCTGAGAACGCCTTGCACCCTGTGACCCTTAAACCCTGAATTCTTCAGTATCCATTTCCTAAGAACAAGGCCTCCTCTTACAAAACCATGCTCCAGTGATGAACGTCGGTAGAATTTTATCAGCTCTACTGTGCTGCTCACAATTTGATCAGCTCTACTGCCCTATTCGAATGCTTTTGATAAGGTCAGAGCTTTGTAAATTCTCTTTTAAACAAGCAAATAAATAAATAAATAGATGATAATATCAACCAAACCTGGTAGGTCATACTGTGATCTCAGCACCTGGGACCAGAGGGGTTGGGTGGGCTGAGGTAGGAGCCTAGAGAGTTCAAGACCAATTTGGGCTTCAGAGTGAGACTCTGTCTCAAAAGCAAAACTAAGTTCAAATATAATGAATAGAGTTATATGGGTCTTAAAATCCTCAACTTTGGCACACCCCTTTAATTCCAGCCCTTGGGAGGCAGAGGCAGGTGGATCTCTCTCAGATGGAGGCCTGCCTGATCTACATAAAGTTCCAGGCCAGCTAGGGCTACTGGGAGACCCTGTCTCAAAAAAACCCCCAAAAACAAAAAAGAAAAAACAAAACACAATAAAACCTCAGCTTTATGAGCAAATTAAGACATGTGCTGTGCAATGGTTCCTAGGGTTGCCTCACATCCTTTCATTACTTTATTCTTGTTGTAAAAAAATTATCTCAGAGTTCTGTGTCTGCTGTATAGCGTGCTGCTGAAGTCACAGGTGTTTGAGCAAAGCAGCCACGAGGGTAACGAAGGCCTCAGGGAATGGTCTTCCTGGAGTGGAGTCTGCCAGGCCCTGAGACAGTTCATCTGTCCTTTCCAGTTATTCACCGAACAGCTCTGGAGCTAGGCACTGCGGACACAGGTGTGAAAAGATAGTCTCTGCTCCAAACTTGATGTGGCAGTTGAGAACATCAACTTAGAAACAGGCCCATCTATCCTGGATTGCACCACAGTTAAAAGCGTCTCTTGCTTCAAGAGCTAGCCAAGTTGTGATGTTTGTGTCTGTTTCTTCAGCTATAGATGTTCCTTGACTTTTGATAGGGTTATGTCCCAATAAATCTCCCAAGATGAAAATATCTTAAATTTAAAATGCATTTATAGGTTAAGAATCCCTTGTGTGAATGGCTGGCAAGAGAACTGGTTCAGATTTTTTCAGATTTGGGAACATTTGCATATGTATGATGAGATATCCTGGGGGTAGAACTCAAGTGTAAACACAGTTCTCTAGTATTTCATATACATTTTACACACATAGCCTAAAGATAGTTTTATGCCTTATTTTAGTGCACCTGTATTTTGACTGCAGCCTATCACATATGGCTGTGGAATTTTCCACATGGAGGATCATGTCAGCACACAAAAAGTTTTCAAATTCACAACATTTCGGATTTCAGATTTCTGACTAGGGATGTTATATACTATACAGGTAGCTCACCACACAGAACACTCTGAAATGCTGGTTGTTGCCCTTTGCGACCTCCTCACAGTTGAAGATTGCAGCTCACTATTGCCCAGCATTGAAAGAGTTGGGAAAAGACCAAGATTCAAAATTCAAAGGAGGGCTTCTAATGAATAGATATCAAGTTCACACCGTCAGAAAGTCACGAAGTGGAATCATTGTGGGTCAGAGACTCTGTGCAATATAGAAGCTACCTTGTGAGGTGCTTTGAGAAGTGAAGGAGGGCAGTATTGGCACAGGTATGGCATGGTTCCTGTGTGACTACTGGGAGTGGCAGGAGAGGTAGCCACACTTATAACACAGTCCACAAGCTGCTCTGATGGCAGTCCAGGGTGCCCGATCGAAGGATCCTAGGAAATGAGCACTAGATCTCTTCAGAGGAGGTGCTGACTGGCCAGAGTTCTGGAGCCAACGGGAAGAAAAGCAGAAGGCACTTCATATTCCGTGCAGAGGAAACTGCACAGAATTGCATGCAATGGCATGAACAACTGAGAGGCTATACGAGTAAGTTTCTTGCGCCTGGGCTGCAAGCTGGAGGTATAGGTCAGTAGCAGGTGAAGCTGGGAAAACAGTGTGGACATAATGGCGGGAGCAGTGTGTAGGAGCATTCCTGGCACGACTGCATGCAGTGGAATCAACCACATTACCCTTTGTCACGTGCTGTGGGCTACCAGCTGAAGCGGGACAGAGCTAGCTAAGCTCCTGTAGGCAGATCTGCCTGCCCATTCCCTAATCAAAAAAAAAAAAAAAAAAGTATGTATGAGTGTTTTTCCTGTGTGTATGTAATTGCACTGTATGTGTGCCATGTCCTCAGGGGCCAGAAGAAGGGGTCAGATCCCCTGAAACTGGTGTTACAGACAATTGTTAGCTACTATGTGGGTGCCGGGAGAGAACTCAGGTCCTTGACAAGAGCAGTCAGTGCTCTGAACCACTGAGCCATCTCTCTAAACCACACCCCATTCTTTTTTTAAAAAATATGTATTATTTTATGTGTATGAGTGTATTGCCTGCATGTATATGAATGCATCCATATTGTTCAATGCCCATGGAGGACAGAAGAGAGTCTCAGATCCCCTGGAACTGGAGTTAGGTCAGTTGTTAGTTGTTGTATGGGTGCTGGGAATCAAACCCCGGTCCTCTACAAGAGGAGTTAGTGCTCTTAACCACTGAGCCATGTCTCCAGGAACCCCGATCTCATCCTTCTTAATAGCTCAAAATAGCCAGACACTTTTGCAATTTTTTTTTTCTGATTGTAAAATTAATAATGCTCATTACAGATGATTTTGAAAATATTAAACAAATCTCTTTTCCCACTTTCAATTAAGAATGGCTTACATCATAATAGTCTTGTTATCTGACTTGCCAAACTAATTAAAGGGCTGGTTAGCAGAATATTAAGTCATTTAGCGCCTGCAGTTCCCCCCTTGGATCGTCTGTCCCATGACCGGGGAGCAGCCAGAACCCTTGGGCAGTCTTAGCATCTCTTCTCAGGGGTGGTCCTTGCTGCTTATCTCTTTCTAGGAGAGAAGACGCCCATCATGTTGTGCCACATTGCCAGTTTCTCTAAAGGCCACCCAGTTTTAAAGCAATGCATTTTGTTGGTTGTGAAAACCAGAGTTTTTGAGTTGGAGAAATGGCTCAGTGGATAAAGCACTTGCTACACACCTGTGAGGAACCTATGTAAAGAAGGCACAGTTAGTGACTGCATGTCAGTGCTCCTAAAATTAAATGAGAAGCAGACAGGAGAATCCCCAGAAACTCATGAACCAGCAGCCTGGTGCACACAGCAACAAGGTGAGACCCTGTCTCACACAACGAGGAAGGCAAGGACAGCTACACAAGTCTGTCCTCTGACCTTACGTAAGTATGTATTTATCTGCACACACACACACACACACACACACACACACACACACACACACAGTGTTTTTTTTGAAGGCCAGAGTTTTAAAATAAGAGCCCCCAGGCTTGGTTCTTACCACGAAGCTCGCTGAAGTGCCACTTGGCAGCTGTCCTGGCTCATGGTACCACCTTTTTGCTTACTCTGCCAGGGCAGGGCATATTGGGCTCCAATTCCCCAGGTGAGACTGATGAGCCTTGGGGAAGAACCTCTCCATCAGAGGGTGTGTTTACTCACTTGACACGGAGCAGAGGGGACCCCAGGGGGAAATGGTTCTGCCAAAGCCCTAAAGCTGTAATTCCCTCATTAGAACTCCACTGCCCCATTTCTTTGCAGTAGACTGATCCCCTGGTGCTTTTAGAACGATTTACCCTCCAAACATAAGTGCTGGCTCCTTCTCTTCCAGGGAGTTTGTTCCCGGGGCGGAAGTACAGCTCTAGAACTGGGCTTTGACTTGGCCATGACGGTCAACAGTGAAAACTGAACAAAACGGAAATGTGATTCATCCAGATTGCTTGTACAGTCAACCTTGTCTTTTAAAACAAGTTTTTATTTTTATGATTTTGAAAAATATTACTGTATACCAGTGCTAATTAAGGAGTCCTGGGGCTGGAAAGATGGCTCAACAGTTAAGAGCACTGGCTGCTCTTGTAAAAACGCTGGTTCGAATCCCGAGTCCCAGGACCCACATGGCCACTAACAACGAGCTATAACTCCAGTTCTAGGGGATCTGGTGCCCTCTTCTGGCCTCTATAGGCACTGCACCGCATGGGTGCACTTGCATATGTGCAGGCAACACATTCAAACACATAACATAAAACTGATATATAGTTTTTTTAATTAAGGGACTTGCTTCACTTTTAATAGAATTCTAACAGAAGAGCAAAGTTTCTACTACTGGAATTTTAGGGGCAAAGCCTGGATTCTGGCTATCTCAATATACCACCAACATGCTGCTTTAAGAGACAACTAGGGCTGCAGAGATGGCTCAGCAAGTAGAGACATTTGCCACCAAGCCCCACAGCTTGAGTTCCATCCCTAGGATCCACAGGTTATCCAGACCTCCACAGGTGTGCTATGCCTTACCCCCACCCCACACAATGAATAAATATAACTTTTAAAAAGACATGAACAATGGCAAAAAAAAAAAAAAAACCAGAAAAAAATGAGGCCACATTGGGAAGAGGAAGAAATAAAGGGGTCCAGTTGTTAAAGTAAAGAATGGGATCTAAGGCTAGAGAAATGGTTCAGCAGTTAAGAGCACTGACTCCTCTTGCAGAGGAGCAGGGTTCACTTCTCAGCACTCACATGTTGGCTAACAACCATCTGTAACTCCAGTTCCAGGGAATCCAATGGTCTCTTCTGACCTCCAGGGATATTGTACAACATGGCTGTACTTACATGCATATAAGGCAATATATTCATGCACATAAAAAAAAAATCACAATGGCTCTAGCTCTAGGTGGAGACACCATTGTCTTCTCTGTTAAGAGTTAATCCAGTTGGTAAATCAATGACCTGGCTAAGAGACTACCCCTTAGGACTGCTGGACCACCCCTAAGAAGGTGGGGCTCACCTGTAGATAAAGTACTACCCAGAATTCCCACCCCTTAGCGCCTGTCTTCCAAGGGCAGTCACAGTACTTTGCAAGGCTGCCCACTTTTCTGAAGTACTCAGGAAAAGTGTGACTTTCTCTTTTATCCCTTCTTTTTTCTAAGCATGCTTTCTCTAATGCTTTGGACTTTTTTCTCTCTAAAGCTTGTCCACCCTGGGACTGGTCTCCATACCGGCATGGCCTTTTTTCCTTCTGTCCTCCATCCAGGAAACTGCCAAGATTTACAGCTTGCCTGCCCTCAGGGTTTTCTTTGACACTCTAATCAAACTGTCCTCAAGCTTCAGTTTGAGTCCATTCTAAAATTACTTTATTAATGAGACTAAGCACCCTAAGAGTGGACCCGGTATCATATGACAACTCCTTGGTTGGGACTCCCTAAGATTCCCAGTAATGCTGACCCCCACATCTGTGCTCCGGGTCATGAGATTTAAGTTTAAAGAGAGCAAGAGTAGCTCTGGTTAAGGTACATGGTACTGCCCATCCTGGGCACATTATTGTCTGGCTCTACTCTGTCCTACAAGGTGATCTAATAGGTGGTCAGAAATGTGTGAAATCTTTTCCCAGGAGGCAGTCTTATCCTGACTGGCTGTGTGTCAATTTCCTACAAGAAGGAATGTTTTAATTTCCTACAGGGAATCTCACTACGGAAGTGAAACAACTCACTGGCTTCAGGAAGTCTCTGAAACTGACCAGATTCACTAGGCCTCTTCTTCCCCATATATATATATATATGTATGTATAGTAAGGCCTACTGAGAGATATCTTCAGACCATCAATACAGCTGTCTTTTGAGTCATTTCTGATTCTGTAAGTAACCCCTCACCCACACTCTTACAGTTAATGCAATAACATTCATTGGTTCTCCAAATTGGACTTTGGTGATGATTGAATGTGTAAATTGCAGAACTATAAGCTCTATTAGAAGAGGCCATAAAGTCATACACATTGCTTAAAGTAACCAACTAGCCCTAAAATGACATACTGAACTTACTCGTCTTACAAGCTGATGACTCCCTGGACTAAGGGAGACCATTTGTGGAGCCAACCTGTCTCCTTTAGGGCCTTGAAATATTTGCCTGGCCAGCCTGAGAAGATAATTTTAAAGGATGTCCTTAATCATCCCCAAGGACATCAAATCCTGATACTAAGTAATACCTACAGCTGTGTTTAGTAGCTTACATATACAACTTAAAACCCCTTCCCTTAGTTGCAGAAACTTCTTTTGCAGAGAAATGTCTCTGGTACCACTGTATACGTCTAATAAAAGTATACATTCCTTGCCTGCTGCAGGTCTGACTTATTTCTGAACTCTAAACTCCATTCCTTTTTCCTCTTCTAAAATCTAATAGGTGATATCCTTTCTTTGGTCTCTTGTTGGTTCTCTGTGTGGGGTGAGTAGACATATGTTCACATCTCCCCAGAAATAGTGTCTCTGGCATCTAGGCGTCAGCCTTTCCTTTCCCCTAGCATGGAATTCCTGGGCAAAGAATTTTAATTCTTTGGGGATCATTGGTTCAATAGTCTGATAGCCAGAGTGGGGCAGGAGCACAAGTGTCTCTCTCTAGAATATCTCTTCTCCTGATAGGAAAGTTATATTTTTCCCAAAGCACTGATGAACAGATTCATGTTACAACTATTGGTTCCACATAAAATTTTTTGAAGTGGAGCCAGGTATGGTGGCACTCGTCTTAATCTCAGTACTCAGGAGGCAGAGGCAAGCAGATCTCTGTGTGTTCAAGACCAGATTGGTTTAAATGGCAAGCTTCAGGCCATCCAGGGCTACATGGTGAAATCCTGTCTCAAAAACAATAAATTCTTTGAAGTATAGCTTATGCATCAGGAGATGCATAGCTGCTGTAGGCATTGATACCCAAAATCTCAGATTGGTCCTGAGACAGTTCACTCTACCTTTTGGCAAAGGAAGAGTTAGTATGTGGACAGAAAAACAAGCCCAGCATGGTTCTAGTCCCATGTGAACTGTAGGATGCAGAAACTCTGGTCCTAGACCTCAGCCACAGCCAGGCCTTGCTGTTCCTTATCACATCCACACCTCCTTGTCTCCTCTCTGGATTGTTGTTTGTTTGTTTATTGAGACAGGGTCTCACTTTATGCATACCAGGCTGACCCTTGAACTCACAGAGATATGCCTGCCTCTGCCTCCCCGAGTACTGGGATTTAAAAGTATGCGCCAACATGCTCAGCCTTTCTCTATCTGGATGTTTGTAAACAATTAATATAAACATCAAAA
Organism: Eospalax fontanierii; assembly: GCA_035773235.1. Taxonomy (NCBI): domain Eukaryota; kingdom Metazoa; phylum Chordata; class Mammalia; order Rodentia; family Spalacidae; genus Eospalax; species Eospalax fontanierii. The sequence continues at coordinate 150,687,326 of CM069524.1, read as the reverse complement.
CATGTTTGAGAGGCATCTCACTGAATCCCTAAGAAGGGTTAGAAGAAGAAAAACCCATTCTGTTTTGCCTTTGTGTGCATGTGTGCGCACATGTGTATGGAGGCTAGAGGAAAGCCTCAGGTGTTGTCCTCCAAGGGCTCTCTTGTGTTTTGAGATGGTCTCTCATCCAGACCTGGGAATCACCAATTGAGATAAGTCAGCCAAACAATGGGAGCCCCTGGAGCTTCCTCTCTACCTCTCTGAACTCTGAGATTATAAGTACACGCCACTATGCCTGTCCTCTCACATGGCTGCCAGGGATGAAACAGATCCTCATACTTGAATGGTAAGCACTTTGCCAGCTGAGCTATGTCTCCAGCCCCACCTTTGTGTTGTTATGTTTTATTTGTGATTTGTGATTTATGGAATAAACACACACACACACACACACACACACACACACAATGGGAAAACATGAAGGGCCCAGGAGTTAATGTCAAGCATAGGAAATACATACCTGCTTCACACAAAGCTGGAGGACTGGCTGGAGGGCGGGTGGTGACTCAGTCTCTGGATTCATCAGGACCACAGTGTGCTTTGCATTTCTGCTTCATTCTCTCAAAATCGCCATTCTCTACATATCTCTGTATAGTTCATCAGTCTAAACACTTGATAGAAATTTCCAGAAGCTCTGCGTCACAACGTCTGCATTTATTGTGACAATCTGGTTCAGCTTGGGTCTCATTAGCTATAGCCAAGGGGTGCAGGCAGACCCGCTTAGTGTGGCTGGGGACCGGTCTCCCTAGTGCTCCTCCATACTATACCATCTTGTTCCTGCTCTTTCACATTTGTGTTACGTTCTGTGATCAAGTGCCTGAATGAGAGGAAAGGTTTGTTTTGGCTTACAGTTTGAAGTGATACAGTTCATCATGTGAGGGAAGTCTCAGCCGCAGAAGTGTGAGGTGGCTGGTCACACTGTGTCTGCAACAAGGAAGCAGAGAATGGTCAGGAAGCAGGGTTGGGCTATAAAACTTCAAGGCTAACCCCCTAGTGACCCACTTCCTCCAGTGAGGCTCTACATCGTAAAGGTTTCACAATGTCCCTTAACGGTATTACCAGCCAGGGTCCAACTGTCCAAATACATGAGCCTACATGAAACATTTCACATTCAAGTTACAACTCTGACGTATTTCTGTGTCCTTTGGCCTTGTACGTCCTGTGCTAAGTATCACAGGAGAAATATGTGCTGATTTTGCTGCTTAATATGCATTGTTCCTTCTTCTAGCCTTGAGCCCCTCTTTTTCTTTTAGAAGCACCTCACAATGTTCCTTGTGGCGCAGGTGAACTGACCATCTTCCACTTGCCCATCTCCCTGCTTGAAGTCACAGTGATTTGTCAGAATTGGAGCCAGCGACCAAGTGGGATCAATAAGAGTCTTAGGAAGGACTTTTGCTGGTCCTATCTGAGAAGAAATGATCTCTTTCTGATGGAGTTGCCAAATTCAAGCCTGGAGCTATTGGTGACCATCTTGGCTGGTACCCCAACGAAGCTAACTCAGATCAAAAATGGAGCCAAGATATAGAAATAATGGCCCGCATGGCGTGAGGAGTAACTAAATACCGCTGTCTGGAATGAACAGAAATAATACTTTGCCTCCTTTTTTCCTTCATTTAGTCTTTTTAATTGTTATTCATTGTACATGATACCATATCACGTTCAGACACTTTCATATTAGTATGTATTTCTCACTGAGCATCCCCCTCGCCGACCCTCTCTCCCCCCCCACCTTCTCCTCTCTTTCTCATCTCCCTCCCACTTAGTCTCCTTTTGTCCTCTAGACAGTTTTTCTTCTAGTTTCATATTATGTACATATTCATGACTTTATGTATCTGTATAAAACTAGAAACTGGGGCTGGCAAGATGGCTCAGTGGGTAAAGACACTTGTCAGTAAGCCTGACAACCTGAGTTCAGTGTCTGAACCCATATAGTGAAACAAGAGAACCAACTCTTACAAGCTGTCCTCTGACTTACATAATTGTTTTAAATCTAGAAATCACAAATGAGAGAAAACACACAATATTTGACTTTCTGAGACTGACTTAATTCATTTAATGAAATTATCTTCAGGTTCATTCATTTCTCTGAAAATGATTTGACTTGGTACTTCTTTCAGATTGAAGAAAATCCCAGAGTGTATTAAACCACATTCTCATTAGCCGTTCTTCAACTGCTGGATCCCTGGGTTGATTCCATGACTTAGATCTAGTGACTAGTGCAGCAGTAAACAGCCTCTGTGGTATGTTCAGTTGGAGTCCGTCAGGTAAATACCGGGGAGTGGTGGAGCTAGGTCATAAGGTAGATCTAGTTTTGGGTTTTTTTGAGAAACCTCTACACTACCTTGCAGACTGGCTGGACTAGTTAACATTCCTACCAGCAGTATATAAGCGTCCCTTCCAACTACATCCTTGCCAGGACTAGTTATTTATTTATTTTTTGTTGACTGCCATTTGGAATAGAATCTCAATATAGTTTTAATTTGCATTTCCCTGATGGCTAGCAAGGTTGAATTTATGGGCCAGTTTTACTTAATCTTTTGAAAACTTTCTGCTGTTCATTTTATTAATCCACTTATTGACTGGCTTGTTTGATTTCTTGGTGTTTCACTTTTTCAGTTATTTGTACATTTTAGATAGCAATCCTTTGTCAAATGAACAGCCAACAAAGGTTTCTTGAGTTTTCACCCCTCATTCTGTAGGTCACTTTGACAAAGTGTTTCCTTTGCTACCAAAGTTTTATTTTTATTTTTTATGTTCTTTCCTTAAGACAATTTGAGTTGGTTTTTGTACTTGTAGCCCAAAGATCCCACTTAAAACCTCTGTGGGAACAAATTACATTCTTTATCATTTTCGGTCCCCTGTTAGCACACAGAGAACAGAAGCCAGCCTAAGTCATCAGCTGTTAAGGAGCCCAGACTTTGTGATGGGAGGAGCTTCAGATCCGGGGATGTAAGAGATTGGCCTTTGGCAAGTGGAAACCAGCTGGGTGACTCACCCTGTTAGCTGCCATGTGGCTGCTGGGAACCTGCAGCCAGTGCTCTTAAGAGCTGGGCCATTTCTCCAGCCCTTAAGTACATATTCTATGTGGCATGTAAGAGGGTCAGGGTCACCCAGTCAGCTTGGACTGTGAGGATTGGCAGATATCAAGGTCTCAATCACTTACCTTACACTGATACACACTAACACACTCCAGTGGATGTGTTAGTGGACCACCCAGCACGAGGCAGTAGCTGGAGACTAGGTAGTTTAGGTAGCCAAGGGTACAGTTCTGTTACATCTAGATGCTACAGAGTGGACCATACTGGGACACCAGGACAGAGATCCTGTGGCTCAGTTCCATTAATCAGCTTCTCTCCTTCACAGAAACCTAATAATCCAAGTTGAGAAGTGGAGAGGACTCAGTGGACGCCAAAGAACAATCACACAGAGATTCCCTAGGAAATGAGCCCTAGTCTCGTGCTTCAGCGTTTGAGTGGCACTAGCATGTATTTAACCTAGAACAGCCTCCCCAAGTCGAGAGAGACAAATTATTTCCAGGGTTTGAAGATTCCAAGACTTTTTTTTTATGCAAGGAAGAAATGCCAACACAGCTTTATAAAAAAGAACAAATATATTAAATGTTTGTGTCAATCAGTTATCGTATAATTATGCTACTTTCCAGAGAAACATAGGGTTTATTTTTTAAACAGATTCTTTGAAGAAGTAAATCAGAGTTCATCAAAGGCAGTAGAGCTCAGTTATGACAGCTGAGCATGAAAGTGTCAGATAACCCTTGTTTTCAATTTCCTTGGTGAATTCTCTGTGGCAGTGTTTATAGTCTTGCTTAGAGTTAAGCCCAAGTATAAATATGAAGTTTTTCCTGAATGAGAGACCAAATCATTGGATCCTCTGTCCTCAAACTAGCCTATGTTTGTCTGGCCCAAGACTGGTGCTGATACTGGGGGTGAGGCAGATGCTCTGACATACACACATGTGGGATTAGCTTTAAGAGACAAACACTGCCCATCAGAGACCTACTGCTTTCCCTGGTAGGCTTTCAGAACTGTCTGTAGGTATCCAGATATCGCCTTAATGAAAAATGCTTTCTACCCCCACATAGAACTGTATGGACTTCTGTTGCAGGCATCCATGAAAATCCTTCCTGTTCCTGTTCTTTCTTTTTTAATATCCAGGAATGCACTCCTTCCAGTTAAGCCCACATCTTTCTGAAGTTGCTGCACAGTCATGATCATTTGCTATTTGTTGGAGACCCAAAGTGAATATGTAGGTGACTGGTTCAGGAGCTCTGAGCCCGGGGAAGGACAGACTGTCACCAATGGTGTGAGTATCATGAAGACACATGGCGCCAGCTTTGTTCTCTCCCATCACCTGGATCCTTGACTAGACCAACACTTCACAGACCTTTGCATCCTGCTACATCATTCAACAAGTCTGGCTCTTAAAATACCCTAAGCATTTTTCTATAAAAATTATATTGGTAAACATCAGCTGGGATAATCTCACCATGATGTTTTAATATATTTTCTCAATCCATGGGCTCCAAGTTTGTCTGAAGTTAAGAGCAGCTTGAAGTGACTTGATAAAACCTAGATTTTTGAATACTACCCTAGACTTGCTGACTCTGAATTTTCAGAAAGAGAGACTGAATGTGTAACAAGTTCCCTGAGAGATCTTGCTTGTCCCAGAATCAGAGAAATTCCAGATTCAAGGTGTTTATCAAGAGTTGCTTATCCATCACATTTAGAGAGCTTCTAGGTTCTAAGGGGTTTGCTTTTTGGCTTGTATATGATTTCTTAAGGATGTGTGTTACCTACATGCTGACTGGATCAAAAGCAGGAAATTCAGACTCTGTGAGATGGATCAGTGGGCAAAGGGGCTTGTAGCCAAGCCTGACTACCAGAGTTCAATCCTAGGGACCCACATGGTGGAAGCAGGGGGAACCAGATTCTGGAAGTTGTCCTCTGACCTCCACATGCATGTGGGTAACTGCATGCCCCTCCCTCCAATAAGTACATGTAATCAAAAACTTTAAAGCAGCAAGTTGCCTATCGTGGGAGCACCTGCCTCTCCTTGCCCTGTCCACAGCAGCATGAACAATGTTCTAAACTTCGCTTTACCTGTAATTGAACTTGCCCCCTCCTGCTCTAATCTCCACTGGTTCCTACTGAGCTGAACACTTGGCTGTGTTGCTATACTAATTGTGTTTTTTCTTTGGAGAGTTTTCTGATCCTGTTTCTTGCCTCTTAATTGATTCTCAGTGCCTTAGTGCTCTGAGGGACTATTTTTATGAGCACAGTGTATTAGGATATCACCTCTTGATCTTTTCCTACTTACTGAAAACATTTCCCTCCAAGACTTTTTTTTTCTAACACGATAAAGCTACATATAGATGTATAAACACATAGGCATAGACACACACAGAGGTACAGAGATGTGATAAGGACATACATAGACAAACACAGATACCTGCACACATGCACACACACACACACACACACACACCTTCCATCTTTTCTTTCGTGGCTCCTTCTCTCCCTTCGTTTGCTCAAACATCCCTCTATGGAGGATCTCTGCGTCCGGTGTTGTCAAGGAGTCACAGCTGGGGGTGTGAGTCTGGGTTGGAAGTGGCATGAAAGGCTAGAGATTGCGTGGTCTAGGTATAAAAAGGAAACAGTGAAAAACCGAGACCCAGGGGATTCCACATACTGAACTTGGGGTAGGAGAGAGCTGGCGAAGGAGACACAGGAAGAAGGGCCAGAGCAACAGCAGGACAGACGTCAACATCGTGGGGTTTCACACCCTGGAAATCAGGCAGGAAGATGTAAGGAAGTCAGGAGTGCCCAGAGAAGTTACGGTCGAAGGTCTGGAGAGCCTTTACATTTTCTTCTACTTTTTCTCCTCGGTTCAGGTTCAGCCTTTAAAGGTTTCACCCCCACCACCCCCCTCCGCATAGTTCCCTGGAAATCTGGTGCCAGGCAAGCCTGACGCATCTGATCTCCGCGTTAAGGGTGCCATTTCGGCTTGGCCTCCTACCCAAGCCCTTTCCACTTCTCCAGCCCTGCAGGTGAATTATGTCTCTGTCTTAAGATGTGGCTTCCCAATCAAGCTGACTGCCTCTGTCTCCTGATTTCTCATTTTGACTAGATGCTTGTTCTGGATGCCTGAGATGACACCGGAATAGACAGAAAAAGAAAGGGTTATATTGGATAACGATCAAGGAAGAAGGAAAAGGAGGATGAGGAGGAGGAAGAGGACGGGGATGAGGAGGAGGAAGAGGGAGCACTTTCGAGCACCCTCAGGGAGGCTGATATCATGACTACATAGATTCAAAGATGTGGAAACTGTGTCTAATGTCATCCCATGAATTATCTCCTCTCCAAAAACAACAGAACTGAGAGAGATGCCCAATCTAGCTGTTCTCCAGTGTGCAAGGTTACCCGGAATCTAGAACAAGATAGGGAAGCCTGGCCTTTCTCCAGTGTTCTGAGCAACATCTCTGGTCATGACATGGTCTCAAGAGACACAGACAGTAGGCCACAGAGGACCTCGAGGGTTTGGCTCTGGGGCTCATGCTGCTTTTCAGATATATATATATCCTGGTATACACAAGTGTGCTGAGTGAATTTGAATTAAGGATATGACAGTTTGGGTCTTGTTCTCACATTCCCCTCGAGCCATTAAAAGATATAAAAACCCTTCTCAGACTGTGGACTGTATGACAACTGGCAGTGGGCTGGATCTGGCGTGCAGGCTGTGGTCTGCCACCTCCTGTTCCATGTTGAAACTGGCTCTGTCTCAGGACCTTTATCAAATCTTTTCTCTTGTAAAATGTATATTAATATTGTTGTATCATATCTCCACTGTTAGAACCACAGAGACGGTTTTGGTCCCAGATATGCTATCAATAATTTATTGGTGCCACCATGCCCTCTCATCTACAGAAAGACTGATTTAATTGGGGTCTCCTGAGGGTCTGGACCCTAGGGGAAAGGAGGGGCATATTAGCCTTTGGATTCTTGGTGAATGTGCCCAGGTCTGTCTTCTCTGCTGCTCCCCAATGATCTGGTCAGCTCCTCAAAGTCCGCTGGTGACACTTGTGAGGATTCAGTAAGATAAGGGACAGGTGGTACCCAGCACATCACAAATGCAGAGATAACGGTGAGTTATCACAGAGACCGCAGCCACTGGTCTCTGTGAAAGAGACAGTTGGGGGAGGAAATCCTCACCCCTTGCTGCAACTGTTCTCACTTCTACAGTCTGCATTGAGTGCACACAGACATTATCCCCACGTTGCCCTGCGCCTGTCAGTTACCAGCCTGAATACCTGCTCCGAGCAGCTTAATTCTCATGGTCTAAACACTGTCCTCCTGTCCAACGTTAGGTTGGTCTTTTCAGTGTCAGATAGAATGCAGTGATAACTGTCTTGGGTTCACAGCCCAAAGATAGCCCTACTGAAAACCAACTAAATAAATAGCCTCATTTTATTCTTAATTTAGGATAATTTACATTATTCATTTATATTATTCATTTACTATTATGCACTTTTTCAGGGTCTCGCCAGCACACACATTTTAAGGAGTTGTAACTGTGAATGCATAGAATAATATTGGTGATACTCATATAATTTCTTCTGTGTTTAATATTTAATTCCACTCTTATGGAATTTTCTTATGCAGGTTTTACTTTCAGATTTTTAATGTATATTGGTTATACAAAACAATGGGTTTAATTATGACATCCGCACGTGTATGTACTGTGCTTTGATCAGAGCCACCCTCCCTATTACTTTCCCTTGTGCCTTCCCTGCCCCCATCTGACCCTTTCCTCTTTTCAAACAATACCCTTCTACTTTCCTGTCTTTCTATAAATACTGCATCAAATATGCAGGATTCATCAGGGTCTGGTTTCTTTGGTTTACGTGATACTTTCCAGCTCCATCCCTTTTCCTACAAGTGACAAGATTTCATTCATCTGTATGGCTAAATCATGTTCCATTGAGTTGGTAGAAATGGGAATTAGTCCAGTCACGATGGAAATCAGTAGGGAAGTTCATCAAAAAGCTAAAAACAGGACTCCCTTTAACCCTGGGGACATCACAGAGATATTTGCATACCCGTGTTTATCCTAATTATTCACAGTGGCCAGGACATGTGTTGGCTAGCTTCGGTTGTCAACCTGACACACCTGGGAAGAGGAAGCCCCAGATGAGGCATTCTTCCGGCAGACTACTGGCCTGTGGCCATGTTTGTGAGGCATTTTCTAACTTCCAGTTGATGTGGCAGGGTCCAGCCCATTGTGGATACTGCCACACCTGGGCGGATGGTCCTGGGTTGTATAAGAAAGCTGCTGAGCACAGGTCAGAGGAGCAAGCCAGTAAGCAGTGCTCCTCCACGGTCTCGGCTTCAGTTCCCGCCTCCAGGTTCCTACCCTGAACTTCTGCCCTGACTTCCTTCAGTGATGAACTGCCAGCTGTAGGTGAAATAAACCCTTTCCTCCCCAAGCTGGTTTTGGTCAGAGTGGTTTATCACAACAGAAAAGCAAATTTGAACAACACGGAACTAGTTTAGATGTCCATTAACAGATAACTGAATAAAGAAAATGTTCTATATGTAAATCAGTGGAGTTGTTTTCTACAGTCCATTAATTCTGCTAACACTCTCCCCCCTTCCCGCCCCCGACAGAATCTAAGGAGGAGCTTACCACGGCAGGGGGCTCAGGATCAGTCAAGAATCCTTCCTCTGGCTGTCCTCTGCCTAGATGTCTCCTTCCTAGCAAAATGCCCCCAGGCCAAAGGAACCTGCACACTCCTCAGTCATGACCCCTCTTCAGACTACTCTCCTGTTGCCTGGGACCCTTAGGAGTCCCCTCCCAGCATCTCCCCTCCTGAGATCCAACACAGAGCTGCACTAGAGGAGTGGCCATTTCCTGATCTTCACTGTTTGGACATGTGGGCTGTGGTGTCCACATGAGATCCCTTGCAGTCCAAACAGATTCAGAATCCACTCAGGCATTGGGGATTGTGGTTGTTGCTGACTTTGCAGGTGTCAAGAGGCTGTCATTGCTGTCCTTGTGTTTCTTTGACCAACTGCAAGAATCAAAGGGAAGCCACCTTTATTGAGCCCTTACTCTGTGCAAGGCGCAAGGATAAAGCATACTGCCTCCACTTTCTCATTTGCTTCCCCCAGGAACCCCACGAAACTTGTGCAGTTAGGTCCTGGTGCTAACCATGGAGCTCTCAGAAGAGAACAAAGGGATTTCTCTAAACATGGCAGTGATTGGCACTCCCAGGATCAGAAACCAGATTTGTCCAAAATCTGTGATTTTTAATTATACTATTCACGTGTCTACTTCCTAAATGCATTCCCTTTTTGGTGACTGACTTTTTAATTTACTGTTTTAAATTTTAATTTTGGAATAATTTAACTTCATAGCAAATTCAAAGATGTACAAAACTCACATATACCATTTGGCCAGTATTCCTGATTATTAAAATCTTAAGAAAACCAGTAACAAAAGCATTTACCATCGTTATAATATTATCTAGTAGATTTTATTTGAGTGTTGCTTAAAAGATTTTAATGTGCTTATCCTTTGCATTAAGAATTTTGGAGGCACCAAGATGGTTCAGCGGGTAAAGATGCTTGGTACCGAGTCTGATGTCCTGAATCAGAGCCCCAGGACCCACACAGAAGAAAGACTGAATCACGCAAGTTGTCCTCTGACCTCCACGCACACCTACATACATACGAACACATAATAAATAAATGTAATAAAAATTTATGAAGAACTTTATTCTGAGACTGGGGATATAGCACATAGGAAACCTAGGTTCTATAACCAGAACCACACAAGTGGGTGTGGTGGTGCACGCACCTGTACCAGCACTCACAGGAGGATCAGGAGTTCAAGGTCATCCTCAGCTACATATGAGTCTGAGACCAGCCTGGGCTACATAAGACCTTGTCTAAAAAGAAGTTTTTTTTAGTTCCATATTTCAAGTGTAAAGCCAACAAAACATGTTGGCCAGTGCAGTAGTCTCTCTGGGCACTGTCCACTCTTACTCTAGGGTTACTTCATACTTCTCTGTAGTAAATCTTACCTCTCTTCTACCTAAAAAAAATCGTATTCTACTTTAAAATTAGAGTATTCATTTTTAAAGAATAGGAAGAATTAATTTAAACTCTTTCAAAGGTTTCAGAGGCTTCCAGGTAGCATAGCAGTTCTGTCTCACACTCTGGGGTTCAAATTCAAGGCAGTCTTCCTCCTTATCTGGAAACACCCTCATAGATGCATCTAGAGCTGTGCTCTGATGATCTTCTAGGTGTTTATCAGTCACTTAGGTTACAACCAAAATTAGCCATCACAATTAAAATGAGTTCTTCACATTTTATTGGTTCATCACTGAAAATGTAGGTCTCCTAGCCATTTCCTCAAATTTGCTGTAAGCCTCTGACCCCCACTTGTGAGCCCCTCTGCTTGCCTCCTTTTCTGTGTTCCCGTCAAATGTCAATCTACCCTGGAGTCAAATCCTGGACAGTGGCTTCCCTTCATTAAGCATTCCCTAACTCCGGCCTTCCTGCCACCAGGCTCCCCCTGTGGCCAGAACTTGGCCTGGAGCTGTGGAACTTCTCAGTTTCTTGTGCTCCCAAAGAGCCTGGGGGTCAGAAATTGGTTTGTCTTCCTCAGTCTCTGGTGCCTGGGGCACAGGGAGAGTGCAGCTCTTTAAAGAACCTTGCTGTGAATGAGCCAACAGATAGGACATGGGGTTGGGGAGTCCCAACCCTGGGTCCTCTTTCTCAGGGCTGCCTTCACTCCTTCCTGACACCCTAATCTGAGTTGAAGACCTCTAGTTCCCAGAGTTCCCACTGCAGAGAGCAGCTGTTATTCTACACTATGCCTATCTCTCATTCAAGATAGTGGGCCACCCAAGGGACGCATTTGTGTCAAAAACCTTGCACGTGCAGCACTGGGAAGCAACTAGTGTGTTGTAGGACTGGACTTATCTCCTTTTCTTCTCTAGGAATCCCAGCAACATTTACCTAAGCACGCATCACTGCTTTGTTGGCATCAACTGTGAAATACTGTATTCTGTCTTTAACTGGGTTTATTTCTGGGTCTTGTGTTCTGGTCCATAGATCTATATATATTTGTTTTGAACATCTGTAAATATATTTTACATACTGTATTTTTAATAATAGTTTTATTATAAATGCTTTTTGTTTTTAAAATAAAATATTCAATTATTTTTAATATTTTTCCAATAAGGACTTAGTTTTTTTTATTATGATTACAGTAAATCTGTCTCTAAAATGATTCATAAAGAAAGGTCATTTAATAATAAGTCATTTAATAAAATTAAGTCCTTTAATAAGCTTTTAGCTTCCATACATACATAAGGCATACAATAGTTGTATTTTTATAAATTTTTACTTTACCATTCAATAGTATTTACACATTGTTTTCTTCCTAAAGATTCTGTATTTCTTAAGCTGAGTGCTGAGTTTTTCATTTTTTGTATCTTCCTAGTATATTTAGAGATATTCAACTGTATATGTAAAATATTTCATACAAAAACAAAAATGATCCTAGGGTCTCTAAAACAGTTTATTCCCTTACAATAAAGTAATTTCACTGAATTTGCAAAAGCAATATGGTACTCTTTAATAATTTCCTTCAAGTTCTTACTTACAGGATTTCATGACCATATTTGGATGTGTGTTCATTGGTAAGATCTGACAGTACACCCTCTGAAAGTGATAACAATGCTTTAATCTTTCTTCCCAAAGTTGTGTTCATTTTTCATATCCAATTGCATTGCTTAGTCTTGCACTGCTTAAATCACCGGTGTCATCTAAGATAAAATAAGAAAACTAAAGGTTTGAATGAACACATTTTCTAAGCTTAGTAGAAGACAAAAGGTCAGTTGTCTAGATAAATATTGGGGTAATGACAAGATCCCACTCTTTTGTTACAACTGGATCAATAAAGTTAACTGCTAAGTCTATGTCAGTTATGAAAACTTTAGCTTCCTTGGAAATTTGCACACTAGGCAGTAAACAAACATAATTGTGGATTCCGTTACTTCACTAAGCATTCTCAACTTTGACAGCCTTGGATGCTTGTTTTATTAGGTTATGCTTTTTAAACAAATTCAAATTAAGATGACTAGACAAATTGTCTTCAGACAATTGTTTTACTCTGTGGTTCAGTATCCTTAAAAAGTCACTGGCCTACGTGACTGCCATAGACTTGTGGGAATGTTGAATATATCACTGAAAACATGTTGTCTTAATTTGATTAGCTGATTGATTGGTGATTGATTGAATAATGGATTTTTGATGATACCAAAACAAGTGGTTACCAGGAATTGATGAAAAGTCACATTAGGGAATAAAGGTGAAGTTCACTCAAACTTGAGGTTCAAGACTAGTCTTTGCTTTTGAAAAACATGTAGCAGTCCCTCAATTTCAGAACACATTACTAAATTTTACCTCTTTGGGGAAGCTGTTATCAATGTCTTTGGGACACAGAACTTCACCCACCTTCCAGAATGTTTCTTTGCCCAAACTCCTCACTGCACTCCTAAGTACACAAGAACCGTCCCCTTAATATGTCCTTTGCCCCACAAGACCAGAAGCTGTTGTGTGGCACTGTGATTTGTGGCAGCTGTAAGCCTTTAGGTGGCAACTAAAGGCTACCTAGAGAACTTTCATTGAAAAGGGGAGAGAGCGTGAATAGGGAGTGAGGGCAGTCAAACCACAAACCTCTAAGTGGTCTACAGCTGCCCGTCCAGTACAGTAGCCACTGCCACATAGGAATTTAAATGCAGGTTGGAAGGTCACATTTCAAGGGTTCAATAGCATATATTGGTGACTGCAGTATCCAATAGGGCAGACTGTAGAACATTTCCATCACTGCAGAAAATTCTAAGTGCTTTTGGAGAGGCTGGCTCAAATGCTCTTTCTCCCTTCTCTCTCTCTTAATCTCTCTCTCTCTCTCTCTCTCTCTCTCTCTCTCTCTCTCTTTCTCTTTCACACACACACACACACACACACACACACACAGAGCCAGAGGTACTCATGAGTGCAGCTGCAAAGTGGGTCATGGCACTCCAACAGCTTGAGCTGAATCATTGCGAATATACAGGATATTGCTGCTCTTAACGGGGAAGGGAAAGGATTCTAGAGGAAGTTGAAGGAAGGCCTTTTTCCAGAAGATCTCCCCATTCCTGTTTCAAACTCTCCAGGAAAACAAAGTGTAAGAGAGAGTCCCCTCCCATCATGGCAGGAGTCAACGCTTCTTTGATTGTACTCCCATTGCTCTGTACTTTCATTTTGTGAAGGGAAACTCCCTTGTCTCACATGGTAAATTGTCTTTATTTACTTAAGGCTGAGAAGGAGCCAAAAACAGCCGGTCAGTGAAGAGCTTGCGTTAACCACAGATGGCTGCCTGGAGAGCCCTTCTGAAGCATATGTGGGCCTGCCAATTCCAGAATATTCTTTGTGGTACATTGTTTGCCAGACATCTCCAAGTGTGCTGTGTTTTTGTCCTGGGGCTTGATCTTAAGCTGCACTCATCTGTCACCCACCAAAGTTCAGCTCCTTCAGAGGAGAAGCCTGACCACAAAGATGACAGCTCTTTACCCTGCCAAACCCTCGGGGCCCCTTTTGGAAACAGTAAGCAATGATCACTCTGTACAGTATGAGGGATCAGAAAGCCCTTGGGCAATAGCTGGATTCTTAATAAAAATTCTAGGCGGCCTATGATCTTCCAGACAGCAGCTTCTATGAATGGAAGATTTTTACAGGGAAAAGATCTTTGAATTCTTCTCAACAAATGACATGAGGCCAGAAGGGTTATAATCCCAGGCAGAACAAAGAAATCCATCCACCCCAAGAAAGAACCCATTGCAGAGGTGGGAATAAGATTTCAGCAGGGTCCAGTGGAGAACCTGTCCAGGGGAAAGGAGATGAGATCCTTAGAAGTCACGAGCTCTGCATCATCTCAGCTGAGACAGCTCAAGCTGCAAGATAAATCCATCAACCAGAAACTGACAGGTGGATCTCAACCAGCAGGGTGCACCCTGCCAGCTTTAAATACAGAGCTCTGCTTTGCAATCTAAAAATTGTGTTTGTAAAAGCAAATGCCTAAGGGTTTCAGATGCCCATGAGCCCATCAGAAAGCAAGAGCACAATTAGACTGTTAAAAATGTTTGATCAAAGCCAGGCACTGTGGTGCATGCCTTTAATCCTAGCACTTAGGAGGCACAGGCAGGTGAATCTCTGTGATATTGAGGTAAGCCTGGTCTACATAGCAAGTTCCAAGCCAGCTAGAGACACAGGGAGACTTTGTCTCAGTAAAAGTAAAAATAAAATAAGTTTGATTGGGCCTGGTGACACATGACTGTAAGCCTGGCACTCGGGAGTTTAAGGAAGAAAGGTCACAAGTTCGAGGCCAGCTTGTGCTAAATAGCAAAATCCTGTCTCATGAAAGAGCAAGGAAGAAAAGAAAGAGGGAAAAAAATAGAAAAAAAAAAGGATGGGAAGAAGGGAGAGAGGAGAAGGGGAAGGAGAGAAAGACAAAAGAAGAGAAAAAAACTAATGTGAAAAAATGTACAAAAAGCACCACACTTTAGTCACTGGATGCTTAGAGTGTGCTCTGTGCCAGACTGGCTAGTATTCAGTCCTTCCAGGAACTCCAGCCTTCTGGGAATGAAAAGCCAAAGACATGCTAGCCAATTTATCTGGTAACCAGGAGTTCTGAAATGGGAGGCCAAGGGAGGAGGAGCAGGGGTCTGCGGAGTCCAGAACTGTGTCCTACAGGACTCTGAGGGAGGCGATGTGAGGCACCCAAGCAATGCCTTGTAAGCAGGGGCTTTGGGACCATAGGCAACTATACATCCCAGAAACACCAACACCCATGGGATGGTGTTCTGGAGTCAGTCAGGAAGATCAGCTCAGGAGCCTGAGACAAGTTGAACACCAGAAGAGCCAACAAAGCCAGATGTCATATCAAAGAAACAAGCAAACAGACAATTTTTAGGGTCGAATTGTCAGCACAGGGCTGGTGAGCATTTAGTCCACAATCTTGTCACGCATGTCTTGTTTTTGTTTTAATCAGGCATTGTTTTTACAGTGAACTCACCAAGACTTTTATGCCTTTGTTTGCTTTTGATTTTTCAGACAGGATCTTGCTCTGCATCCTTGGCTGCCCTGAACTCACTATTTAGATCGGGCTGGCCTCAAACTCAGAAGACCAGCCTGCCTCTGCTGGGAATGAAGGCGTGTGCCTCTACACCTGGCTTTCACATGCAGACTTTCGACACTACCAGTTGAATAGCTGTCTATGAGCAATCCACTTCTATGACTGTCTATCGCCTGTCAGCACTGCTTTCTGTTGATAGTGAACACGGGTAAACATCATTTGATACATTATCAATTAGACAGTGACATGATGGAGTGATTAAAAAGGGAAGAGCTAAACATGTATACATCAGTATGGAAGATAGACGTGTGTCCTACTTTGCTTCTCCATTGCTGTGACAAAATACTCTGACTAATACCCACTAGGGGGGGGAAAGGGTTTATTTGGCTCACATCTCCCAGGTCACAGGTCATTACTAAGGGAGCCCGAGGCAGGAACTCAGGGCAGGAACTCTAAGGCAGGAATGCTGCTTGCTGGCTTGTTTTCCTGGCCTGTGCTCAGCCTGCTTTCTTATACAATATAGAACAATCTGCCTAGGAATGGCAACACCCAGAGTGGGCTGGGCTCTCCCGTAACACTCGATCAAGAAAATACCTGACAGACATGGCCACAGGCCAGTCCAATGGAGGCAGTTCCCCAACTGAGCCTCCCTCAACCCAGGTGTGTCAAGTTGACACTAAAGCTATCCAGCACATGCTATATCTTTACATAGTAAGCCTCATCACACTTATGTGTGCATTTACCGAGGAAAAGATTTTAAAAAGAACATGTTTCAAATGATAAATGATGGTTGATTCTGGGTGTTCTCCTGGTTTGTTACTTGTACAGCAAAACCTTTTAAAACATTTTCTTAAATTTATTTTATTTCTTTGTTTGTGGGTTTTTTGTTGTTGTTGTTGTTTTGTTTTGAGACAGTGTTTCCCTGTCATCCCAGCTGGCCTGGAACTTGCTATGTAGACCAGACTGGTCTTGATCTCACAAAGATGTGCCTGCCTCTACCTCCTGAGTGCTGGGATTAAAGGCTAAATATTTATCTTTATTTATGTGTCTGTGTGTCTGTGGGAGAGTTTGTCATGTGTGTGCAAATGCCTTATAAGGCCAGAAGAGGTATTGGATCTCTGGGGGCTGGAGTTATAGGCCATGATGAGCAGTCCAGTGTGGGTGCTGGGAACTGAACCTGGGGCCTCTGCAAGAGCAGGAGGTGCTTTTAAGTCCCAAGAAATGTTTGTAACTTAAAACAATTAAAATTAAATACAAAAAAAACACTGGCCTGACATTAAGTAAAATTGTGATTCTTCAGCTCAAACTCAGTAGAAATCATGGGTATCCAGAACGGGCCCTTCAAGAACTCGTGTTTGGCAGCTTTGGTGTCCTGCAGTGTTTGACAGAGTCAAGCAGCAGCAGGCCGGCAGGGGCCACAGCAAGTGGTGCCATCCTTACAGCTCTCCGGCGTTAGGACCTCGGTACAAAAGTGTTACAGCTCTTGTGCGGGGCTAGGTCGGGATTCCACAGTCCTGACACTGCAGCCTCGGCTTCTAGGTGGGGCCCACGTGCGGGGATTGACAGTCACCAGCGTTATAGCTCCCAGGCCGCAGATCTCTGAGCCCTTACAGACTTCACTGCTCTCTGGAATGCTTCCAATAACCAGGGCTTCTCTGGCTCCTTACAACCCCCTTTAGCTTTGACGCTCTGCTCTTTCTTCTTCTGCCATCCGCCTACATCTGCTCAGGCCACTCTCTTGCTGTTCGGCTGCCTCTTCAGCGGTTAGGAGCCAGCTGCATCACCAAGTGTGTAAGTCGGGTTGAGAGCACTCAGCTGTCCCTGCCCCTGCTGTTCGCTGCCTCTGCCACCATCACCCCCTGCTGTTTCTGCTGCTTCCTTCTTCCTGTTACCATGCAACCCACAGAACTGAAAGCAAGCAAGAAATGACCTCTGGAGAGAAGCCTTTCATTGACCCTAATGTTGTGACATCAGGGAAAGATGACCAGGAGGGTGTCTTCCAGACAAAGAGACAGTGAAGTCTGAAGTCTGTTTAGGTAGTCAGAGATAGATGGAGTGTTTGAATCACAGCACACCTCACACACAGATGAAGGTTTCTGTTTGGGTCAATCACAGCACATCTGGCAATCAAATGGAGGTTTGTCTTTGCAGGACTCACAGCATTGTCTGTTAGCTGTAGCCACAGCAGTCCCTCTGCCAGTCCACCTAAGGAAGTGCTCACCCTCTAACTTAGGTGAAATGTTTGTAGGGTCAGCTAATGTTCACCTCTGAGACTGGTAATGGCATATACCAACCTTTTAAAACAGCCCTGGTTAAAGCCAAACCTTCAGGAACCACACAGTCAGCTGCGGCTCTGATTGTTATGTTTTCTCAAAGGGGGCAGGGAGTGTTTCAAAAGGCTGATGGTGGCATACGTGTATTCCAGCTGGTGGACTGACTGACAGTCCTTTTGCTCAAGGGGCAGCAAAGGAGTTTATCAGTAGCCAGAGGAAAAGTACTCCATTTCCCCAAATCTTTGCTTATTTAAAGAAGATGGACATCAGCAAGGGAACTTATAATAAGAAGTTTAAAATTGTATCACTAACATTAATAGTGTTTGAAAAATGCTCAGCATCTGTCCAGGGCCCCAAAAGGAGGTGGAACACCTTGTCTGTCTCAAAATCATATCAAATGTCTACTTTGTTCCTTTTCCATGGGAGTCGTCCATCCTCGCACCCATAGGGCTGAAAACCTGGCCTGAGGGCACGCAAGGAGGCAGAAGGGAAGAGAAAACTGCAGCGCATTGCTGCCCTTCGCTACTGGGCCGCGGGGACAAGGCACTGTGCAGCTCAGCAGGAAGCGCCAGGGCAAGAAGGATCACCTGAATCACCTGAGACACTGTCTCCTGAGGTGTCCAGCAGTGTCCAGCAGGAACAACAACCTCAACTGCTTCCCATCCCTAAAGACACATTCACCTGCCTGTGCTTCAAACTCCTCCCCTGTTTAGAGCTGGCTCTGCAGATGACTGACTTATTTTAAAATGTGGTCATCCCTGTGTGGATGAAGACATTTCTGAGCAGCCAAAATTTAAGAAATGGAGATCACCACCGAAGCCTGCTGCCGTATTCAAAGGAAAGGCTCTTACCTCTCACTCGGAGCCCTTGTGCCTGCACTTAACCATAGTTCTAACAAGCTCTGATTTGGGGTTTTTTAATTAATACCAGATCAGAAGAACAAGATGGAAGGGACTGGAGGAGCATGCTACTAGCATTGGAGAGTTATGCTTTCAGAGCTTGAAGGTCTGAAAAGGAAAGGCACAAAGGAGAAGCCGGTATAGCATCTGGAACACTGTGTGAGGAGGATGTACCCCACCCCACGCCCCCCAAAGTCTGAAGAGTTTAATTTCCAGTGTTGGAGAGACAGCTCAGGGGTTAAGAACACTGGCTACCCTTGCAGAGGACCCAGGTTTGGTTCCCAGCACCACAAGGCGACTAACAACCATCCATTCCTCCAGTTACAGGGGATCCAACACCCTTTTCTGGCCTCTGTAGGCATTGTACACACATAGTGCACTTATATACGTGAAGGCAAAACAATCATATAAAATAAAACAAAACTAAAATTTTTAAAGAGATCATATCATTTAGGTATTAGCCAGCCATTACTTTTGGCTACTAGTTAAAGGAGATGACTTACATCTAATAAGCTCTAGAGATGTTTTTCACACACATAACATGAAACCCACAAGAAGAGAGGGTACTATGACAGCTCCTTGATTTCATTAGAAACTTCTGTCTTCTGCTTCCCCATCCTTAGCATGTGGCTTTGTACTAGTTACTTCCCTTGTTGCTGTGACAAAAATACCAAACAGAGCAACTTACGGCTCATGGAAGGTTGGTAGATCAGTCTAGAACCAGAAGAAGCTGTTACCTTCAGGGCCTTTCTTCAGTTACTTACACTAGTGAAGCCACAGTCCTAAAGCTTCTACAGCATCTCTAAACACTGTAACCAGTTGCAGTTCAAGTGTTCAAACATATGAGTCTAACTGGGGGTACTTCACATTCAAAAAACCTAACATTCTGCCCCTGCCTCACTAGACTCATGGCTCTCTCACAACACAAAATGTATTAACTCTGTATTATTTATTTTCTGTTGCTGTGATAGAACACTGTGACCAAGGCAACTTATAGAAGGAAGAATTTGTTTGAACTTATGGTTCTCCGGAAGAATCCATAATGGCAGGAGATACATGATAGCAGACATATTCCATCAGAAACCTGAGCAATCCCATCTGCGAGCAGGCACAGGAAGCAAAGTACAACTGGAAATCCGACAAGGCTTAGGAACTCTCAAAACCTGCTTCCGGTAACATGCTTCCTCCGGCATGGCTACACCTCCTAAAGGTTTCATGACCATCCCTAAACAGCACCACAAACTGGGGACAGGTGTCCAAATGCTTGGAGCTTATGGGGGACATTGTCATTCAAATCACCACATAATACAATTTTGAGAAAAGGTCTCACTATTCAGCCCCAGCTAGCCTGGAACTTGCAATGTAGCCCAGGTTGACCTGAAACCCACAAAGATTCACCTGCTTCTGCTTCCTGAGTGTTGCCATTAAGGGCCTGCACCATCCTGCCTAGCTTTTAAGATTTCCCCAATGTCTTAACAGTCAAGCCTTAACAGTCTCAACTGTTCAGAAATCCAAAGTCTCATCTGAGACTCAAGGACAACTCTTAACTTTGAGCCCCTGTAAAATGAAAATAAAAAAACAGCATACTGGAAAGATGACTCAGCAGCTAAGAGCCCATACTGCTCTCACAGAGACCAGAGTTCAGTTCTTAGCACCCATGTCAAGCAGCTCACAACCACCTGTAACTCCAGGAACTCCCATGCCCTGTTCTAGCCTCCACAGCACCTCATGTGCACAAACCCACACACAGACATATACCCTTACACACAACTAAAACTTAAAATTAATCTTTAAAACTTTTTGAATTATTTTTATTTTATATGTATGAATGTTTTGCTTGCATGTATGTAAATACACTCATGTCATGTAAAGACCTCAGAGGCCAGAAGAGGGCATTGGGTTCCCTGGAATTGGAGTTACAGATGGTTGTTAGCTGCCATGTGGGTGCTGGGAACTGAAGCACAGTCCTCTGAAGGGCAGCCAAAGCTATTAACTGCTGATCTGTCTCTCCAGCCCCTTAGAATTAATCTCAAAAAAATTACGAACTCTCAATTGTATGATGACATAAAGTAAATGCTCCCATTCCAAAGAATAAAATAGGGCATAACAAGGAAAGACTGGACCAAAGCAAGACCAAAACCAAGTAAGGAAAACATCAGTCCTTACAGCTCCTTGTCCCCCATCTAGGACACATGGTGGTATCATCTGAGCTCCAATAGGTTTGGGTAGCCTCTGCCCCTCTGGCCTCAACATACACAATATACATGGCAGTATGTGCAGCTTTCCTGAGGGGACAGCCCATGTTCCTCAAAAGTCTAGCATCCTGAGTTCTGATTTTTATAGCTTTATGCATTGGCCCTCAGAGATTTCCTGTAGGGAATCCAGTCCACTGCACATTGTCTGGTCTCATGAGCTTTTTTCTAGAATCTTGATGCATACCTCAATGACCCCTGTTATTAAAATTTCTCTTTGAGAGAGGCAGACCAACTTAACCTGCCTCTCTCCCCCTGCCTTGCAACCCAAAAAGTCTCCCCAGGCCTTGCAACAAACACACAAATTTCTCCACTCACAGTTAAACAAATTCTAGCTAGTTTACTTGGGCTTACTAACAGAGCAATGGGTAAGGGGTTACTAACAGAAGACAGGTGCCCATCCTCCCCTCCTCAAGTTACCTTAGTAAATCCACGTGGCTGGGATCTTGGGACTTCCCAGTGAACAGATCCAAATGGCCCATGGGGGAGGGGAAAAAAGGACCAGCGCCCCCCCCCCCAGTTTAAATACTTTTAGCCCCTTCTTACATCCAAGGCCAATAGACAGGGTGGGTGGGGCATTGGACTGTCCCAGCTCCTTGTCTTTCTGCTCAAGGTGATCCTGGGTGATACCACTCTGGGAGGGGTGTTTGTCCACAGCTCATCAGGCTTTTCCCTCGGAGAATGGAGAATCAATCCAAGCTACTACCCCATAACTCTTAGATTCTGCATTCCTAAACAGCCAGTATCACATGGATGATGCCAAGTTCTGCTGCCAGCTCAAGCTGTAACCTGTCCCCTTTTCACCATGGCTGCAGTGGCCTCTACTTGAGTGGCTGAACCTGGGGAAGCATTTCCCTGAGGCAGCCCTGTTTTACTAGGGCATTCCCGCTGTGGCAGTCTGTTCAGACACTCTCCTTTTAAATGAAAGCTTTTCAGTTAATTTTGCATTTCACTCAGTAGTGCTCTCTTTCCCTCAAGGCAACTATCCTAACAGTCCTAATGCAAAGTGGGAAGTTTCTCTGTAATGGCACTAATCCCTTTAACAATTATAGCTGTTTTGTCTGCAGCTACCTTAACCTGCAGCTGTAATTATGCTTTCCGTATCTTTTGTTCCACTTTTTGCTTTGAATTCCGTGTATAAGTCTGACTAAATGCAGCTAGTAACAGCCATACTACAATCTGAATTTATGCTGCTTTGAGTTTTCCTTTACCCAGGTAATTAGCCCATTACTTTTGAATTCAGCTGTCCTCAAGTTTTCAGGACACAGAATGTAGCTAGACTTTTTGCTAGAATAGAACATGAATAGCCTATAGGTCAATTCCTGATAGTCCTATTCCTCTTTGAAACCTCATGAGAGAAGTCCTGTCCACACTTCCATCAGCTTTCTGGTCTTATGAAATCCAACCAGAATGGACCATTCAACTCTACTTACAGCATCCTGGAGCTTCTCTAGCCCATTGTTCCATTCTTCCTCATTCTTCCTGTAAACCAGTTCCAGATGAGCCACATAGTCAGACTTAACATGAACAACAGCCTCATACTCTGGTCCCAATTCTCTGTGTTGCTTTCTATGATAAAATACAAGATAGAGATCATTTAAGGGGGAAGAGGTTTATATTGCCTCAGTTTTAGAGTGTAAGGTCCATCATGGCAGGGAAGGCAAGACAGATGAATTGGCTCAGTCCATGGTAGCAGGAGTCTGCTGTATGCTTTGTTCACATGTAGGAAAATGAGGAAACAGAAAGGTTGAAAGGTTTGGCTGGACTAAGAAACAGATATCACCTTCAATGCCCATTGCCAAGGACTGGCTTCTGTTAACCAGGACATATTCTTAAAGTCTCCACAACCTCCCAGAACAATGCCACCAGCTAGGATCCAGGTGCTTCACACACAAACCTGTGGAGAACCCCTAAGAATCAAACCGTAACGGATTCCCATCTTCTATAATAGTCACTTCATGATCACAAGGTACATTCTGCAACTCAAGTCACCATATCTAAATTCCAGCCAGCAAACAGAAAAGGGAAAGACAAAAAGACATACTTTTCATTTGAATCACCTTTTAAAACAGCTCTAGTGATAGACTTGTTCAATTTTGCTTATTTTGGTTTCATCTGCTTTCATTGGTCATCTCTATGTGCACAAAGAATAGGAAATGCAGGTTTTACTGAAAACTCCAGTGGTACAGAGATCCTGTTCTAAGGAGAGACAAAGAGATGTTGGGAAGGCAACTAGTGTAGCTAAACACTATGGGCAGAGGAGAAACGAACACGATACAACTCTGACTTCAGGGCCTCAGACTTCAGAGGGATACTTCCCTTTCGATGTGGTTAAAATCATAGCTATGCCTTGAGACAGAATTCTTATCACAATGAAATGACTCAGTCATTTGGGGTTGCCTTTTCCCCAGGAGGCTCTTGGCTGCTGAGACTTTTGCTGAGTTGGTTTTGTTTGTTTTAATATTGTAAGAATCACATTTCTGTCTACATGATCTGCCCACACCCTGATCTCTTTCACCACCATTTATGTTCCTCATAACTCTGGAATGAGAGACAAGAAAAATTTTTTGCTACTAGCAAAAACCCCAGCCTTTCCCAGCTAGAGACCACTCTGCTCCTGTCTGTCCCTATCCATCCCCTGGGCTTATCCTAGTCTTGCTTAGGTTGTAGCCCTCTCTCCTCAGAAATGGCAGGTGATTTTCAGCACTGGGACTGGATGGCAGAGCTGCTTTTATGGGCATGGTTTATGCTGCCAAAGTTATCCAGTTACCCATTCTGCATCATCTAGAGGAAGATGCCATTTCAAAATCTCCAAACAGCTGGAGCTTCTGAAAGAAATGGTATCTGAGGACCTCGGAGAGGGTTTCAAATGAGCAGGGCATGGAGGAAATATGGAGGCCTGTCCTCAAGAGAGGCATGAGAAGCTTCCTCCAAAGCCAGGAAATAGGTGTCTCCACCTCTTAGGATCAAGGCCCAAGTTCCTGTCCTGCCCTTCACTTCCTCATTCTTTTCCTCCCACACAGTTCTTTAAGGCCTTAAGTCTCTATAAAAGGAGACTCATATGGCTGTTGAGAGGCAGGCTATGTTGAAAACAGGCTTGTACAGCTGAGCAAACTATCACTCCCCAGGTTACTTGAGAGAGAACTCCATATACTGGGCCCTCTTGTAATCAAGGTATTTGTTTTCTCTCATGAAAAGAGACTGAGAAGAGGACCCAGAATATCTAGGAGCAGGGCTGAAAAGAAGACTTTACCTCCTGCTGCCATCAAGGAAGAAAGTGAGGAGCCACTTATGAACATATTACATACATGCACATAGATCACACGCACAGCACATGCATATCTACATAAAACACGTATCACATGCACACATATCACACATATTAAAACAGTACATTAACACATCACCCACATGCATACCATATTCACACACATCGACACATATATATCCCATGCATGCGCTGCACTTGCATCAGGCATGCACATCACACACACACACACACAGATAAGTTGTTTTAAAGGGGCACAGGGCCCCTTGAAAAAGTCCCCATGGTCAAAGTGGGGACAATTTGAGCAATGAGTGAAGTAGCCTTGGTTTATAACCAAAGCATAAAATCAGTATCCACAAGTCTATATGGATATAAATGAATGACTGAATAAACTGGCACATGGGAGTGCTTGGTTGCTGCATCCTTGAGGATGCAGAACATCACTCACTCCCCACTGTAACCTTGAGCTGGCGGAGTGATTTCCTTCCAAGAACACAGTGTGCAGAAAAGAGAAAGTGGAGGAACTGCAGTAAGTCAAGCACGGCCTCAGGCAAGAGACTGGTTCACATCCACAGCCAGAAATCACCTTAATAACCAGGTCCATAGACATGACATAATGAAAGTAACACTTCACTGAGTACTCTCTGACCAAAGCCCATCACTTCACTGATCATGAGTAAAATAGCAGAACCCATCTGGGGACGGCATCCCACAACCACCTGGGCAAGTGCCTCGCACGGCTGAGATCAGCAAAAACAAGAAGAGTATGAGAATCTGTCACAGCCAAGAGGAGCCTAAGAAGGGCGGGTGGCTGAATGGCGAGGTGCTCTATACAGAATCCCAGTCCAGAAAAAGAACATCAGGTACAAATCACGGAAACGTGAGGAAACGACCTATGGGCACTAACGACTGGCAGTAGCATGCTCTTCTAGCCATCGGGCTATAGTGACAAGTAAGATGCTATAACGAGGGGGGAACAGGTGGCAGCTATCTGTGTTAGCCAAGTTTCCCTACATCTAATACTGTTCTAAATAATAAGTTCCATTAAAAGAGGAAGGGGAGAAAGAACTGGAGGAACAGGAGGAGAAGATGCGTGTGTCTCAGTAGGAGTTGACCTGAGGGAGGGCAGCTCAGCACGTTCATGATGGGGCTCAGGTGAGGGAAACGACATGTCATTATACACCCAAAAGTTGTAGGGAGATGAGCAAGTCTGTGAGGGACCCAGGGAAAGGAGCTCATGTTAACCATCTGAGTCCACGGGCCATCCTTGTGACCAGTATTCAATATCAGCATGCACAGTGAGGCATTTGGGGTTCATTACACCTGATTCACTAAAGGAGGATTCAGTAAAGGAAAATTTCTTTGATCTTCACGGTCTTCTAAAGAAGAGATATCCAGTCCTGTAAAGATCCCTTTGTTCTGCCAAGGTCTTCTGTAGATTCACGTATACCGAGAGCTGAGTTTGGGAGGGGACTAAGGGGACAGATGCAAAGGAAAGAAGGCACAGCGAAATGCAGAAGACTGAGGACTCTGCCAGTGAGAGCCCTTCTGGTTGGTTGGCTTGAAAGACTTTTACAACAAGAGTGGGAAAAGTATTGGTTTAAGCAGTTTGCCACACCATGAGACGCTCCTTGGTAGTCATCACTGATGTTCTGCTGAAGTAATGGCCCAGAATGCTCCCAGTTTGACTGGGCAAAGAAAAGAGGCTAAGAGCTTATCCAGGTGCCTTTGTGGGTTGAGAGAAGAAGAAACTAAGCTGACCCTTTATCAGTGCATCATCCTTCCTTGGTCCTTTCCCATCCTCAGTTTCCAGGACCAGCTTCTAACAGGCCAGCATGTCTACTTGCTGAGGAGAAAGATCAAACCTGTGAGCAGCCTCTGTGCTTCTTCTGCCCCACCTACCACCCAATCTCTCTGCCTGCCACTCAACTCTGCTGCCAGCTACCCAGTCCTGGCTTAGGCTTGGCACATGTAGAGAATCAGAGGACCTGAAGTACAGGGAGGACAGACACTGTGGAAGCAGAATTCTGCATCTGGTTTGACTTGGCTTTCCTTTCCCGATGTCCCAAATGGTCTTCTTCCATAAAGTCAGAATTCTGGATTTCCTTTTTTATACTCTGGCATTCCATCAATTAAGAATTCACTTAGATGGGGGAGATGGAGAGATGGCTCAGCAGTTAAGAGAGCTTGCTTTTCTTCTAGAGGATTGAGTTTGTTTCCCAGAACCCATTATTGGGCCCTTTTCTGGCCTCAGCAGGCACCCATGTGACATATACATGCACACAACAAACACAGATTCGTACAAATAAAAAGTGTAAATCTTTAAGAATTCATGTAGACAGATCAAAAAAGTTCATTTACATGCAAATATTTCCTGACTGTTAAGGGACCAGAGAATGAATTCCTTGGTTTATCAGTTCTCTTTGCATTAAACCCTGAGAGGCAGTAATGTGTGCTTAGGGACCAACAGGAATGGTGCTGTAGTTTGGATCTTGAATGTCTCCTGAAAGCTCAGGTTTTGAAGGTTTGGTCGCCAGCCTGGGATGTGACTGAGAGGGATAGTGGCACCTTTGGGAGGTAGGGCTGACAGGGAGAAAGACAGGCTATTGGGAGCATGACCCCCATGGGAATATTGGGACCTAGCACACTTTCTTCTTTCTCTTGGCTTCCTGGATGCCAGGATATGAGCAGCCTCCTCAGCCATATGTTCCCACCATGATGCTCTGGGCCACCACAGGCCCCAAAGCAGTGCAGTCAACCAGCCACAGACATGGAAAAAATAAACCTATCTTCCTTGCAAGTTGTTTATCTGAGGTATTTTGTCACAGTGATGGGTGAGCTGTGTGGTGGGAGAAGGGCCAGGGTGGCAAAGCAAGGCCTTTGGGACAAAAGAAGGAGCCCTAAAAGAAAGAGGAACACAGAAAGGGCCACGAGAAGATGCCATAACTCACTCTGCTCACATCAGAATTTCACTTTCTGAGGCCACAAGGATTCAGGAAAGGAAAAGGAGGGAACTGGTTCCTAATCCTCTTTCCATCTCCTCCGCTCCCAAGCCTTTCTGAAGATCCTCCGACCAGGAGTCCTTTAGACTCTAAGCCTCTTCCTCAATAGCACAACACTCACAGTTGCCATAGATCTCTCTAGAGACAAGACAGGAGTTTTCCTGCCTAAGTGCGTTCTCCTCACATGTGGGGAGAAAGGTTAAACGCACTTTATGAAGTGGGTGCTTACACCACAAAGCTCCTTTACTTTTTTCTTTTATTCTTTCTTTCTTTTCTTTCTCTCTTTCTCCCTTTCCTTCTCCCTTTCTCTCTTCTCATCATGGCAAGCCCTTGGCTTTTTTTGTAATTAAAGGTACATTAGTATAGGGCAGGAGTCACATGAAGTCCATCATCATATCCCCACCCACACCCCACTTTGGTGCTGGAGATAACTCACTTTTAAGGGTGCTTCAAATGGGAGGCTTCACACTGATGCAAGGAACAATGCCTGTTTATTTCAGAGAAGGAACCTGAGGCTTATAAATTGAAGTCACCTTCTAGAGGTGGCATAGCTTGAAGGGACAAAATTGGATCGAGATGACCACCTGCCCTACATGCAGTAGCAACACAGGGTCACCATGAGAATGAGACACACAACTGTTCCCATAGCAGCCTATGACCAGGAGAATCAGACTGCTGAGTTAATGAACCAAGCTTCAGGGCCTCACATGCCCAGGCCTCTCCCAACCTAACACAGACTCTACAGAAATCTGTCCACATCTGCTAATAACTACTTGGAGGAAACCAAATTTCAAAAGGGAGAATGCTAAATGAGCCTCCAGATGGCCCCAGTACCCCACTGAGGGGCCTTTCTCTGGAAGGGTACAGAAGAAGCTAGGCAGAAAAATGAGCTTTGTAGGGAGTGTCCCCAGAACAACTCACATGATCCAAAGGGCGCAAGGATCTGAAGTCGCAGACCATCGTACTTGTAGACACTGAAATGAATCTGGTGAGATGGAGGCTGGATGCTTGTGTCTTACCCAGGCCGTGATTACAAAAATGCCATAAACAGAGGGAATGATAAACAGAAGAATGCATTGCTTAAAGTTCTAGGGACTGGAAGTGTGAGACAAAGGCACCAGCAGACCCAGTGTCTAGGGAGGCTTGTTCTCTGACTCACACAGTGGGGCCCATCAAGCTTCCATGTCTTTATTTATAACTCATCCTGATCATGAGGGCCCCATCCTCATTACCCAATCACCCCCCTAAGCCTTGTCTCTCAGTGTTCCTCACACTGGGAGTCAGGATTTCAACCTCTGAATTTTGGGAGGACACAGTCCACAGAGGGCGGACCTTAGGAAAAATTTGAAAGGACTTTTATGTCATCTTCAGGAGTTTCCACTCTAAAAATCCCCTCCAAGATGACAAGACGCTTAAGCGAATGTCATCTTTCATTTCGCACTTAGGACAGCTACTCTGACTGGAGAATGGAGACAGAGTCCTGTAAAGAATGTGGCAAAGATCCATACCATGACAACGCTGGTCAGCGTGTGAGGCAGAGACCATGACAATGCTGGTCAGCCAGCAGAGCAGATGCAAGATGCTGAGAAAGCATTCAGGGTGACCGTGTTATAAGTGTGAGCCCTCCATGTCAAGGAGGGTCTCCGTGCGTGGCTCAGGGTGCGTGAGTGAAGCTCTGCCTGTCACCTCCTTTGTCCCTGCGCTTACATAGAAAATATTATATTAAGATGATTAGAATTATATTACAGTGTGCTTTGTTATAAATGTTAAAGTGGTAATTTGAATAATAGGCTAATAGAGACAGATACATTTAATATGGCATTAGAAACATCATGTGACGGGCTGAGGAGAGGACTCAGCAGGTAAAAGCACTTGCTGAGCCAGCCTGATGACCTGAGTTTGAATCTCAGAACCCACGTAAAGGTGGGAGGAGAGAACCAACTCCACTCCTCTGATCTCCACACGCACACTGTGGCATGACTTGCCCGCATGCCCACAGCATAGACAAGCACAGCAATAATAACAAAAAAAAAGTTTAAAAAACTCACTTCACTTTGATTTCCAAAAAATATGTTAGTTCTCATCTATAACTGCAGAAGTATAACATCAAAATCAGGGCTTTGACATTGATTGTATCTGATCTCTAATCCAGCTACAAGTGGCATCAGTTGTCCTAATGAGGATTTTTCCTGGGTCTCTGGCATCCAATTCAGGATGAATTAGAATCTCTAAAGCTGGAATTAATGGTCAAGGGTTAGGCATGCTTTTAAGGCAATTCAAAATGCTTGTCTTCTAAGCCTTCTTGGGCTTTGCCCGTCTCGCCGCAGTGCATGCAGGTGCTCATTTCGCCCCATCTCCCCTCCAAGTCTCTACAAATTAAGGCTTCATCTCTTTCGAAAAACCTTTTGTTGCTCTTATTTGTGTTTCTTTAGTTAGAAAATTCAACTTTTCTCATAATTTGGTCCATTTATACAATTTTCTTGAACTTCCTATTCAAATCCTTTGCTTTTCTCTTCTGTTGAGGTTTCATGTTTGGTTCTAATACATGGTTGTTATTCATGTTGGTATTGTGTGCAAAGCTTACATATTCAATGCTCAGTTCTTACCCTGACAAAGAGTTTTGTGTTTGTTTTACTTGAATTATCAAATAGCATTTCCCTTCTTCAGTTTGGAATTAATTTTGCCTGTGTGTCTTCTAGTTCAAGAACAGGACACAGAAGTAATCTGGTAGAAAATCCCCCAGAACAAAGAAAAAGGAAATCAGTGTGGTCTGTGTCTCGAGTGCAAGCACACAGTTCTGCTTGTCATGACCTTGTAGCACAGAGCCCCCAATCAGAATATGTGTGTTATCCTATGGGGGAGCAAAGACATAGAACTGTACGTGGAAACTGACAGAGGGTATGAAAGGCTGGGTCTTTCTTTGTTCAAGGCTCTGCTCTTGAGAGCTATCTCATGGAGCCAGGTGCTAGTGTGAATAAACTGCTGCTCGGAGGAAAGAAATGCCTCGGTGTCCCATCCATATGCACACAGTGCCTGCAACAGAGGAGGGTTGGGGTAAAGAGCACAGGCTGTGAGATCCCACAAATACAATGCTGAGTCTTAGCCATGCCTGGTGACTTCTGGATGGTTGGCCTCACTGCGTTTCAGTTTTCTTGTGTGTAACATAGGAGATGGAAGCAGGATGTGGCAAAGACGAAACAAGGTGCGGTGTGCAGTGCCTGCATGGCGGCACTCGCTTTGCTGCTCCCGCATGAGTCTTACTGTTTTAATTTGGCCTCCTGAGCACCACATTCAGAGAAACCTTGATATGGTGGGGCATGTGCAAAACAGAACAGGAAGGACAGACAGACACAGCACCTGAAAGTGAGCTGCAGAGGACGGAGGTGGAAATGCAGGGCCTTAAAGAGAAGCCATGGGAAGGGCTAGTTGGGGAGTACTTCCTGGCAGCTTGTACAGCATCAGCTTGGGCTTTAGGCCCAGGACACTCCCTGCTTGGAACCCTGCAGCACTGGAGGCTGGAAGTTAGGCTGATGTCATTTTGGTGGGCTCACTTTTTTATGTTGCATAGACACCTGTCCTTTGGTGATACTCCAGTTTCCTAAGGTCTCTGCATGTTGGCTCTGTTGGGTCTGGCGTTTTTACTTGTCAATAGCACTTACAGCCTCACAATTATGAATGAACTTGAGAACATGTGGCCTAGTACTTGATGCATAGTAGGCACGCATCTACGGCAAGGTCCTTTCATTCTTGCCTCCATCTTCTTCCCTCTCTTCTCCATTTGCTTGGACATGCAAAAGTGATCTATTGTGGTTCTACTCTATACTCAGCACCTGCTGTGTGATGCTGGGCAAGTAACATACCCTCTGAACTTCACTTTTCTCCTTTATAAAACATGGTTTGAGCTGGGGAGGTGGCTCAGTGGATAAAGCACTTGCCATGCAAGTGAGTTCAAACTTGAGTTTGAATCTCCAGAACCCATGGAGTAAGCCTATAATTCCAGTGTTCCTATGTTAAGATAGGAACTGGAGACAGGAGAGTCTCCAGAATCTTTCAGCTCAGCTAGCCTTGTGCGGGCAGCAGTAAACAGCAAGAGACCCTATCACAAATAAGGAGGAAGGTGAGGACCAACACCCAAGGTCTTTCTCTGGCTTCTACATGAATGCGATGGTATGTGTGCATCCTCCCTCACACACAGGAACATGTATACATGCACACAGACTAGTTAAAAAACATGGTATGGGGGACGAGCTGCTCTCTAAGGGCCATTTCAACTCCAACATTCTGGAATTTTATCATGTAAATTTAGCATTATTTTTCATCTCTGTACACTCACATTTGACAAATCTGTCAACATCAGAACCAACCTGGAGGAGGGAGGCGCCTACAGCCCAAAGTATGAATGCTGGAGGATCTTTAAAGGAAGCCTCCATCCTGAGCCTCTAAAGCCTTCCTTCCCGACTCACTGCCCCATAAACACCAATTGTTACCATGACCCCGGAAGCCAGGCTCTGTCTTATCAGGCTCAACCAGCTAACTACTCACCAGCCCCCAGCTATGCCTATGGTGGGGGGAAAGGCTGAATCCTTTCCAAACTGAGCATGGAAATGTACAGAACACTGCGTGAGACCTTCATGAGTCAGAACACGTTCACCACCACAAAGGGATCATCTCAAGGAAATATGTAGCTATGCAGAGCTTGGGAAAAGGGCCTAAGAGCTCCCAGCCCTGAAAACAGTAACAATTTGGCCAATCCATAACTGTCCTATAGTCCAGCAGAGTTAAAGAAGAAAGCTTTTGATGGTCCAGTCACCATCTTGAATCCTGATGAGGAGCCGAAAGTGCTGAGCAACCCCTGCTGGCCCATGGTCCACCTGCCCCAGCTGATGTTTCTCAGAGCCACAGCAGCCTCACTTCACCCTCTGCCTGTTTTCAGGCATTGGAGGCAATTCCCTATGCAGAACTTGACCATCTTTGGGTGTCCTGTGTCATGCAAATCTGTTGGAGGTGGGAGAAAATAGAGAGAGGAAGTCCAAGCAACAGTCCCTGTCTATTTGCTATAACCAGAAGCAGAGCTCGTGCGTGTGGGGCACTCTTCCTCTCTCACTCTGTGCTTCTCGAAGCTCTGACAGACTCGGCTACCTCCAAGTGTTACCTGCCACTCTGAGGTCATTGTAGAACTCCAGCATGACTAGACTGTGGGGGTCAGCCTTCTACCCTAAGATATTTAGGACAAATATGCCATCCTAAGAATTCACAGGAATTCTTGGTGGTGCACGCCTTTAATCCCAGTGCTCAGGAGGCAGAGGTAGGTGGATCTCTATGAGATCAAGGCTAGCTTGGTCTACATAGTGAGTTCCAGGCCAACTGGGACTACAAGCAGACTTTGTCTCAAAAAGACCAGAAAGAAAAAAAATCACAGGAGCTTCCACATGGACCATGTGGAGTAGAAGGATGCTAATCTCTTAGGAATGGTATTTCTGGTTAGGAAATGCTCAGTTGAGCCTCAGTTTCCCTTCTTGTCCCTCTGAGCTACATGGCTTTGAAGCTGACATGCTTTCTCCACTTCCCAGAAAAGACAAAATTCCTAGGGTTTCCTGTCTAACAGACTAAGAGTGGCCAAGCATCACAGCTGCTTGTCCTGTGCCAAAACATCTGCATCTGCTTGCAGCTGGTCTGGGATAGCCTACTCCATCACGTGATGTCCAGGGTGAACAGGCAGGAGAATGATAAAGACTACGGGGCTCTGTTGAAGGAAGAAGAAAGAAGAAAGACTACCACAATCCCTTGACCCAATAGGCAGCCAAGCAAGGCTGACTGTACGGCAATGATCACGGGTGTTCTATCCCACAGTTGCAAGCAAAATGGATGCCTTGGGATGGTAGTTGTCCAGAGGGTATATAACAGCATTTGACAGGGCTGTCAATGGCCACTGGCGGCTAGTGGGTAGAGGCCGGGGATGCCGCTAAACAGCTTAGAATGCACACAGGACAGCCCCATAACAGAATTACCCAGTCCCGAATGTTCACAGTGCCGCAGTGGAGACTCCCTGTCCTCAGACCTCAGCTTCCTGACAGTCACACTCACCCTGTGGACCCTCCAGCTCACGCTTAGAAGCCCCTTTGCCTAGGCCACACCCAGGAGTCCACGCACACACCCATTTACCTCTCCCACCATCAGAGGACACAGAGGCAGTCCCCCGGCTGCCCCCGCCCTGGGTGTCTCTCCAGCGTGGCCCCTTGCTCCACTCTTCCCGCTCAGAACCGGCCCTTCTACCCCTGCAACTCTCCAACGCAAACATGTATCAGGGTTTGGGCTGGACTGCAAAACTGTGTCTCTAGGTGATGCAGAAGCCGCTGCTCTGGGTACCAGACTCTAAAAAGCTTCCTCCCACACCAGTTTCCCTGTGATCCAGTCCCCAGGAGGCCCCTGTTCTTGGCCTTTCCTCACATCTGAGCTCCACCTGGGCATCTAGCTCACATGCCATCTCTTCCATCAAGCTGTCACTGGTGGGAGAAAAAAGACCTCTGCCACTAACTACCCTCAGCATCACAGCCTGTCTTTTTTGCTACTTTTTCTTCTTTCAGGGACATTATGCAAATCATGCTTATCAGTCAGGCACACTCAAAAGGAATAGCTGAAGAGGCCTTGATAACCAAAGCTATTTACAAAGGTGTGGACAGGATTAAGGGGCTCTAGCAAGGATGGAGAAACACCCTGGACCTAGTGACTGTCAGAAGTCCCCAACCCAGAGCTAGGATCAAGGTAAAGAGGAGGTAGCTAAAATCAGAAGAGGTCACCTGACAGGAGCTGTGACCTGGGAACACTGCAGACCGCAGCCATGCTGAGCAGAGGCTGGGAGATACACATGTGGGCGTCCCTCACCCCTGCCCACCATGTCCTGCCAGTGCCTCTCCCTTGCTGCATCCTGGGAGACAGAGGTAAGGAGCAGGTGGCCACAGTGTGTCCAGAGCAGACCTCCAGGACTCTGAACAGGGTAGGGCTGGGGGTGGGGAGCAGGTGGCCACAGTGTGTCCAGAGCAGACCTCTAGGACTCTGAACAGGGTAGGGCTGGGGGTGGGGAGAAAAGCACACAGAAGGATCTTCTAGGAGGAGCAAAGCGGTATGGCATGGCCTCCCTTCCTTCTATGAAACCCCATAGGATGGGAGTCAAATCAAAATTACCCAGATCTACAATGGGCCCAAGGCCTGTGGGACATGGTAGGCCATTAAAGGTATTTGGCAGTGACTCCATCATTAGCTGGCAGATATGTCTAGTGATTAATTCTTAGACCTTTTATGGAAGCTGGTCACTTGTACTATCAAGCATGTTCATGACACCACAGAGAAACGACAGCCAGGAACCAGATCTCCCCATTCCCCAGCTCCATCCACCATTTTTTCCATCCTAGGAAAGAATATTAAGTTGGGATTCATCAGATTTGTGGAGGACAAATGATTTCCTTAGGTTTCAAATAATTAAGGAAAACACAAAAGGAAAGCTCACTCTTTTTAAGTAAAATATAACCAAACTGAATACAAGGAAATGGAGAGCAAAATATATTTGTACTAAGAGTGATAATGGGCTTAAATCTACATAATTTGTTTTTTTTTACATTTTATTTTTTGTATATGTATATGGTATATGTGTAGACAGAAGTGCCAAAGTGCATATGTAGAGGTCAGAGAACAACTTACAGGAGTCAATAGGCCCCAGGGATCAAATTCAGGTCATCAGCTTTGGTCACAAGCACCATTATCTATTGAGTCATCTTGTCAGCTCCCAAATCCACATAATTCTTATAAACATATAAGAAAATCAGCTGGAACTTGAGAGATAGTTTCCTCCTCTGGCACTGCTGGCTACCAGTTACTAAGCACTTGCTCTGTGCCAGGAATGACACTGAGAGCTTCATACATGTATCACTTAATCCTCCCCTACTAGCATTTGAACTAGATGCTGGCAAGCTATAGTCATTTCCAGCTTTTCAGATGGTAACTCTGAAGTCATGAGAAGTTATACAAAATGCCCAGGTTCTCATGGCTGGAATTAAAACCCAGATCTGCTTAGTCAAACTCAAACCTCGGTATGTTAAGAACCCACATGGCTGGCGAGACACAGGTGGGAAAGTAAACTCACATTTCCTGGCTGAGATTGGGGAACTTAGCCTTCTGGGAAGCAACCTGACAAACTCATAGGAATGAAGACTGAAGCACACCTTCTGCTGGGGGCAGGAGTTTGGTTCACTGTGTCAAGCTCAGGGCACTACCTCTGCACTCCTGAGTGGGAAGAGAGACAATTTTTTCAGATACGGCCTAAACTGTGCTTTCACAGACATGACTCAGATCCCCCTAGGAGTGGCTTCCTCTGAAAGACACAGGTAGAGGGTGAGGTGCTGGTCAGCTCCTGAGTGGGATCAGGGATTGGTTACAGTCCTCCTGGAGACTATGAACTGTGTGACTCAGAGACAAGGCACCAGGAGGACATGCACAACTTTGCTCAGAGCTTGTTTACCTTCCAGAAGGTTCCCAAATCAGACCACTATCCTGGCTATAGTTTGTTGCAGAGGTGACAGGAGTTGATTTTAGAATGAGTGGGGTGGCAGGCATGGGGGAGCTACCTCATTAGCTGAAGGAGATTGTTCTGTCCCCTCACAGGAACTCTGGGCCTTGTAGGGGCCTCCTGACCTTCATCCTGACTTCCCGAAGCGGTACAGGACTTGAGTGTGTATGCTTCCTCCCCGTGGTCTCCTGGTGATGCCACCTCTCTAGCCTAGTGCAAGAGGGTGCTGTAGCCCTGCGCTTGAATCCCGCACCTGTGACTTCCACACTTTTTAGTCTCATGAATCACTGAAATGTTTATGGTCCTCCTCTGTCAATACTGGAAGGTACCCGGGCATTCCATCACAAAATAAATGCATGAGGTGTTGCATTTACCAAGCAGTACTTACCAACCAGACCAAGAGAACACACTTGGCCTAGACACGTAACAAGGACTTGATAATCCTTCCTCTCCGCTCTCTCGTTTCCCTTCTGCTCTCTCTCCAGCACGGCAGAGGCAAAAGTCCTCTGCTGCGGTCTTCAACAGTAAGTTTCTTAAACTTTTTCTATTCATGACCCTTTGTCATCTGAGAAATCTGCACATAATCCTGGGCATACAGGTATATAAAATAGGTATACAAATCAAACATTTACCGATAATCAATCATAAAGGGCTTTGTTTTAAAATAATTTGGGGGGTGGTGTTGGAGAGATGGCTCTGCAGCTCAGAGCACTGGCTGCTCTTCCAGGGGACCCGGGACTGGTTCCTCACATGGCAGCTAATAACCATCTGCAATTTCAGTTCCAGGAGATCCAACACCCTTTTCTGGCCTCTATGGGCATTGCATGACATGGGTACACTTACATGCAGGTAATGCTTTCATACACACATAACTAAAAAAAATTAAAGTTAAAAACAATTCTTTAGTATACATCCACATATAATTTTACCATTTATTAAAAATGAGATGAGTGTGCTTGTTTATTTGCTTGTTTATTTTCTTACAAATAATTAAATTCTGGCTGAACAGTTAATGCTTCAGAGTATAGGATATCATCAACATTTTTAGAATTGACAGATATTTTGATTTTATAATCAACAATGCTAAGAATACCACTTTGCAAAAGTACATAGTACAAAAGTATGTTTAGGGCCATCTAAAAACTTGTTGGAAATTGTCCTAATCCTAAGCCAAAGGTCATTTAATAATTTTTTAAAATGAAACTCAATAATCCAAACAGCAATTTAAAAAATCAAATATTCTAACACAATACAATCCAGAGACATCTTAATTTGATACAAGCCGAGGAATGACATTAGGAAAACACTGAAAGTGTTTGTTTTTATAATTAAAACACTGTGTCTATAAGATCAGAAAACTCCATATGTATAACAGTGTGTGCTGTTAAAACACCATCGTTTGAACACATAATAGTCTCAAATCTGAACCAAGATGCCAGATCTGGCATTCATCAGTGTGGTATGGTTGATGGTATACTCAGTGTGAAGTGTGAATTGTGTGTTCAGAAACAAGGCAGCAGTGAAGCTGGCGATGCATCTCAGGTAAGTGCTGCCAGAGCTGTTAGGGTTCATTTTGCCTTCCATTGTGCACTATTTTTTGTGGCTATGAATTTATGAGCCTTTGCTCTTGCCAAGTTCTTTCTAACCGCACATTCAGTTATGTGACCCCGGAGTGCTGGTGCAGGCTGCAATCCCAGCACTCAGGAGACTGAGGCCGAAGAATCCTGAATTTCAGTCTAACCTGGGCTACATAGCAGGTTCCTTCTGAGACTTGGGGGAAGGAGTTGCTAAGTAATAGGGACTGGCCTAGCATGTGCAAGGCCCTGGTTCCACCTCTAACACCACACAAGCACGTAGACACACATACACACATGGGCGGGTACGTGTGCACACACACAAATCCTTTGAAGAGGAGTATTTCACAGTAAATTATAGCCATCTTCCCTGTTAGCCCCTTCATATTTCAGTCTGCGTCTCTAAATTTGCTCAGTGAAAATACAGTTTATCACGTGAACAAGATTATCTAATTTTTAAATATTGTCTGCTTTTGTAGCTTTAGCAAAATACCCAAGACTAGGCAATTTAGAAGGGTCAGAAATGTAGTTTTTTCACAGACTTGGATCCTGGAAATTCCTAGATCAAAGTGCTTGAAGTCCAAGCCTTCCAGAGGGAAAGATTGTTATTTCCTCATAGGGAAGAAAGTGGAAAGACAAAGGATCAAACTCCCTCCTTCAAGCTCTTTCTCCAAGTTCCTAACTCCATTTTGGTCTCAATAACCATCTAAAGATTCCACTGTGTGTGTGTTTGTCTGTGTGTGTGTGTGTGCGCGCGAGTGTTTTTGTGTGTGTGTGTATGTGTGTGTTTTTGTGTGTGTGTGTTTGTATATGTGTATGTGTGTGTGTTTGCGTGTCTGTGTGTCTATGTGTGTGCGTGTGTGTGTGCAAGTGTTTTTGTGTGTGTGTTTGTATGTTTGTGTGTGTTTGTGTGTGCGTTTGTGTGCGTGTTTGTGTGTGCGTGTGTGTGTTTGTATGTTTGTGTGTGTGTTTGTGTGTGTGTGTGTTTGTATGTTTGTGTGTGAGCCTGTGAGTGTGTGTGTGTCCATGCGTGTGTTTGTGTGTGTGTGTTTGTGTGTGTATGTGTGTGTGTTTGTATATGTGTGTATGTGTGTGTGTTTGTGTGTTTGTGTGTGTGTGAGTGTTTGTGTGTGTGTGTTTGTGTCCGTGTGTGTGTTTGTGTGTGTGTTTGTATATGTGTGTGTTTGTGTGTGTGTTTGTTTGTGTGTGTTTGTGTGTGTGTGTTTGTGTGTGTGTGTGCACGTGTGACGAGGCCAGACGGGTCAGAAGCTGGTGTCCATATCTTCCTCAGTCACTTGTCATCTTCTATTTTGATACGTGGTCTCTCACTGAACTTGGTGCTCACTAGACTCTCTGACCAGCAATACCCAGGGACCCTCCTGTCTTCGTCTTCCTGCACTGGGATTACAGACATGTGACACATATCTGACTTTATGTGGGTGTGAAGATCAAACCAGGTCCTTCATGTTTGTAGCGCAACCACGTCCGCAACCAAGCCATCCCCCAGCATCAAGGCTCCACTTCTTAATACAGCTCCATGGGAGAGTAACTGTCAACATGTCCTCCCCCTCTCCCGGAGACCCCGGTGAGACAGGATCTTGATATGTAACCTAAGCTGGTCTGCAATTCACAATGTAGCCCAAGCTGGCTTTGAACTTAAGATTCTCTCCTTCAGCCTACCAAGTGCTAGAATTACAGGCCTGTGCCACCACACCTGGCTTCAACCTGAATTCTGGAGGAGGCACCTTTGAAGCATAGCAGCATCTCATACTCAGGTTCCCAAGTGGTCTCCAGAGCATCTTTTTCTGGTGACTTTCTGTACCCAACATCCAATATCCTCAATAAGCATCACTTAGAAAACTATTTCAGGTGTTTCCATTAACATCACATTTGCCAACCTCAAATAGGGAGACCACCAGTCACCTCCCACCTGCATTTCGGCAGCCCCGGTCCCCTTTCAAAACTGCTTTGCACTGAACAGCTGGAAGTTCAGGAAGAAAGAGTCACAGGTCAGAGGTGTGTGCAGAGGTAGGGTTCCCAGGTCACAGGTCAGAGGTGTGTGCAGAGGTAGGGTTCCCAGGTCACAGGTCAGAGGTGTGTGCAGAGGTAGGGTTCCCAGGTCAAGCAACACTGCAGAGGAACAGAGAAGTGAGGCGCAAAGAGTCCTTTCTTTTTCCCTATGTTGAGAAGCCACTTTGGGCAATTTCACTACCCCTCTGAATGGTGCTGCCCCAGATGCACGCCAGGAGTAGTAGCCTTGAAACACCATGTTGTAGGGGTCAACGTCCTTTCCCTGGTACTAGCCCTAATACAGTCTGCTGGTCTCAGCACTGTCCAGGGTTCTCAGTGGCTGAGGAAGTATCATCATCTACCTTGCCCCTGGCTTCCAAACCTCCTTAACAAGGAAAAGGAATGGGAACGTCTCCCAGGAAGAGCGTCCCTCACCTTCTCCAGGTGATGACAACAGACTCTGTCACTCTCTGTGGGCTGGAGTCAAACTGACCTCTTCCTTATCTGTGAAGCCTGCTAGCACAAGACCACAGTCCGTGCCTGGCTGTGCCTGGGGCCTAGCCACCATCAGCCGAAGATCTAGGAAAGTTCCAGAATTACGACACAGAGTTCAACATAATGAAGCACTCAGGCCAGGCCTTGCTGGTGGCCTCTGGAGAGCACCTGGCCTCTTGGGAGAGGAGGAGTGAGGCAGTCACCAGATCGGGCCTGTGGCCGTTCACTTCCCTCCATTCCCATCGGGGAGGTCGCTGCTGGGGAACTTGGACCCGAGCCTGGGTTATGATCTGTAGGAAATGTTACCTATCACTGAACATATAGGCAATTTCCTCCTGGAAGTGTTGACTTGTGAATCACTTCTACGTGTTCATCGTCTGCCCACACTCCTCCGTTTCTTTCTCTGTACTAACACATCACACTCTCTACCTACCTAACTAGACCTCACTGGCCAGTTTCTCTACACACAGGTAGAATGGCCCTGCCACAATTTTTAACTTCACATCCTTCCGTTTTCCAGAGGGGGCTGCACATGGAGGGTGGAACTAAAGTTCAGCTTTCGGAACTTGAGGTAGCTGGGTCTCAATCTGGACTCTGCCAGTCACTAGACAAAGTTCAAGGGAAGGCTGTGCTTGGCTGAGGTCTTAGCAGTCAAGCTGCCAGTATCACTTATCTACCCAATCAAGACACAAAGACAGTAGACTTCAACTAACAAGTTAGAAAGGCAAGTGGGATGCTCACAGTGGCCTTCCTCGATAGAGCAGAAACCAGGGGACACTCCAGGCTTTTCTGACAGCGGCTGTGTGATGCTGAATAAGTTCTGTAGGAGGCTAGGCCTTGAGTTTTCAGCGATCAGCGGGAGTTGTCTGGGAGGTACATCAACACGTCTAGTAGTATAATAAAAGAGCTGAACTGTAACACAGAAGAGGAAGTGCACTTGGTCCGAGTAGGTTCCCTCTCTGAAGGGATCTCGGCGATGCAGGGCAGCACCACTCTTCACCTGCTCACTGTGCGGTGACCTCTGCCCCCTGTGATCCGTAATTCCTGTACAGAACGTTAAAACCCAAGAAGGAAGGTGATTAACAGTCACTACATTTCCTGAGATAACCACAAGGGTGTTTATATGCTTCCCAAGAGCTGTAAGACTCGAGAAGTATGCCATTTGTGGGCAGAGAGAATGCCATAGAACACATCCTCATAGGAAGACAACATCCCTCTGACTTTGTACTCTGCCATCACATGTCTTCCACCCCTTGCAAAGGACCCCTGATGCTCTCTGGAAGTTCCCTGAGCATGTCAGTGATGGGGCCTTGAAGGTACTGCACTCAGCACAGACGTACCTTTGTCCCTACTGGCTGCGCTCCCTCTGTACCTAGGGAAGGTCTGCCCTGTCTTCCCCTCCCACGGCTGTGAAGGTTCACTCACAGCCAGCAATAAGATTGGTACAGGGAAAAAGTCTGAATGATAGACCCTGGATGGACTCCCTTCTTCCCTCCCATCTTTTCCAAGGAGAGTAGTTCTCCATAGCCTCAGGAGAATGGGGAAACCATATCTGGTTTCTGATTCGGTAGGTCCGAGGCAAGGTTTGGCTTGTTCTTGATATGAATGATCAGGTCTAAAACTTCACTGCAGAGTGTCTGCCCATATCTGCCGTTTTCTAGTGTGAACTCAGTGTGAGGCGTGTGCGTGTGAACGATCTATGCACTCCACCCTTGCAGGTGCAGAGCAGCCGGCTGAACTGGGCTCCCTCGCCTCCCAGCCGGGAGCAGCAGAACTGACACAGTGTGTATGGGAATCCCCAGTGAAAACGACAGGGTCAAGGGAAGTCTTAGGAACTATCTTGTCAGGATGCCAGTTGTCTGATCTTGGATGCTTTTCAAGCCTTAGGGGTCCCCTGGCCTTTCCCAGGGGTGCCTGCCTACTCTGGGCTGGGGGCTGAGGTTTCTGATTCTCTCCTTTGACCTCAGCAACTTTTCATTCCTGTCCCCAGTCTTCCACTTCACAGTTCTTTTGAAGAAAGCCCAGCAAGGCTAAAAGTTGGCCAGAGAATCCTGGAATGAGATTGAC
Source organism: Eospalax fontanierii (assembly GCA_035773235.1). Taxonomy (NCBI): domain Eukaryota; kingdom Metazoa; phylum Chordata; class Mammalia; order Rodentia; family Spalacidae; genus Eospalax; species Eospalax fontanierii. Next base: position 150,645,686 of record CM069524.1, on the reverse strand, counting down.
TCCATGTATGCCCATTTTAACGTAAACAGTCACCACTCGTGTTCCCTTATGGTGGAGGGTGGAGGTAGCGTATGTTTACACCAGGACACAAGGAGGACAGGTCTGAGCAGGGTGTCCAAACCTGAGAATCCTCGAGGAAAGGACCTACAAGGCATCAGGATGGGTCGCCGGGAGGTAGAACCGACGTGCACTAAGGTGGCAGAGGCTGGAAGGCGTGCAGAAGGTGCAGAACCCCGACTTCAGCCCAGTGATGTCACAGCTCTCTCCTCCACTGCACAGCTCTCTCCTCCTCTGGTCCTCCTCTGGCTAGCTGGTTATCTTCCAGTCTTCTCACTGTGATTCCTGAAGAATCCTGCCAGGTTGGCCTTCAGTTTCCTTTGGTTGTTTACCTGAGACAGACAATGGCTCAGAATGAGTGTTCCAGGGCCAGGAGCATACTGAGACTCTGAGCCCCAGAGGCTGCAGAGGGGCAGTGGGTCCCCTTGTAAAGGTAGGGCTGGCACAGCTGTTAAGAACAGATGCTGAGAATCTCCCCACCATAACCCTGTCCCTCTGCTAGCCTTGGGTCCGGGCCTACTCCTGCTCTTCTGCCTCAGATCTTTGAACTAGCTTCCTCAGCCAGACTAGCTTGATCCTCTAGCATAGTTTGTTAGACCCTTCACAGGCTGTCCCCACCCCCACCTTTCCGTAGCCTCTTGAGCTGCCTGACACAGACTGGCCTGCCTATTACCCTGGCAAGTCTGATGCCACCCATTGCATCTTGACTCCCAGCAGCCTGAGTGCCTTCAACCTCCTATATCCGCCAACAGATATCCCAAACCGCCCGATTACACAGGAATACTTAAAAACCCATACTCCATTAAATTTGAAAATCTAAAAGAAATGGATGAATTTCTAAATTCATGGAAACCATCAAAGTTAATCCAAGAAGAGATAATAGCTTAAACAGACACATAACAAATAAGGAAATTGAAACACTAATATAAAACATCCCAACTAAAAAATGTCCCAGATGGATTCACAGCAGAATTCTACCAGACATTCAAAGAAGATCTACAACAAATACTTCTTAAATTATTCAAAAACATAGGAACAGAGGGAGAAAGAAGTCCCAAACTCCTTCTATGAACCCAGTAACACTCTAATATCAAAACCAGGTAAAGATATAACCAAAAAAGAAAACTATAGGCCCATATCCTTAATGAACATAGACACAAAGATTCTCATCAAAGTACTTGCAAACTGAATACAGATACACAGCAAAAAGATCAACCACCATGATCAAGTCAGCTTTGTTCTAGAGATGCAGGTATGGTTCAACATATATAAGTCAATAAATGTAATAAATCATATAAACAGACTTCAAGACAAAAATCACATGGTCATCTCAATAGATGCAGAAAAGATATTTGACAAAATCCAACATGCATTCATGTTAAAAGTCCTAAAAGGAATTGGACTGGAGGGGACAGACCTCAACATAATTAAAGCTCCATATAACAAACTCACAGACAATGGAGATTTTAATGGTCCATTAAAACCAGGACCAGACAAGGCTGTCCACTGTCTCTACTCCCTTTCAATATACTACTTGAAATTCTTGCTAGAGCAATAAGGCAAGAGAAGGAAATTAAAGGAGTACTAATTTGAAAAAAAGAGGTCAAATTATCACTATTTGTAGATGATGCTCTACCTAAAGAATCCCCAGAATTCCACCAGAAAACTGGTAAAAAGATGGGCTATGGATTTGAACACAGAGTTCTCAAATGAAGACATAAAATGGCTAAAAAACCTTAAAAAGTGCTCAACATCCTTAGTAATTACAGAAATGCAGATAAAAAGCACTTTAAGATTCCATCGTTCCCCAGTCAGACTGGTGAAATGTCAAGAGACCGAAGACACCAGGTGCTGGTGAGGGTGTGGAGCAAGGGGCACACTCATTTGCTGCTGGCGGGAATGCAAACTCCCATAACCACTATGGAAAGCAATTATTAAAAACTAAAAATGAACCTACCATCTTACTGGGTTATACCACTCCTTGGCATATACCCCAAAGACTCGTCCGACTGTAGAGATACCTGCACATCCACGTTTGCTGTGACTCTTTTCACAATAGCTCAGGGATGGAAACAAAGGATACGTCCCTCAGTTGACGAATGAAAAATGAAAATGTGGTTCATTTGCACAGTGGAGCTCTACTCAGCGGTAAGAAAAGATGAAACCTGCAGGTAAATGGATGGAACTAGAATGTTATACTAAGTGAAGTAACAGACTCAGAAAAGCAAGCAATGTTATGCTCTCCCTCATTTGTGGCTCGGAGCACCAGTCCCTTATACGTGAGCGTATAACCTGATGTCACAGCAGGAGCCAGGAAAATGGAAGGGAAACCCAGAAGTACAAGGAAAGAAAGAGGCGATAGCAGGGAGCAGGCGCTGCCATAGGGGATGGGGAGAGTGCGGGAGGGGGGGACTGCAGGGGGGGTCGGCCGGGAGCGGGGAAGGGCCTGCAGGAGACAGGATAGTGGGAGGCCAGTTCCTTAGGGGGAGGCTAGGGGAAATGGAGACACTTGAATTCAGGAGGGAGGAGGGAGGTCGGACAGGGGAAGAGGGGAGAGGTGAGTGGAGCTTGGGTGGTGTGGAAGTCAAATGGAATGTGTTGGCTTGGGAACTCCCTGAGAAATACACATATGGTGTCTGGACATCAGCACGTGTGTATACTAGGGGCTGCATGGCAAGGAACACAGTGGCAGACAGGAGAGACATCCCTCTGAAGTTGGTCAGAGTAGTCCAAAGACTCCCAAAATAACACAGAGTATTGCCAGACCTCTTGGTTAAACCCCAGAAGGTGAAGGTTAGACCCTACTGTTGAAGACAGGACATACTTCAGACACAGGACTTGGAGCAACAGAGCTGGAACTTCTGCTAAAGCCCTCTCCCTGAAGACTAGCTCTCAGAGTTCTAGAGGCTGCTATGCAAGCTGCTAAGGGAGAAGAATCAACCAATGGTCCATTCCGGTTCTAAGGCCTAATAACCTCAATGACCGGCACAGCAAACTACCTCTAGTGGTGCAGTAGAGTCTCTGTTATCTGGGCCAATCAACAGTTATCTAATGGGAATTACAGCTCTCTCAGTGGGAGAGAATTCATGGGTAGCACTGTAATAATAGACGAATACCCATGGCTGGAGAGGTCACAGGTCCTAGAGAAAACCCTACCTCTGTCATATCTCTAGACACATGAACCTGCTAACTACATGCTAAATATGGATCTTCGTGTATATTTAGACAGGTGGACTGCACACCACTCATCAAAGAAGCTTCTTTTTTGCAACAGATGGAGGCTGTTACTGCTTCACAACTAGTCACACACACCCTAGGTGACACATTTACAGTGGAACCTCTCTACACCTAAGACCATGGAACGTAGTGGAACAGAGAAGGTGGAGGGAATACTAGTGCATCCTTCAGCTCTCCCTGGCAAAGCCTCCTTATAGAATAGAGTGTGATGCACACAGAAGGCCACACTTGGTTGTTTTAGACAATAAGAGACTGAAGAATGTGTGTCCCTGGATAGGATTCTCATACGAACCTTCCCCCGCCCATGGCTCTGGGACCATTACGGAAGAGGGGCAGACTGCGAGAGCCAGGGCTGGTGCACGAGCATAGGAAATGCAGCTTTCAGGCGCGTGCACACGCTGGATGTGCACATGGATGTGCACATGGATGGACAAGACCCAGAGTGGAGGGAGGGAAATGGTTGGCGGGCCTGGCCCAGCCTGGGAACTGTCGGCAACTGATGACTGCTGTGTGAGGGAGAGTGGATCTTTAAGATCTCTAGACAGACTGACTAGACTCCAGAGGATGAACTCGTACCGAAGGACATCTGTGTACAGATGTTTGACCAGATAGGATTTAACATACACGGCAGAATGCATGGAGTCCGGTGGGGTACGGAGGGAACGGATGGGCGAGGAGCCAAATTCGATGAAGCACTGTTGTATGAAATGCACAAAAACTCAGTTATATAAAGAATGCATGCTGAAAGCCTCAGCTTCTGTTTGCTTTTGAAATCAAGATTGCTTTTTAGGGTTCAAATGGCAGGTATAAGAATATTTTGACTACTGGAAATGAACCTGACTGAACCAGACACAGTAAACATTAAACCCTGAATGTGATTCCAAGTACACTGTCTGTGACTGGTCATTTCAGAGCATTAGTTTCTAGCCCTAAACAGTAAGAGCTGATTTTCAAGGTTCCGGACAGTCCGATGTGGTGAGCACTCATAGCAATGTGGCAGAGACTCTCGGCACCCTCTAATAACCATGCTACTCTCTCCCCACTAATGGGGTCCTGAATGGGGACACTTTCCCGGCCACTAGCGGTGCTAATAAACGCTGTTGGTAGTGGCTTATTGGCGACACTCTGAAAACAGGTCATCTCTGCATAATATAACCTTTTCTGCCCATCCTACCCCAAATCTGTGTGTGAAAGTCTAGGATTCAGTAGCCACTTTAATCAGTCTGAGCACAGAAGTCATGTGAAAGGCAGTCTACCAGAAGACAGAGGGAACCCAGGCCTGGACCCCCACTGGCTGCAAAGTCACGAAATCAGACTCCTCAAATTTTTTAATTTTTGCCTTTTTATTCCACACTGGGTCTCAATCTCTAGCTCAAACTGGCTTTGAACTTGTGGCATCCTCCTGCCTCAACCCCCTAAGGGCTGAGATTACAGGTTTGCAGTACTACCATGGTTGGCTTACTGAAGTCTCTTTCTGTTATATGCAGCTATCTCTCAAAAAATAAGGTGGACTTCAAAATACTTATTTTAAATCCACAGATTAGTGCTGGTCTCAGTGTTGGTAAGGCAAGCTTCTTATTGCAGCGAGCGTATAACGCAGAGGCTTGTTAGCCTGTTGAGGGGCGGAACACAGGTCAGGGGAGTGCTCAGCCCTAAACGAGACAGTCACATCACCTCCTTTAAGAGAATGTCACATCAGAGTGGATGAAAAGAATGTAATGTAGGGAGGTATGCTATTAAAGGACATCTTCTGACAATGACATAGGCAAGGCCATTGTTCAAAGTCACTACAGTTGTGGTTATCTGCACAAGATCTGCACAAGACAGTCTGGCAGCATTTCGTTATGGAAGGGAGAGTGTTCCAAAGCTCCACCCCCAAGGGACCAATAATAGCTAAAGATAGCTGGGGGAACAGTGTCACTTAAGTCACTGATGAGTGTTCCAATCTCTGCTCATGTAAGCAACTTTAACTAATCTCAGTGGGTCATACACAGAAGACAGGGAACGAGGAGGGGGCTTGTGAAGAAGGGTGTCAGCCCGAGAGGGAGGGGAGCTGAGAAGGTAACGGGGAGGTGGCTTGAATTCATTATATACATGTGTGGAACTTTGAAAGAATTAAAGTTAAAAAATAATTAAACATGATATAATAAAATGGTTCTAATTTACTATGAAAGTAAGATAGATGGTATCTGAGGAGGAGGAACATTGGTTTACACACACACACACACACGGTATTTGTAGGGGATTCTAAGGAACTTTCTAGGAGAAAATGTCCAAGCAGGTGGAAAACAGAATTAGCTGAGTGACAATACATTTAAGTATAGCTGGTGACAGTCACTGACTCCATCCAGGTTGAGCTCTTGGGTCCTACAAAAAGACGGTGAAAAGAGCTTGTATTTCATAGAACGGGCATGAAGTCCCAACTCACTGTTTTCTGACTACATCAGTGTTCTGACTCCATTAAAAGGGGAAGACTAAGACATTCCCATAGTTTTGGCAGAGGTATGGCTCAAGTGAAGTGTGGTAGCTGGAGGATTGGGGTGCAGGTTGAGGGTAAAGGAGTGTTTTGGGGGTGTTGCAGTGCTCCACAGAAGAGTATTTAGACTAGGCTTGGTCCTGAGCCTCTCTGGGATGTCCTGAGATCCTCTGGACTACTTGGCTATGGGAGGAAGCAGTGAGAAACCAGTGGGGCAGTGAATCCATCAGGCTCAGGCTAGCAACTCTGCTTGCCAGAAGGAGTCTCACACATGATTGTGACTTGAAGAGCCACCTTGACTGACAAAGGGAATTAGCTCTCAAACAGAGAACATGGGGCACCATCTGGAGTCTCAGACCTGAGGACACTTTCACATTTTTTTAAAGAAATGTTTGATCAAGGAGCACCACTTTTTCTGCCTTAAACTCCATCCCAAATGCAAATCCTGTTTATTCTGAAGGACTAACGGGGGCTACTGGAAAAGTTAAACACACTCGCCAATATCTGGAAATAGCAAATGAATTTGCGTGGATGGACAGTCTTGACAGTGAAGTTGCTTTCAGAAATGATGTCGTGGACAGGGTTAGTTTTAGTTTATACAATAAAGTGTGCATCTTCTGGGATCTCATGAGATACACATAATAGAAAGTCTGCCAGACTGATTTTCTACACACTTTCTGAGACAGGGGAGGGGCAGGGAAGAAAAGTTGAGAGGAACGGAGATGGGGAGAAAGAGAAAAACACGACAGATATCTCGTAAGGTCATCTCTCTCTAAGTTTTCTTTTATTGAATTAGGGCAAATAAAAAAGGAAACATCTAAATTTGATGTTCAAACTACCATTTCCAGTTTGATCCAGTCTTTTCTCCTTAAAAGTACATCTATGCGTGCCCCAGACTGTGAGCTGTGGACACTCTGTTCTTCCCCATCTTTGCCTCTACTGGACTTGAAAAGCATGCGGCTCCGTCTTTTATCTGGCCGTGCTCTGTCCAGATCAGACACCATATGGATCTCTTTTTCAAATTATAGTTCTTTTGTTTGTTTTGTCCTTTTACCTTTAGTTTGGGAATTCCAATCCTAAAATAACACATCCAGAAGACTTGAGAATTTCTGAATCTAGTGTAAAGTAAGAGAAAATTATCCAAAATGATGCTTAGGAAAATTTTGTTTAACATTAATAATCATTATCGTGATTATTACAGGACAGAGTATGCATTTTCACCTGTAAGTCCCACAGCAAATACACACTTCAAAAAGCACAATGTCTGTAGTTTTACATATATATGAATTGAAATCTTCACAGTAACGTCTCTCCAACTTAGTTGTTAGAACTTCCTGGGCTGTTTGTTACACAGCTGGATGGGCTGACTCCATTTGCTTTGGGAGTTCCAGGGAGGGGCTGAAGATGTCTTTCTTTACAAGCTCCCAGGTGATGCTGATGTTGCTGCTCCAGGGGACACATGTTGAGAACCACTGCCCTGCAATACATCCACTTCCTAAGAAATTCCCCTTACTCATTGTGGCTTTGTAAGAGGCACTGGCACGGGGGCCAGCACTCCTGTGCTCCAGTTGTTTTGAATAAATGTAGGGTACTCAGATGAGTCACTGAACTTCCGTGGGGATTTGCCAAGCATTTGTAGGGCACAGGATGACAGAAAATCTTTACCTTCACAGATTTCAAATGAGTAACAGCTGGAGCATTATCTGTATAGCAATCACTGGGCTCATCAGAGCAGGCTGGGGACCCAAAGAGACTCAGAGGGCATGGGCTTCAAGCTGAAGTCTGGTAGCCACAGGAGGGTGACATTCTAATGGAGATGGTATTATAATGAGACAAGAGTTCTGTGTGTGTGTGTGTGTGTGTGTGTGTGTACTATATGCAGGCACATATGGAATGATGGGATGTCTGGTATCATTTTCTACTGATCTGAACTCAGGTTTAAACAAAGGGCGGAATTACTTCCTCGTCAACAGAAAGTGCAGGGCCTAGAATTCTGGTGCTCACACAAGCCACTAGAATCGGGTCTCACCTGACTGCTCAGTGTGATGCTTTAGTGGGCCTGACCATGTGACAAGCATGGCCACCAGCAGCCCTAGCCTCATTTTCTACAGGCATAGCAACGTAAAAGCCCTGAGGTAGACACTCACTGGACCATCCGGGTCACACTTCCCACACTTGCACCTCCGTGAGGCTGAGGGACCTTAATGGACTGACTGTTCAAGCCCAGGTTATATGTAGGTATGAGGAGATGAAACTCACTCTAGACCCTGTACCGCAGTTGAGGGGTTTCTTGAAATAAGTATGGTGTTCTTTTCTAGTCTCTCTCCTCTTCTGGACTGTAGAGGAGAAAATTCAGAGCTACCACAGGTATGAATAACCATCATGGGATCCAGAAATTACCTGCGGGGCCCAGTGTAACAAAAGCTTCTCGAGTCCTGTTTCTGCTCCTGGTACCGTCTGGCATCACATCCCACTGTGTCTGCTTCACAGCACCAGAAATCCTGTAAGGAGAGCTCCCTATCTTGGGAGGAAGGATAGGGATGTTCAAAAGCAAGACCTTCCAGACCATGCCTCCAGAGCCATCTCTGATTTATCTGTCATCCCTGAATTTCTGAATAGTCCAGGCAGAGTCAGCCCAGCTGCTGTACAGAAGTTCCTCTCTGTTTTAAAGGCCACCATCATATTCCTAAAAGGTTCTGGTCCTTCTCTGTCCTTGTGGTCACTTGTGTACTCTGGTCAGAGCAGGGGCCTCTGCTGCTCACCAGGATCTAACGTACCAGATACAGGTCACTATTGCTTCAGCTTGCGTCTCTCTGTGGACTGCTTTCTCCAAGGCCCTCCTTGTTCTTAGAAATAGTTGGGGGGAGGGTGGTGGTGGTGGTGTACAAGCTGAGGGCAGCCTTGGCTCTTCCCCAGGACTTAATAATATCATCATTCCTACTTTAACAGCTATGAGGATCAATTAATTATAATATGTGCCAATATGCAAAAGGCCATCAGCCTAAGAGCCACCTTCCCTGGCCTTTCCTTTTTAGTGCCATGCATTCTCTTAGGACCACAGCAGAACAGGATTTCCCTCTGGTTTGCAGCGGTTCTATCCGAGGGCAGATCTGTCCCAGCCACCCAAGAAAAATGGAGTTGGGGATGCTTGTCATTCACTTGCTCCTCCCCCAGAGGCTCAGAGTTTGGTCTGGCAGCCTTCTTCCCCTGATCCCTGTGTCAGGGATCTGGCTGGGAAGACACAGGAAGCAAGTCTGCTACCTGTGCCTGTCCTGAGTAGAAGCACAGCTGTCTTTGACTTCGGTGTCAAGCATCTCCAGCACTGCTTTCTCCAAGGCCCTCTTGCTGTTGGAAATGGGAGGCAGGGTCCTGGGTGGCAGAGACTCGGCAGCAGTCATGGGAAGCTGGCCATGAGTTGTCCTAATTTTGAGGTCTCCTGGGCCAGGCCTTCTGGCTACCTCTGAAGTGTCTTTGGAAATAACTTCAAGGCAGTGAACAGAATATTCTCATGTCTACTCAAGCTGTTTGATTCGCTTCCAGTGAATTCAGCAGGCCGAGGTCAGAGTTTGGGACTGATACAGGATCCACAGTCACTCTTGCTCTGTGGTCACAGATGGGAAAGTTTCTAGGTCTGGAGGCTCCTCAAATTATACAGATAGGAAAATTAAGAGGCAGATGGGCCATACCCGACTGGTTTCTGTGTGGCAGTGTGCTGCCCATTAGCTGTCTCTCCCAAGCATGGGGAAGGAAAAGCAGCTGCCTGTCCCTTTATCAGTCTGACATCAGACTGCTGGACCCAAGAGAACTGCAGGAGCCTGAGTCCTGGGCTATGCCTTTTTCATCTTTCACGTACAGAATTTGCTGATCAAGTGTTGAGGTAAGAGAGTACTCCACGGTACAGCTGGAGGATGAATGCTGTTACCTACAAATGCTATAATCGATGAGCTAGCTTTTCTTGTTATCAAAATGTTTAAAGAAGTCATACAATATCATTCTCCTAAATTAATTCAGATATTATTATCTGTTAAATTTAAACAGACGGCAAATTATCTAGGCACATGTTCCTTGAAGTCTGGGTCAATTAGACAGCTATGCCAAGGCTATGAAGATTAAAGATAAAATGTCCACAACCACTATTAAGAATGACCTAAGTTATTAAGATCAGCCATTAAGGGTATTTCAATAACAAAGTCGGGCAATTTTATGTTAGGATAAGGAATCCTTCAAATGGCTTTAACAATTATTAGGCAACATCAGAATTACAGAGCTGACTTCTGCCTAAATAAATTGTACTTTTTCTTTAAATGGTTACATCCTAACCGAGACCACTGACAGGACAGGCAACACATCATTTACAATAATAGCAGTGACCCTACACACATTAGCTAAAAGCCCTTTGGAAAGGTTAAGAAGAGATGACAAAGAAAATTATAGAAATTGAATACTTTTAAATGAAGAAGGTTCAGAGCATAACTCCCACTAACAGTTATTTAGGAGGAATGGCACACTTTCTCAAGGAGTGTGAGACATAGGGCTAATGCTGATATTTGATCTGTTTTGCAAGACAAGATAATACTGTCAAGATGAAACTGTAACGGACTTGGTTTACCTCAGTAAAAAGTAGTGGTATCTCTAGTCTCTACCAATGATGCTCAATGCTGTGACCTGATAAATGAGTCAGAGGTGCACAGGTGATGTTCATAGGGAGGATGTGCTTGGCATGTGGCATATAATGATTGGTGAGTGGGAGTCCAGTAGCTGCTAGGGGCGGAGGAAAGCACCCCACCTACTGGGTCTGCATAGCATCAAGGGGCACCTTACTTCAGAACACAGCTAACTGCTAGTTGTGGTGGTAATAACTCTCCACAACATGATTGCTTCTTGCCTTTAGCTGGAATCAATTAAGGAAGCACTTGGAAAATAGGTGATACAACAGTGTCTTTAAAATATTTATAAGGATCAAGTTTATTGAAAATGAATACACAAAGATCATTTATCAAAAGGAAATTTCCCAGATTAGACTCTTGATGACACTTGTTATTCATTAAAAAGAAAAGGTTGGGGCTGCTTCTCTTCTGCTACTTATTTTTGCTGAGTGTTCTCTGCTTTTCCGCATGTTCTACAATCTTTTCTTCCACATAAAGACCCTTCCGCTTCCGCACCGCATTCATGTACTTCCGGGCCTGGTTCTCGGAATCTGCCTTCTCCCCAAAGTGAAGGTACTCCTCCTCAGTGGTCGGCACCCAGAAGGGGTCACTGGGAATGACCTTGTGGAAGAAGGTGACAGAAGGGTTAGGCAAGTGTTTATTTCCATTAGTGTCAGCTAATGAAACGAGTTCAGCAGTGAACAGGTAATCTTCCTAGGAATGGTAAGAGACCACATGAAGGATCAGGGGCACTGGGAATAGCAGGGGCACAGCCAACAGAACCTGTAACACCCGTGGTTCTGTTTACAGACAAGCAAGCAAGAAAACGATTCCTCTTCAACTAAAATAAAAAGCTACCCTTCTGACTAGGATGTATCGAGATGGATCTTCATTGACTTTGCTTTTGTCTCCAAGGATCAAGAGATATGAGCACAGTCTTGTTTATCTGACAAGGTCTCATCTTAGCTCATGATGGATTGGAACTCACTATGTAGCTGAGGATGACCTTGAACTTCTGATCTCCTGTCTCTACCTGCTGTGATTAGAGGTGTATGTCACTATATCTGGTTTGTATGGTGCTGAGAACTGAACCCAGGGCTCTGTGTATGAAGGATCCAGTTTTGCTAGGATGTCCGCTACAGATGTCTGGGGTTGGCTCGCTTTGTTTCCTGGAGGCTCCCGAGACTGTTACTTGTATACACCGACATCCTCCCTTCGGCACTCCTTTGCAGATTTGGCTCTGGTTGACACTGCACTATGTGCTGAGATGCCCACGCTGTCCATGTCTGACCTGGGCAGAGTCTCTGCTTTCACTGTTATCACTCCCACACCTATGTAGACATCGTGAAGCCAGCTGCCTCAACATGCCAAAGAAACTCAAAGCACAGGGGAGATGGATGGGGGAAGGGCAGCCCTCTGTGGCTGTCCAGCTTGGGACCTATAGAAAGACCTGTCTCAGCAAGGAGTGGGGCTTGTCACGGGACTGGAAGGAAAGGTGCTTCCTCCTCACTGGCTCACTCAGAATCTGGCTGCCTAGAGTGAGGATTTATTTTTCCAACTTAACAGCTGGAATTGTACAGCATCCTATAAATCACAGGAAGGCACCAGGTGCAGGCTGTTGCCCTAGTCATCTCACACACACACACACACACACACACACACACACACACACACACACACGCATGCATGCGTGCGCGCACACACACACACATGCATGCCCATACCCACAGAAGGAAAGCTCTGGGAGCTCCATTTCATGTTTTGTCCGACCTCCACCATGATTGTGGCCAGCAGACAGGAAGCACCACATCCAGATAACCCTCCTCTCACCATGCCTTCCTTCTCACCATGCCTTCCTCAGCGGGGTGAGCTCTAGCTCTCCCCAGGGTACGCTCAGGATTAAGTGGAGGATTTTGGGGTTGTGCTGACATACATGTACAGCAGCACTGGGAACATTTTTCCTTCTGTGTCTGTTATTAGCTCCTTTTCACAGAAGGGTAAAACTTAGAGAAATTATGAGATTGCTGACTTCAAAGGTTTCCTCATGGAAAATGCCTGTAATTTTATTTCCTCTATTTTTTGAAGCACTTTCTCTCAAAAGCTCTTGATTGTAAATTATATGGTGTGCTGAAATACAAATGAAAAAAAGTGTCTTGGAGTGAGAAGCCAGATCTCAATAACCGAATTATTTCTAAACCTAACTATGGGGGAAAACTGAGCCGGCCAAGAAATACCAGGCCAGTGACATTTAATTACAATGTAGTTTTAAAGACTTTCAAAGACATGAAGCTTTGGAAATAGGACCATGACCATGGTGGTAGGGTAAGGACAGAAGGATGGTATTAGAACTGGAAAGGGCTGGGTGTAGTGACCATACCTTTAATCCCAACACCTGGGAGGCAGAGGCAGGCGGATCTCTTTGAGATCAAGGCCGGCCTGGTCTAAAGAGCGAGTTCCAGGCCAGTTGTGGCTACAGGAGTCTTTGTCTCAAAACAACAACAACAAACAAGTGGAACAGAACTTTTCTTCACATTTTCTCTAAAATTATTTATTAACAAACTGGTTTTAAGTGCTTTTACAAATTACAAAGTATATAAGTTCAAAATTTCATACTTAAAAATAAGTTCTGAAACATAAGGAAACTAGAAATGATGCGCTTACCCACTGAGACACCTCTCCAGCTCCAGTAATAAACATTTAAATGGGCTCAGTAAAATCCCTTTTAAAAGAAAGGCTCAGTATAAAATGAATTTTCTTGCCAGGGCTGGTGGTATACACATGTAACCTTCACATGTGAGAAGCAAAGGCAGGAGGATCAGGAGTTCAAGTTCAGCCTCAGCCTAGCAAGTTCAAGGCCAACCCAGGACTTGAAACCTACTCTCTAACCACCCTTTTCTTCCCCTACCAAGAGATTCTAAAACAAAAACAGAATACATGGAATTCAGAAGCATCATTCTTCTAATAATGATGCCAGTCTATCAGCTCTGAATACTTTTTTTAGGCCCCTGTTTACAGACAGTCCCATGTACTGTGTACCCAACATCCTCTTTTTTCAAATCAGAGACACCATAACCCGGTTTTCGGTGCCACTGTTGACCAAGGTGCACACCCTCGTGAGGAGGGCAAATTTTCTGTAAGACATCAGAAGCCTGAGTTCTGAAAGCTGTCTTCAGCAAAGGCAGCAAGCAAGGCAGGTTCTCTACCTCTCAAGGTCATCACACTCAAGTAGAACAGCCATACTCAGTTATGACCAACAGTGAGAAGCACTGCCCAGTCATCACACGCCTGGCCACCAGAATCTATCATGAGAGCGCTAAGGACGCCTCCATTGGGAACATCAGTTACATCAGGCATACTTCCTGGTTCATTCTACTTTTTACTGGTCTGTGCTTTATGTAAAAGTTGAGTGTCAAAAAACCAAAACCCAAGCCCAAAAACTAGAATTCTGGATATATGAAAAATTATTACCCATAGCCTGAAGGTTAACAAGTAACTTAAGAGATTTTAGGCTTGTTTCTACAGAACAATACAGAGACAATAGCTACTTGATAAAAGGCTGTGAATGAAACCACCAAAACATAACTTAGTATTTAAAAAAGCCAAATATAAGAAGAACTTCATAGAAAAGTCATTGTTAAAATACAGTTTGTATGGGGCAAAAAGAATGAAGATAAACACGAACAAAAGCCTGGCTCCACCAGGCGTCAGGGATGATGTTTCCTAGCAAAAGCAGACACAGCCCAGTGCTTTGGGCCATAACTTCAAATATACTGACCCAGGTGAGAGGCTCACTGAACTGAATTCCAAGGGCACCTGCCCAAAGCCAGCTTCTCCAGTCCTATTTTTCTTCTCTTTACTGGTTTATTTGATTATAAATTTCATTTAAAAAAGAAAGGCCTTCCTCAATTAGTTTTATTCTTCAGTAATCATCCAAATTTTTATTTTAAATGTCCTAGAGAAAGGACATCATCCGGTTAATAAATGTGGGAGAAAGGAGGAGGGTCAACAGAAAGCAACCTTCCTAGCAGCAAAGCTACCAGCAGAAGGCTGGGTGAGATCGACAACATGCCTAATCTCAAGGTAAAGTCTTCCCACACTTTGTCTAAATTAGTGTCAGAGTTAATAGGTGAGTGCCACCTCCTCCTAAATGATAGATCTTCGCGGCAGAAGTCAATGAGAAGTTCCTTAGGTTCCTATAAACAGGGACAACAAAACTGCTTCCTTGAAACAACCTTTCTGTATCTTTTGTTTAAAACTTTCTAGGTGGCTAGAGAGATGGTACAATGATTAAGAGAACTTGCTGTGCTTTCAGAGAACTCGGGTTCTGTTCCCAGAGGGCATACGGTGGCTCACAAACTCCTGTAACTCCAGTTCCAGAGGATCTGCCCCCTCTCTTCTGGCCTAGGCACACATGCAGTACACATGAATACATGCAGATAAAACACTCATATACATAAAATAAAAATAGATGAATTTTAATTTCTGTTTTTGAGTCAGGCCTTTTCTTGGACACAGCCTGTAGTTCTGATTGGCTGGCCCCTGTTCCTGCCAACCCTTCTGACCAACTGTTCTTTGCTCTTTGTCTCTTCACCTGCCTTTACCTATATGGACAAGGATGAGTTCTGATGACCTACTTGGTTTCTGACAGGGAGGCCACAGAACCCACCTCCAGAAGAGCAAATGACTTACTACACAGGACAAAATGCAGCTCCCCATTGCAAAAGGACCTGTTTCCTTCCTAATGCAGGAGAATCTACCCAACCCTTGATGGAATTAAAAGGCCCTTGAAGCTTCACCTTTAAAAGGTCTGTGATTTTCTTTTAGAACCTAATATACATCTTCAAAGGGGAGGGGGAAGGATTAAATTTTCTGTGTCTTCCATTTTATAAAAAGGACACAACTACAACCTGAAGATCATTTGCTTTCTCCAGCCCCTTAGCCACGTGGTTGAAGGCCAGTTCCTTGTTACTACTTCCTGTTCTAAGGGAGGCGGGAGCACAGATGAAGGAAGGGGTGGGGCTATCTCACCTCCCAGTGGCTGAACACCAGCTGTGGGCTCGCCAGGCCGCTTGTCCTCTTCCTGATCTCATCTGCAAAGCCAAAGCTTTCAGCCACAGGCAGCACAGCCTTGATGATGAACATGTCCGTGCCTTCCTTCATTTCTTCTTGAAGCACACGGCCTTCTCGCTTTGACAAGACAGCATAGACTCGGCCTGCAAAGCCAAAAAGCTTTTTAATTCATCGGCTGATCATGACTTGATTCAAAGTCAGGATGATTTACACATCCAGTGATGATGCTCCAGTGATTCAAATTTTTCCCAGTAATTCTGATTTACCAAACCATGTATACTCAACTGCTCATTTAAAAAGGCAAACTAGAAAAAAAAATTATACATATAAGACAATAGCACCCCAACTGCATCCTCCAATGGCAATTGCCACAACACAGCATGAGAAACAAGGAACTCTGAAAATTACAAAGTGAGTTATCTTTGGCATAAAATCTGATGAGAAGAGTGTGACTGGGCCCTTATGCATATTAAAATACATTACTAATTAGGAGTATTTCTAACATGACATAAGAGAGACCATTTGAGCTGAATACGCAACTGGTACAATAGCATTTTTATATCAATCAAAAAGACATATATGTCAATATTTGCTATTTTTCTTAAACTGGTAACGTTTAAGTTTCAGTCAATATGAAAGTTTACTCCCCTGGAGACAGATAATGGTTGGAAGCTTTAATGTCTGGTAACTATCTCTAGTGCCACATCACAAGAATTCTAGGATCCTTCTACTCAGGAGAGATACATCTTGCCCTCGGGAAAGCATTCATTCCGCATGGATGTCTGCGTGTGCCAAACATCCTTTCAACTACAAAGCAAGGCTGAATCTGTGGAGGACAGTGCTAAAGGAAAACTCACAGGCACGCCTGAAGAACCAGCTGTAGCTAGCAGGCTCTCACTGAAGCCTCACCTTCCTGATACTACCTACAACAGAGTTTTAATTGCAGAAGTGATCCATGCATGTTTACATGTGCGATACTGTGGCTAGGAAGAGTTAAAGTCTTCACTGGACACCACTCCAAGTCCTGACTTGTCTCAGTCACACAGGGTGGTTCTGATGCTGCCACCAATATTCCCCCACCAGTGCTTCCTGATCTAGGAACCGAGGACACAGAACAACACTGACTCACACTTTTCTCTCTCTCGATTCTTTCTGCTGGGAGTGATTAGGAAGGATAAATGGAAACAAATGGCAGAAGAAAGTGTCAGAAGCTTTGAGGATTGAAGTAAGAACTGATCCTCCTATGTGTGAGGCCAGGCACCACCTCTCCAAGCATCTGCTAGACCCTACCCCATCCTCCTTTCCATCACACTTCTGAAGGAGGCAGCTTCTAACCTGGAAACTGCTTTCCTGGCATTCTATGCTAACATTCATATTCCTAACCAAGGCCTCCCTCCACCTCCATCTGCGTGACTTCTCCACAGCACAGGAATGCACACTCCACTGCCAAACCCTCTTTGCATCCCTGGCCCTTGGACCTCATTTGTTTCAGTAATTACTGAAAGTGTAACTTCTTCCTACGAGCATTCTTTGAACAAACTCTCCCCTCCGAGAGCTAAGTCATGTATCATTTGTGTGGTGCAACACAGTTTTAGGCAGAGCTCCTAGGATCACTCCTATGCCAGGCTCGCATCTGTTCTCCACCCTCTTTACAATGCCTGTTGGGGCATCTCCACTGTGAAACATAACTTCTTTCTAAACTCATGTCCAAGATAACCTGACCCAACACAGGAGGCAAACCACTCTGGAGACAGTTACTATCTATCATAAGCACTAGGCATGTAAGTTACAGAGCCACAGAGCAGTGGCTGGAAGGGAACTTGAGGCTTTTAAGTTCTACCAGGTAAACTTGGCATATACACTCTAAAACCTACTTGCTCCCAGGTAGTCTATCCATCTCTGAACAGCTCTAACAGCCAGACAGACCCTGAGCCTCAGACTTGTTCCCCTGAAATTCTTACCCACCAGGCCCAGTTTTATCATGTAGTACATGTTTGATCCCTCTTCCACAAATGAACCTTTTAGCCACTTGAAGACAGCAATTTGGCTCTCTCCTCTCCAGGTCTAGCTTTCTGAGACAGGCCCTGAATTTCCTGCTATATCCCAGCCACTTCCCTACTTGAGCCACTATGGCGTATTTACCTGTCTCTTACAAAGCAGTACTTCAGGGGCAGTCTGAAAGCTTCTGGAAAACCCCAACAACAATTACCTTCATTGCTAATTTCTATTTTGCCACACAGTCTAGACACATACACACATGCACATATATTACCACATTAGCTAATATGTGTGAACTAGTAATCTTTACTCTGCTATCTCATACTAAGAAAAATTTATTTAAAAAAAATTTTTTTTTGAGACAGGCTCTCCCTAAAGCTCCAGCTGGCCTGGAACTTGCTTTATAGACCAGGATGTCCTCCATCTCCCAGAGAGCCACCTGCATCTGCCTCCCAAGGTCTGGGATTAAAGTATTTTTAATCTTTAAATTCATTATTGTATGTATGAGTGTCTATGTCTGTATGTGTGGCATGTGAGCATACACATGCCACAGAATGCCTGTGGCGTGTGGAGGTCAGAAGACAACTTTCAGGTGTGGGTTCTCTACTTCCACCATGGCTATGAGGGAGAAACAGGACATCAGGCTTGCATGGTAGGTGCTTTGGCCTGCTGAGCCATCTTGTCAGCCCCGGTAAAAGTTTTGTGCATGAGTGTGTGTATGCTACTGAGTCATGTGGACAACTTCAGGAGCTGGTTCTCACCTTCCACCTTATTTGAGACAGGATCTCTGCTGATTTCCTGCTGTGTACACCAGGCTAGCTGGCCCTTGAGCTAGAGACTCTGTCTGTCTCCCATCTCCCATAGGAGTGATAAGATTACAGATGCTCGCAGTACACACTATCTGGCTTCATATGGGTTCTGAGGATTCAAACTCATATCCTCAGGTTTGTAAAGCAAGTACTTATACCCACAGAGTCATCTGCCTAGCCTCACATTCTACGAAATGTTTTAAGGTAGTCTATGGAGCTGAATACTAAGCAACATAGGTAAAAAAGGACTAGGGAAACTGGGGCAAATGGGCCATGATGAGGGGCTCATGAAGATAAGCAGGCTGCTGCTGTGTAGGAGGCCAGTTCCTCCCCTGGGGCCACAGCAGCAGCCAGGGATCAATACCTGTAATTGAAACTGAATGTAATTAATCATCTACTTTTGAGCCATTCAATTTTAATTCCACTAAAACTTTACATCCTAAAACTGGGGCATAGTGATGGATCACTGAACAGAGAAAACACTGAATTAAGACTTTCCATAGTCACCGGGGTCCTGTGACAGGTGAACCTATTGTTTAGAAACATTCAGATGCCCTCTTATCCTGCCTCTGCCGCTACTAGGAAATCAACACAGGTTTCTGACACCGTGGCTACTAACTATAAATACTTCGCTTTTCTTTCGTTGGGACAGGGGCAGCAAACTAGTCTTTCCTTTGTTCATGCAGTTTTAGAAAGATCACTGTGTTATATGTAAGGTACCAGGGAAGAATTCTTCAGGAAAAAAAAAAAGGCAACAAAATCAATTGATGGTTCTGATCATGACTCAACTCATAATGACTATACTACTTGTGTCTCAGCCTATACTCCAAGCCCAGAGGGTACCATGACTTGAGCTCCTTAAGTATCAGAGCCCCCAGCTCCAAGAGCACAACCTGCACGCTTCTGCAACCAAGGCGCACTACTCACAGCCCACAACGCATGCCGAAGGTTTTCTACTCAGAGCTGCAGCTCCTTCAGCCTAGAATATGACCCCAATCGAGCCACATTCCAATTCTTTTCAGATTCAAGGCCACTCAAAATCAACTTGCCCCATGGAGCCTGATACCCAAAGGTAACAAAGCAAAATAAAACAAAACAAACTCCACATTGGCTTCTCTGAACACTGTACAGCACTGCGAATTCACATGCCTTTTTTTCTAATATAATAGCTACAATTAATCTATAATCTTTAAAGATGGATGGCATGGAAAGGTATATTGTGTTTTTCTGAATCTGGGAAAAGAAACAGTTGTTTATAGCATTATTTTCTCTTATAGTAAAGATTAAATAGTGAATTTTCAAATTGGGGAGGATGGGTCAGTAAATTATAGCACATTAAATTGATAGGAGGTTGAAATGAAAATCATAAATGGTCAAATGGAAGATGCTAAGAAATAAGTAACACACCACAGCAAACTGTTAAATTACTTCTATCATAAGGTCACAGCTAAACAAAATGTTCTATCAAGGAAAAGGATGTAAGTAAATAAATAAATAAATAAATAAGTGGAAAATAAAAGACTGACTTCCAAGGAAGATTTTTTTTCCTTTTATCTCAGGAAAGTCATGGACTACTTTCAAAGACACACAGCCATGTAGACACTGTGGGTATTTCTTACTCTTACAAACAAGGTCAGACTAATACCTCTCCTTTGTTACAGAGGTTCCAGAATGCTAAATCAAACAGAAGCAGTTGACAGGACGAATATAAGCTGCAGACATAATGGGGTGAGGGCTGGTTTCTACTGCCTAGACTGAGTCCAGTCCAGCTACAGGAAGCTGATAATAACCAGGTGACCTAGACTTGGAAGGAGGTTTTAGTGGCTCAGTTCACTGTTTCATGCTTTGATTGTCACTGTCCACAAGCTAAAGATGCAGAAGATACAATCAAACCCAGAGGTGACAAGAAGCTGGCAGGGCAACACACACACACAGAACCAAGGAAAGGCCCCAATTCAACAAGATATAGCATGGTGTCAACTCCTATTTTGGGTTCAACCTAGCCTAATGTCCAGGCTCAGACTGAGCCCTGAACAGGCCCTAAAAACCAAGAGGAATGAATTTAAGCTCAATAGCACCCTTCAATGTGTTGTGGCAACAAAGACACTGGCTGGACTTGAAATGATTCACACAAGCCAGGTCCATTTCAAAGTTTTATCATTTTTAAAGGATCTATTTTGCTAATCTCAATCTCTCTAAAATTTCACTGGATAACCAGTATACTAAATTCAACTATATTTTACTTTTTAATTGTTTAATATTCTTAAGCTTTGCTGTCTTAACTCGTCTTTCAAGGCAAGAATCATGCTTGACCCAAGAATGAACACACATAATCTCGGTAAATCCTTGATGCTGAACAAATGTAAAAAGAACCTCAACTCTAGAGAAGGGGCTTTAAAAGTACACAGTGATACTCAGAATGACTCTGATGTGTTGAAGTGCATATATTCTAACAATGCCAACTGATTCCCACATGCAAAAACAGGACATTAATCTGAAATACAACATCATTTTGGAAGACCTCCAAATACCCAAGCAGGAAGTATAAAGGCTTTAGAAACACAGAAACATCTCTTTATTTCTTTTTCTAATTTAGGTTGAGAGTGAAAGAAAAGGAAAATACAAGTCAACAGTTGACTATGTCAATGGATCCTGGACTATGGTGATTGGATGTCCATGCCTTGAAAAGTTAGGAGAAAAGAGGCTAGGAGAAAAAACAAGATTCTCCAAAACAGGACCTCGTTGTAATTCAGAAAAGGAAAAGGCAAAAAAAAAAAAAAAAAATCCAGAAAGAATCAAATCATAGCTTCAGTATAAGGTGGTAGCCAGGTGGTCTTGGGTCAATGAAAATGTAACTGATTACTTTAACCAACCCACAAACACGATGGCCACACAGAGGACCTGGCAGATCCTCTTATGGAATGGGATTTATATGCCCATAAGACAAGGCAAAGCCATACCTTGCTCCAGAGAAAGATGAGTGCAAACAAATGGGGGTCAAGAAGGTGGGGGAACTGCTAGGTGAAGAGAGCCAGCATGAAGATTAAGAATAGAATGACCACTGATATGTGAGGTATTTTCCTAGGGACTCTGCGTCACACATATGAGTTAGGTGTGATCTCCTAACAGAAATCAGAAAATGGACACAGAAGTGACCTGGGAATCTCAACTTGGGAAATGCTGACAGTTGCCTCTGACTTCATGTGCTTTGCTGAAAATTTCTCTTCTCAGAAAACAAAGGACAAAGGGCCTGAGCTATGGCTCTATGGTTGAGGACTTATGTACAAGATAAAGGCAAATGCTACTTGAAACAAGGAAAAACTGATGGTGATTTGGGAAGGAAACACACTTCTGTTATCCTGAGAGGAAGCACAGGTGATCTACAAGACAGTGGACTTTAGAAAGGAGAAAAGAAACATAAAAGTCAACAAGTTCTAGAATATCAGCTCCTAGGGAGACTAAAAAGGAAATAAAAATGAATACTGAATGATCCTTATGAAAGAGGCACACCTCCACCTCATGCCTACTTAGGAGTACATTCACAGTAGATGGGATGGTTACTGATTAAAGATGTGTCCGCAGTGCAGATCCACAGTGACTCGCAACTCTGCAACTCCAGTTCCAGGGGATTTGACACCCTCTTCTGGTCTTCTTGGTTACTGCAAGCATGTGGTACACACACAGACAAGGAGACAGACAGACTGACACATACACACATACACATACACATACACACACACACACACACACACACACAAAATTAAGACAAATAAATTTAAAAAAAAGAAGGCTCTCAATGAAAATGTAGACTTAACACCTAGGAATGGTCTACCAAGCTGTCCTTCAAACCATCGAATAGATTGTATGAGGTACTGATAAGGTATGCTGCATTGAAAAAGGGTCAAGAGCCAGTAGTGGTGGCACACTCTAGGAGACTATGCTGAAGAAGTGGAAATAGGAGGATCATGAGTTCAAGGCCAGCCCGGGCTACACCTTCAGCTGGGTATGGTGGTTCATGCTTTTAATCCAAGCACTTGGGAAGCAGAGGCAGGGAGATCTCTGTGAGACCAAGGCCAGCCTGGTCTATATAGTGAGTTCTAAGCCAGTTGGGGCTATAGAGAGACCCTGCTTCAAACAACAACAACAACAGGGTTGAGAATCACTGTGCATGCATTCCACACTTAGAGACTTGATTCTCAGTGCATGCCTGCTTTCTAATTACTCTGGTTTTGAGATGGTGCTATACTACACACACTCAGCTGGTCTCCCAGGAGTTTTATTGGAAGGTAAACCTAAATGTCTTTTAGGGGGGAACAGAAAAGGTTGAGGTTTCTCTTTGTGGGAATTTATCAGCAAAGTAAACTTACTTAGAATGTAATTAACCACATATTGACTTACAGGACCTCTGGGCTAGAGGAAAGTCAATACTTTGGTCCACTTTCATTCTGTATCCTCTTTACCAGTAAAAGTCCCAAGGTCCCAAGAGAACAAGAGATTTGTCATGTCTCAGCACTGTTTGAGGCATGGGGTTTGTGTTCTCACTTGAATTGTCACAACCTACAAGGTTTTATTTTCCTCTATTCCATTCCGCCTTTTTTAATAAAAACAAAAATAAGCCTAAGTGAAATAGTACTGAACAAACAACAAAATAGCTAGCAGGCTACTAAGGTCTCCAACACTGCTTCTTGAAACTGATGTAATGGTTAGCAGTGAAAACATTTTAGAAAGCCTAAATGACTATTCTTTAGGACTCAGAATTCATAACAGCCCTTCTGTGTTATGAGTACAAGAAGAGTGCCTTGTTCGTCGATCACTTGTAGGAGGACTCTGGTTCCAGGCTGGGATGCTTACTCGCCCAGGGTAAAAATGCTACAACAGGTCTGTATGGTAATATGCACAGCAGTTAAACTGCAGTTATAGCCTCACTGACTGAATCTTTCACTATGTAACTTGCTGAGAAAGAATTAGGGAAAACATTTCATTCACAATAGCTTTAAAAAAAATCCAGGAATAAATTTAACCAAGGAAGTGAAAGACCTCTATAAGGAAAATTTTAAGACACTGAGAAAAGAAACTGAAGAGGATGATTGATGGTGGAAAGACCTCCTGTGCTCTGGAATAGTAGAATTAATATTGTGTAGATGGCTATTCTACCAACAGTAATCTACAGATCCAACCAACACCCATCAAGATCCCAATGACATTCTTACAGAACCAGACAAAACAAACCTGAAATTCCTATGGAAACACAAAAGACTACAGTCAGCCAAACAGACCTATGCAGAAAGAATCCAGCTGGAGGAGTAATATTACATAACCTTAGACTAGATTACAGAGCCACAGGGACAAAAACAGCACAGTACTAGCACAAAAGCAGACTCGCAGACTAGTGGAATGTGACAGAAGTCTCAGAGAGAAACCCACAGCTAAGGACAGCTAATTTTTGACAAAGGTGTCAAAAACATGCACTGATGAAAGCACAGGTTATTCAATAAACGGTGCTGGCAAAACTCGAAATTTACCTGTAGAAGAACGAGATTAGATCCATTCTCTCAACCTGCACACACACACACACACACAAAATCAATGCAAATGTTATCAAAGATCTTAGTTTAAAATATAAAACAAAGTACATCTGCTACAAAAAAGAAGACTTTGTAGTTCTATGTCTGCCACTCAAGATTTTAATAATCAAGATCTCTGGCTTTCAAAAAATCTTAATTCCTTAGTAAATTAGAAAACAATGTAGCTTCAACAAAACATTATGTGGGTTTAAGACCTAGGAGACATCGCTACACTCAGGGCTCTCCCCTTCTCATCCTTCCCTCCTTACCAAGGACATCACTGGTGGCCATGATGTCACATGTATACATAGCTGCCATCAGGCGCTGAGGTTTCACCTGTAATGCATAGCGACATGCTTCTTTCATGGTGGCAATTAGCTGCCCCGAGAAGGGTCCATAACAGTCGGTAAGCAGAGATTCTCCTTTCTGCGAAGGTTTATCAAAGGGCTCTCGGGAGCCACCGTCTTGCTCCCAGCTTTCATCTCCACTGTGCCGGTTTTCATCTTCTCTCTGTCCCTCTTCTACCAGATCACTGTGCTCTTGGCTCTGTTTATCACTTGTTTCCTGTTCTTCAGATTTATTTAGGTCCCATTTTTCCAGAACAAAGCAGACACCCATGAGGGGTTCCTCACACATGGGGCCAGAGAGGGTTGCTAGCTGGAAGCCACTCACAATGCTATTGCTAAAATCTCGGAACCTACTGGCTTCTTTTGATTCCCTGCCAGCTGGGCCTGTCCACACTGAGTTCTGAAACTCTTCACTTCGACTGACTAATATGTTGGGTCCACATTTCCTTGGGCCAAAGGACCAGATGTAGTCAACAGTGTTCCTCCATTTTCTCCCTGCCAGGTGTTGCTCTAGTTTTCTTTTGAATTCCCAAATTTTCTCTTGGGTCTTCTGATGTATCATCTGAGTATTTTTGCCCTCATTCAAAGAAGATGTCAAAAACTCCATGGAACGAATCAAATCACTGTTTTCTTCTAGAATCTGAGTGACTTCTTCTGGAAGGGGTATGGCTCGAACACTGAGTGTGGCAAGTTTATTGGGGGTTGTTATGGTGATCAGCCCATCAGAGTCAACTTGGATTCCGTCTGGGATTTTGCTTGGTTCTTCTTTTGTCTGATGAATGACAGCAACTTTCTGTTGTCTGCCTATTTCTTCATTGACCATGTCAACTTTTGGAGGTTTTGTGATTGTTTCTCTGAAAGGAATAATGGGTTCAGATACACTGATGTGAATCTTTGCAAACCTACAAATCCAAGAGAAATAACAGATGGTCATAATCAAAGTTTCATATTACACAGTGGAGAGAAAGTACAAACACAGAGAAATATAAAAGTCATTTTCTATGAATGGTCTGTAATTTACATTGCATCTCAATTCACAGGGTGCTTCCAATTCAGTCTGAAAAGACAACCTCCAATGGGAACATACATACCTGCAGGGAGCTCTCTGCTTATACTGGACTTTCATTGCTTTGTTCATTCTCAAGATAAATAAGCCATCTACTTAGGTAAGAACATTTTGAGTGGAAAATAAATAGCGTAATAAGATTTGACATGTGAATTCTTTAAAATAAAATTTGCCTATCTAAGACTCTGGAGAAGAAAAGCCCAATGATTACAGCTCTAAAAGAGACAAAATCATCGACTTTCAGAAAAGCTCATCAGAGCCACACACTACATTTTGCTTTGCTAATGAGTCTCACAGTGAGGCAGCACGAGCCAGGAGCTTGTCCAGACCAGCACTTCATCTGCAGTGACAGGGAGTTCTGTGTCCTTTCAGTGTTGAATGAGCACCGGAAATGTGACTAGCATAACTGAAGAAAGGGATTTTAAATTTAATTTATATTTAAATAGCTACATCATGGCTGAGCATCTGAAATGTGACTAGAATGACTGGGGAACTGAATTTTAATTTCATTTGATTTTAACTAATAAGATTTTAAGAACCTTCATGTGGATCCCACAGCTTCCTTCCCATGGGCAGGGCTAGAGCTCCATCCTGGCACCAACAGCAGAAAGTCCCTTTTTCTACATGGTATTAGATTTAGTTTCTTCCCAGTCACTTTAAAGGCTCATGCAGGGTGCAGGGACTGATCCTGATAATGAGGATGAAGAAACACAGTAATATTTCTTGTTTTCTGTCTATGCCACTGACAGTTCACACTAAAGTTTTTCTCCCCCCGCCCCCCTCCAACTATATGCACTTTGGGGATCTGGAATGATGCCTTCCCTGGAAATTTATTCCACAAGGAAACTGAACACTGAAATGCTGACAGTTCATTCTAGGATTTTTTTTCCTGTTTTCTACAATCTGTAGATATGTCACGCAGGTATTTTATTTTATGCCCTGTGATAAGTATGAAAACTCAATAAGGATATATAAGGTGGATGTCTACCTGACACTGTGTCAAGTTAAAATCCTTTGATACTCAAATGAGACAACATAGATAGAAAGAACTAAAGAATTACCAAAGAATTCAGATGGAAAAGCAAGATAAAATAAAATGGAAGAGTAACAAAGAATTTAAGTGCACATGTGTTTTGTTTTGTTTTTTGATGGTCGCATACTATACTGAGGTACCATGCCAGGTGCTTCACATGCATAATTTCTTTAATAGGTTCTAATAGCCTCATTTTGTAAAGAAAACCAGATACAATAATTGAATACATTTTCCAAATAGCTAGAGAGTAAAGGCCCTGGATCTACATGAAGGTCTGACCTCAGGATTCACTCTCAGCCATTCTGCTGCAGTGAAAGCTTGTGTTCAACAGCACGCTAAATGAAAAATTCACAATGCTAAATGGCTTTTATCATAGGTCATATAAATTAATCTGTATTAGATCTGTTAAATAATTAAAATTATCATGTAAAATAATATCCACTCAAAATGTCAAATAAAGTAACCTATATAATCATCATTTAAATTATCAAACTGGCACTCAATAAAATTCAATATTCATTCTTGATTTTTTTTTTTTAAAGAAAGCATTTAGGAATCTTAATATAAATGGCCATTTCAACTTTGAATGGCCCAAAATAACGAATGCAGTTTTTTGTTAAGCATGTAATCTTTCACATTTCACAGCTGGAGAGTCTAATTGTTAACACATCATTTCTAGTGAGAAAATCTTGCTGTGAGAAGCACAGGGGTGAAGCTGCAGTGTAGGTGCTGAGCTCTGCACCACTTCAGGGCTGTGGACTGGCACAAGCTCGAGCCTTTGTACAAGTCTAGGAGCTACTGAAACAGTGCTGTTAAAAATCTAAATCATTCTTTCTTCATAAGATTAGAAAAGAGCTAAATTCACATGAGAGCTCCTCAACTGTGCATAAATGCATTTACCAAAACTCACAGTTTGATGTGGTTAGATACCACTTAGGTCTTTATTTCGGACAGTAAAAAAAAAAGTCATCGTCATGATAAAATTCCATGTTTGGAGAATTCTTGTAGGTAACAAACATGTTGATGAATGTGTTTAGATGGTGTAAGACTTGAATCTATCAAGAGTTTTTTGAGGGTGGGTAGAAAGATGATAACATTACTGCTCATGTTTCTTCTCTTCAAAGAACAAAAGTGAATCTCAGCCCTATTTTAGTAAATCTCTCATGCTGTGATGGACATAAATCAAAATGTGTGTCTATTTCATATACTGCTTTTCAGACTACCAAGGTAGCAGCCTAATTCTTAAAAACAATAAAATGGGCCTGGGGAGAGAGCTCCGTTGGTAAAGTGCTTGCTATGCAAGCATGAGAACCTGATTTTGGTTCCTAGAACCAATGTTAAAAAGTCAGTGTTGTGGTTAGTGCTTGTCATCCCAGCTTTGTGGAGAACACTAGATCTCTAACGCCTGCTGTCCAGTCAGCTTCGCCCACTCGGCAAGCTCCAGACCAAGCGAGAGTCCTTGTCTCAACAACTCCCCTGCTCCCCACAAAGGAAAACCCCAAGGTGTACCACATCTGAGGAGTGACCCCAACAGCCTCCATATCTGCCCTCACCCACAGTCACACACACACCAAAGACAATGGAAGCACAAATCCTAAAAATAAAACAAAATCTTAAAGTCTTAAAATTACTTAGAATATATGTTTATATACTTAGAACATTTAAGAAAGTTAACTACAAAGTTACTGAACTGAGAAAATACATCTTTAATACATTCTTTGCATTAGAAGTAAAGTAAATTAAAAAGAACTACTTTGGTCTTTCAAAATTTCTGAGGTTCCAAAAACTTCCCAATAGGAGCTGCTTTCATGATTAAAACTGTTCCCTGCTGTGGAAGGAAGCATATGGCCGACTAACCAACAAAGCATCCCAGGAGCAGAGGCTTTTCCAATCTTGGAAAAGCTATAGCTTTGTTTTATAAAATTCCATTGTAAACCATATCATAATGTATCCATTTAAAAGCTGGGTTTGTTTTCAGTTTTTGGTGGTTGATTTTGTTGCTACGGCTGGGTGTGTAGCTCAACAGTAGAATGCTTGCCTAAGCATGGGCACAGCCTGGCACTGTATCCCTAGTCCCAAATAAAGCAAAAACCAAGTAGTTACTGCCTAGGCATGGTGCCATGTGCTTTAGTTCCAGCTACGTAGGAGGCTGAGGCAGGAGGATTGATGGAGTCTAAGAGTTAGAGGCCATCCTGGGCAATGCAATGAAACCCTATCCTAAAACAAAAATGTCACCAAGAGCACTCATCTTTGACATATATTTGCCCAGCTTGGTGTTGTGCATACACAGAAATGGGAGATTTGTCAAGCCATAGGATGTGCCTATTTTCCTGAGAGCCCACACAAACCCAGATTCCAAAGTCACATACCAATCCACACTCCCACCAGTTGTGTGGCAAATTTATTGTGTTTCACCTCTTCTATCACTTGGCAATGTGACTTTAAAAATGTTTACTGTTAGAGGGTATGCAGAGGCATCTCACTTTGTGTGTGTCTATGTTCCTGTATTTGTGTACAGGTGCATGTGAACATGTCTGCACATGAGTATGGAAGCCACTGTTATGCCTCAGGTGTCAGCTTCCTTGTTTTGGGGATCAGAGCTCTTGGCTGGCCTGGTACTCAACAGATAGTTGAGGCTGGCTGGCCAGCAAGCCCCAGGGACGCACCTGTTTCTAATTCCCCAGCTGGAGGATTACAAGTGTATGCCACCACTCCTGGCTTTTTGATGTAGGTTCTGAGGGTCAAACTCAAGTCCTCAAGTTTGCAAAGTCCTTTATCAACTATCACCCAACCTCTCACTTCACTGTGGCTGTAATTTGTACTAAATCAAGTACAAATAATGGGATTACATTTTCAAGTGTTTTTTTTTTTTTCCCTTTAGAATCCTTTTGTAAAGTACCTATTCAAGTATTTTTTAACATTTTTGGGGGGCTGCAATATTTCTCATTTATTTGCAGGAGTTCATTGTATGTGAAGACATAAACTTCATATGTTACAGGTTTACAAAGGTTAGAAAACTCTGGTGCTTGTTTTTTAACCCTTAAAAGTCTTTGTTGATAAGTTGGAAAGATGATCCAGCAGTTCAGAGCACTGACTTCTCTTGCAGAGGACCCAGATTAATTCCCAGAACACACATGATGGCTAACAACCATCTGTATCTCTAGTTCCAGGGGAATCCTACACCCTCTTCTGACCTGCTGGCATTACACAACATGGATGTACTTACATGCATGCATGCAATACACTCATATACATAAAATAAAAATATTAAAAAATATTTTAAAAATCATTGTTGACTACTAACTAAATCTTCACTGTCATTTGTGCCTTAAATATCCAATTGTAGAAGCATTTTCTTACTGAGGTCATATAGGAATTCTTTTATAATATCTTCTAGACAGTACAGTGTTTTTACTTTTCACATTTTAATCTATAGCCCATCTGTGCTGGATAGCTTTAGTTGTCAACTTGACACACCTGGGTTGAGGCAGCCTCAACTGGGGAACTGCCTCTATTGAACTGGCCTGTAGTCATGTCTGTGGCGTGTTTCTTTGATGAGTGATGTGGGCGGTGCCACCCCTGGGCAGATTGTTCTGTATCATATAAGAAAGAGGACTGAGCTTGGACTAGGGGAGCAAGCCAGTAAGCAGTGCTCCTCCATGGCCTGTGCTTCAGCTCCTGCCTCCCTCCAGGTTCCTGCCCTGAGTTCCTACATTGTTCTCCCAAAGTGATGAATTATATGACCCAGGAGATGTAAGCAAAATAAACCCTTTCCTCCCCAAGTTGGTGCCAGTCAGAGTGTTTTGTCACAGCAATTGAAGGCAAACTATAACACCACCTAGTACACATTTCTGAGTATGATATGAAAGAAAAAGGTTTACTCTTTTCTATATAGCTATCCAACTGGCCAGCACCATTTATTGGAAAAATCTGTCCTTTCCTCATTACTCTGTGTTGCCACCCATTTTTGGAGCCTCTGTTCTAATCCATTCAACTATCTGTTATCTACTTGGATCAGCACCACTGTCTTAGTAACTGTTACTTTAAAGTAAGATGTGATTTGCAATACACTGGGAACATCTACTTCTCCTTACTTTGGTTATCGTTGGCCCTTTGCATTTTCAAATCAGCTTGAAAAGTACCACATACACACACACACACACACACACACACACATACACACATACACACACACACACACACACACACGGGGGCAGGAAGGACAAGGACAACTTATTGTTTTCAAAGACATGCTCAACCAGGCCCTATCTGATAGCCACTCAGTACAAATCCATGAATGGATTAAGCTTCTGATAGTGTCCTCATGACCCAATCAAATCCCCAACAGTGCCTTCAGCTAGGGAGCAAGACTTCAACAAATGAATCTTTGGGGAAATTTCCTATTTAAACCGAATCTAGGATTATCAAATCTATTTTTATTCGGTTAGATTTTTCTAGGAATTTGGTAATTTCATTTAACATTTATTGACATGAAAGTATCAATAATATTTCTGTTGGGATTGCACTGAATCTATTTATTGCTTTTGGTAGGATGGTCATTTTCATAGTATTAATTCTTCCAATTCATGAGCATGGGAGGTCCTTGATCTTCTGGTGTCTTCTGAAATCTCTTTCTTTAAAAATCTAAAAATTTCATTGTACACATCTTTCATGTCTTTGGTCAGATTTATTCTGATATATTTTACTTTTTTGAGGCTATTGTGAATGGAAGGGTTTCCCTGTACTCTTTCTCTAACTGCTTGTTATTGGTATATAGAAAGGCTACTAATTTTTGTAGATTAATTTTGTAACCTGGCACTTTATTGAAAGTGTTAATCATTTTCTAGGAGTTTTCTGGTGGATTTTTGGCATCACTTAGGTATAATATCATGTCATCTGCAGAAAGGGATAATTTGACCTCTTCTTTCTTTTCCAGTAGTACTCCTTTAATTTCCTTATTTTGTCTTATTGCTCTAGCAAGAGTTTCAAGCACTATATTAAAAAGGAGTGGAGATAGTGGACAGCCTTGTCTGGTTCCTGATTTCAATGGGAATGTTTCCAGGTTTTCTCCACTTAGAATGATGTTGGCTGTGGGTTTGTTGTATATAGCTTTAATTATGCTGAGGTACGTTCCCTTCAGTCTAATTTCCTCTAGAACTTCTAACATAAATGCATTCTGAATTTTGTTAAAGGCCTTTTCCACATCTATTGAGATGACCATGTGATTTTTGTCTTTGAGTCCATTTATGTGCTTTATGACATTTATTGACTTGCATATATTGAACTATTCCTGCATCTCTGTAATAAAGCGAACTTGATCATGGTGGATGATCTTTTTGATGTGTGTTGGTATATGGTTTATAAGTTTTTTTATTTTCTTATGATTTTTGGCCTAGCATAAGTCCTTAATTTGCACATGAGACTGGGGTACTAGAGAATGCAACGACATTTTCCCAACATCACTTGGTTCAGTTTTTTTCTGAGTTCAGAAGCAGCACTTGCCATACTCATAGAACACTGCCTGACCCTTAAGCACTTGCTCTCAGTCTTGCTAATTTCTCTGTTGACTATTCATATGCAGGGAGTAGGGAGAGTCCTCACTTCTTGGGATTCAGGTAACCTCTCTGAGTTCTGACAAAGAACACTGGGTTTGAACTCTCTCTTGTGACACTAGGTACATGCAGGACATTGTTTTGTTTAGTTTTAGGGAGTGGTTAGCAGGACTCTTACCAGGGCTACCCCCCACACCCTGGATTAAAAAAGTATCCACAGTGAAAACCAAGGGGTTAAGACAACTAAGCAAAGATAAATACGAAACTATTAAAACAAGTTTTGGGTTTGGGGGAAAATATTATTTGAAATATCATTTTAAGCATTAGAAGCATGAGTTAGTAGAGTTAGTAGCTTGAGAACGTGAGATTATTTAATGCAGATTTTAACTTGGTAGCAGGAGGGTGAAAAGGGGGAGAATAATTTAATTCAAACTCCCAAACAGAGGAAACACCATTTCAAAAGCTTTCTAAGAAACCTTCTGAGAACAGAACCCATCATATCTCAGGATTTACTCAGGGAGAGTGAACTTTGGGAGCTCTAGGAGAATGGTAATGAGAACAAGACATGGAAAAGTTATCTGCAAAGTTTGGCCACAAGACACTGAAAAGACAAAGCTACAGGGGCACTTTACAGTGCAGAAGAGATGGGAATACTCCCCACCTGGAATGAGATTCTGTGCTAGATGGTACCGCACAGTTGCCACAGCCTAGAGCTATCTGCTATGGCTCTCCTGTGCACAACATTCACCATCCAGTCTATGGGGGGTTGTATGGGATCACATGCTATATTCAGCATATAATACTAAACAATAATAATAATTACTAATAATTACAATAACTGCTTGTAATTATTTAGCTTCTCACTATTATAGTCTCCAGAAATTAAAAACAAAAGAAAAAAGGACTAGAAGAAAATTTTCTTTTTTTTCGTTAGTAAGCACAAAAATATATATTACAATGAATAACTTTTGTCTTCCAGATTATGACATTAAAAAATAATAATATTAAGGTTGGCAAAGAATGGGAAAACAGTAATAAACAAAATATTTATTACTGGTAGCTATAGTACATGCTTTTTGAGTTTGCAGAAGTCTGTCTTAACCAAATAATCTGAGCTCTGCATATACATAGCTATACATACATGATTATACACAGCCCAAGTGGACATATGCCCCCGAATGTTCACAATGGTTACTATTGCATGACAAATCCAGTAATAATTCTTATTTGCGTTTTTCTTATTTTTGTGTTAAACATATATTATCAACAAAGGAAGAAAAATATTACTTATAAAAAGTGATCTGATATGCTCATTAATGACTTACATATGACCTTCAGAGAGAAATACAAAGACTTCCTGAAGGTCCACATTGTAGAGTCTGCAACAAAGAGTTCTACTGTAAACATAGCCTGTATTTACAAAATAAATTTTTTTGTTGCTCTGGTGTATGCTGTGGTGCTTAAAAAAAATACATATATATGAAAATGTTTTATGATTTAAAGTTAAGATGCAAAATTATTCAAGTGTATATGTTCATGTCAGTTCCCAGTTATTAAAAATTAAATTTATGATCCAATATAGCAGTTTTATGTGTAAATTGAGAGCACAGCATTTCTCTCCCAGAATAAACCACCATCTCAGTTTGACCTGTTGGGGAAACACTAAAACATCCCACTGACTTTGGAGTTGTCATTTCTCCATCTCGAACATTTTAATCTAACCTTTCTCTTAAGTCATCCAAGCAGCGCTGCAGGTGGACTTCCCCCGCTGTCACTAAAACATGCTCTCCTGTTTCCTGAATTAAAATCTGGACACAGGGATCAGCTTGGTTTAACAGCTTCATTCCTTTCACGAGCTGAGGCATTTCACCTAGGTTGACAAAATGAAGTACAATTAACAATGACTTAAGAACTAATATGATCTAGAGATAATGGCAGTGACTGCTCAGGGGAATTACTATGAAATAAACAGCAGTGTGAAGGAAATTACCTTCTTGTAATTGACTTGTACAGACAAACAGGTAGCATGAGACATTCACAGGCCTATCATTAAGATGCCAAAGCAGACTTACACCTCTTCTTCAAATTATTTTTTAAAAAATGTTACTAATTATTTTTATGTATTGTGTCATATGCCTGCATGCATGTAATTGCACCAATGTTGTGTAATGCCCACAGAGGTCAGAAGAGGATGTCCCCCTGGAACTGGAGTTAAGACGGTTGTTAGTTGCCATGTGGGTGCTGGGATTTGTACCTAGGTCTTCTGTAAGAATAGCCAGTGCTTTTAAGTGCTCAGTCATCTTTCTAGCCCTCTCTTCTTCAAACTCTTAGCAGGAAAAAAACTACCATCATCATGCCTGTGAATTCATATTTGTCTCTTAATGTATATATTATAATCCTAGAAATAGAATACTTCCTCACACAATACATGTAAAATAAAAATCTAAGCACAAGAAGCATTTAAAATGTTATCAAGACAGTCTACTAGAACTTCATATTAAAAATATCAATTTGTAAGCCTTGGTGACCCAGGCCTGTCATCTCCAAAATTTGGGGGACTAAGGCAGGAGCATTGCCAGTTAAAGGCTTGTTTGGGCTACAGAGCAAATTCAAGGCCAATTTGTGCAATTTAGTGACACTCTATCTCAAAATAAAAGAAATAACAGAGTTGGAGGTATGGCTCAGTTGTAGAGTGCTTGCTTGCTGTGCACGAGGCCCTGAGTTTGACCCCAAGTACTGAAAAAAACAAAATGACACAAACCACACCTATTTGTGAAACTGCTTGAGAGGACTTCGGCTTTAGAATCTGCACTAAGGAGCTGCTGCACCCTT
Source organism: Eospalax fontanierii (assembly GCA_035773235.1). NCBI lineage: Eukaryota > Metazoa > Chordata > Mammalia > Rodentia > Spalacidae > Eospalax > Eospalax fontanierii. Next base: position 150,610,999 of record CM069524.1, on the reverse strand, counting down.
TGCACTCTGTTCTGCTTGTGTTCTCATGGAAGCTGAGGTACAGGAGGGAAATGGGATCTGGATTTTGGATTTAGCTGCTTAGCTGTTTTTCACAGCCCCACATTACTCGCTGCTACTTTCCACTCAAGTCAGGCCAAAGGAAGTCTCTTACTGTGGTGTAAAGACTCTGAGGACAGTTTAAAAAAATTTTATTTTTTTCAGTATTGCTTTGATTTTATACTTTGTTTCACAATTCTTCAGTGTTTAATTTTCAACATGCAAAATCACACCAAAACCACAGGAACTTTTTGTAAGGTAGAAAGGTCTTACAGAAGTTTATTAATTAAGGGGCAGGGAGAGACCATTAGAACTTTTATGCCAATTTATTTTTGAAATAAAGCTCTAAAAATAACTAACACTACATTTATAGTGTTGAAATGTCAGTAAGCACTTTGTCTATATGAACTCAACAGTCACTGGGAAGCAGGTAAATTAAGACTCTCACTGTGTAGATGAGGAAAGAGTTGGAGAGATGCTGAGGGACTTATGCTCAAAGTCAAGAGCAACTATATTGTAGAACCTAGTTCTGAAGCTGGTTGGCTAGTTTTAGAGCCCAGGCTGTCCATGGACATCACACTCCCATAGACCAAGTGGTCATAAGTCACATGGGGGTACACAGGATCCCAAGTCAAGGCAAGGTGGAATTTCACTGCAAGCAGAGTTGATGTAGGTACTGTCTTCAGAAATCACTGTGTCCCTTTGCTTATGTAAGTAGATTTATAGGTACTATCTAGTGTTAAATAATTCAACCATCATAGAATTTTAAGCCTGGCTTGAAGGAATCCTAGACGGAAACCACTGATAAAACTAGTAACACACACACACACACACACACAACAGAATAAGGCAAAAGCTTTTTTTTCAGCTCTGCATCACCAGAATGACAAAATCCAAACATGTTTACCTATTCATGCATACTTAAATCTCTCTCTTCAAGGTAAAGGTGACAGTAAGAAGATATTTTTAGAATGAAATCTGAAACATGGAGACAACATTTTGAAATCAAGAGACTTGAAAATGCTTCCAGTAATAGCCATTGTGTGGCCCAAACCAGAAACTCTTCAAATGCAAACTTCTTCAAAGACCAAACTGCTGAAAACACTACATAGTTGAGTCATAGAGCATGGAGAAACCAAGTTGATACTATCCTAGAAGCTTCATTCCAGACAACTAGCTTTCATAGTGCTGGAAGGTGCTATGCACACAATCAGAGGAGAAAAACCATCAATCTTAGTCAGCTGTGAACCCTGTGTGCTACAATAACACTTGGCCTGGCAGGAAATGGTCAGTGGTACAATAATGGCACAAATGTTATGGGAGAAACCAAATACTTTCTGATTGGATTTAAGGTCTGCTCTATGAGATGGAAGCCACACCTGGTACATTATTGAGGACAAGAACCTGTGGCTAGACAGATCATCAGCTCCAGGAGAGAACCCACTATTATTATACTGCTAAGTTCATATACTATTAAACTGACTACTAATGGTTTATCTTTACTCCCATGGATTAACGCATTTCTCAGCTCTCGTTAGAGAAGCTTCTTGCAGCAGATGGCAATTAACAGAGATTCACAACTCATCAATGTACAGAGAATAAGAGACTTTGGATTCTTCAGTCCTAAAGGGACAGCTATAGTATACCCTTTTCCACAAGGCTCAGGGATCATCACAGAAGAGGAGGTGGAAAGATTGTAAGAGTCAGAAATGGTAGATGACCACAGCAAAAGTGAGTTCTGGACACAACAGGGCAGTTGCAAATATGAACCAATAGAAGTTATGACAGTGTACACAAACTTGTGTGAGCTGAAGTAAGACAAAAATCCCAGTATGGAGGGGTGAGATGGGGATGAGGTCCCACCCCTAGCTGAGGAGCTATTGGCAACTGACAGCACTAGGAGAGGAAGAGTCAGCTTTCTTTAAGGGTGTGATCCATGGTAGGCGGACCATGCCCCAGGGAATAGCCCCATATTCAATGGTATTTGGGCAGTACAAACTGGATTTGATGGGCTTAAAAAATTTTTTTAAAAAAAGACTTGAAGTTGGTAGGATAAAGAGGTAGGGCTGGATCTAGGGCAGGGAGTGAATATGTATATACTGTATGAAATTTGCCCCCCAAAATTTTGAAAGCTGATTTTCTTCCTTTGTTTCAAAAGTCTTCCAAGTGAATAGTTCATGCATGACACAGAAATGGATACTCCTAAGTAGTGTAAGAAAAACTGACATCAGGAAAATCAGATATTTATTATCTGCATTTTATCAAGACTTTTGTGTAATTGATAAATGGAGTTGTACATTGAACATCATAATTCAATATAGGCCACCAATGAAGCATTTCTCCACTGGGACTTCTAACAGTGCTAACGATCATTAAAAAGAAGTGTGGCAGTAATGGTGCTTGGAAGGACACCTTCGAATGGCTACAGCATAAAGTGTCCAGTGATAGTTTAAAAATAACAAAGCACTGTTGTGGCAGCCAACCCTCCAGGAAACCTCAGTCATGCTGGGCTTCTGGCATTCAACTTCAGTGTAGCCTCTCCAGCAGTGACAGGGCTGGTTTGTGTGAACTGTAGAAGTGATGTGTGATGGTCAAGGCTATCTCTGGATTAGCACTGAAGCCAGTTACCATGTTCTGCTGAAGCTCATGTAAAGGGGCCCTGTGGAGAGGAACTGCGGGTTAGGCCACCACAAACTCATGGCCTCATATGAATTAATCACTGGAAGTATAGCTAAGCTGCAGAGAGATGGCTGCAGCTGAGGGGAGGTACAAATACCACTACTTCGGGGGATCTTTTCAACTCTCTCTAAATTCCTGTCCAAAGGAACTGAGTGTTTCAAATTATTAAACTTGAGTACTGTGCCATGAAGAATGAGGTAACTGACAGAACTACAAACCACAACCACAAGTAGCATACATTTGCATAAAAAGCTTGAAAGTATAGTTATTTCATTTTAGTCTCAATTTAAAAAAATTATATTTTTGGTGTTTTGTAACATACATAAAACATTAACAGAAAACCAATATAACTGGACATCAGTGACTCTGTTCTCAGTTAAGTAGGATTCCTGAATTCCTCCTAGAAATAAGGACTTAGAAATGTCTCTAAGGTAGAGGTTTGAATCCTGTGTTCACTACTTACTGTGTGATCCTGGAGAGGTTGGCTTTTACTTTTATTTTATGTACATGAATGCATTGCTTGCATGTATGAAAGTGTACCTGTGTTGTACAATGCCTGGAACTGGAATTACGGACAGTTGTTAGCCACCATGTGGGTACTGGAAATTGAATCCTGGACTCTATAAGAGCAGCTAGTGTTCTTAACCACTGAGCCATCTCTCCAGCCCCCTATTTTAAAATTTTTAATTTAAAAACTGTGTGTGTGCCCACGTGTGTGTGTGTGTGTGTGTGTGTGTGTATGAGAGAGAGAGAGAGAGAGGAGAGAGAGAAAGAGAAAGAGAGAGAGAGTCTGTGAACCTAGGTATAGATACCCTCAGAGTCCACAATAGGGCACTAGATCCTCTGATGCTGGAGTTACAGGCAGTTGTGAGCTATCTGACATGGGTGTTGGAAACCAAACTTGGGTCCTAAGCAAGAGCAGTACATGCTCTTGAACACTGAGCCAGTTCTGTCTGTTTTTCTGTTTGCTTTTCTGTAACTTCCCCAGTCTTGGGGACCAAACCCAGGACTTTGTACCTAATTCACCTCTTTATGCATCAGTCTCCCTGACCAAAGACTTTAAAGATCTGTACAGTGAAAAAGTTAGATCTTTAAAAAAGATATTGATGAGGACACCAGAAGATGGAAGACCCCTCACGCACAGAGATTATAGTGTTGCCAGCACAGAGGATCATGAGAATGATGAAAATAATAATGGCTTTGGGATAACTGTGGGTTTCTCTAGAGTTCTGAGTAGATGCTGTATGCAGAGTAGAGGTTGGTCACTGTGACATTTTAACCCCAGCCTGGAAACCAGAAAAGGAGAAGCAGGAGAACAAATGGATGTGCTACTCCACCGAAGAGTAAACGGCTGAATTTTGGATGAATCCACCCAGTTTAACATGATGAAAAGATGAGAGGTCCAGAAAGGAAGAGCTGCATAATGGAATGACAATGCACCTACTCAGGGCTTCCTGAGGCTTTATTATTATTTATTATTATTATTTGCTATTATGAGAGGGAGGAAGATTTAAATAGTCATTAGACAGGGAAATCATGGAAAAAAGGGCCCCAAAATAAGGTTAAATCTAAAATATTAAGGACAAGAGAAAATGAGCTCTAAAGGCCCACAGGCATGGGGGTAACAGGAAGGAAAGTTTTCCACTCTGAATGTAAAATGTTGCAAAGGGTGTAACATTTAGAAACGGAAATATAAAAATGTGGTACTTCAATAATATTATAAAGAAATGCAAGGAAGATCCAGTAAAAGCAAGACACTATGTGAAAAAGTAGCAAAATTCCTTAAAAAATGATATTGAAAATGTTGTGCCCCTTTCAAACATTTCAGTTTTTAAAAGTTTAGAAAAAATATAATGCTTGATGGACATAAGAGGAAATGCACTTTGGCCTCCAAATAACCGTAAATAACTGTCTTTATCAAACTACCTCACTCATGGACAAAGTCAAGGAAATCAGTCTCAGTCATCATGTGCTGTGGGACAGGAAGGAAGCCAGGCACTAGGGAGGCTCCTTCAGGTTGGGGAGCAAAGCTGCACAGACGCTGGTCCTGCTGTCCTTTAGGAGCGGCCTTTTATTTAGCTTGGATAACACAGGACAAAGTAGTGACCAAACAGCCTTTTAGAAAATTTTTATTAAAATAGTGCAATCGAAATTATCAAATATTTATTAATTCCTACATATACATTTTAGATTAATTTTTTATGTAAGTATATGTGTATGTCTGCATTTGATGCCTGTGGAGGCCAGAATATGATGTCAGATGCCCTGGAGCAGGAGTTATAGGCAGTTGTGAGCTACACCATGGTAATCAAACTCTAGTCATCTACAAGAGCATTAACCATTAGGCCATCTTCCCAGCCCCATTTATTTATATTATATTCTTTAAAATGTAGATTCAATTGCAAAAGAGAAAAGCAAAGGAAGAATAAAGATGGAAACAAGTACTAGGAACACTGAAGAATAAACCTTGGTTGCTAGTCTCCAAGCCCACAACTTACATAAAACTGGGCTTCCCTGAATTCAGTAAGTTTGGTGTGATGTACTGGACAGTGGTTAAGAGCCAGGCCAGCAGCAGGATAGAATAATAAAACCATGAAAGATAAGATCTGGCATCCCACAAAGAAGGCTTTCCATAGAATGGGATGGCCCAGAAAGATTTCCTGTCTCTGAGACCCAAGGCAGTTAGCTGTTTTCCAGGACTAAGCCCAAAAATCAGAGTTTCAGTTTTCCAAATATCTGCTCTAGGGACACCAAATAACTAAGGCTGCACCTTAAAACTTGACTGAAGGAGGGATGAGTTGTTAGGTCTCAGGTCTGGGGAAAGGACAGATACATAGCTATAGGCAAAGGCATAAAATTACTTACTTCAACAGAAAGCCCATTCATATGCTTGCTCTTTGGATCCCTTAAAGGACAGCCTGGAGCTTCTTCACTGACTAACACTAGGTACTGGGAACAGCTAAGTCACAGGGAGAAGTCAGGTAGATAAATGCAGGAGTTAACAAGGCCTAGGTAGGCAAATGGAAGAAGGTGACACTAAGGGCTTGTTATTTTATGGGCAGGCATATTTGAGTGTCTCAGGGATGGGGAAAGGCAAAGGAAATATTTCCCAAGCAGAAACACAATGCTCAGTATCTAGACAATCTAGCAAGTCTGGAAGAAGGGGGCAGATCACAGATTCTGAATCTACAAGATTGGGATAAGAGTCTAACTCAGAAGCTGTTACGTGTACACACTCACTCAGATGATCCTTTCTCTACCATCAGCAAGAAGGCAGTCTCCTTCAGAGCAAACATACTTAATCATGGCACATTTATTTCTAAAAATGGAGAGAGGTAAGATGCCCTTTGAGGGGCTGCTTTTATTGTAAATGTCATAGAAAATTCAGTCTCCCAAAGAACAAATGAGGGGAAATCAAGTCATAAATACATGCACCACAAGTGGGCCGAGTGTGGTAGCCACACCTTTAATCCCAGCACCCAGGAGGCAGAGGCAGGCAGAACTCTGTGAGACTGAGGCCAGCTTGATCTACATAGTGTTCCAGGCCAGCTGAGGCTACAGAGAAACCCTGTTTCAAAAAAAACAAAGGGTTAAGTGAGCATCACATGATTTTAAAAGCAAGATCATCTTACTTGGGTGTTTTGGCTCAACGGCAACTCTCACTATAGGGGTGGCTTCAAAGCTGAGTGGAATGAACGGAGGGCAGGATGGCAAGCTGCACAAAGTTGCAGATTTCAGCACGAAGTCCTGAAGGCCTCCGATTCCTGCAGGGAGAAAAAGAACCATGGGATCAATACAGGATGATAGATGAGGATTCTGAATCTATGTTAGAAAAACAACAGCATAAACCTAGCACATACATCACAGAGCCAAGCACTCCAAAAGTGGCAAGGAATGAGTTAGGCATACATTACGGGTATATTTTTAAAACCTAGATAATATTTTTGTCAAAAAATATAGAAATTCTGTCCATTTTTCTTTCCCGGGTGGACAAATACAGTTACATCAGCTTTTGTTGAAGGACACCCACTTTGACCAGAGAAGTGATTGCTTCTAGGTATTTTGTGCATGTGTAGTATGACTGTGCTCATGTGTGTCTATATGTATGTACATAGGAGTGTATGTGCATGAGCGTGCATGTTACACATGGAGGCCAGAGGTGGATATCAGGTGTCTTCTTCAATTGTTTTCCACCTTAATTTTTGAGATAGGATCTTTGTTTAACCCGGAGCTTACCACCTGGCTAGCATTCTAAGTCTTATGCAGCCATCATCCAGACGTCTACAGGGAGATGGCTGGGATTCTTTTTAAAGCAGGATGACTTAGGGATCAGATACTCAGTGACCACACCACACTGGCTAGCCAGAGCACTCCAGGGATATGTCCATCTCCATTTTGCCAGTGCTGGAGGTACAATAATGTACCCAGATTTTATGTGAGTCTGGGGATCTGAACTCATGTCCTCATGCTTATACAGAAGGCACTTTATCTACGGAACCATTTCTAGCCCAGCCTTCTTTTTTTTTTTTTTTTTATTAATGTACCCCTGTTGTGCAATGTCCATGGAGGTCAGAAGAGGGCATCAGATCCCCTGGAACTGGAGTTAGGGGATGGTTTGTTAGCCGCCACATGGGTGCTGGGATTCAAACTTAGGTTGTCTGCAAGAGCAGTCAGTGCTCTTAACTGTTGAGCCATCTCACCAGTTTCTAATTAAAATTTGTAATTGCTCTAAAAAATACAAATTTAATGAGTATGAACTGCCACTAAAATAATCTTTTTGCTAAATATCGTTGCATATGGATAAAGGAAATTTAGAGACCTACAATGTGACGTGGTCACTGAGTATCTGATCCCTAAGTTATCCTGCTTTAAAAAGAATCCCAGCCATCTCCCTGCAGACTTCTGGATGATGGCTGCCTAAGACTTAGAATGCTGCATATTACCTCCAGGCAGATGGGAGCAGAGAGAGTATCCTAAGAGAGGGGAAGGGGCATTCTGAATTTCATATCCAGAATGTGCATGGTCAACATTACAGAACACAGTAAGAAACACATGAAAGGACAAAGGGACCTCTGTGTTGAAGAAAAAAAAAAAAGATTAAAAAGACTAGGTGGGAAGAAGAGGTTACCTGCTTTAGGGAAAGGTAACTTCCCTAAAGGAGAAAAAGCGCAGGGATGTTTGATCAGCATCTGTTTTCGCACCCTTTAGAAACCACCAAGAAAAGGAAAGGAAATACTGCCATGCTCAGTTGAGAAGTGGATATAAAGAACAGGATGATGGGATGCCAGGCACCTAGCACAGAAGCCAGCATATGGGAGGTACATGAGATAGGGCCTTTGGACATGCACTGGGAAGGCAGCCTACAGGGCTCTTGTTGCAGACTACCTACAATGGTGGAAACTTCCCTTCAATGCTACACTTGCTGAGTGTATCCAGAAAACATTTTACTACCTCAAAAAAGTATTGATTTTATTGTGGTAAGATCTGTTACCACCCATCTCCACACACTATTCTTATTCCAGTTACTCAAAGATTTGCAAAAAATGGTCATCTACTTTTATCAACTACTCTTTGGATTTTGAAGGCAAGTGCCAAGTATTTTACCCTCTTCTGTTCCACACCCAACATCAATAGCTCCTTTACCCGTTCAGCTTGGAGCATGAGCTTTCTAGAGCTTTCACGAGTCTGGACCCTTTTCAGATAAAGTTTCCAGGATGGAAGGGCTTTTATGTGCCTCCAGCATATTGCTTCGGTCAAAGTCTAAATTTCTTAATCCTGTACCTGTTTGCCCAGCACACAGAAGTGTGCATCTGGCTACAGCTTCCTGTTTACATCTTCCATTCATATCATGATCTAACAGATCTGGGCTGACCAAGTCTCCAGCAAGGCTACTAGAAATAGCATCATCTCCAGTGAGGCCAGGATTCAGGAAAACCCCGTAGTAAATATTCCCTTTCAAATTTCATTCATCCTGCTCCTGACCTCTGACAGCAGGCACTTCCTTCCTGTACACACAGCACATGGTTTCAATGGAAGGACAAATGCTGCTCTTTCCTCCACATAGCAAGGAATTGGAGCTGCAGATGGCCAGTAGAGCTGAACACCAGCTCTCTGAACTGCTGGTTTACATCTTGCTCTTCCAACTACTGAATCTATTCTTGCTATTCAGGTCTGCCCAGATCTGTTGGCATGACAAGAATTTGTCCAAAATAGAAAAGAAAAAAGTCAGTGCCACAATATTCCTACCAAGGTTAAGGGTTTATAGAACAGGAAATGCTCTGAAATCTGTAAGATTTTTTGTCACTTGTGTTACATGCCACCAGATTTATTTATTTTTAAATATAACTTAAAAACACAGGAAAAGGACCATTGAGGTTATCTGGGCAATCAAAGTAAAATGACTTAAAATCTCTGAGAATTTCTAGATAGGATGTAGGTTGACTACAAGCATACAACTTGACACTTACATAAGACACTCTGAAACAAACTTGACTTAAAAATAACGTATTCAAGTTCGGCTTTGAAAAGAACAGGATATACATTATCAAGCACCTCACCCTGCACTGCATCCTCCAGCTTTCTCTTTTTAGGCACATGCCTTTACATCATTATAATGTTTAATAATTTTGCTCTTTTCTACTTGAATCATGTGATTTTTTTTTCATTTCAATTAGTTTAGTCATAATACTTAGCCATGCATGTAATCCTCATATCCAGAAGGCTGAAGCAGAAGAATTGTGATTTTGAGTCAGTCTGGACCACAAAGACCTTGTCCCAAACAAAACCAAAGAATTCTAGTTCCCTTCAACTGGTGTTTGTGGGAGAGGGACATGTGCCTTCCAAAGAATCATTCCAGGATCTCTGAGCTAGGAAGACTTTTGTTTCATGGGAGAAACAAACAAAAAAAAAAAGAGTGGCCATCTACTTATTTTTGCCCATATACTTACTTTCAAGTTTCAAGTAGAGAGAGAGAGAGAGAGAGAGGGACAGAGAGAGAGAAAACACAGATGATTAAGGACTATAAAGATAAAGCAATGAATGGGGCAGCATGAATTCCAGCTTATATTTCTATGAAGTGACTGACGATAAATGATTCAAGTCTTTTCTCCCTTGTCTACATAGGGGGTGAAATCAGTTGTGTTCCTAGGTTTAGCTGCACCACACAGACTGGGATGATAATTAACAAAGAACTAATGCTGAGTTCTTCAGCTGGGCACAGAGGCCCTGGCTAGACTATAGACCATTCTTTGCACACTCTCCTTAAATCAAAGATTAGTATTTTGCAAATGTTAGCTGGTCATTTTTTCTAGGCTGTTCGTAATATACTCCCCTTTAAAGAACCCTCACCCGACCCCACCAATCTTTTAGCAATATTTTACAGACTGATAAATGGGTTGGCTTTCTGTCACACAGGTTGAGTCAATCTAGCATGAGGCTATACTACAGGCAAGAAGATGGTAAAGCCATTCCTGAATACCAACACTGCTTTCTGGGGATAAGTCTGTCAGCTCTCTTTACAGAAAACAGTGTTACCATCTTAAGGAAAATTTAAGTTTTTAAGTCACTGCTAAAAAAAGAAAAGTATTACTACAATTAAAACTTATTGGAAAGTATATAAATACTCCAACTAGCAGATTTCCCTTAATAATTAATATTTCCACATTTAAGTATATTCAACCTCCCCTCCCAAGCTGCCTGGGCCAGAATTAACGGGTTCTTCTAAACCTTGGAGAAATGGACTTACACACAGTCTGAAGAGCAATGAATAGCACTTTGGAAGAGACACTGGGATTTTTATGGTTGTGTAAAGCTACATTTTGCTCTAGCTCCTGTCTTTAGGTATCAAAGAAAGCCAAATCATCTGCTCCCATCTTATGCCTGGTTCTATTCCCCTATAATTCAGACACAGCTCTTTGACTCAACTGCAAAGAATGTCAGAGAACTTAAACATTCTATAACCCTTATCATAAAGGGATGGGGTGGGGGTGGTGTACATAAACATAAATGTGACTTTTCCAAGCCTACTTTGCCAGCCATTCAACCAAGGTTCAATAGTGCAGGTTAGCTAAGGTGTTCAGATGATGGGTTGGCCTGTTATGTTACTAAGCAAGCCCATTAAATCAACTGCCTGTGAGCTTCCTGATGTTAGGGGAGGCCCCAGAGAAAAAAAAGTCTTGAAACAATGACATTATCATATCTTAATTTTTTTTTCTCACAGGAAGAGTTAAGTTAAAAACACTTTTAAAGCAACTTATACCAAGAACTGTGGGCCCTTTTCTCAAAAGAGAATAACGATGAGAAAAACTGAATACTGCAAAGAATCAAACTGTAAAATAAAAAAAAGTTATTTTTATTATTTTTATTCTATGTGTATGAGTGTATTGCCTGTATGCGTGTTAGTGCACCCATGTTGTGCAATGCCTGTGGAGGTCAGATCAGAGGGTGTAACTCCCTGAAATTGCAGTTACAAACAGTTGTTAGCTACCCTCTGGGTCTTCTGCAAGAGTGGCCAGTGCTCTTGACCACTGAGCCATCTCTCCAGCCTAAGAATCTTAACGTTTAAGAGAGTCTGATCATTTCCGGTTGAGTTTGCGAACAGGGACAGAACTGCCCATCAAGGTAAAAGAGTCATAATTGTTTCTCAATTTATGCCCCAGGAAATGATCAGAGGGAGCCAGGCCACTTCCATTCCTGTGGAAGCATACAGACCCAATGGAGTTTGCCTGACAAAACTGAGCAGGGACTAAGATTAAATAGGAGATGAACCTGAAGCAGTTGACTGCCACACACTGCCTCGTACAGTTTCAAAGGAGAACACAAGGGCAGTTAAAAAACCAAAAACCTCTTGGTTGTCTGTGCTACACTCAGCCAGAAAAGCCCTACAGAGACTCTCCCAGGGAGGGCAGGCAGTACAGGTGCAGTAAGGCATTCAAAGTGATGTTTCCTGGTAGATCAGAAATGGTTATGAATAGCTGGATAGATGTGCAAGAGGAAGTGGGCTTTGACCACAGTTACAAGAGAGAAACCTGGGACCTAAAAGTTCAGAACACTCTGGGCCCAGAGTACAGTGGAGGGATGGCAACACAGGGCCAGGTGACCAGGGGCCAGAATGCTACATCAAGTTTAGTTTGAAGGGCATGAATGTGGTGGCCTGTAGAGGGACTAGAGTCCTGAAGTACAGCTAGCAGTTGGAGTTTGAGAAGTTGGAAAGAGCAAAGAGGAAACAAGGATGAACCCAAATCTCTGGCTGGGCAACAAAAGAGACATGGCTATTCTGAAAGCATGTCTCTACTCTAGGGCTTGTGATTTCGTACTGCCATTTACATTATTCAACATGAAAGGAACATTTTACCTCTACTGTATTTTTCTCCAGATATTTTTTCTATAGTGTGTTTTCAAGCTATTTCTATTTGGTGTTCAAGCTTCAAACCTTAAAAAGTTGTATTCAAAAAAACTGATTAATATTTACTCAATTTCCCCTTAGATTTCCAGTAATGTGAGTTTTAACGGCAGGAACCCAAACAAGAACTTTTCTAATAACTAAAAATGAATGCAAGTAGGTCCTGTCCTCATAGTGTTTAGAGCTGGTGCAGGACAAAGGCAGAAAAACAAGAAGTGACAATGCAATGTGGTCAGTGTGATAATAAGAAAAAGGGAAACTGGATGGTCCTAGGCTTTCTTGAGAAATGGAAATACAGAGGTAAAGGAGAAGCCATACTGTTGTATAGATATACAGTTTTCTCTCTGCTTCGAGGGATAGGCTTCCAAATGTGATTGACAGCCAACTAACCAATGACTTAAGGGGGGAAGTCTAGCAGCAATGCATGGAAGGATGGGAAGGAGAGAGGCAGGCGCAGTGCCAGGGCTCCATTTCTTGGGCACATGTTCAAGAGGTCGGGGGACTTATGATCAAATGCAGGCTCTGCCATACAAAATCTCTCTCTCTCCCTGGGGATGAATCCTTTGTAAGTAACCTGGAATAAACTGGTCTAATTGAAAAGCATTCTCCTTTCGCTCAATCGGTTCAAACCTGGGTTGGGTGGGGCTGGATGCCGGATCTCACAGTGAGAGAATTCACGATACACAGGCAGAGGGTGTGGGGGTGCCCAGGTGCTGCAGTGACACCACTGGGGAAACAGTGAGAATTTAAGGTCTTAACTCTCACGCCCTGTGGAGCTTAAAACAAGACTGAAAAGGCCTTTCATCCTCTGCATTTTCACTTCTGTGGGATCTTGCAAAACATGCTTCTAGTTTTTTTCTTTAGTTCATATGTGTGCTTGTTTTGTCTGATATGGAATCAGGGGATTTGGAGCTAATTACAGCTCTAACCTTTGCAATAAATGGAAGTCATGGCAGTGATCATTGTAAAGTCATAGTAGCAGCTGTTTCACTAATAGACTTGCCCATCAAATTTTGAATTTACATTTAGTGTATGGTATCAATTGTATTATTTAATTTTATAAATGAATACACTGCAGACTAAACTATAAAGTGAGAAATTTGTATTCATAATCACATCAATTATGGGCTGTGTATTTTTTGCCACTGACCTAAATTTGTATTTTGTATGGTAACACATTTTACTGGGTAAATTTTTAATTGAATTTCTGTGTATTTCATACAGAACATCTTAGTCATTTTTATATCCCCTTTTCCACTGACACCCTCCCATAACCCCTCCACAGGATTTCACGCGTCCTAAAGGATTTGTGCCAAAGCCTACTGAGTCCATGTCCCTCAGTGCAAGTTCATTACTATGGTTTAGCCAGCCCATCTAGAGTCCTTCCCTTTAAGAAGATCAGCTTTTTCTCACCCAGCACTAATCATCTGCTAAGAGTTCTTTAGCTAAGATTGCGACCTGCTGTCCATTTCCTGCTGTCCAAAGCCTGCTGAGTTTTGTCTGCTTGAGTTTTCAAGGGTCTTGTGCAAGCTGACACCATTGCTGTAGAGTCATATGAGCAAAGTCCCAGGAACCAGTAAGACTATTTCTAAATGGTCATACACCTCCTCCCCTGGCTCTTAGAATCTTTCTGCACCCTCTCCCACAATGTTCCCTGAGCTTTGGGTGGGTAGAGTTTAACACAGAAGTCCTGTTCAAGGACCCACACTCTGCAGACTCTTATTCTCTATGCTTTGGTCATTTGTGTCCTTTTGTGTTCATGACCCTCTGTAACATGAGGGAGCTTCGTTGATGAGAGTTGAGAGATGCATTAGTATTCTCTCTACCCTTTGTTCTACTGTGTTCTATGAGCCTTACATGTAGACGTTCCACTGGAGATGGGTGACACACTGTTTTAAGTGATGTTCTTCAGGATGTGCTTCAATCAGAACTACTTAAATAAATGGAGGGACACACAAAGTCAGCATGCAGAAAGCACAAAATGTTTAGCATGGACGGAAACAATGCTGCAAATCTATCTTAGGACAAAAACTAGGGAGGGAAGGGGACAAGAGAGGAGGGAAAGAGAAAGGAGGGGAGGGGAAGGGGAGAAGGGGAAGAAGAAACACGGCTTCACAAGAAAATAACCAACTCCATCTATCCTCAAAATCTAATTATTTCCTATTGTAAAGAGGGAACAAACTCCTTCTGGACAAAATGGCAACTCCAGTTCAGGTACAAAATGATCCTGACTAAAATAAAGACTAGAGAGTCAAGGAAAACCTGAATGAACAGGTGAAGCTAGAGAGGGCATCTCCAACTGTGAGCTACTTCTGTCTGCTGGGATCAGATCATGAGAAATAGGAAGCATCAGTTCAGGGCTCTTTCCTTGAGAATATGACACAGCTCGATGGGGAAGATGTATAGACCATGTAGTAATGGTGGTCTGATAAAAGATGAGCGAAAAATGAAGAGCCAACAACAGCCCAGTGTGAATGATGAAGGTTCCAGTGGCAGACAGGAGGGCCTAGTCAGCTGATGAAGCGGAAAAAGTAATCTACTGCTGTCACACACTCTACAAAAGTAAACTTCATATGGATCAAAGATCTAAATGTGAAATAGAACAAAAAGAAATGCACAAATCCGTTGATACCATAACACTAAAGACTCATCGAACCCCCAAACCACCAAACCCACTTTGTAACGAAATATATTACAAGTAAAGCTACAGAATCAATGTTTCTGGTATCTAAGAGTCAGAGTTGTGAGTACCCAAAGTGGCAGTATAAATCAATGCCACTGCAAATCAAAAGGAGCATAAGTAAAGAACATGAAAAGACACTAAAGGGAAGAAGCCCTGCCTGTGAAAAAAACAAAACAGAAACAAGTCTTCATATCACTAATAATAAACGTAAATAAACAAGACACTGTTTCACACCAATACAAATGGTAGAAGAAACCATGTTTTGGTAGGTATGCACAGAAAAATGTGGGTTTTGTATATTACAGATGGAAATAAAAGGTGTTTCAACTCTTACTGGCATTTGTTCAGCAAGGGCCAGAACCTTGTGATGTGTGCAAAGGTCCCATGCAAGGAGGTAACTCTTTATATAACCTGTGAGTACAGAGCTGGATAGTAATCTGAGCTTAACTCTAATTCCATTTTAATAGCAAAGTTGTTTTTGTCAGTTTAACATACACTAATTTTTTAGGAATGGAATTATTCTACCAATCAAAGGAAGAATGAACCTGTTGGGAAAGTCAAGTTATTCACCATTTCACCATCAGCCACTCACAGTATGAATCACCAGTTCTATATATCTCTATCAAACTCTGTCTGCAACTGTCACATATACATAGTATCTGCCAGTATCTGACTTAGTCATCCTTCTGACACAGTCTCAAAGTGCAATTCATTTTATTGCAAATGACTTTCCCTTTATTTGTCCTTACATTATTAGTTATTAAACTAATATGTTTGAAATTAGGTAGGTAGGCAGATTATTTTATCTTTGAAGTTCATTTCTGACAGGAAAGGTATTATTATATTTGTTATAAAAATAAGGTCTGGGGCTGGAGAGATGGCTCAGCTGTTAAGAGCACTGATTACTCTTTCAGAAGACCTGGGTTCGATTCCCAGGTCTAACAACCGACTATAACTTCAATTCCAGGGGATCTGACACTTTCTTCTTACTTCCATGAACCCTGCATGACACAGGCAGGTTCACCTACCTACGTGCAGGCAATACACTAATACACCTAAAAAAAAAAAAAAAGTTTGGATTGATAGGGTTAAAAACTACTGCCCTAGGGAAACATACCCATATGTTCAAATTGCTCATGGCAGCCCTGTTTTCAATATCAAAATGCTCAAAGCAAGAGGCCTAGTTGTTATCTCAGCAACTCTTAAATTTCATTCTGCCTAAGCTAGAGTGAGTTCAAGGCCAGCCTGGGCAACTTAGTGATAGTGTTTTGAATATAAAACAAAAAGAAGATTGAAAACATAGCTCGGTGGTTTTGCTAACATGTGCAAGATCCTAGATTCCATCCCCAAGACTGGAAAAGAAAGGAAGACCAGATAATTAAATGATGATAAATTCAAACAATGGAATCAACAGAGAAACAAAGCAAAACAAAACACATCAAAACACATTGAAGCTGAGCATGGTGGCACATGCTTGTCATCAAAGAGTAGAGGAAGGAGGAACATGAGTTAAATACAGAACAGCCTAGGTTACAGAGTGAGGCCCTGTCTCAGAAAGCCAGAAATAAACATCTCCACTCCTCAAATCTGGAAAACATGAAACAGCATAATAAGAAAATGTTATTCAAGGTCACAAACAGTATGATACTATGTAAAAAAGTTAAATATGTATGTGTACATACACATATCTATCTTACAGATACCTACTGAAGTTGTAAGTAAAGTTGCAAATAAGTTTTAAAGCATGACAAATAGAAATCACATAGCAAATTAAGAAACTGACCACCGTGGGACAGATGGGAGCACCTGCTGGGAAAAGGGAGAGAAACAAGGGCTTCTTAGGTGACAGTTCACTTGATATTAAAAACAGAGTAGATATGATTACAGGAAAACGTTAAAATCAGTTAAATCTGGATGATGACTACATGGATTGCTCACTGTATTATTCACTGTTCAGAGTATTGCAAAATGTTGATGACTGCTGCCTAATGGATCATAACTGGTTTTTACACTTTTTACATTAGTTTAAAAGTATGTCTTTCAGGGGCTGGGGAGATGTCCCAGTTGGTAAAGTGCTTGTCTGGTAAGTATGAGGACCTGTGTTCAATCCTCAGAATTCATGTAAAACTGCTGGGTGTGTGGTGGGTGTGCTTGTTATCCCAGCTCCGGGGAAGTGGAGACAAGTATCCTTAGGGTTTCCTGGCCAGTTAGTTCAGCCTAATTGATGAGCTATAGACCAATGAGAGATTCTGTTTCTAATGACATGGACAGCGTTTCTGAGAATAACAACCAAGGGTATCTGCTAGCCTCTCCCAAATTCATATAAACATGTGGCCCCTGCCTCCAAAATGCGCGCATGTGCGCGTACACACAAAGTGCATCTTTTGAAAATGTATATACTTTAAAATTACAATCGTAAATGCAGAAATGCATTGTGAAATACAATGTAAACAAAGGGAGAAATATAATTAAAATGTTAAGAGTGTTATCACTGGACCATGTGATGGAAGATGATTTTCATATTTTGTTTTTACATATTTAAACAAACAGTCTCAGCAAAGGTATTACTTTCATAACAACTTTTAAAAGCATAAAATTAAAAAACAGACTTTTTGTTACTACTGTGGCTTGAATGAATGCTCACATTGTTTGAGTGATCATAGAGCACTAAACCCTGGGATTATGCTGTAAGTGGATTACATTAGTATTAATCATTCTGAGACCCAGAAATTGGACCTGTGGTCTCCTCTGCACTGCCAGACCTAGATTTGGCTGTGCTTGGTGTCCAGAGGGAGGCTTGGGTTCCTATCTGATAGGGAGCAGCTTGCTCCTTAGGTTAATCAAGGTCCTGAGAGTGAGATGCTGACTAGCTGGAGACTCTCAGCTGTGCTGAATCTCAGCCCCACCCACACACCATCTCCAGGCACCATCAAGGCATTACCGTGTGGGTTTGCAACACCCAAGGGCACTCTGAATCCTTTACCATTGCTACGGAACACTTTCCTAAAGGTTAGTATTTTATCAAAATCAATTCAGGAGTCATAGAATTTGACAGTTCTATAGAATCTCACTGGTTAATTCACAATGATTTGTTTGGGGGTTTACCACAAAACCACCACTGAAGGAACATTCTAAAAAATTTCTGTGCTTTTATAGACTTATTTCACTAAGTATCCACTGACCACTCATGTTTATGGCTGTGCTGAGAACCATAGGAAATAGAAGAAGATAGGGAGCCCACGTTTGATTTGCTTGTGTTTTGTTAATTAATTGTTCCTTTAACATTTAAAAAAAATACTCTTCAACTTGTACATAAAAAGCAAAACTCTTACATGTTAATGGAGTACTACATGATTATTTTGTCACTTAATTACACTGTATGACATTTAAATCATGTTAAAATATCTTGTAGGTCTCAACAGACCTTAACACAGATGAAAGAATGTATGGATTCTAGTTGGGGGCTATAGGAGGTACCTGTGGGGAAAGGGTATAAAGATGATTAAGACTGACTGAGATGTTCTATACGAAATACACAATGGTTCAGTTAAAAAATTACCTGTCTCCTTAAACATTTATCATTTGCTGATATTTTTAAGAGGCATTCTTTTGGGACTGGTTAGAATCAGAAAACTTCAATGGCAGTTTTCACTGTAATGAATTTACCGGCTGTAAAAACAAGCCTATCCTAGTTACTCAAACTGTGTTTCCATTTTGGAGAACAAAACAAATAAAACAAAAACGAATCTACAAAAAAAAATAATCTACCACTAAATTATTGGAAGGAATAGTTAAATTTATAGACTGATAATTCAAAAGAGTACCTTATCCAGTGGATCACATGTTGTCTTGAATGAAAAACCATTTCTTTATAATGGAAACTTTCAAAGTCCCTTCTAGTTTTTTGGAGGTTCCATACATTATCATTATCTATGGTCATCCTTTGCTGACTCCTGGAGTACTTTTAGAACTCAGTAACATTATTGCTGGTTACTTATTCCAGTCCCTAACTCCGAGACGTGAATTCAGAGACTCTTTCTTGTGTTTGTATCTTGATGTAGCAGGATCCCTTGACATGGACACCAATTACTCCATATACAAATCTACCAAAGAAATGTAACTCCTATGGGGAAGTCTGGCAATACTGGGAGGGGGAAGGGTGTTGGCAATTGAATTTAGGGCTTCACATACGCTAGGCAAGTGTTCTATCACTGAGCTATATTTCTAACTTTGCTAATTTTCTTTCTTTCCTCTTTTTCTTTCATCTTTTTGAGACAGGGTCTCCCTGTAGTCCCAGCTGCCCTGGAACTCGCTATGTAGACAAGGTTGGCCTGGAGCTTGCTATGTAGACCAAAGGCTGGCCCTAAACTCATAGAGATCCACCTGCCTCTGCCTCCCAAGTGCTGGGATTAAAAGCATGTATCACTATGCCTGGCCTAATTTTTTTTTTCTAAAATATATTTTTATTGAATTTTTATGGATTTTATACAATATATCTTAATCATATTTAGTCTCCTTTCCCTATCTGAAGTTTCCCCCAAATCCCCCCACAGAACTTCCTGCATTTTGTCATTTATGTTAAGGCCTGTTGAGTTAAGTTTATGTACCCAAATGTCCCTTGGTGTGAGTTCATTCACTGGAGCCTGGGCACACCCTTGAAGATCAACTCTCCCTCATCCAGCAGAGACCAACTGCTAATAATTCCTCACCAAAACTGTGGCTTCCTGCCCACTGCCCCAATTCTGTGCTGGCTTTTGTCTGATTACATTTACATGGGTCTCGTGCATGCTGACACCACTGCTGTAAGTTCGTATGAACTCAGGTTCACAGAGACCTGGAAGACTCCTTCCTGTGTCCCGCACCTCCTCCCTGGCTCTTACACTCTTTCTGCTCCTTCTTCCACAACGATCCCTGAGCCTCGGGTGGGTGAAATTTAATATAGGAGTGCTGTCCAGGGACCCACACTCTTAGGTCTCTTATTCTCTACACTTTTGGGCAGTTGTGGCCTTCTGTGTTCATCGCCCTCTGTTGTACAAGGCCTGCTAACTAATTTTCAAGCAACACAGGTCAAGCATTTCAGTTCAAGCCATTTACCATTCATTTCCAGTGCACACATTAGTTCCTGGTGAGAAGAAGCAACTTTTGAAACAGTTCTGTTATTGTAGGTTAAAATTAAACTGAAACCATCCCATTTTCACTCTTACTTATCAGAACTCCAAGTTGAGGGGTGGGTGAGATGGCTCAGTGGGTGAAGACACTTGCCACCAAGCCTGATGACCTGAGTTCAGTGGTGAAACCCACATGGTGGAAAGAGAAGACCAACTCCCATAAGCGGTCCTCTGACCGCCATGTAGCAGCTGGCATGAGTGCTGTGGTACACACTGCACTTCAAAGCTCCTATGGCCATTTTGATTTGCTACCCTCTGGTAAAATGACAGTACAATGCATTCTTGCAGGACAGCCGTGTTTCCTAAGTAAATATGAATATCAAAATGCCTAAAGGCTGAATAAGTAAATAAATATGATGCACCTGTCAAGACAATATGCAACCACTAATGGAAAGAATTTTGGAAAGACCACTTAGATAAGGTGGAATATTAAATTTTATGTAAACATTTTACTTGCTGGAAGCAAGCATCTGTGAAAATGCCTCCATTAGACAGTCTAGTGCAAACCACTTTCTCAAGGCTGCCAAGCCTATGCCCATTGCCACTATCATTAGATCAACTACCACCAAAAGCCTACAGGCTTCCATAGGAGCCTACAGGCTTCCACAGGACCATATGCAGAATGTTTCACCAGCAAACCTGGGAATCCCAGGGGCTGCTCCTCATGAGTCATTAATTTCAATTGCCACAGATACTTAAGACACCCAGGGTTATCAAAACTGCAGCTGTCTCTAAAGCTGTGGAAATGTTTCTTCCTTATGCTCCACTCTCCGAGAGGATAAGGGACAATGCTGTGATCCAGTGTCTTCTAGAGGTCAGCTCTTAACAGCTTTTACTCATGCCTCCCAAAGGACTCAGCCATAGGATCAGCAGGAGTGGGTCAAAAGGCAAAGTGACAAAGCTCTTGAGACCAAAACCTGCATCATCCTGTCATGTCTGTTTTCTTCTCTAGCATATCAATTACCTTCCCAGGCCCCCTCTACCAATTCTGTGGACCTGTTACTCCTCTGAAAGCCAGAAGATAATGCAAACCATGCTGATTATCACCCTTGGGAACCTATTCCTCACATTACTATTACACATTAAGAAAATGGCATGTGACATTTGGCTCAGGTGGCAGAAGAGGATAGCTGCAGGAATACTACCGAGAATCTGCAGATAGTGGGAAAAGCCTCCAAGGAGCTATGGAAGCAGCTAGGTTCCCACAACCAATATCGTATCAGGGAAACAATCGTATCAGGGAAACAAAATCATCTGACTTTGTTTTAGTTAAGGGATTTCTTTAAAGCTCTGCAAACAATTTTTATAGCTGGCTTATAAAACAGCATTGTCCCCAAGTTAAAGACAGAACTATAAACCGTAAACTCCACAGGTCCACAAAACACGTTCATTTCATATAGCCGGAATCTGAGAAGGGTAAGGTGGGTACAGGATGCCACTGTTTGCAGTCCCTGGTGATTCTGGAAACTTCCCAAATGCTAGGTCAGGGCTGGTCTCTACTGTTGCTTCCCTGGTGTCTTCTGGTAAGAAAGTTTCTAGGTATAAGAATCTCATGCTATTGTTCCTCTGTCCCACAATCACTCTAATCTCATTGACATCCCTTCTCTCTACTGAAGGGAAGTGAAAATACCTCATCTGGCTGGCAGAGAAAGGGAGGGAGGAGAAGGTGGAGGGAGAAGAATGTGGAGGGAGGAGAAGGGGGGGAGGAGAAGAGGGGGAGGGAGGAGAAGGGGAGGGAGAAGGGAAGGGAGGAGAAGGAGAGGGAGGAGAAGGGGGGAGAAGAAGGGGGAGGAGAAGGGGAGAAAGGAGAAGGTGGAGGGAGAAGAAGGGGGGAGGGAGGAGAAGGGGAGAGAGGAGAAGGGGAGGGAGGAGAAGCAGAGGGAGGAGAAGAGGGGAGGAGGGCATGGCAGGGACAGAGAGGCAGTGGGCCACAGGTTGCACACAGAGACAGAGTGTACCACGAGCCAGGCTGAAGCAACAATTCCTAAAGAGCACAAGGGCTACGTCCAGAATTCTCTTTAGAGAAGGTAAAAGGGCTAGGCAGTGATGTTTTGGGTGTTCTGCCTACAAATTTCTTCATGCACATGAAATTATTTAAAACAAACGTGAACCGGAAGCCTGAAAGGACAAATGAGGGGCAAACTGTCTTGACAAGGGAAACACAAAGCACTAGTTCTTTGACCACAGCTTCCACCTCTCCTGACGACGCTGAGCCTGGGTCTGAGGAGCAGCATTTGGCTGCACTGTCTCCTTCACTCACTCAGCTCTTCCCAGCCCTCTTTCCTCTACTAGTTCCCAGAACGGCTACTTTTGTCTTATGATGGACAATGCTGGTTGATTTCCATTTGTGTGAAATATTGATTAAAGCAAAGCAGAAATGGTCATCAAACTGGGAAAACCGACCAACCAACCAACCAACAGAGCACATTTACAAGGATGGTCCCTGAAACTGGAAAAGTGACAGCTAAGACAAGAGTAACTGTCTGCCAGGAGGCAATGGCATGAAATTCATTCAGCCATGAGAAAGAAGATGGTAAATCTGACTGTTATGATAAATTCTGAGATACAATACTAATAAAATACTCTGAAATATTTTTATATTAAAAAGCAAGGTAGAATATAACGTCAACAATGAAATCTTTTTTCTTCTTTTAAAAGGATGAGGACACACACGTGCTTATTCCTGCCTAATTAGTAAGAAGATATACACAGAAAAGGGTAAACGTTCCTTTAACTTACAACTATCAAGAATACTAGCTAGAGACAGGCTTGGTGACAGATGATTTCAACACTCAGAAGGAGGATTGCAAAGTTCAAGGCCTACCTAGGCTACATAGTGTGTCTGAGGTCAGCCTGAAGAGCAATACCTCATTCTGAAAAGAAAAGACTGGGGATGAGGCTCAGGAACAGTATCTGCCTAGCTGAGGGTGAGCTAGATTCCTGAAGCCTACAGAGTATGGAACGGACAGCACGGCACCCCATCCAGGCTCCTACAACTCTGTCACAGGTTTTCCTCTCATTCATCCATGGCTCACACTAAAATTTCAACATAGTTTGTTGTCAGTTTGACTAACAAAATGATCTCTGGATGACCAATCAAATGTAAGTAAGCTGCTTTGTATCTCTGCATTTTAGATACATGTCCAGGAAAATAATTTTTAAAGCCTTAGTCATCACTGAAGACATCTTAATTTTGATTATATTTGAACATGAAAAGGAAAGAAATCTCAATTACCTGGTGTGCAAGATTTATTACCCTTGGTGACAATAGTGAAAAGCACAGTTAATCACGGAAGCAGTGCTCTAGAGGTAGAAGGTGCCTGACAATCTATTCAGTTTTGCTGATCTGCTTGCAACATGTAACTAATCTCTCACAGTATCCTAAGGGAAGGAGTCCTAGCAGCCCACTGCCTTGATGAAGGACAGGAATTCAAATTCACAGACCTACACACGAGCTCACTCATTCATTATACAGCTCTTCTGCTCCACAAGTTCTCTGGCAGGCAAATGAGCCCACCAATGCCTCTGCCCCTGGCTCTTCCTGTCTTTCACCTGTTTGTTATACTTAAATCACACTCCCTACAACACTACCCCTGCCCCGTCTTAGCTAGCCATTAAATACCTGAAAGCTACTTCCAACACTTCTGCTTTCACACCCCCTGCAAATCCAATTCCCTCCCTGCCTCATGTATAAATTTAACAAAGTACTGTGGTTGGGTTAAAAAAAAATCAGTTGCACTGCAGGTACATTTCTGGGTAGCTTTTTTGTATAAATAAGGCCTTAAGTTTGTGGTTGATCATGGTTCGAAGCAGCTGCTAACTCAAGTCTTAGGCTTTCTTTCTGGAAGCACAGAATAATGGGTTCCTTCAGAGGTCACCCAAATCTGAAGTATTACTCTATTAGAAAGGACAAGTTTGGCAGAAGAGGGTGGTAAACTGCTTACAAATCATATTTTACAGGTATGGAGAACATGGAGCCAAATGCGGTACATAGTCAGGTTTAATCTCCAGAGCAGTCAGCCAGTGAAAGCAACAGCAGACAGACAACTGCAAGAAGAAATGACAGCCAACTTCAAGCCAAGGCCAGAGCTGCTGTAGCACCTGGCATTGCTAGCAGGTACCAGGCAGAAAGAAAACAAGAAGGCCCATTGGTCAAAGTAGGCAGGAAAGGCATCTAGAGGCGACAGCCCACCTTCTTCCAAGGTTGCCTGAGGGAGAGGGGGAGAGAAAAGCCAGCCAAGGACTTGTCCGAGAATTTTATGATAGAAGCACTTGGTTATATATGAAGTAGCAAAATGTATCAATTTATCAAATGTGGAGAGAGGAAAAAAACTGGTAATCATACACATAGGATAAAAATAAACTTGCCAGATTTTTTTTTTTTTTAAAGGGGGCAGCTCTCACTTGCTTTTTTGGAAAGTTAATCTTATTTAGGGGAAAATAATTCTCTTCTTACTAGGTAGTGTCATGACACCACTTCGGGTGTTTTTCATTACTAATAAGTCACTGGCTCCTTTGTCCCTGATCTACGGAATATGCCATACAACTGCTCCACAGACGGTAGCAGAGGCCAGCTGAGGAGAACAGGTTTGGTGATACCCTCCCTAAATCTGATGGAAGGTGCTGAAGAAAGGTAATAACAAAGGCTCTAAAGGATGTGCAGGGAATGGGCTCTGCAGCTTTGTAAAGCTAAATGTTGAACCATTTTGAATATTATCTCTGAGTTTATAATAGGCCCTTGTGTTCTCTGTTCATGAACAGAGTCAGCTGGCAGCTGCTACATTTCTTGGGGAGTTACTGAAGCCAAGATTAAAACAAAACCAAGCACAGGTTCCCTAAAAAGTGCAAAGTGCTGGGAAGTCTGCCCAGCAGAACACCGCCAGGTTATCTTACAAACCCTAGAGCAAAACACCTGAGCTGTGGTACACGTAGTGGAAGGCTCACTGTCAATGGTGGCTAGGGCTGCTCACGACCATCCGCACAGCAGGGGTTTACTTCCAACAGGCTGTGGTACTCTGTGACTTCAGATGGGGAAAGACAGGAAGCAGACTAGAACAGTGGGCAGGACAGGTGACCCAGCCTAACTACACTATCATTACAGGCAACAGTTTTAAATTATTTTTCACTGAAATATTTCATCACCTTTTAAGAATACAAAAATTGTGTCTTATTTCAAAAAGTCGGACTTGTAGTGAGATACAAAAGATTTGGAATGGCAAACAATACTTATGTACCCATAGGAAGCTGCAGAAGGAGGCCAAACCAGGCTGTGGCACACACACTCCCTAAACCTCAGTGACTCAGGAGTGCTAACTGGCCCTGCAGTAGGGCTGAGTGTGACCACTAAGCTCAGTTTCCTGGTGGAGCAGGGGTTCGGTTAGTCTTCTAACCAGTCTTCTCAAAGCCCCAGCCCTACCCTCGCAGTGGGACCAAACAGAAGCAAACTAAGCCCACATTTCCAAATGGATGAAGAACAGACTGGCCAAGTCAACATATGCAGACGTTCTGCAGGGCTCTCTTGTGCCCGACTAAACTGTTTCTTCAGTATTCTATACTCTTATGTCATTTCAGAGATCACATCTCACATTTTGACAAAAGTGGAAATAAATTACAAGAGAGAGGACAAAAGGTTCTATGTTCCCAGTTCCTCCCAGGTTGATAAATAAGGGGTTACAGGTTGAGTGGGGTGAAACAATCTATAGAAAAATATGTGTAATCATAAAAACAAAGAATCAATCAGTTTCTTATCTCAAGATTTAGACAAAGAACAACCTAAAGAGTAGAAGGAATACAAAGTCCATTGTTCACCTAGTAAATAAGAATTACCAGAAAGAAACACTTCAGCGAGGATAAAGGAAGCTGCCTGTAACTCCCACTAAAGTGAGCTTGTTTGCCAAGATGAAGCGGGATGCACAAATGAGCTCACACAACAGTATATCCCCATCTGAGAACACATGTAGCATGCAGGAATGTTCTCTTTGTGTGCATCTGTTCATGCATGCAATGTGTATCCTTGCTTCTCAGTCAGTTGAGGTAGAACCCATTTTCAAAAATAAAAACAGGATTCAGGTGGACTAGCCAGTAGCTCCCGTGTACAGCAGTTCAACACAACTGACACAATATCTCTTCTTATATGATAAAAAGACAAAAGAGCAAAAAAGAAAATGGCTACAAATTTTTAAAAAATTACTTAACTTATAAATATCTAAAAGAGGGGCTGGAAAGATGGTTCTATAGTTAAAAACACTGGCTGCTCTTGCAGAGGACCTGGATTAGACTCCCAGTACCCATGTGCCAGAGTTACCATTGTAACTCTAGTTCCAGGGGATCCAACACCCTCTTCTGACCTCCGTGAGCATTGCATAACATGGGCATACTTACATTTATGCAGGTAATATACTCTTACACATAATAAAATAAAACAAATTAAAACTAGATAAAATAAAATTAAATAGATTTTTATGTGTATTAGTGTTATGCCTGCATGTATGTAAGCGCACCCATGTTGTACAGTGCCTGTGGAGGACAGTAGAGGGCATGAGATTTTCTGGAACTGGAGTTACAGACAGTTGTCAGTTACACCATGTGGGTGCTGGGATTCGAAGCCAGGTCTTCTGCAAGAACAGCCACTGCTCTTAACCACCGAGTCATCTCTCCAGCCCCCAAATAATAAAATATTAAAAATAAATAAATATCTAGAAGAATAGAAAAGAGACCTGTGAACTCTCTTAGCCTGACCGGTTCCCTATCCTAAGGCCTCCCTGCATCTTCCACCTCAGCTCTCAGGCCTGTTTGATAGCTCAGATTCCTGCTGCTGCAGACCTGTGAGCTTCCCCAACACACCCTACTGAAAGCATCTCTCAACTCTTATCAGAGATGATTAATACAGAGACCCACAACTGGTGGCTGCTGAGTGCTTGACCCTGAACAGGACACCTATCTCAAACCTCTGCCACTCCAGGTCGGATCATCATGGAAGAGGGGCAGAAAGACTCACAGTCAGGGGTGGTAGATAACCACAGGGAAACAGTTTTCCAGACAGTTGGGCAATTATTCAAATGAACCCACAGCGATGGTGACAGCATGCACAAGACCCCTGTAAGCTTAAACCAGACTAAAACCCAGCACAGAAGTAGGGAAGTGGGGAAGAATCCCCTACCCTAGCTGAAGAACTATAGCTTCTGGGAGAGGAAGAGTTTATTTAAGGGCACAATGCTGGACGGGTTCACCAGGTTCCAGGGGACGGATCTACAGCAAAGCGCATCTGGAGACACAATTTAGGGGAAAAATTACTTTTTTTTACTCATTAATTACTCCCTGCTCTTACTCCCTTCCCTGCTCCTTTCCTTTTTCTCTTGCTGGGCTCAAACCCAGAGAGCTGCACACTCCGGACAAGTGTTCTATCACAGAGCTCTATCTGTAGCTCTACCCATGTTTTTTTTTTTTTTTTCACTTCTCTGGCAAAAATTAATGAAAAAAAGAAATATAGGTGGCCAACCTACATATAAAGCGCTCAAGTCTACTTTAAAATAGTCAAATTTAAACTAAAACCGCAAACCATTAGCAACTGCATATTCAGGACCTCTATTCTTAAAAGGTTTTTTTATTATCTAAATAATCAAGAAGCATGTTTGCATATAGAAATTAATTATATGTGAAATATGCTACACAATGTTCTCTCACAATTTAGAAATCTTGGCAAATACCACTTTATTTCAATTCATTCATTATATGCTTGTTTTCCCTTTTCTTCAGTGAGGAACTCATGTTGCAACCATTTTAACGAGTCTGCTAGCTGTTCATTAATTCCAGTGTATTTTACAGTCGAAAATTTGATTTTTGTTGTTTTTCTTTATTAACATTGCAATTTCCTTTTTAAATGGGAGATAGTTGTTCATTTAATTCCCCAGTGAAATGAGTGGTTGACAGTTTTTGTCTTACCAATAGTAAGAGCAAAGGCTAGACTTTTATACTCACATTTTAGGAACATGTATGTATCTGGAGGCTTTTATACAGAACTCTTTTGTCCACTAGGCAACAGCCTTCTAAGCACCTATATACGCAACTATAAAACGCAGGGTTGGGGACTGAGTCAAAAAGCAACAATGGAAAGGTCATCCATAGACATAACACAAAAATATTGAGTACAAGTGTGTGCTTTCACTGCACAGGAAGGACAGAGCAAGTGCTTCCAGGGTGGAAACCCCTCTCATGAAGTACAGTTTCCAGATACTGGGTGTTCTGCTTTCCTGGGGTTCTGCTATGGTCAGAACAGAGATCTGCCTGAGCCAGGTCAGGTCGTTGTTTTTAACAGAACTCCATGAATGAAATTTGTATATAACTTTGCAGTACAGAAAGCTGAGGAAGGAGGACTGCTGTAAGTTCAGGCTACCCTGGGCCCCAAAGACTACTTAAAAAAAAAAAAAAGTAAATAAAATAAATGTGCATAATTCAGTCTTTGAAAATGGCCAAGTTTAACAACTGGTTGGCAAAATTTGTGAAATTTAACAACTGGCTCTTGAGAGCTGACAGTATCCCCCTTTCTTGTTCTGTAGGGCTTCACAGATTTTTCTAGAACTGAGCTTTCAGTTCAAACTATTTGGGAACTACCGTTTTTGTCTTGGTTTTGCTATTTCTGCAACCTTCACATGGCAAACTGTTTCACAGTTAACTTCCACACAAGCAGGAATACATGCTAAAATGATGATAAAGTATAATACTTAGGTAAACCAGTGACACAGTCACTTATCTTTAGGTTCTATATAATACACTGAACTGAATGTGCTTTATCTTTACCTGACTGGCATACTGGGCTTCATCACCACAGACACATGTGAATCAACCTGCACCTGCTTTGGCACCCCTGGGCTAGAGCAATCTTTCAGCTCCGTTAAAACCCTACAGGATCAAATTCTTCATGACAGCAATGCCTCAAGGAGGTCCAGGACTGTAATCTCAGCAACCCAGCAAGCTTAGAAGGTGGCCTTGGGAGCTCTTCCTCTCTAAAACCTCAACCTCAAGTGACTCCAGGCTAATTTCTAGAGTTTTGTTGTTTAAAATCCTTAAACTCTGAAGAGAAATGACAATGTTCCTTGAAGACTTTTGTAGGCAGGGAAAGTGATGGCAAATGTCACCTATTTCTACCACCTTACAAAGGATGCCAACAGCAGATGAGCTGAGTGCCACTGTAGTGGATTTCTGCAGAGTGACTTCTCTTCTCAGTTCACGTTTCCTTGACTATCCATTCCGATTTTAGTCGATGGAACACCCTCCCAAACTGACTTTGAATAACTTATTTTTCTGTTTTCTCATTTCACACAGGCCAATTCGCTTTTGTTGATGAAGGTGCTTTGCTTCTTTTGAAATATTTTTTTTTTGTTTTGTAAGTAGTGAGTTGTGTCCCATATTATGTGACTGTTTAAATCTTTTATTTTCCACCAAAAAGAGGAGGAAAGATTTTAATTTACTATAAAATTCTTTGCTATTTGGGAAAAATCTGATAGATCATCTGTATGGTTTAAGCAAGAGTTGGTGGTGCACACCTTTAATCCCAGTACTCAGGAGGCAGAGTCAGGCATATCTTTTCTGAGATCAAGGCCAGTCTGGATTACACAGTGAGACCCTGTCCAAAAAACCAAACTGAAACAAAAGAAACCCACCAAAAAAACAAATCAAACTGAACACACAAAAGACAAAGAAAATTCTGGCAAACAGAATCAGAATAGGGAATTTCACTTTTTCCCTAAATAATGTTTTCCCCCAAAAATGTTTTCACCGATGTCTTCAGTAATATAAGCACTAATATTAATAAGTGTTTTTATTATACACATATGTATGTGTCATTGTACATATATGTATAAAGTACATACAAGAATACAGTGTACCTATGTATATAACAGATATATGCATTCTATTTTTTCAGTCTATGAAGCATTTAAAAATGGGTATGGTCTGGGGTGTAGTTCAGTGGTCGAACATGTGCTTAGGCATGCACAAAGCTTTAGATTCAACTCTCAGCAATAAAAACAAAGCAAAACAAAAAAACCCTAAAGTAAATTAAGTAAAATCTCAATAAAGTCCCTGAAACACCAACAACAGAGGTATATGACTCTTTGATTGCCCTGTGTTTCCCATCCTACTTTGTATCACTAACACAGGAGTGGATTCTGACACCTCAGCTATTTAAGATCTACTGAGCCATCCTCTGCCTCACCTTTCTCCTCAGCTCCATTCTTAGCTTTCCCTGTGTACACTCCCACCATGCATGTGACAGTATGTCACACTGTTCACTAACAACAGCAGACAAAGGCGAACAACAAAAAAGTCTAAAATCCTCTGGGCTGCTAATTTCTAAGATGACTTCAAGAAGTAGGTTGTCTTTTGTAGGAAGGAAAGTTTAAAGTTTCACCATTCAAATGTAGGCTGTCTAAAACACCTGGAAACGATTTCAAAGTTTTCAAAGTCACTATTCTAATAGGTATCACTTCCAACCTAACCATTACTGGCCTTTGAAATATAGAAGCTAAAAGCAAACTGGACAGATCAAATACTATAGATAAAAGCATTTTGAAAAGCATACAGTCCTATGAAAACATAAGATGGTGGCATTAAAAATGGATTTGGACATGAAATCCCAAGATCACTCATTTCAATGATTTCTTAATGTTTGGAAGAAAGCAGAGAGAGCAGGGAGACTTTAATCCAGATCCAGTTCAGCATCTTACAAGGATCACTTCAGGCCAGCCGACTTTAATCAACCCACACTCCCTCCACACATGATTGGAAATAAACCGAGGTTTGGTTGAGCCCACTGCTGTTCTCTCAAGGCCATCCTGCTCACTTTCTTGGAGAATGGTTGTAAATTATGTGATCAAATTGAACAAAACTTTTCAAAAGTTGTGTGTGGTCTTTCTAACAAAGAAGACCTTTGTATTTGTGGCTGAGTTAAAACCACTTGCCTGTAACCAATTAATTGATAAAATAGTCACAATAACAAAAATGGACATAAAAATGTTAACATATTAAATGAATGAAACTTCTACTTTATCCTCATTGTTCAGACAGATAAAAGAGTGTGGAAGTACTGCTTTTGCTTTTTTTTAAACAAAGAGAACTGGTTTGTAGTCAGCGATTCCCTGTCTCTGTGTTATGCCACAATCCATGAAAACTTTAAAACTAGGACTGTTGAGGGAAATAGCTTTAGGTATGCTACACCAAAAAGAAACAAACACAATAAGAAAAGCCAAGTGTTTTAAAGATTTATGAAATCACTAAGACAATTCAAACCCAAGAAGACAAACCTTTCTTTACACAGAAATGTGAAAAATTAGGCTTATAGATATCAATTACTAGTAATCACTGTGATCCTATCTTACTGCCTTGCACTTACTAAGTGCTTGAACAAATATTCCCTTATTTGGGCTTTGCAGCATCACGAGCTAGAAAGCCCTGGCATACTGATAAGGGGATTAACAACAGTAATGAATTTGAGTATGTGTCAGAACAAAATGAGATAAACTGCCCAAGGGCAGAGATTATATACACTCAGTGCACCCTGCTTCTTGACACAGTATGAGCAAGAGCTCAGTACATATCTACTGAGCTGAACCACATTGATAATGCATCCAATGCTACCTTCACAGGAAAAAGGGGGAGTGCATGTGCCTGCATATGTGCAAATAAGGAACTACTATGGGAGTGAACATGCTGACTGGTTATTAACATTATGTCAGAGATATGGCTACAGAGATGACTTCATTTTAAGCTTTAAGTTCTGAGCTTAAAACGAGTGTTGTGTGTGTGTGTGAGATATGTTACTGTGTCTGAGTGTGGGCATGTGCAAGTCACAGCACGTGTGTGGTCAGAGGACAAACTCAGGTATCCACCCTTGCTTTCCAGTTTGAGAGGGTCTCTTGTCTACAGTTGTGTATGATGCCAGGTTAGGCTGCCAGCAAGCTTCCAGGGATTCTCCTGTTCCACCACCCGCCTCACCACTGGAGTGCAGAGATTACAGATGCATACTACTGATCTGGCTGGCTTTACACAGGTTCTCAGTCTGAAATCAAGTCCTCAAACTTGCTTAGACAGTGCTTTAGTCACTGAGGAAGCACCCTAGTCTATTTTAACATTTCTACTGTTGGGTTTTTTTGCAACAAGAAAACAAAACAAAGCAAAAAATTCAAAACCAAAACAAAAAACAGACCCTAACTTTTCGAAGTTCACCAGTGAAATAAAAATAAAAGTGTAGTAGATAAATATGTCAGCAAAGAACTAGTATTACTTTAAAAGTAGACCTTCAAATTATGTAAGTTTTTGAAAAAAAAAAAAAAAGACGTCTAGCGATAGTGAAGTGGTTAGATCACAGGGCCCTAAATTACTGTACCCTAAAAAGGAATCAGTGAATCTAATGATCAGATATATGGGAGAAAGAAATTTAGACTCAGTTGATATTTACTGAGTACCATAAGATGGCAGTGTTAAATAGAAATCTATTTAATTTAGGACTCACAGAATATCAGAATTCAGTTCACCCAGTCTTCTACACATCCAATTGTAATTCCTATACTTTGAAAAGAGTCAAACCTAATTACATTTTGTCATTATCAAAGGTGGTTGTTCCTGAGAGTCTGTAGCTTTATTACATTTAACAGCTAACTTGTCCTTATTTTCCCTAACTTGGAGGCAGTTAGCTGGTGTAAAATCTGGCCAAGAAAAAGATTCATTTTATCAGGGATTGCAAATGGCCTATCAGAATACAGACCACAGTGTGTAACTCAAATTCTACAAAAGGTCATTCTTTCCTCCTTGAGCTCAGAACTGACCCATTGTTACCAGATACTCCTGGCTGTCTGTAATTATATGCTTTCAAATAAAGAGGACAAACTTTTTCTTTAGAAATGCATACTGCTCAGTCAAAATCTTCAAGAATTCTTTATGTGTCTCTCAAAGTACTATAGAATTTGTTCTGTCCCACACAACTCAAGGTCCTTCTTTTCCAGCTCTGGGACACCAACACTGCTAGTGGCCACAGCAGCCAAACTAAGGCATCCTCAGTCTGCCTCTGTTGTGCACTGGGAAACCCCTTTGCCTTTGCACTTGGAAACGGCTTGACCATAGACAAAGAATTTCAACAAGAGGCTTCCTGCAAAGCCTGCTGGGAGTAACTAGGTAACAAAATAAGGCAACTGATTCTCTTCTAAATTTGGGCTCGGTCAAAAGTATTAAGCAGACTGGCTCCTCAGCCTAAGGTCAATCCCAGTCCCTTCCCTTGAAGGTCCCTGTGTTATTTTAGAGACTAAATAAGCTTTATTCTTAGAAAGCCAAACTACTCCCTAAGATCCATTCCACAAATTCCTGAGTACTAACTTTTTTGTTTAGAGACAAGAAAGAACCAGATGTCAGTCTCTGAATTCATTCATCCAAAGCTGAAATACAAAGGATAACATTTTAGTGTTGACTTATATTTAAAGAATGATTTGAAATACATAAAAAGCAGCTATTAAGAGAAATAAAAATAGGAAATGCCTTCTAAAAATTGGAAGATTAGTATGATCAAAATGTATCTGAGGCACTAGTACAGAGCCAGCAAGATGGCTAAGCAGGTAGGGGTGCTTGTCCTTGGACCCTACCTACATGGTGGAAGAAGAGAACTGATTCCTGTATGCTGTCTTTTGATCTCCACATGTGTGCTGTAACACCCACACACATCCACACACAGTAAATGTAAAAATGTTTTTTTGGAGTAAGTACAAAAGGTATCAGTCCTAACAAGAGTGACACACAGAACACATTACCCAAACCAGGATTTTCAAGAATGAAAAGGACACTTTAACAACTCCAGGACAACAGGCATAAACCAAGATTCCCTAAGCAAGTCACCACTGTGAGGCTTCACTAAGACAAGAAAGCAGGACTGAGTGGTTTCCAATGCAGCCTCCCCTCTACTCTCACTTCTCTCACAGCCTGTTTTCAGAGTCTAAAAAAAAAAGTACACTGAAGAAAATGGAAACTAACAGGACACAAAAAATTCTACATGCACACAAAGAGTAGAGGTGAGTATCTACTACATTTCAAAACAAATTTAATTTAGTAATGATTTTGTGGGAATTGAAATATTCTTAAATAATTTAGAATTCCATATCAACATCTTCACATTATTTGTTTGTTACAAACAGTCACTTTTTGGTTTTGCTTTGTTTTTCTGAGACATCTCACTGTGTAGCCCTAGGTGGTCTCCAACTCAGTACACAGACCAGGCTGGCCTTCAACTTATGGTGGTCCTCCTGCCTATGCCTCCTGAGTGCTAGGATAATTGGCACGAGCTACTATGCTCAGTTACTTATTTGTTTTAACAGACAATTTTATATTATAACCTAAGTTTAACAAACTTCATTCTAGTTATAAACCTGTCTAGCTGCATAAGGGCTGTATTTCAAAGTTATTATCCAAATAAAAACATGGAGATGTGTCAAAATTATACAAAAATGTGACTTTAAAGTACTAAACTAAAAGCTAGAAAACACTTAAGAATTTCTCTGAAGAGTGAAGATATTTCAAAAGATTTGAAGATACCTGCAAACAAACAAGTTTCAGGCTGGAAAAAAACAAGTTTCAGGCTGGAAACAGCATTAGAGTACCTTGAGCCTGGGTAGACTGTGTGTGTGTGTGTGTATGTGTGTGTGCGCACATGTACAGTATACATGGAGGAATGTGTGTGAACACAGCTTAGTTCCCTACACCAAATTCTATACCTGCATTTTTAAAGGCGGCTGGGAGAAATGGATTCCTGGTTAAAGAAAAAAGAAGATGTAAACTAGAGGCAATTCTTAGAAATGTAAACTTCTTAATAAGCCAGAGCTCTAGGCTACTCCGATTTACTGTCACTCACTTTTTTTTATATACTATACAGAAACCAGGTGACAGTAAACTAGAGGCCCTCTGGAGGGATGTCTCCAGGGACACACCAGGGAGGCTGTGATGTAATTTGTTCATGGACCTACACCTGGATGTGTGTTAGTAACATGTAAGTGTAGGTAGCAAGCCTGGACTCCATGTCAGATATGCTCAAAGAACAGTGATCTTTGCCTTAGGAGCTCAGAGACACACAATGAAAACATAAACAATGTACTAGAATGAATATTCTGACAGGAAAGTACTAGAAAGAGTATGGGGACTAAAAGCAAGGAAGAAGCCGGGCATATCAGTACAGAGAAGTTGGGGAAGGCTTCAGAAGTGAGGCATCATTACACCGGGACTTGGATTTAGTCCAGTGAGCAGCTGAGAGAGGGTGGGAAATGCAGTGCACTGTAGTCAAACACCAGGGCCAGGTCTGAAGGCCGCAGGAAGCACAAGGGCTTAAAGGGTATCTTCCTAAACTGCAGGTGACAGAGACCTGTTGTTATCTTCACTTGTTCTTTTGAGGAGCCCAGCTCTTTAACTCCTGTCCTCTATGATGTTTTTCCCCCTTGAAAAGCAGAGACCCAGCCCTGGTTCCCTCCCTCACTACCAGCTGCTCCAGCATAGGGAAGACCCAGGCCCTCTCTGGGACTGGTGTTCCTCACTCACAGGGACTGGACCATCAAAAATCGTTACTGTATATTTCATTTTTACAGCCCTAGAGAATTAATAACAGAAATATCGAGGCTAATTTCAACTACACAGCTGAGCAGAAAGCCAAAGAACAGCTAGCTAGAAAGGACAGATGGGGTAGTATAATTTGCTGGAAAGCAAAACCTTATCTCCATTTTTTTCATCTGCAAAAAGACAAAAACTTATCACTAAAGTGAGGCATACGGAAACCTGGCATGCAGTAAATAATATAGAAATGCTAGTTAGAAATGGTTTGAGATAGCTTTGAAGTACAATTCTAATCACATCAGTTAACAAAAGACATAAATATAATGAAGCTGATTATATAAAACCACTTAGAAAGTGAAAAGTTAGTGGTTATTTTTGAAAAATTGAAGCCTTGAAGCTTTGAAGCAAAACAGTTATTATGCAATAAAACAACTAATTGCTGCTTCTGTTAAGACCTAAAAGAAACTATTCCTGTTTCTACTCCAGACTACCCCTAGGGGATAAAGAACTTACCTTTGATTTTCAAAGCATATCTGATTTCTTCCAGCCATTACAGAGTCAAATATCGAAATGGATTTAGATACAACAGTGAAGGAATAACAACTTTTATTTCAATTCTGCACTTGAATCAATAGACCCAAATCCTTGGAAATATGATCATCAATGCAATTATGTGCTGAACTGCTGCAAATTAAGAAACGGTCATCTGGAAAGCATAAAACAAAACTAGAGACAATGTGCTTCTAATCACACAGGAGACAGGGTACTAGTGATATTTTATATTCTGTTGCATTGCCCGCTAACCAGCATGCATTTTCATAATAATGCTTTTCCTGACTATAACAACCAAAAGAGTTATAACTCATTTTCCAAGATGAAGAGGATACTAAAGGGAAAAAATATACAATTGAAACAATGTCTTTAGTATTTGGAAGAGAAGGTTGGCGGCGGGGTGGGCAAGAAAAATTTTAAGTGAATACTTTAAAATCATTCTTCAGGTCCAAAGCTATGTTGATCTCAGTTTTTCTATACTGACACAGTCATTTCTTCCATTAAATTTAATTTTATTTATTTAATTTATTTTGACAGTCATTTCTAAGCCTATAGTAATAAAAAGCCTGCTTGCCATGTGCTAGTTCTGGACTGGGAAAGGGAAATATCTTGTAGAAATGACACTGAGGAATCTCAGGATGTGTTCACAGAACTGTGGCCTGTCCAGTCTATCAGCATTCACTGCCATTTGGGACAGCTCAACATGCCAAGGAATCCAGACCCCACATCTTCCCCCTTTGTTCCTTGTCCTGATTTGCTGAAAACTTGTGGAGAAGGCTGCCCCCTTGTGTTCATCCTGGCATTGCTGTGCCTTGTTCGTCACCTGGGTGACAGTCGGGGCACAGACTGACTCTGAACCTCTGTTCCAAACCAGGACCACTGTAAAGAGACTACTGCTGAAACGTTTGGAGAAGCTCCAGGACTTCTGACTTTCTCAAATCTCAGGCAGTTGTTCTAGAGCTCTCTGGACATAGAATCACATGCAATCAGTCCTCATATACCCAATCAGAATGAGGACTGCTTTCTCAAAAAGCTCCTGATGGTTCAATTACTATGTTCAACTGTCTCTGGCTGTTTGAGTATCACCTGAGACAGTCTACATGTATGGAGGAAGGAGAAGAAAAACAGCAAGACATCCACCAAATGGTGATGGAGTTAGGGAAACTCCTGAAGAGATAAACGGGAGGGAAAGTCCTAAGAGATCATGATTCAACCTTATTTTGTATGACATACCTGAGTATGTCATATGGGGTGGACAGCCCCACCAAGGTGAACATGCTGGATGGCCCTCACTTGCAGTGGCCAGTGCTGTTTTTCCTACCAGCAGCTAGCTACCCTACTGGCTACTGAGCTGCAATTAGAAGTGGGAAGGGCCTACACATAATTTGGAAGACTAAGCACACAGAGTGAAAAATTCACCCTAGTGAACATAGAAGTATAGATAATATAAGTACAAAATAAATGTGTATGAATAAGTGATTGGGTTAGAAAATTAAGCCAACAGAGGTTTGCCTTTTCAAAACAAACAAAGTTTAAAGTATGACTTTAAACACCAAGAAAAGAAAACGACAAGCAGGTAAGAACACTTGCTATGTTAAGCATAAGGATTTCAGTTCAAATCTCCTAAACTCATGTAAAAGGCGGATGTGGTGGAATATGCCCCTGTAAGCTCAGCACTGTGTCTGGTGGAGTCAGGAGGACTTCTGGGGCTTGTTGGCCACCAGCTAACTCCAGGTTCAGTGAGAGACTGATCCAAGGTAATAAGGTGGAGAGTGACAGTGCAGGATGCCTGATGTTCCCTGGCCTGTGTGTGTGTGGCGGGGGCGGGGTATGCACCCACAAGTGTGCATATTTCTCTCCCTCCCCCCCGCAACAAAAGATGGTTTATTCTATTCTTCCCTCCTTTAAGTCTCTCTACAACCAAATCTCAAGTTCACAGAAAGGCAAGGATTAGGGAAAGGCTGTGTCAACACAGGGAAAGGTCTCATGCAAATGCCAGACTCTGAAAAATGGAACTTCATTAAAGGCCATCCAGGTGTTCAAGAATTAATCCATGCCCTTGAGACAGCAGTTGTTTTCTCTAGAAGTTATAAATCAGAGGCTCTGGGCTTCAGAAATAACTTGCAGTAAAAAGGCCAAGGGCAGAAGACACATTGCAGGGACATTCCTGGAAGGAGGTTGGGCTGTTGCCTGATAGTTCAAGTTCAGATAGATGGCCCAGAGGCCACAGCATCAAAAGGAAAGGGGCATCATTACTTGTTTAAAAACTACTCATTTGGTAATAATAAAGTTAGGAGACCAGAGTAACATAGGCAGAACTTAAATTGTGGCCCCTTGTTCAGCTCCCTGTCACTAAAAATTGCTCAGTATTGTAAAGATTGAGTCTTCCCAAATGAACTTATAATTTCACATATATAAAATCATTTCCTACTATAGAAACATGTATATATTATGTTCATGCATATATAAAATTCTGAAGGATTACACATTGTGCTGATTACACATGCTATAATCATTTCTAGGGAATCAACCCATCTAGATTTTTATATATTACTAGCTGCACAGAAGAAGAATGTGATCATGACTTTGTTCTATAACTAAAGTAAAATGTCTTAACATAGACATTAAATTACTTAGAAGAGACAAATGTGATTAAGTTCATATGCAAGAATAAATGTACAAGAAGAATGGCCCCCAACTATGAACTAAGATAAAGCCAGATTCAAAATGAATTAATGAGGGCTGCAGAGATGGCTCAGTGATTAAAGGTACTTTCCTGCTCTTTCAGAGGATCTGAGTTTGGTTCCCAGCACACATAAGCATAGTTTGCAACTGTCTGTAACTTCAGCTCCAGGGTATCCAACACCCTCTTCTGGTCTCGGTGGGCACCCGCCTACATACATACAAACACACATATATACATAAATAAAAACAAATCATGAAAAATGAATTACTGAAATAATCAAAAATCAAACAAAGAAGTTGGCAAAACACAACAGAGGAGAAAATACAGCCTAGCATCAGCTCCTGAAGTTGTGGGATTCTTCTTCCTCCTTCTGCAATGCTGGAGACTGAACTAGGGTCTGACACATGCACAGTGAGAATTTAAGAATGACAAAAGTGGTGGTGAACAGTTGTGAAGAAAGCAGAAACATGACATCAGATGTGCTGGCACATCAACTGTGCATATGGAAAAACATTAGTCTGACTCAGTTTAGGGCTACCTGGTCTATGTCCTGGAAGAGCAGAACCAGACACATAAGAGTAACACAGCATAAAGCATCAGAAGGCCAACAGAATAAGGCAAGAAAGGGCACAACTGCCAAAATATATGGCAGACAGTTTAGAGATTTTTTTTTTTTTTTTAAAAGGAAAGCACCAGAGAGCCTTATAGCTCCTGGACATTTTGTGGATACTACACCGAATGAGTACTAATGGGCCAACAATCACTCTAGACTCCATCACCCAAGTTTGGCATCCCTAAGAACACTTAGTTTAGGCGACTAAAAGGATGCTTCCAAAACAGCCCAGTGCAATCACAGGCTTACAAAACCTGAGACCAGATTCCTCTGTTGAACAGCACACAGAGTAAACAGCATACACCAGAGCAACTAAGCATTAAGGCTTATGAGACCCAGTCCCTAAGGAACCTGCAGTTAGCCCTGCTCCAAATCAGCACCAGTAAAGTAGTGGGAAGCTGGAAACGTGGTGCTCATGTGCAAAAGTGAGACTGTCTCCTAGTCAAAGGCAAAGTGACTGATTTTTTTTTTTTAATTTTATGTGTATGAGTGTATTGCCTGCATGTGTATAAGTGTACCCTTGTTATACATGCCCACGGAGGTCAGAAGACAGTGTCAGGTCCCCTGGAGCTGAAGTTATAGATGGTTGTTGGTCACCCTGTGGGCGCTGGCAATCAAACATGGGTCCTCTGCAAGAGGTTCAGTGCTCTGAACCATGCAATCATTTCTCTAGCTCTGGGAATTTACTTTTTAAAAGCATACGGTACATTTTCTTCTAAGGAAGAACTACATGCCTTCAATCCCTACTACTCTTAATATAATCCTGGAGGTGCAAATGATAATTTTCCATGGAACTGAAAGTTTATAGACATTAATCAATATATCTCCTTTTGAAGGAAAAAAATTATACTGAAATTTTGTGGACTTTGTGTTTACCAGCAAGATTTTTGCAGAATGTCATTTTAGAAGACTGTCAGCTTTTGTAGTTAATAACTTCTTGAAAGTAGAAACAAAAAGGATTCAAACTTTTACTCTAAATCTACTCCAACTAGACTGTTTGCTGACCAGGAGAACAGAGTTACTAACATCTGCTTCTCTTGTGTGTAAGCCTGTACACATGATTCTCCGTAGAGAGCTCCCTGTCTCCTACCAACATGCCAAGCCACACCATCACCTCCATGTCCCCATGCCTCCAAAATGTC
This sequence comes from Eospalax fontanierii, assembly GCA_035773235.1. Taxonomy (NCBI): domain Eukaryota; kingdom Metazoa; phylum Chordata; class Mammalia; order Rodentia; family Spalacidae; genus Eospalax; species Eospalax fontanierii. Next base: position 150,570,464 of record CM069524.1, on the reverse strand, counting down.
CAAAATGTCTACTTTTGCAGTCACATTCCAACCCAAACCTGGAGCAGGCTCTGAAGGCTGTGTTGCCAGGAGCTGCAAGTATTTGCCTCTTCTGCTTTGCTTCTCAAGGAAGGGAATTCTTTCTGCTATCTCAAACTTTTTCTTGAAGAAACTTCCAGACCTTTGAGTCTTTGTAACTGTGAATAACTAGGAATGAGAGGGAGAGTCAGAGAATTTTAGTATCAGCCAGCACACCTGATTTCTTTTCTATAGGAATTGCTGGAGAATGTTTTGCAAATGTACTTCACTAGAACAGAGTATATTACCTGAGACTATTTCTGAATGGAACATTTTTAAATTAGATAAAAAGAATAAATTTAAACAAATGACATTTTTTAAACTGGAAAAGCCTTTTTTAGTCTCTCTCTATATATATATTGTTGTTTGAGACAAAATCTCCCTGGAGCTCCAGCTGGCCTGGAACTCTGTATGTAGTCCAGGCTGGCCTTGATTGCACAGACATCCACCTGCCCTGCACACCCCCTGAAGTGCTGGGATCAAAGACGTGCACCACCACGTCCAACATTTTAGTCTTCATATTTAAATGCTTCACTTATGATTTTGCTTTTTATGTGTGACTTTTGGAGGCCTATTTATCAATGATAATATTTCCTATAAAAAGAAATGGTAATGACCATGACACCTTATTAACATTTTGCCTCTTGATATTTTTGAAACTTAACCTCTAAAGTTAAGCATCTTCCAGGCTATAAAACTAAAAGGTAGCTAAGGTGAAATTTTAACCTAGAATATTCCACTTCCAAATCATACACTTTCCAATTCCCCACTGGGTTCTACAGAGTAAATTCTACAAGACAGCACCAATAAGTCAAGGAAAGATGTTAATACTATTACTAACTTTATAGAAACACATACACATGTATAAAACAGATGACATCTAAGATATTATAAAAGGTTAAAAAAAAAACAGACAACATAGGCTCACTACTCAAAAAAACAAAACATTCCGAGTATTTTTGTAACCCCTGTCAGTCACCTCTCTCAAGGTAATCATGTACTTGAACTCAATAGCATACGTGGTTGTTCCTAAGCACTATACAGTATTTACATGCTTTTAATCTTTATATAGATGGTCTGTAACTTAACTTCTTGTTTTCAAGTCACTGTATCTGTGACACTGAGCAGAATTCATAATATTGTCATTTCACTAATGTATGACATTCTATTTCATAACACATATAATTTGTTTTTGAATCAAGAGGTATTTAATTGCTGAAGTTCTCTCATTAACAGTAATACTATTAACATCCTTCTATGTGGTTCCTTGCCTACAAGTAGAATTAAAACTTTTCTAAGATATATAGTTAGAATTGCAGCATTTGGGGATTATGCATTCTTTAAAGCATAACAGCTTTACATCAATGGAACCCAAAGTGCTGTCCAACTTTAATATTTTTGCCCTTCTAACAGTTATGAAAGTGCTCAGTGATTTAAAAATGAATTATCTGATCACTGCACATCTACCATGTCTGCCTCTATGTTTTAGATCATCTCTGAAACACACTTCTCCTTCCAGCATCAGCTTCCTGTAAACCATGTGCTTTATCTCTTCTGAGAACACTTGGAGGTGTAAAGTCTTCATAATTACTGCCTCTACTCAAATACTGAGACTTATTGTGATCACCCGAAACTCGCCTTTCCACAAACCATTCAGAACCAGCAGGAAGGAGGGTCTATCCCTTGTAGAGAAGGTGTCAATAGTAGTTTCTCTGTGTTCACCCTAGGGAAGCCTTCAGTTATCTAAGAACTGCCCCTAGTCACTCTATGACTGGCAATCTGCTCAGGCCCAGCTTATATTTCCAAGTCTGTATAATGCTTATTAGATTTCTAAACTTCTTCCCAGAGTCTCATGGTGATCCAACTTAGACTGAGGAGTCCAATGAGTTTCTGGCAAGAGCTCACCGTTACTTCCATGCATCTACTATGTTTCAAAATGTCACTCTGTTCCTAATCTTTCTCTCTCACAAGACATTCATGTTTTCTGCACTGCAGAACTGTGACAAGACTTCATACTCCCATCAGTTAAACTTATCTTTACCCTTGCATATGCTCTTTTTCATATTTATAAAAACATGCTTAATAAGCTCCAATACACACATACATACACATAAAAATTCTAAAAAGAATAAAAGAGGAATATACTCTTTGGAGATGGAGCAGAGGAACAATTCTAATCAAATGAACCCTTGCTCTCATGTAAGATCTAGAGGTGCAGTTCTTAGATTATAAAGCAATATAAATCTAAGGTTTCAAAAAGACACATGTTCACAACCACTTATTCCAGTCAGTAAAATTAAGACTCAATATACATGCTAAACATTTTAAACATCAAACAGCAAACACTTTATCTGAGGGGAAAGAGAACACTTGGGTTCCTATAACACACACAGTGATTTCTGGGGCTAAAGGGACTAACTACATGTGTCACAGGCATAATCTGCAACTGTAGCCCACTGGCTGAAAAATGTTGATTTAGGGAATGCATAAACATGTAAATATAAAGAGAATGCTACTATAAAGTTGAAGACATTCAGTCAAAGTCACATTAAGATTCAGGCCATACGTGCTTTAATAAGGAAAACAAAATAAGTGAACCCACTCTCACAAATTAAAAAGAAACTGTAACACAATCTGATCAGTAGGAAGAGTAAAAATGGCAATTAACTTAAAAAGCTGAAATATGTGAAGGCTTATTCATTAAAGGTAGAAGGAAAGATGCAATATGAAAAATGATCAGGAAGACAGATGAAGAGCCGGCGAGGAAAACCTAAGGATTATAGAAACAAAAATATTAAATAACCACAGATAGGGAAGCAAAGAAATATGCTCTCATTATTATATCACATCAGGGAGAGTTTCTCTTAAGCTTCAGCTTCCCTATATGTAAAATGTATCTGCCTCATTTGGCAGAGAACAAATATGGTAATCACGCTGAAATATCTAGACCAGCCTCTAGCACAGAGCAAACCCTGAATGAATATTCACTATTAATGACATTACAACCAATATTAACAGAGATCTCTATGCAGATGACTTGGATAGTCAGCCTTATCTACAATATCTACGACAGCTTGAGAACTCATAGAAGGATTGGAAAAGGTAATCGAGATGGCACAAGAACCCAAGGCAAAAAGCCCTTCATCACAAACTTGATGACCAGTTGGAGACAGGTGGTTTCATGGATAGTAATGTCAAAAAGTTTAAGAACAACAAAAAATATATATGGCACAGAAACTGTTCCACAGATCACAAAAGGAAAACTTCCCTTTAGTTTATTATTTGTTTCATGCCGTCTACTCTGATGCTGCTAATTCCACATACAGTAAGAGATGACTTTAACTTTCAAATTAACCTATATTATAGCTTTTACTATATTTTAAACTGTTCTTAAGAAAACACAGCAGGGCTGGGAATGAGACAGATAAAGTATGCGAGACTGAAACAAGCAAGCATTTAGTTTATCAGGCACAGCTGGCTTTAAACTTTCAAAGAAAAGACAATTCTCACACTGCATACAGATTCTTCTCCATCATGGTTACTGGGTACTTGAAATATTGCTACTACAACTGATGAAATGAGTTGTAATATTATTTGGTTTCAAACTATTTAAACTTAAATAACTGAATGTAGGTAGTGGCTACCAAATGTACAGTGCAGGGGAAAGGGCACAAGTTTCTCATTTGGCAATTTCACAATACTGAGGAAATATTAGCCAATTCTACTTATATAATAAAAATCTTGATAAAACACTAATGTGAAATCTAACATTCTATAAAAAGAATATGCAAGGATCAAGAGTTGGAACTTTCTCTCTAGGATTGCAAAGACATCTTAATAACCAAAGAATTAAATATGTGACATTAGTTATAAGAAAACCTCTATGATTTCATCTTCACAGTTAGAGGATCCATCAATAGACACAAATCAGTATCTATTTCTGAAGTTTTTCTTTTTTCTTTCTCAAAGAACATGTTCCTAACATGATAAGTAAGCACTGTGAATCACTGTAAAGGACTCCCCTTACAGACTGACTTGACTAAAGTCAGGAAGGAACCACACAGAACAGCAGCTAGAACCATTATCACTTGCTACATCTTTATCAGGGATGTGAAAATAAGAATTCAGATATAACCATTAATAGGGGAATTCATCAATCATTATCTTCTATTAAAGGAAAACCACCCAAACCAATTAAACAGAAGAAATTACTAAAGTAGTTAAATTTTTGTTGATTACAATAAATTCTCTCCAAATAGAAATGCTAATAACATAGATTTCTAAAAAATTCTCAAGTAAATTTAAACAATTACAAAAGTACCACCAAACCTTATGGGTCACATATTGCTGAGATTTCCTCTGAAATAAATCAAGTCAGATTTGTTGGTAAAACCACTCAAAAAGTTCTTGTTTCCAGGTTACATCAGAAGAATTGAATTTTTTCCCTCCCTTCCTCCTTCCTTCCTTCTCTCTCTCTCTCTTCAACCCATACTGAGTAACGACAGATCACTGACACTGACCTTCCTACTGGCCCAGTAACCAACCATGGCAGAACTAAAATATGTTCAGAAATAGGCTAATTAATATTTATTATTTTCCTTATGCTGTGAAAAGAGGAATATCATGTTTCCTCTCAGAATATGTCCCCAAACTTTTAAAGGTTTAACCATATGGAAGAGATCTAAAAGAGTATATGAAAAGGCCAAGGATTTGGAATTCTAATTCAATTTCCCCTCGCATTTTAATAGAACCCTGAAGCAAACATTTATTTTTAGCGATATTTTCGGTGGGGAATTGAACAAAAGGCTATTGTGTGTTAAACACAGCAAAGTTTCTTTTGCTTCCATCTATATCAACTTTACAAACATCAGGATGGAATTAAATGATTTTAAACTTGAAATAGACTGCAAAATCTATTCCATACTTATCAGTGGACACAAATTCTCTAAGTGGGTTACAGCTGAGTTCAAATGTGAAATCTGCACTGTCAAGTGCCAATCCTTTAGATTCTGACTACCTAATATTGATTGTCCAAGAATGCCATATATATTTTCATTTCTTCCTCCAACAAAAATTTTTTTTATCTGCACTGGATGAATTTACTGACGACAACATTTCTGATGAGAAGCAGATGGTATCAGCCACATCATTCTCCACCACTTTCTCATAACATAGGCGTCTCCTTTTCTCTAAGCGAACAAAGTAAAAAGGCAGCTCACAGGCTTCCGTGAATCACTATGAACATCTCTGTCTTAATTTGTGATGTGTGCTTGCGATGGGCCTACACATGGGCAAAAGGAAATAAGAAACTAAGAACAGGAGGTGTGGTTGTTTTAAAATACTGTCCACAAAATCTTGGACATGCCCTTTCATTAAAAAGTGGAGTTAAAAGAAAACTAAATTTTTAGAAGTCTTTCTTAACTATGAGCCCCTTTTAGTAGCTCACTTCTAACCAACAGACTGGCAGAAGCAAAGCTGAAGGCTGCGGAAGGTGGTGATAACGGGGACAGAACTCCCTCCTGGCTCACCACCTACGTAATGCCATACTAGTTAGTTTTATAATGTTGGACTATATTCTCACAGAAACAATTCAAAGGGAGGAATGATTTATTTTAGCTCACAGCTTTAACACTGCATTCCACAGTTCTTGGCTTCACTGCCTTTGACGGTGAAGTTGAATGAACATGGCAGTGGGAGGGTGAGGCCGCTTACCAGATGTACGAAGGAAGCAGAGAGAGACTGAGAGACAGACACAGAGCAAGAGAGAGGGAAAGGGGGCCCTTTATAAAGGCACAAGCCTGGTGATCCACATTCTTCAGTCTGGCCCTATCTCCTAAAGTCCCTACAACTTTCTCAAATAGCACTACTAAGTGGGACCAAGCATTTTACCAATGAGCCTCTAGGAGGCATTTCATACCTAAACCCTGACACATTGATAACTTACCTGTGAAGCCTAGCTATCATGCTGTGAGGAAGCCAAACAGCCACAAAAAGGCTCCAGTTCCACCCCACCACGGTACCAGTCAAGAGGCAGCCTCAACCTCCAGCTATCAGAGTGAAAGGTCTTTAGGAAGACTGTAGGAGTTCCTTCAGCAGACACCAATGGAACACAGGCAGGTGTTCACACCAAAGAAATACTCAAATTGGAGATGTATAAAAAGTCTCTTATTTTAAATCACAAAGCTTTAAGTGGTCTATAACGAAGCAATGCTTGACTGAAACATGTAGATGATTCTAACCAAACTCAGCTAGCATAATTTTTCATTTCAAACTGTCAACAAATAACAAAAAAAAACTACGCTGACAAACCTGGTCACAGTCAACTCACCCTAGCAACCCGTCACTACCCGTAGCTACCAACTAGCCTTCTCCTGGATTCTCCCCAATTTTTAACATCAAACTCTCCAGCCTCTGCCTTCACTCTGTCTTAAACTCATTCTTAGCTTTGAAAAGCTGCTTTTATTAAACACCCTGGCTTATGAAACTCATGACTGCTAACATATGCTCTATGGTTTTAAATCAATGAACAAGTGAAATTTGCCCGAAGAGGTTATTCTGTTACTAAAGCTAATCAGTTCAAGATGTTCTCATGCAGCCATTCAAATGGGTTATCAGGCCAACCAGGTGACCATGTCAAAACATTTACTGTTCCTTCTAATGAATACTGGGCAGGGAAATAGCCTAATTACAGAAATAAAGTTTATCTTTAAGAAACACAAGCCTGAAAAGTTAGAAGCTTAGAAGGGAACTTGGGTAGAGTACACAAGTTCTTTTTCCAATTGGGAAACTGACAGTCCAGCTAAAAATTTTCATGACATAAATATGAAGAATTTTTAATGTATTCATTCTGACTTGGGACAGCAATCTACCACAATATAATGACAACTTTAAAATTCAATTTTGCAGGTATTTTATACTTGTTAGTATATGGCAGTTACAGCAACAAAATATACTCCTTACACTGCTAGTTAATGTCCTTCAAGGTTTATAAATGATAAATACAATAAATAAACCCATCAGAATCCACAGATAATATTCTCAGAAACCAGTTAAGTACAGCTGTTCCATTTCTACCAGAAGAAAAAGAACTGTCAGTAATGTTAGTAACTAAGGCAATCAGTTCAAATCCTTTGGAAACCCAGCAGGGCTGTATACATGACTGGTCAAAGGCTAATATAACAGTGAGCGGTATCCTTGCTCTTTCAAGTTAAGCAGGAAGCTCAATTAGATTTGGAAACAATTACTGTATGTCTCAAGTTAAAGAGCAAATCAAATGTAGCTAGCCTGGCTCTAATTCCCTGAGTGTTATACTCATATCCTTCTGGGGGATGATCTTGTCAATGTGAGGAAACACACATTTAACAAAGGGGATTCTGGCGCCCCTAGGAAATAGGAAATGGGGTAGTAGAAGTGGCTTGGTTCACAGTGTAAACCAGATAACTAAAAACCATTCACAGCCCCAACATCCCTTCTCTTCTACAAAGGCTTTAGGAGTTAACATTCAATCCTAGGTCTCCTTTGCACCTGTGGTGCCATATGACAAAGTAAGAAAAATAGACTACACAACAGAGATCACTAGAGAAGGCGTATTTTTCCCCCAAATGAAAACAGGAATCCTGCCTGTTAGGAGGCTGTGATGGAAAATTTTTATTATCAACTTGACTGGACTGAGAAATATTGAGGAGATTACTAAAGCACACTTCTTGGTATGTTTCCAGAGACGATTAGATCTGTAGAGTTCTGCATTAATGAACAGTTTAGTCCATTCAAAATTTGAATCAGCTACTGGGAAGCAGAACCATGGAGGGTGGGGCCTGACTGAGGAGCTAGGCCACCGGGGAAGTAGTCTGGGCTGCATCTTACCCTTCCTGCCACCGAGGCGTGCAGTACTCTGCTCTGCTTCCTGGCTGCCAAGAGATGCAGAGTCTCCCTACCACATAATCCTGTGCCACCACAGACCACCAGAGTCAACAGTCAAAGACTATGCACTGAGTTCTAGCAGCTAAATATAGTCCTAACTCATACAGGCAATAGACCTTGCTTTTCTACTCAATCTAGTTTGTCCCAAAGTGATGTGTCCCTCTGGGGGACATGTTCTTAGACAACTGAATCTGACAAACCTATTCAGTCATTTTACCCAACTCCTTCCACAACTCCACAATTTTCTGAGAATAAGAGGGAGGTATTTATCAGTTTTCCCCAAAAAAACATGAACAGGTTCAGCTCAAAATACTTCTCCCTACAACAGAGGGAAGAGCCAAGGCTGCCTTGAGAGGTGGGTGAGAGAGACATGGTTTTGATACTTCTAGTCTCAGTTGTGAGTAGTAACTATTATCTTTTTAAAAAACATTTTATCTATTATTTTTATTTTATGTGTATGAGTGTATTGCCTGCATGTATGTAAGTGCACCCATGTCATGCAATGTTCGTGATTCAGAAGAGGTGAGCCCCTGGAACTGGAGTTACAGATGGTAGTTAGCCGCCATATGGGTACTTGGAATCAAACCCGGGTCCCTCTGTAAGCAAATGCTCTTAACTGCAGAGCCATCTCTCCAGGAATCCCATGGACAACATCTAAAACCCAGAAGCAAAAAGAAGAAAACTACTGCCTGCCTCATACCTATCACTTCTATTGGAGAAAGAACAAAACACTGAGCCTTAATTAAAGGAGATATTACAAAAACTATCCACACTACAAACAATCTTTCCTTCTACCCAAGCATCATACTGAGATCTCCTGTTATATTCCACTGAAGAAACAAACCCAGAGGGCTTAAACATGTTCCTAAACAGAAGCATGGTGTTTTCCATTCTTCCAGGGTTCTTTCTGAGATGGATGACCATGGACACACACAGAGCAGCATCAACACAAAGTTCAATGGCATTCCCAAAGAAGAAACAAATTAGGAAACAGCAAGATGCTAGGAATTCTACTAATTCATGCCCATTTTTAAAAAAATGAATTTGAAAATAAAGGAAAGAATGTACCTCTTCAAGATTGTAACAAAATGTTTTAGCTAATTTGTTAGGTAAAGGTCCATAAAAATTCTACAAACCAGTAGCTACTCTAGACTAGGAGTATTGGCCTTTTCTTTAAAAATTAAAAGAGAATTACCTCATCTAAGCAATTACTGAACAAACACTCTGTGGTTCAGAATTCAAGTGTACAATGGGATAGAGCATTGCACACCCTGGTTATATGAAGAACCTTCCTTTAGAGGCACTAAACACCTCAATGAATTCTGCACAAAGGGTAGGAATCAAGCAAAAAATAAGCAGTAAGGAGATGAGGAATGATGCTTATAGAAAAAAACATCAACTCCTATTAGTAATTAGTAAGCTCTTCCTAAGTAGTAAGCAATTCTGCGTGATAAGAGGCACTGGGAAAACAAAACAAAACATAATACTCCAACAAGTTTGAACAGACCTTCCCATCACAACAATGTGCTGCAAGAATTTGTAATCAAACGCATAGAACCAGAAGTGTCATCTAGATTGACTTTATATGAATAAGCATTCTGCTTTTATATTTCAAATAAATGAAACTCCCACTTAGGATAGAGATTCACAAATTATTTAAGCAGTATATACACATTCGAATAGAGTTTCAACTAACTGACTTACATGCCAGTGACTAAAATATATGAAGTTAAAGACACCAGTTACTCTCTTTAAGAGGTCAGTGGGTGCTCTGTGACATGGATAACCTTTGAGGATGGAGTAAGTACAGCCCCCCAGCAGCCTACCCAGCACGTTTCCTGGGGGCACCTCCTCCAGGTCTTCCAGCTCCCTTCCCATCAGAAGATATAGGTTCTCCAGGGTACAGCAAGCCATGTGAGGCACCGGAGGGAGGTCCTCTAGTGGAGCCGAGAAGCCTAGTGGAACCTGTGCAGCGAGAATCAGCAGAAGGCAAGTTAGTATGCACCTGAAGCATTAACCATGTCCATGTTTTTATTCAGCAGCAAGATATGGTGCAGTAACTTTTCATATTTACATGAAACCCACAAAGATGAAATATTACTTTCTATGTGGTATGATAAAATTTTATAAGTTCTGAAATACTAAAACCTCTCTGTCTAAATTCCTACCAAATCCTAAGTTTAAGGTTAAGAGGTTCTTTTGTGAGCTGAGCCCTTTGCTAGTATGTATGTGCATCACGCCAGGCACCAGTTCATGACCATACTGTGCTACTATTTCAGGATTATTACCATCATAATTTAAAATTATTTTAATTTTGTGATAATGATCTTAAAGCATTCAACAAGGACTGTGCTGGTGTCTTAAAACACGTGAAAATAACTGATAAAAATGCCAAGAAAAAGCTGAGCACCTGCTAATTATATGCTTCAATGTTAATCTGGAAGAGAACATAAGGTGAAATATTAGAACACCAATGAGAAGACAGAACACACGTGCAGAAAAAATATGCACAAGTACAGTGGATTTATGAGCCCTCCTGCTTCGTATCTGTGCTAAAGGCGATATTGCCATGAATGATTCAAGATGTAAGTTGCATAAAGTCGTCAGAAATATATCCTCTATATCCAAGTACCCAGAAAATATTTCAATCAACCAACTAACACATCTTTGGTACACAGAGGCCCAGCACTAGTACTAAGAGGAAAAAATATGTCTCAGATACAACATACACTCTGACAACCAACAACACAAGCACAGAATGACTGACAGAAAAATAGCAGAAGCAAAGGAACTCATAAAAATTAGAGAGAAAGAGGTTCCTGTGTTAAGGCAGACTTGGAAGCCTCCTGAAAGTGACAACTATTTTAGCACACAATATTATCTCAATGTACACATTCTGATACACTCACATCTCAGCAGGGTAGCTCTAAAGATATAGTCGGAAGAAAATTTAAAGTATAAGGAACACATTAAGCATGGTGGCACAGGCTTATAATCCAAGTCCCATGCTATTATTTCAACATTATTACCATCATAATTTAAAACTGTTTTAATGCTGTGATAATAATTTTATCAGAGGTTCAAATCACAAGCTCAAGGCTACAGAATTAGTTCACAGTTAGCCTGGGTAACTTACTTAGACCCTGTCTCAAAATAAAATGTAAAAAGTAGCCTGGGATATAGCTCAGTGGTAGGGTGCCAGCTGCACCACACCCCTATTAGTGCGTGCATGTACACACATGCCTGTGCACACATGTTCTTGAAAGCAGGTTCTTCTCCAGTCTGTCCTGCAGAGGAGAACCAGCCCAGCAACACTCACCATAATGCTGTGGATCCCAAGGACAGCCAGCTAAAAGTAGGCCTAGTCCCTAGCTCTTAGAAACTCTTTCAATCTGCCAGGTGTGTTATAATCTACAACATACAACACCAGAAGAATAACACAAAGGACAATCTTTTTTTAAAAAGTAGATTAGCCAGCCAGGTGTGATGGTAGTGCACAGCTTTAATCCCAGCCCTCAGGACGCAGAGGCAGGCGGTTCTCTCTGAGTTCAAGACTAACCTGGTCTACATAGCAAGTTCCAGGCCAGCCAGGGCTACAGGAAGACCGTGTCTCAAAAAGACCAAAAAAAAAAGTAGATTAGAATTAGGAAAGTAGATTAGAATTAGGGTGTGCACCCATCTATGAAGTAAGTTATATTTTCTGTTGCCAATGTATTTTATCATCCTGCTTGAATTGTCTGACATACGAATTTCATCCTTTAGCCTCAAGACTACATTATATACAGATGGCAAATAGGGGTGCTCATGGAATTGGTAACGCAGTAAGTCAGTGCTTCACAAGACAACTCCTTATTGGGATAGTTTAGAGTACCTGACCCTGACTAATAAACAACAAACTATTTACTACACTCACGCCAAGACATTAAGGGAGTCACAGGTGGGCTGTTATACATAGATGTCATTGTAACACATTTAGCAAGTGCTACCCTTCCTCCCACAGCCTAGAGCAAGGCCTAACAATCATGCAGCAACCAATTCTCCAGACAATGAGCTGCTAGAACTCAGGGAATGTGTGTTGCATGTAATTAGAGACTGACGGCAGACTTTCTTCTGCTGAGCCCTCCCTCTCCCACTTGCATTTAGCCATGTTCTCCAGGTTCACCTACAGGTGGCTTCTATGAGGCTAGGTGCTTCTGCACCTGAGGGGTCATGTCACTCACTGGTGAGTTGCTTCTGCTGATCTTGACCGAGTGCCAGGCCCTCTGGCATCTTTCTTATGCCCTCACCATCACAGTTTAATTGCTATGTCTGCAACTCATGTTCTGTGACAATACTGGTTCATGTGCTTTTTTTTTTTTTTTTTTTTTGCTTTGGCTTAGGTATTTTTTTATGCTGGCTGTCCACCTGATCTCAAGCCCTCCTGAGCAGATTTCTGGTCATGCAGGTGGCACCTATTACCTGCTTGCTTCCCATACCTTTGGCTCAAGCCTCTCAGTTTTTGGCTAATCTCTTGAAGACCTGACACCGTCTTGGCACCCAAACAACATCAATACCCATTAGTCCATTCTTCTAGCCTAAGACACTTCTTTCCTCCCAGAGAAAAGTGTTAAAAAATAGGCTTACAAAGTAAGCTACTTACAGCAAATGTTACCAAAGTCAACAGGAGACCCAGGGACTCAGCATGCCTTTCTGGCTGTACCCCAAAAAGGACATCACCAAGTTCTGATAGCCTGAAAGTTATAAGACTCTTGAACCTTGTGTTTCACTCCTCTTACCCGTTGCAAAAACTCAACAGGACTATACTTTGGTCCCAAGACAAAAATTTTCTTTCCTCTTCGAGCTACACCACTGAACACACGAGCAAATGCAATGAAGGCCTCTGGGCTGCTGGCTTCATGGGGCCCGGGCTGAGGGCTCACACCTGCCACATCAGGCTCATCACCTGCCAGACACAAAGAGATAGTCAGTGCCAAGAATGCTCTTTTCAACCCAGGAATCATCTGTATACACATTAGGAATAGTGAATATTGTATGTTTATTCTAAGAGTAAGAACATTATTGATAAAAGCTATGATTAAAGAGTCCTAAGTTAATCAAAAACACCAAATACTTTGCACAAAAGCCTGCTTAGAGGCCCCAACCTTAGCCAGGGAACTGCTGGCAACTGATTACTGCCAGGTGACAGAGCTGAGCTTCTTTTAAAAGAATGACTCTAGATAGACGTTACTAGACTACAATGGATAAACTTGCACCAAGGGACATCTGGGTAGAAAGGTTTGACTGGATACGACTTAACATATATGATAGACTACATGGGGGAGTTACAGATGAAGAAGGGGGCCTAAATTTGGTTAAGATCTATTATATGAAATACACAAAAACTCAATAAAAATACACATTTAAAAAATGAAACTTCTAAATAAAAACTAAAAAAAAAAAAGAAAGAAAGAAAAAGGCCTGCTCAGGAAGGCTATACCTCTTGGCTCTTCTCCCTGGGGACTTGTTTCAAGGGCACCCTGATCCTGTATCAGCTCCTGAGGTGCCTGCCCTTGTGATGCTGCCAGCTTCTCTGCATGCCTTTGTCTGGCACGTTCACGTCTCCGGGCGATTTCTTCTTGAGTGAGAGGCCTATAGGACATCATGAATACATTATTATTTGGCAGCATCAAGCCTCTCGGTTTGTTCAAGATGGAAAAGAACAAGTGCTCATATGTCTGGGAAGACGCTAAGTCCCAACTCTTTCCAAGAAGAGCTCTCGCCACATTCTCTCCCCAGCCACAGCACCATGACCATGTTGCATCCCCAGTGGCTCTGAGCTTAAGAACCAGTACAGAAGAGTTCATGGCCCTAAGTAGCACAGAACCTTTCTCAGATACCTAAATTACTTCTGGTAGAGGTCAAGAACAAGAAGAAGGAAGGGAATGGGTAACAGACACCAAGGCTTGGAACTTCATGAGAAGCATATAAAAGGCCTCTATGAGAAATAAGGCTTTATTTTAAGGTTTAAAATTATAACTTCATGGAGAATGAAGGTTCATAAGGAAGGGCATGTCAGACTGAGAAGTCACAATTCATTAGGACTAAAAGGTCAATTAAAACTATCAACCACTGTTAGATGGAGGAGATACTCAGAAAAGTAGGGATGAATGTTTGCCAGGGGTCAGTCTGAGTAGAGAGAGAAGAATATTGGAAATTATGGTTATATTTTTTCATAAAAAGTTACTCACCAGAGAGCTCAAGAAACTAATAACCATGAGGAAGCAGGGGAGGCTTTCAGGGAGGGGTAGTAGAACACAGTGACATGAAAGGGGAAAGGTAGAACACAGTGACATAAAGAGCATCAGACTAGGAAGGGTTAAAAGGAGTGGAGAACGGAAGGTGGGGCAGAGGAGGGAGTAGAGGGAGGAAGAAGCCACCAGAGGCCTTTAGAAAAAGATATGGAAACCCAACCACCATAGACGCTTCTTAAAGTATACATACAAACATTAAAAAGAGTAAAAGGAGTTATCCTCTAAGAGAGACACTGACCCTTCCAGATAGCAAGGCTGGGGGCGCTTAGTGCCAGGAATGGACTCCCTCTCCACAAGCTGTGACCAGGGCTCCCGGGGACCCTTAAGCAATATCAGCCATTGCACCTGCTCTTGGCTACCCACCAGAACTGAGTGAACGGGAAGACCCTTTTGCTGAAGATACTACCTACATGAGCTGCAGGACAAACAAGGAGAAATCAAGCTGCTCCTGACTTCAGAGTCTCATCTCTACTGGCTAGCATCCACAGTACTGGAAGGTGCTACATATGCTACCACAGGGGGGGAAATTATCAACCGTACCCAGCTATGATCCTGTGAACAACAATCACAACTGGTCTGGTAAGATATGCCCACTGTACAATAGTGGCACAAATATTATGGGATTAACCAACCACTCTTTAATTGGTTTTAAGGTCTGCTTCACAGGATGGAGCCTATATCTGACACTGATATTAGGTCTAGGAACCTGAAGCTAGACAGGTCACAGGACATAAGGGAGAACCAAATACTAATTTTCTACTAACTATCATATTAAACTGACTCCTAATGACTTATTGTTATACCCATAGATGAATGCATCTCTCAGTGCTTCACCAGAGATGTTTCTTTATGCAGCAGATGTGGATTAACACAGAAACCCACAACTGGCCAATGTATAGAGAACAAGAGAGCTGCAGAATGCTTATCGCTGAATAGGACACCTATACCAAATTTCTGCCTCCCAAGGCTCATGGATCACTGCAGGACAGGGGGTTGAAAGACTGTAAGAGACAGAGGTAGTAGACGACCACAGGGAAACAGAGTTTTCCAGGCAGGTGGTCAGTTACTGACATGAACACATAGCAATTGTGACAGCATACACAAGTCCTATGTAAACTCAAATTAGAAGAAATCCCAGCATAGACATGAGGAAGTGAATAAGAAATCCCAACCCAATCTAAGGAAATCATGGCAACTGATGGCTGCTGGGAGGGGCAGACACTGTCTCAAGCATGAGACTCTTGGTAGGGTAACCAGGCTCCAGTGGATGGACCCATTCCGAAGGACATTTGGGGACACTAAGACTTTACAGGCCTTATTATATAAAAACAGAGTACATTAAATTGAGTGGGAGGTAATATGGGAAGGTATGGATAAAAGAGGGGCTCTAAATACCACCAAATTATAGTAAATACATATGTAAATGTGAAATGTAAAAAAATTTTTAAGTTACCCTCATTTCTATCACAACACAGAGAAGGTACTTAGAGCTTTAATACTAAAAACATTTTTTACAAAAGTCAAGGTTGAAGCTAGGTACTTGATTTGGGAGTTTGGGTTTGGAAAGGTGAAAACAGGTAGGTAGAGGGTCCCTATGACTTGACTCTTTCAAGTGGGCATCCACACGAAACTGCCTATATGTTTAAGCCCAACACAATGCAGATTCAATCCTGGCCCTTAAGTTGGCAGAAATCTGATAAACTTGGCACAATACTCACACTGAGCACCCAGTTTCTCCCACTGCAGAGGCTGCACTGCTTTGTCTGGTCCCAATACTGTGCTTTCCTTCAACCTGTTGCCTCTTGCCTTCAAATTTACACTTCCAGTTTCACTCTGAGACCACCACCTTGATGCCAGCCTGACAGCCTCATTTCCCACCCTTCCTCTCTTCTCTCTTGGAGCACTGGAGGTCACATAGATGGGCACTTTGCATAGGTCCACCTACCTTTAAGTAGTCACATGCTCTTCGAGCTAATGATGTCAAGAATCCTAACTCCTTACACCTTTTTACTGTTTTTAACTTACTAACTGTTCACTGCTGTACTCTTCAGATACTTGCTAACCTATCACCCGGACAGGAAACTAATACTGCCTGCCTTCCAAAGGGACAGTTCAGACCTAGAAGTTGGCCCTCCCAGTTAGATCTAGTTCACTGTAGGTAAGGAAAGTAAGAGACCAGCCTGGTGAGAATGCCAACGCCGAAGGGAGAGAGCCTGCCACTAAAGGAGACAAGCTCATCTCAGGAAGCTCTAAAAGCCTGCAATACAGGATGCACCCTGCTTCCTCACAACTGCTAGCCAGGGCTTGTCTTCCATCCTCCACAGTGGCATCTGGCAAACGCACTTCTGCTCTCTTTAAGCATCATCAGCATCTATGTCTCCCCAGCTCCTCCTCTGCCTGAAGCCGCACACTTCTGCTGCAACTGTCTTTGCTCCACTCTTTTCCTAAAAGTGCCTCGGAGTAAAAGCTGTAAGGGCAGTGCATGATTGTAATCTCAGTGCTGGGGAAGGTGAGCCAGGAGAAATCCAGCTTCAGATCAGTGGGAGACCCTGTCTCAAAAACTAACGTGAATGGTACCTGAGGAATGACACCCAAACTTGACCTCTGTCTACATATACCTGCACACACAAAAACACTCTGCCCCATGCATAAGAATACCAGAAAGTATACAGATTAAAAGTATAGAACACTGAATTTTCATTTATTATTATTATTATTAGTAGTAGTAGTAGTAGTATTGTAGAGTACAAGAAAGAAATACCTGAGACACCTGGCAGCATCTGAAGAGAACTGCTCCTCTAATGGGTTCATCATTGGTCCAGAAACTTTTTCTCACTACAAACATACAGCACTTAAAGGGAGTACACAGTATAACCCTACCGTACATATGGAGATTTAGAAAGTTTAAGGAACTTAGTCCAAAGTAACAAGGATACTTAAAGGAGCCACAATTCAAATAAAGGATCTGTCTGGTTCAAACTCTACAGTCTTCATCACCAAGTTATGTCTCCCATTTAGTAAAAATTAAAGATGACAAAACTACCACCTCAAGAAAATGGAATTGAATGTTAGCATTGGTTAGAAAAGAAGCATAGTTTTTACCTCATATATTAAATCCTGAAGCCTGAATTCCATGACCCAGAATAAATCAGCATTTGAGCTGAGAGTGGTTGTACATATTTATAATCCCATATCTGAATACTCAGGAAGCTGAGGAAGGATTGTCAATTTGGAAAGAACCTGGGCTACATAATCAGACCCTATCTAAAAAACAAAAGAAAAAAACAAAAGAAAAAAAAAACAGCTTTTATAGTGATCAGTTAGTATAAAATGCATAGGTGTTTGGTGTTTGGTATTCATTGGTTCATACCTACTGTGTGTGTTACAGACAAAGGGCAGTAGGAGAGAGAATAAAACAGAAAAAGGGAAAGTCTCAGGATTCATATTAAGTGTGCTGGTCATTGAGTATGTCTTCAGAGCAAGGAAGAATTATTTGCAAGAACAGGAATCTGTGAGTAAGGAATAGCCATGGGTGGTGAGCTGGTTGGGCTATAGTCAAATGGCAGCTGATACCTCCTGAAAGGAGAGTAGCTGCCCATCCTAGAGAAGACCAGAGGTGAGGGATACTGAAAATATGTTGGCAGGTGGATTTGGAGGGAAAAAAAAAGAGGCAACAACAGAAACCATCCAGGTTTAAGTTTTCATGCACACCAATTAGAGAACGGGTTGGCAGAGAAAATGGTTCTAGTCAATACAGATGGGAATCATGCCACAAGATAGCCAAAATGACAGGAAGGAGACAAGAAAAAGAAGCTTCTGTCTAGATAGCATCTGGCTGCTAGACGCTGGTCTTAAGGAGGAAGCAAAGTAACACAAAGTCTGGGGGACAGCAGAGCAGGGTCTGCCTGGCAAACTCCAAACAGGCTACTTAACAGGCACTTATTACCAGGTAAGACTCAGCAAGAGTTTCACACAAACCACAGTTGAGAGCAGCAAAGGCAAAGGCAGAGAATGTAAAACAGACCAACAGGTCAGGCTGCTTAGTTAGGGTAAATGCTCCCCACACACTATGGGGTGCTAGAGGACAGATTCTACAGAGCATTGTGGAAAACCAAAGGCTAGGCAGGCTGGGTTTCAAACACCTGTACAACCTGCTGGCTATGTGTCCTGAAACACACTACCCATTTTTCCCCCTTTGGCTCTTTAATTTTCTCACAAGTCAAACTGAAACACCAAGTTCTTCTTTCATTGAAGAACTGTTGTTACATCTAAGTGGCACAGTCAATGGTGCCATTGGAATATTACAACAGCTTAATAAACTGCAACCAATTGCTAGTTACAGGAAGGAGTAGTTAAGGCTTGACCTGCAACCTGGCTGCTAGATCTTTGCCCAAGAAACAAAGCGGTAGAACCGAAGAGAAAGTCTAGCCACAGCCACCCCCCGACATATACAGAAGTAAAACCAGTAACACAACCTTATAGAACTGTTATACCAGAAATACACTAACACAAAATGACATTTTAACAAAAATGTTCACAGAACACATAACTAATAGTAGAGACAGTTACTATTATTCTTTAGAAAAAGATTTAAATGATAAAAACATGCATTTGAAATCTCAAAAGTATGTTCTCCAATTCTCCAGTATTTTCTAGGATTCTGAGACACTCTTAGTGGCAAAAAAACACCCAATCTCCTAGAATATGAAAAGTGTTGCTTATGTAGATGGCAATTAACACAGAGACTGACAATTAGTCAATGTGCAGAGAATAAGAGACTGTGGAAAGCTCAGCCCTAAATGGGACACCTATTTCTCCTCCCAAGGCCCAGGGAACACTGCACAAGAGGGAGCAGAAAGATTGTAAGAGTCGGAGATGGTGGATGAATACAAGGAAACGGACAGACTTGTCTGTTGTCTGGACAGCACAGGTCAGTTACACATATGAACCCACAGCACTTGTGACAGCATGTACCACCTGCGCAAGCCCAAGTCAGACAAAAACCCAGCATGGATAGGGGAGGAGGGAAGCTTTCCTAGTCCTAGCTGAGGATTACTGGTAACTGATAGCTGCTGGGAGAGGGAAAGTCGGTTTTCTTTAAGTGTGTGATGCCTGGTTAGAATGACCAGACTCCGATAGACCCACATCCAAGAGCATTTGGGGAACACAAATTAGACTCAATAGAAAAAAATAAAGGACATGTATTTGCGGGGGGGAGTTATGGGGAAGGTGAAAAGAGGGGTTGAATATGGTCAAAATACACTGTATGAAATTCTAAAACTAATCAATAAAAAATAGTCTTTTAATTGCTGATCCATAGTCAGGTATGGTGAAGCATGCATTTAGTCCCAGTACTGGGGAGACAGCCAGGCAGATTTCTGTGAGGTCAAAGCCAGCTTGGTCTACATAGTGAGCTCCAGGCCAGCTGGGATACAAGGGTGACCTTGTCTCAAAAAGACCAAAAGAAAGAAGACTGCTGCTATACGGAGCATTCAAATAGTAACTGGGAATAGTCTAGATGCACATGTATATTCATTTTCTACTGTTCACTTATTCACTTGCCAATTTACCAACCCATCTTTATCCATCCATTGACTTCTGCATTTCCTAGTTCAGAGGATCACTCATCCTTCATTCCCACATTCATTCACTAATTAATTCCTTCATTCATCTTCTTTCACAATGCATCTTATGTTCAAATCACTATCAAAAAATCTAAAAGAAAACACAGTCTTTCTCTTGAAGAATAAGTAGAACTGGCCAGGTGTGGTGGCATATATCTTTTATTCCAGCACCTGGGAGGCAGAGTCAGGCAGATCTTTCTGAGATTGATGCCACATTGGGTTTTCTAGCCCAGCTGAGACTACAGGGAGACCCTGAGTCAAAACAAACAACTCACCCCAACCAAAATCCAAAATCCCCCAAACAAAAAGAATAAGCAAATTTTATTTGAAAAAAATAGACTTTCTAAGATGAGCTACAGTATTGGGAAAGATCTGAAATGTGCTGAAACAGCAAAGACATTAGAGGAACAAAAAAAAATCTAGTGAGATATATGCTTGGGGGTTAGGTTACGATGAGCCAAATTTATGTCACAGCACCCCCCCAAACTTCACTCATATATTACTTTATGATTACTGCTATATCTTTGTATTATTTGCTTAACAGTTATTTAAATGGACAAATATTTTTATTTCATTAAAACTTAAAATTTCATTTTTTAAAAAGAAAAGCTCTATCACTTCACATAAACAAGCAATAAAACCAAATAGATATTAAAATAAACCTGACAACTTTACTAGTGTCACTGAAATTACCAATAGTACTCTTCACATTTTAGCCAAAACTATTCTAGGTAATAAGAGTCAATAGAAGTTTTTACAGGAAAGTCCTAGGAAGATCACTCTCAAGAGCTAGATGGACAAACTCAGCAGGTAAAGGCACTTGCTGCCAAGCCTGAAGACCTGATTTCTGTCCTCAAAACACCCATCATGGAAATAGAGAACTGAATCCCCCAACCTGCTCTCTGACTGGCTGTGATAACATTCAGGTACACACACACACACACACACACACACACACACACATACACACACATATAAATGTAAAATAAAATTTTTTAAAAACAGGTTTGAAAAAGATCCCTCTGGTGCCATGTGACATTGACTGGTCAAGCAGCTCCTGGGGCAGGGGAACCAGCTCAGAAGTTGCTACAGTGACTTCCATAAGAGATGATCAGGATCTGCCAGGCATGGTGGCACACACCTTTAGTCCCAACACTTGGGAGGCAGAGGCAGATGGAGCTCTGTGAGTTCAAGGCCAGTTTGGTCTACATAGTGAGTTCCAGGCCAGATGGGGCTACAGGGAGACCCAAACAAACACAAAAAAAGAGATGATCAGGATCAACTAGTGGGGAATACAGGAGCCATGGAAAGGGGAATGCATGGAGGACAGATAATGTAGAATTGGTAGACTCCCTAAGACTCTGAATTTGAGAAATAATCTCTTTCCACAACCTGACCCCTCAGCAGACACAAAGTACACACATAGAACACAGTATCAGACATCCAGACTCCACTGCAGTCGACACAGCTAGAACAGGGTGGGTTTAGATGATCTCTTACCAGATATGTCCAATAAAAGCTGTCGTTACTGTAACTATCACTAGTCTTCAAGCTTGTATCAGTTCAAAGCAGTATACCAGAGATGATTTCCACAGCTTTCTTCGACAGGTATGACAAAAGACACGGGACTGTACACATTCTAAGTCACCCAGGGTTTAGCTCCATTTGAAGGCTAGGTTGAGAAGTGTGGCATTATCTGTTCTCTCTCACCCATACCCAGCTACATGCCCACCAATCAATCCTAAGCCATGTCCCTAGCCCAGCCCAACTTCCCTCTTTTCCTTACCTTGGCTTATTCTGAGGCAAGGCCTTAGCATCAACTGCAAACATTTTGGAAACAAAGATAATAACTGGCGCAGTATCTTCACTTCCGCACTTCATAAAAGCTAAACAGGAAGCAAAAATGTTACTATGTTTCCCATTCTTAAAAACCTAGGTATTAGCCTGGTGTGGTGGTAAACAACTTTAATTTCACCACTTGGGAAGCAGGGATAGGCAGATCTCTTTGGGATCAAGGCCAGCATGGTCTGCATAGAGTTCCAGGAAAGCTGGGGCTACAGGGAAACCCTATCTCAACTCCTTCCCCCATTCCCCCAAACTCCTAGATTTTTCTAGAAAGCAATTAAACTGCTTAGAATACAAAAGCACTTAAACATGTAGCTGTTTATGGAAAGTTTTCAGGAAAGGACAAGAGAGGAAGAGCAGTAACAGAGTTGGCAGGTGACGCAGCAGGAGGAGGGGAGAACCTGAGTTCCACAGAAGCAAAGCTCCGTCAGGGGCTGCTCTCCCACAGTGAGCCTGATAAATGTTTACATCTAGAGGAGAGGGGTAACAAGGTAACGTTACCAAGGTCAAAAGTCAACACCATGGTATGTCCAAATAAAACAGTCTTCTCCTAGTCTCTTACAAGGGTGAGTTATAGATACTGTACCAGGATAGTAACAAAGCTTGTAATAAATTAATTAAGATTCATTTAAAGAAGACCATTTTTTAAAGTATAAGGAGATTAACACAATTTCATACCAACATATGTCAATATAAGGGAGATAGTGACATTTTTCTTAATCTGCCATAGAGGAATAAAACCACTGGTTAGCATTAGAAAAAACAAACCCTCATTACCCTGTATTAGAAGAATTTTGACACAAAGAGTGCATCATAAAATAAAACTATAGGAAGTAAGAAGAAAAGAAAAGTTCTGAGGAGCAGACAGGCATACCACTCTGACAACAGCTAGAGAAAACACGAAAGGGAAGCTAGAGTGGAGTCAGAGATATTAGCTGGAATATATCACAAAAGCCAGGTGCCAGATAATGGCTGCTTGGCTCAGAGAAGTGGATGGAGATTTTGGGAAGTAGTTTGGATTCTGGATATATTTCAAAGGAAAAATAAACAGCATTTGCGGACAGACCTGGCACAGGGGTGTGAGATCAACTTAAGAGTCACTGTTGACTCCAGGATCTTCACATTCAGCAGGTAAAAGGGTAGAAGAAGCTCTAATTACAGCAAGAATAACCAGGAGGAGTAGGTTTGGGGAGGCTGGAGTATGTAAAACTTGCCATGCTTCTCAATGGAGTAGAGAGAAGGAATGAGCAAACAGGGAGTTCACCAAGCACCTGTACACTGCAAACACAGAAGGGGACACCAGAAACACATCACTGCCATTAAAGCCACCACGACTAGATGAGACCAACAAGAGAGAGTGCAGATAAAAGAGATGACGAGGTCTAGGGACAGAAGCCTGTGTGGGCCAGCCAAAGTCAGTGAGATGGAGAAGAACCAGAGCCAAATATTAAGACTAAGAACCAAAAAAGAAAATAAGAGAAAGAGTAAATGAGTGTGTCATGTGCAAATGAAGGGACGAGTGACCCACAGAGGAGAGGGAGAAGCCGCCAACTGTGGAAAATGACAGTGGCAGATCTGGCCAGACGAGGTGATTTGATTAACAGAGTCAATAGTGGCTCCAGCAACAGCAGTGGGTGGCTTGGGGGTATAGGGGTTACAAATTTCAATAAAATAAGAAAACTGGGGACAATGAACATGGTGCCCACAAAGCCTGGAATGGCATTTTCCCCTCTCATGGAGAGTGTGTGGACAAGCAGCTCTTAAGAATCAGTACAGTGTTTGGACCCATTTTTCTAGTTTGTAGGGATAGCCATGGCAGGCTTCATGGTCCAGGGAACATAAGCCTGGCTGTTTAGGAGGATAGGTAGAATATGATCATGAAAGGATCAGAGCAGCAGGAAGGAGCCTGACATTGTGCTGCTCCCCAGACGGATCAGCAAAATGTAGTAGTGAAAGGGAAACTTTGGGGAGTGGACAAACTGTTCATTTGTGAAAGATGTTTATTTATGGAACTCAACATGTGACAAATTGGCCTTTATATAAACTAACATTAAAAAAAATAGGATGCTGGACTAAGGACAGTCAACAATACGTACATTCTGATGTGTCCATCTTTCCCTACCTGCTTTCAGGGCTTGGGTTTCAGGCAGAAGAGAGTCAAATGCCTGTGATCCTGCACACATCAGTTTCTCCACTCGCTCAGATGTAATATCAAGGGGACTAGGCAGCTTCTGGCACACCATAGCTGAGGCCTGTTGTTAAGGACTCAACACTATGCCCTATGTCCTCCACCAAGGCAAAAAGTGACTGCCTGCCTAAACACTGAGATGTTCATGAATGTTTATACAGAAATCCTGGGCTCTAAGGCAACACTGCTTTCTGAATCACATCTCAAAATACGTATACTCTTCCAGAGTGTTCAATGACTCTAAAGCTCAATTAAGGTCCTCAGGTCAGAGATGTTCACTGATCATCCATGGATCAAATGAGGACGACAGAGCTTAGCAAGATGGTTGCCAATGACCTTAAAGAACATAATTATTTAAACATCTAATGTCTACTTTCTATATGTTGTAATGAAAACAGCTTATCATATACTTATTAGATATTTTACTGTATTACTGTAGTTTTATTTTACAAAGCAAATATCACTTAGAAAAGAACATTCAGTATTAAGATTAATCACAATCAGCATTTTAAAGTATTTAATATAGCTTCAAAGTAGAACACTATGCAGAAGACTGACAGTGGATTAGAATGTGTAATTGCCAGAGGCTTACCTGGCTACTAATGAAATACTGCCTTTTTTTTTTTTTTTAAATATCAAAACCATTTCATTAAAAACCAGTTAAAAAGGATACCAAGAACAGCATGGGATATGGGGAGCCACTGACTGCAAATGGCGTTGATCTGAACTTTAGGATCAGAATGCCGTGCCTCCCGGGCTCCAATTTTTAATCCTAAAGAACTCACTATTCTATCAATTTTTTCTCTGTCCCTACAGGAGAGATTAGAGGGAGAAGGCATATGAAGAAGGAGCTCAACTTTATGTGACATGTCTTTTCTTAGCATGCTTTTTCAGAAAAAGCTAAAATAAGTAAAGGGATTCTGACACAGTAGGTACACCCCACATGACCTCCTTTAGAACTTCTTGTAGAGCTGAATACTATAATTACCTCAAACAAGCTATGCCAACTAATAAAGTAGCTTTACAAATGCCTGCTAAAAAGTTCTGATTCTATCTGTAGAATAATTTAGAAAGAAAATTTATTAAACGAGCTTTCTTTTCCATGTGTATCAGGCAAGTTATTCCCAAGTTCCCAATTACTGATTCTAGACACCAAGTATCTTTTCTATTATATTAATATTTTTTAAAACTCAGTTCATACATACAAAGGTCTAATGCTTCTTTCTATCCTCTTCTCTCATCACCCCAGCAGGCTACAGTCCACTGCTGCTCCGTTCCTGTCTCCCTTACTTGAGTCAAATGTACTCCTTTAAATTGTTTCCAAACCCTATAACCAACCTCTCTGTGAAGCTCTGTTTATTGTTCCCATCAAGCTCAGCTGTCTGAGAGACTTTTCAGACAAAGAAGTGGGGAAAATGACACTGCCCAAAGATGCCCAGAGATAAACAATTTGACAAGGGTCTTACTTTTTCAAGACAGCATCATACAAACTCCATATATTTTCCAGGATCAACTGTACAAATAGAGGTTTCTTTCCTTTGGCCTGTTTAGAAGAACATATCAGCTGAAGTTCCTGAATATTAACTAGACATTCATGTATTCATTCTCAATATGTTTACTGTCAATCTGGCTCATTTTTACTCAAAAATATTTATTCAATGGTAAAGATGAAAGTAAAGTTCTAAACAATCAATAAACCACCATTCTCTACCTCTGGGAATTAGGGATGCTGAAACAAATGTGAGCATCTCAGCTGCTGCCGCCCCACTACCATCAAAGAAACACACACAACATCGGAGCACAGCTAACACACTTCACTCTCCAAGTGTGGGCTCTCATCATACTTGGATTTAATATGTTCATATGCTCATATGTTTCAAATGTTCTTAAACATGAAAACTGTTCACAAGAACAGGAAATGTTTTAAATTGTAGATTTTACTTGTTTCATTTAAAAAGGACATACAGTTTAAAATTTAAAAGCAATTCAAATGTGGATTTAAAGGGCTTGCTGCCAAGCCTGGCAATCTGAGTTCAATCCCCAGAACCCATATGGTAAAAGGAGAAAACTGACTCATGTAAGAAAAAATTTAAAATGACAAAAGTCTACTGTGAAAACAAATGAAAAAAAAAAAAACACTATGTCCAATCTTAGGAGAATGCACAGGCAAAATGTGCATCTTCAAGTGCTTAAGATCTGAGATTTGGTGCATTAAAACAAAACAAAACACAAAAACTTTTCTGTTCACTTAATAAGTTTTATTTGTTTATTTAATTTATTTTTTGAGACAGGGTCTCCTTATAGCCCCAAGCCTGATACTTGCTATGTAGACCAGACTTGTCTCAATCTCATTTTAATCCCAAAATCTGGGATTAAAGGCATTATAGCTCACTTTTTGAGACAAATTACTGCTCTATTACCCAGGTTGGTCTCAAATTCCTAGGATCAACTGGACCTCTTAAGGAGCTGGGAGGACAAACAGAAGCCACTGCACTCAGTTTGCTCACTACATTTAAAAGCACTTGGGACTCTAGATAAAAAATTCTTGGGAGGCTGGAGAAATGGCTCAGTGGTTGGGAGCATTGGCTATTCTTGGAGAAGACCTGGGTTCCAATCCCAGCACCTACCTGGTGGCTAACAACTGTCCCTAACTCCAGTTTCAGGGGATTCGACAATTTGACACCCTTTTCTGTCCTCCATGAGCACTGCAAAACGTGGGTGAACTTGCACACATGCATACAACACACACACACACACACACACACAAACACACACATATAACATAAAAATAAAGCAAAAAAAACCCAAACTCTTGGACATAAGACTCATATCTTTTCCAATTCTATGATGTATAAAGCCTCTCATGAATTCTGCATAAACTAAAGTTGAGTTACTTCTACTAAAGATGATACAGTACACATTTTCTATGGCCAACAATCAAAAGGGACATATACCACATTACCTGATCAACCTTCATAATCTTCTTAGCTTTCATATTGATATAATAATCTCCCCACAAGGTTTTCAAAAGCACTTCCTTTTTGATGCCAATTTTTTGACTATAGATTCTGGCAAAGTGCTCAATTCTGAAAGAAAATCAAGAGTTCATGTTATAACAAGTACAGCTAACATATTTAACTATTTCTTTGTCACACACTGTTCAAAATTCTTTACATGTATTGCTAAACTTACTATTTTAAACTACCCTACAAAACTCTCATTTTATAGAAAAGGATACTGACACACAAAGATACTACATGGGTACCAGGTAATGAGTGAGCTCAGGATTCAAACCCAAGAAATTATGACTCCAAAGCCTATGTTGCTAAGACCCAGTGCATCATTCTGAATTAGCGTCTCGGCAACAGCTCCTTTTCTTAACTTTGCACATATGAAATATGACAAAAAGAAAGGGAGCAGAAGCGCCAGCTGCCAATCACAGCTCTGCTGAACGCAGAACTTATTTTTGGTCTTCACTGCTCTAAGTGATGGCTGTTCACAAAGCGAGTGAATTCTAGAACCAGAACCTGTCAAAACAAGTTTTAGCATCCTGGACATATATACACTTAACTTTCCTTACCTAATGCAAAGAGAAACCAGCTAGTACCATGGACTCCAACCATAGGAAAACAGCCAACCAGAACCAAGGTGTAGGATATTCTCTAGAACAAAGAACGAAGTAAGCACCTTCCCAGTAGGAAAGAGTATGTCCGAGGCTCAAATCTAGAGCTCCCAAAGTACCATCCTCTTAGAAGACGGCTGGCTGTTGAAGACCAAGGCAAAAAGTCCACTTCTCAGAACTACTCAACACTACACTAGAACTTAAGGTAATGTAGAAAGGAAACACAGCTATAGTGATTAGGACAGGTGAATAAACTATCTTTGGTTGCAGGTGACATGATTATCTATGTAGAAAATTTCAAACGAACCAACAAAATTATTATTGTAACTAATAACTAATGAAAGTAAGGCTGTACACAGTGTTAGTACACAAAGTCAAATGATTCCTCACATGCCAGGAATCTCACCAAAGAAGACATACAGATAGCAAATAGTATATAAAACTTGCTCCCCAACATGCCATCAGGAAAATGCAGTATGACACGCCTATCAGAACGGCCCAAACTCAGAATGGCACTATCTAGTGCTGACAAGGGTGGAGAACAATAGTAACTCCATTCATCTATGGTGGGGATGCAAACTAGGACAGTCACTTTGGAAGACAGTATGGCAATTTCTTAAATATCTGAACACATTCACGTGAGATGCAGCAATGGTATTTAAACCTGACTGAAAACATATGCCCATGCAAAAATCTGCACATTGCTGTTTACCACCGTCAATTCACAACAGCCCAAATTTGAAAGCAAGCAAAGTGTCCTTTAAGTAAGTAAATAGACAAACTGTGGTATAACCACAGAGAAGAATACGATTCAGCACTAAGAAGAAATGAACTATGAAGCCATGAACAGCTACAGAGAGCTATTACTAAGTGAATCAAGCCAATCTGGAAAAGCTACATACAGCTGACTTCAACGACATGACATTTTAGAAAAGTCAGAACTACGGGGAAAGTGAAAATGTCAGTGGTTGCTGGGAGTTAGAGGGAGGCAGGGAGAACAGGTGGGGCTACCGTGTAAACTTCATTTTCAATCTGATCCAACAGTTACTATTAATTTCTGGAGAGGTGAACTATTCTATATAGTATGACGACGCAGGACACAGCACCAAGAGTGACCCTTGGTGATAATGGTGTGTGTGTTTATCACTCACAGTAAATGGACACACTGGTGAAGGGCAAGAGTAGAGACATAGATAGCAACATATATAAGAATCAGAGAACATGGTTTTCAAGGAATTGTAATAGTAGTTTTCTTTTTCTATTCAAGGTCAGCTGTTTTATTTTAATATTGTTAACTCATGCTAAATGATAATCAATTTCATTAAATCCCCAAGATAACAGTATGATTTTTGTTAAAGTAACACAGAAAGACACATTTTATGAAATGGTATCAGTTGAAATTACAAATACAAATTTCATACTATACAATATATAAAATGCAAAACTTACTGTAAAAATATTTCATATAGTCTACAAAACAAAATAATTAGCTAATTAATTTAAAATCAAGAGTAATATATATTGAGATCTCATGTGGTGTTTAATTCCATAATGATAATTATTTATAATAACAGTGACTTTCAGAAAAGTACATCCAGTCCCTTTCATAAGCTTGGGCCACATTCTATGTGCGAGCTCTGTACTTTAGTCCAATTTGAAAGACTTATAGATCATTCTATAAGTGAAATCTTTGTTCTCCTCTAAATTTTGCTGTCAAAAAATATATTTTTAAAAAACAGAGAGAAACAAAAGAAGAAAAGATATCTGCTATTTTCTTCACTGAGGAAGAAATCCAATGTTAGCATACTGCAGGCACTCCTTTGTAGGTCAGTCAGTGTGGCACGGCTGAAACCCAGGGGTTAATGGCAAGCGAGTTAGACCTCATTAGTGACATTCTCAAGAAACTGCAGGAGTTGAAGTCAACAATTACAGCAGGAACCAGAAATGTTAAAGATCTCCAGGCTGAAAACAAAAGTAGACACTCTAGAGACTGCTGAAAATAATTACTGACCTCTCTCACTGAGGGATAAGGAAGGGAGAAAAAAATCAGAGATCAGACTCCAAATTACAAGTTACAGACTACTAACATGTTGAAGCTGGCCTCAGCAGTCTGCTATTTTCTATGCAATTTGCTACTATGTAAAACTTCATTTTTCAACTTGATCCAACAGTTTTTTCAGAGAGGTTTTCTTTTGTCTAATTTTCTAAAACTTTACTTTCTATGAAAGCTGTATTACTAATTACTATGTTTTTGCCTTTCTGATAGGAAAACTCTCTCCACTTCTGCATCTTTCCAATGAAGAAGTACAGAAAGGACCTTCGCTGTCTCTCCCTCCTAAGGAACAGTCCCTGGAAAAGATCAGGTGCGGACTGCTTGGGGATAGGACACTGGGGCTGCCTGCTTTATTCTATTTCCACAGACAGAATGTTCGAGCTGCCTAGAGGTCTTGGATTGGATGTGCAAGTCTCAATGGAGGATTATAACCTGTTGGGCAAAACCCCAGCTGATAAGTAGAAAGCTACAAAGACAGAGTCTCTATTGATGTGTGCCTCAAAGAAAGCTCCTTGTCCCATGACCAGGAAAACAGGGAGAGACCTGGCTTTTTTACCTATCAAAGGGGCAAGCAGTCAGAGCAAGGAAACTCTTCTGAATGGGTGTCAGCCCTCTGCTTTCTCTTCACATCTGAGTCAAACCTTCAGTATTTAGCCTCGGTCATTGTGCTTTTATATTTACAACTCTTTTATGTTGTAAACTTGTGGATTTATTTATTGTTCCAGTTTCTTTCTTTTAAAATACCTTCTTAATGAAAGATTTCAGATATTGCCACAACTGCTTATATCAAGACAATTTCTAGTGTGGTTTTTGCTTCGTGTTTTGAGGATTTTAAGATATGTTAACATGTATTGCCAAAACTGAGTCATATTTTCTTTTATCTTTTATAATAATGTAAGATTAATGCCCTGCTTTTAAGTCGAAAAGTGATAATCTTACAGATTTTCATAAATACTCTAAAAATCTCTACCAAAACTGTCCTTCTGCTCAAGTCACTATTTGAGAAAGTTTTCTGATCCACAATTTATTGATATGATTGATACATGCTCCCACATGTAGCTTTGTAAACTCTATAAATCTTCCTCTGAATTCTTTTCCTTCATTTTTTATTTCATGGTTAACACAAAGTTTGCTTATTCACATCGACCCCTTCCCCATTATTGCTTAATGATTTCATTCATTTATCTGTCTCTAACTATGAATAATTATAATCTTTCTAGCACAACTTCTCCATTCTTGAAATCTAATGAATTTTCTCTACAGAGTAATTTCAAACTACATTCTCAGAAGAACTCATTCTGAAATTCCACTAATCTATCTACATTTTGTCTGCCTTGCTGGATGACAACTCCACTGTGTGAAATGACTGAGCTTGTTCTCCATGTCCCCAAAATAGATCAATGTTAACTACAGGATTCTTGGACTTGGGTGTACAAAGACAAGTAACACTATTAGGAAGGGTTTTTCATTGTCTCTTCTCCTCTGTCCCTCTTCTTTTGGTGCCTGCTTATCTAAAATGGGCTCAGATTCCTGCTACTACCTGCCCAAGTATTCTCACCCAGAGCAGAGTCTCCTGGACTGGGACTGATTAAAAGGTTACACTTAGGAAGCAGACCTAGGTTCAACTTTGGTCACATTTCTAACTTGTGCCCCGAGATACAACACAGAACCATCTTCTATATTTTTTAAATGTGCTCATTTCTGCCCTTTGTGGCATTTGTAGCCACGTTTCCCTACCCACTGCCCTGGGGAGGCCAAGTCGAAGGAGGTCGCCAGTGATTTCACCTCTACCAGCATTTTTTCCTAAACTAATGTTTAGGAAATATTTTCCTCAACTTGCTGAGAACAAGCAGGAGCCTATCTCTGTACCTGACCTTGCCTAACACAGAGAATATTTGCTCATTGACTGTTAATAACTAAATTTAGAAGTTGGGAAGGGATAGAGAGACTCCAAGACTCCCAGTCCTCCTTCTTCCTCAGTGAGAGTCCTCCATTTGTAAGACTTAGACTCAGATGAGGATGAAATATGAAGAATACTGTGAATATCACTGTGAAGGACAAGCCCTCCACCTTGTGGTTCACTAGCAGAATGCTCACAAACTAAGAAATTATCAAGTTTGACCCTGTAATAAAATTGATTGAATAGTTTTACTTTCTTTTTCTGTTTTAGCAGACAGGATCTTGCTGTAGCTTATTCTGACCAGAACTCATACTGTAGTCCAGGTTGGCCTCAAACTTGTGGTCTTTCTGCTTCAGGCCCCTGAAGTGTGGGTTTTAGGTGTGAGCCACTATGCCTAGCTACTGTACTTTTTATGAAGAAGAAATTCTTAGAAACCATTTTATCCCAATGTTCTTCCCTTTTTAAAAGGTCACAATCCCAAGCCACTGAGCAGGCGGAAAAGGTGAATTTCACCTAAATTTAAACTTTTATTCTATGAAAGACACAGTCAAGAGGATGCAGAACCTAAGTAAAGACCAGAAGAAAAGGACATTTGCAAAATACATATTAAGACTTACAAAAAAGCTGGACATGGTAGTGCACACCTTTAAACCCAGCACTCAGCACTTGGAAGGTGGGGGTAGGGTGGGGAGGAGGTGGGGGCTCTCTGTGAGATCCAGGCCAGCTGGGACTACAAGGAGACCCTGTCTCAAAACAAACCAACAAATACACACATAAAGAACTTACAAAATTCAGCTGAATAAACTTAGTTAAAAAATAGTCAAAATGAGTATGAAGAGACAAGTCATCCCAGACACAGAGATGATACATCACCAAGGGAGAAGACTTCACCACCACTGGCTGTCAGAAAATATGAATTTAAAAATAGAATAACTTAATCAAGAGAGTGTCCAAAACAAAAACAGAATGGCACCAAATGATGGTGAAAATATGGAGAAGCAGTCTGCTTAGGCACTGCTGATGGGAATATAAAATGAAAGGCCCCTTTGGAAAGCTTTTTCAAATATAAATTTATGGTCTGGGAGTGCAGCTCAGATGCTAGTGTTCTTGACTAGCATAGATGATGCTCAGGTTTGAGCCCTCCCTAGCACTGTATTTAAAGAACCCTAACATGGTGATGGACACCGGTAACGCTGGCACTCAGAAGGTGAAGGCTAAATTGGGATACACGAGACCTTGTCTCAAATAAACAAACAATTTATAACTACCATATAACTCAGCAACTGTATCACTGGGCATTCATGCAAGAGAAATAAAAATGTCTATTTACACAAAAACTTGTAAATGAATGCTTAGACCAGCTTTACTTATTATAGCCCCAAACTAGAAAAAAAATCCAGATGTTTTTTAATGGGAAAATGGATAATATGTGGTAACTCATACTATGGAATACTATTAACAATAAAATCCAACCAACTACTAGGTGTGGAGGTGCACGCTTTAATACAGCACTTGGGAGGCAGAAGGAGCCAGATGTTTGTGAGTTCAAGACTAGCCTGCTTTACATAGTGAGTTCCAGGCCAGCCAGGGCTGTACAAGGAGACCTTTTCTCAAAAACAAATCAAAAAGCAAGCAAACAAACAAAAATGAACCAACTATTACAAACTAAGCATCCCCACATCCAAAAATCCAAAATCTAAAATTTTTCAGTACTGACATAATACCACAAGTGGAAAATCCCCCAAGATCTTATATATTAAGTCTTAATCAAAACACAGAAACTTAAAATGTTGCCTAAGGCTACCTTCAGACTGTAGTAAATTCTGTATTAGATTTGGGTCCCAGTCACAAGATACCTCATGTACATGCAAATTTTTGTTTTTAAATCTCAACTCTAATCCCAGCACTTAGAAGGTAGAGGCAGGTGGATCTCTATGAGATCAAGATCAGCCTGGTCAATGTAGTGAGTACCAGGTGGCCTGGGGCTAGGAAGACACTGTCAAGAAAACCAAAATAACAACAATCAAACAAACAAAAAAAATCCTAACTCTAAAACACTTCTTTCTTTCCAAGTATTTCATAAGGAAAACTTAAATTATAATATACATTTATTTGCATGAACATCTGGAGAATTATGATGAATAAAAACAGCCAATCAAGGAAAGGCTCCAAATTGTTTGGCTATATTTTCATAGCATACTGCTTAGATTTCTTTCTGTAATATTCTTGAAATAAATTATAGAAATGGAAAACATTAAAGATTGTCATTGGTTAAAGAGAGACTGGGAAGAAAGTAGATGTGGCTATACAAGGATGTCATGTGGAAGTTTAGTGATGAACATGCTCTTGATGGAATCAATGTCAGTGTCCTGAATGTGACACTGTATTACTGTTTTACACTTGTTACCAAGGGACATGGCAGGACACTAACCAAAGGATTCAGGAAAATTCTGTATCGTTTCTTATAACTACATAAAAACTATAATTTTACCAAAATAAGGATTTTTCAAAAAAAAAGAATTAATAGTCCAAAATTACAAAGAGACATAGACTCAAAAAGACTTACCCAAAGCCCCACCCATCTATTGCACTAGTAAACACCACATTGCCCTGCTCTGGAGAGAAGTATAGCTGAGAGTCGTCCGCATCCTCTAGGCCAGTACTCCAGTCATACACTTGATCTCCTTGTTCAGAGTTCGGGGTCACTTGAGATTCTGTCTCTCTCTCTGCTCTTTCTTCTAGGACTTTAGAAGTAAAAAGAGTTCCAGTAAGTGCGTTAATCTAGGAGAGATGACGAAATAGCAAAGTGTCATTCATATGCATTGGCCACACACAGGAGGGAACACACTGCCTAATCTTTACCAAGTGAAATTTATAATCAATGAATAACTTAAATCTATTAACCGATTCTTTCAAATTCCACCAAAACTAAAGTTCCTAATAAGGCTTCACTTTTATGAACATTTTTGTGATTGTTATTTTAATGTCCTGAGAAATATCACTAACAACTCATAGAACTCAAACCCCAAAGTCTGTAACTTTAGTCTGTCCCTCCCTGTTTCCTACATCAGTTGTTTGAAATTCCCAAAACTCAATAGAAAAATAAACAATGAAACACAAAAGAAACAAAACAAGAACCTCCTGCAATCTGCAAACTCTTCAGGCTTTCTTTCCAATTCTAATCCCCCAAATAAACAACCTTATTTCTTGCCTCAGGGAGAAAAATGGCACTTGAAGACCTAAGGGTTCCCTTATCCTAACCTATAAGCTTCTTTACATCTACAAATACTGATGGTTCTTCTGCCACTCTCTGTGGGCAGAAACTTTTCTACAGTGCTTCTGAAAAGCAGATGTCTACACCTCTGCCTAGGTAAATGTATAGAGAGCTGAACTAGGAACCATTTCCTCTTATGATGCTACCTATCTTCCCTCCCCTTAGCAAATAAATATATTCAAGCCAATCTCAGGAATGACTATTTATTGTCTCAAACAATTTCAAACTCCTGTGTATGACCTAAGGTTCACCAAAAGGCAAGTCTTAGACTTTTTTCTCCTAGATCTTGTCCCTGTACTGTCATGGTCTCTCAGTTCTTCAGTTGAAATAAACACGTTCCTTGATGGAAACACCATGTCATACTTTTATTCACCTTTGTGAGTTTGCACACTTCATTTTCTCTCCTGTAAATGGCCTTCCTTTAATTCTCAACCTAGCAAACATTACAGTTCCTCCATCTCAAGGTCCCACTGTGAGACCTTCCATCTTTTGCCTCCTGACTCAGACTACTAGGTCAGACAGCTCTCATCTACGCTCTAAAGTCACATATGGGTAGTACCTGGTTGCTCTCTGTCTTTTCAATTGTCTGTCTCCCTTACTACACTGTGACCTCTTAGAGAAGAGGACTCTGGCCTATCTCATATTTATCATTCCTAGTATACAACAAACATTTAGTAATTCATGTACTTGGCATATATATATAGAGAGAGAAATGTTTACTGAATAAACAAATACAAGCTTAAACAAATACATGCTTAAGGAAATTTTCACCTAAGACAATTAATAAAATACCATATAGCTCCTTAATATTGATTCACTTAAGAACTAAACTACAGTTTTAAGCAGAAGGGCCTACTGTCCAAGTCGGATACTAAAGGGTTCTTCTGGGAGAGGAAAGAGATTTCCAAGAGCACACCAGTTCTGCCATTTCTGCATGGTTAATCTTAAGTAATGAATCTTTTAAATAAGTGAATTTCCCCAACACCATTCATATTCAATTCAATTAACTTCCTTATATCCTTTGAGCCCCAGTGTTTAAAGTAGCAAAGAGCACAATACCTGTTCTAGAATATTCTTGAGATGACAGTAGGCCTCCTGTGGGGTGAATTTTAGTTCTACTATCAGGCGATCTATCTTATTAATCACTAAAACAGGACGGATGTTTTCAAGCCAGGCTTGTCGCAGAACTGCTTGTGTCTGATAAAAACAAAGAACAGTATAAAATGGTGATTTGCAGTGACTAAAGTATGTCAGAAAATCTTAATAAAGCAACACATTCTCATTCTCCTTCATGAGAACTCAGACTAAGCTAGTCAAACACAAGTGTTCAATAGGCACGGGGCAAGAACACTTCTAGCACAGTCACAAAGAATGACGACAAGAATCACCCCTGCCTTTGTGGAACTTGGCAGCTCATTGAAGGACTAATAAAATTTTGGGAAGACAGAAGATTCTGGAGGGAATGTGTGTGTACACACACAGAGAATTACATAATGATAAAACAAACATTTACCATTTTAGCATATAGGTCAAAAGTTAAATATACCCTCAAAGTCCCTGTTCACCTCCCTGAACACCTTTCCAAGGTGACTAAATGAGTCTGCTATTCTAAGTCAGATGTCTTCACTTCGCCCACCTGTCAGATATCCTAGATACTGCATGCATAATAGACTAAGGCTGTACTCAAGCTAAGAAACCTGTAGTCTTGGGGGAAGACACACGGGAGAATATTGGATAATCACAGTATACCGACCTGGAATACTAAATTTCCCTCATTTGAGTAAATAGAACCTTTTACTGTTCTTTTCTTAAAAAAACATCAAAACAAAACAAATGTACTAAGGAATAGAACACAAAGATGACTATTTTAAATATGAGATGTAAGTCTGCAAAGAAAATTTATTAAAGGAAATGAACTTAGCCTCTCTGAGTTCCATCCCCACCACACATGTTGTCCATAGACTGGGGGTAAATTTTTCCAACTTTGGTGAGAATACAAACACTAGATTAAAGATGTAGAAAAACAGAGGGACTCCTTAAGTAAGAAGGCTGCTTACATACATGTTTGTGTTTAAGCAGAAGTATAGACTGAGATTCTAGTGGAACAGAATTTTACCTGGCTGGAGGAGAACTAGCCCAGAATAATGCTATCAACAACCTCTTAGATTAGGAATCTTTTCCCATTAGGTTAGAATACTGAGCTCCCCTCAAATTTAACATTTCTCCTGCTTTTGCTAAGCTCTTCTCACAAG
This sequence comes from Eospalax fontanierii, assembly GCA_035773235.1. Taxonomy (NCBI): domain Eukaryota; kingdom Metazoa; phylum Chordata; class Mammalia; order Rodentia; family Spalacidae; genus Eospalax; species Eospalax fontanierii. The sequence goes on along the minus strand of CM069524.1, from coordinate 150,533,439 downwards.
AGGGCAACATAGACACTTCTATCAAAGTGTGGCCACCATCTCTTACGATCTCTTTAAAACTCTAGTGATTTAACTTCACTGCAGTCCAGAACACTGCCAAATGTGAAATACAACACCCACTTTCTGCCAAAAGCACACAGTAATCAATAGTCTCCCCTTTTTCTCCACCTTCTTCGATCAAATATTTTGACAACACACCATTTCAGACCACACATCTCACCTGCGGACAGACTCCTTCCACAGCATCTACCACAATGATGCATCCATCACAAATGCGAACTGCTGTCGATACTTCTGAGGAGAAATCCACATGTCCTGGAGAGTCTATCAGATTAATCAGGTACTCCTCAATACCTAGGATAAAATTTAAAGACACATTTCAGCTGTGCAGTGAAGCAACATTCTTCCTCAGGAACTCTAGAAGAAAACCACTTCTAAGACAAGATTGAACAAAGCTATAGGCTCTATCAACAGCTACCAGTTCAATTTTTCCTATTGAACAGACAATGGACTCTAAATAGCATCTATATAAAATGTTAAAAACTTCATTATCATAACAGTATTAAGAGTTTAGTATATGCCTAGTACTGTGCTAAAGACTCTGAATGTGCCAAACACATACTGAATTATCCCTATGAGATAAATACCACTATTCTCACTTTATATACTAGTCAGTTGAGACTGAAAGAAACTGATGTTTAAGGGCTCAGGAATAAAAGCTGTTCAAAGGGACCTCAAATGTCAATTTAAAATATTTTATTATTTTCATTTTATTTTATGTGTATGAATGTATTGCCTGCATGTATGTAAGTGCACCCATGTTGTGCAATACCCATGGAGATCAGAGGGCATTGGATCCTCTGGAGCTGGAGTCACAGGTGGTTGTTAACTGCCATGTAGGTTCAAAGAACTGAACCTGGGTCCTCTGCAAGATCAGTCAGTTCTCTTAACTGTTAAGCGATCTCTCCAGCCCCTTAAATGCCAATTTAAGACACATCAAATTACTCCTGTAATTTCTCAAGGAGCAGCAAATGAAGCAGTTAGACTCAAATCTAAAGCTTGCACAAAAATTTCAGGAGCACTTATTATGTGCCAGGTTGTGTGTGATGCGTTCTCCCCTTTAATATTCCTAGCAACTGCTTTACACTTATAGTTGAGTGACAACTCAGCTTGACTTGTTTGATTTTAGCACTGAAATTCACACATTCCATCAAAGTCCCAGGAAGACCAGAAGAACTGGTCACCATAGGATAAGGAGACTTAACACTGATACAACTTCATAAGCCAGGTAAATAACATTTGTAATACAGAATACTCATTCATTCCTCCCATTACTGACAAATGCGACATAATTTTAAAGGCACAAAGTAATTATTTTTACCCTAAGAATGAAATCTTGGCTGAATATTTGATAATATAGGACACAGACCCTCTTCAATTTTTTTGTAAGTGGTCAATATTTTGATTTCATAATCAACAATGTTGAGAATACTTCATACAACACAATACAGCAAAATGGCAGAAATATGACTAGGACCATTTCAGAAATTGTTGGAAATTCTGTCTAATACCAAGTCAAAATTTACTGAATTTTTTTTTATAAATCATAAGTCAGCATTTTAAGCAGAAATATTCAAATTTAAAAATCCTAACACAATATAATTCAAAGATTTATTGGACCTGATACTTCCATGATGAGGAATACTACAAATCTTTGTCTTCCATAATAAGGTGGTTTGAATGAGAGATGCCCCCTACAGGCTCAGGTATTTGAACACTTTGTCTCCTATTTGGGGAGGTTTAGGAGGAGTGGCCCTGCTGGAGGAAATATGTCACTGGTGCTGAGCTTTAAGAATTCTAAGCTGACCTTACTTCAAGTCTGCTCTCTACTTCCTGTATGTGAATGGAATATTGATCTCTGAGCTTCCTCCTCCAGCCACCTGCAGCCACACCTGCCCTACCATTATAGACTCTAACCCTCTGGAATCATAAGCAAAAACAAATTATTTCTTTCATAAGTCACTTTTGGTTATAGTGTCTTATCACAGCAACAGGCGAGAAACTAATATACACAATTAGGCCATCGTTTCTATAGGGGCAGACAATTTCATACTGTAATTTATAACACATAGTCTCTAATCTGAGCTGAGGTATTTTGAGCAGCTTTTGTTTTCACTGTGACATGACAGCATGTGCAATGCTAAGTACACACTATAGGGAAGTACACGATGCACTACAGGTGAGCGCTACAAGAACCTCCAAGGGTTCCTTCTTTGATGTTGGATTAATATTTGGTCATTGCCCATTCAGGGGCCTTATTACTATGACCAAAGTTTTCACTACTCCCATATTTAGCTAATCATTCCCTATGGGGCACATGCTGCAATTTAAGAAGCTGGGATCTAAGAAAAAACCTTAAGTGTTCTGGGGCTTGGTGGGTATCAGTTAGCAACAGATCCCTTTCTTCAGACCATGCTCCTCTTGCCTCACAGTCCTTTTGGGAAAACTGCTTTCACAGGCTCTGCTGCTTCCAAATCACAAGGATTCCTCCTGGGGAAGCTCATGGGACATCTCTAAAGAAATCATGTCAAATAACCAGGGCCTAGACCAATGGCCCATTATATCTTAATGACAAATCATTAGCTCTCTCGGCACTGGTTGATGTTGTCTGGACCTTGATTCAGAAGTTTCAGAGACTGTGTAAACATATAGCAATCTTAGGCTGCTTCTGCTCTTTTCTTTTCTTTCCCTTCTTTGTCTTCCTAATTATGCATTGAATGCTAGAGTCTGAGAAATTCATTCAAGGGTGGCAAACTCACAAATCAAGAAGGGAATAGAAAACTAGTGATAACTGCTTCCACTTGAAAAATCTATATTCTGCAAGCAACAGTACTTGATCTAATAAACTCAGAAAATGTAGGTAGCCTTATAGCTCACAAGAGATATACATGTAAAATGTAACAAAATCGCCTGTCTATCTCTGTTCAACTTGAAGTTTCACTAATGCATTTAATGCTGTGGTCAGTCAACAGTTGACAAAAGGCAGTGCTGAACTCAGAGCCTTCCAGCAACTCCCTCCATGACTTTTATCCTAACCTTTATCAGGTAAAGTTTAAACTGAATCTCAAAGACAGAAGAAAGAAGTCCCACATCTGTCAGAGAATAAAAAGTCCACAAGCACAGTGCCTCTGTTCTAATTTAAATTACACCTGCTGCTTTAAAACCTAATTTATTGAAGGTCTTTTATTACTGTGTTTTAGAGTCAAGTAAAAAAGACATACAAATGTTATAGGACTTATCATTAGTATTATTAATGGAATACACACATACACACACACACACACACACACACACACACACACAGAGAAATATGACTAGGACCATTTCAGAAATTGTTGGAAATTCTGTCTAATCAGAAGTCAAAATTTATTGAATGTTTTTTTATAAAACCTAAGATAACATTTTAAACAGAAATATTCAAAATTAAAAATCCTAACACAATATAATCCAAAGATATATATATATATATATATATATATATATATATATATATATATATATATATAAAGGCAAGGTCTTATTTATCCCATAGCTGGCCTTGAAATGCTATGTCGCTAGGTTGGGCTTGAACTTCTGATCCTCTCACCTCCAACTCCTGAGTGCACAAATGCACCTGGGTTTTCTGGGGTACTTTGCTGTTGGGGATGGAACCCAGGGTCCCATGTAATGTCAGGCAAGCACACTACCAACTGAACTACATTTCCAATTTCATTAATTTTTTTAAAAATGTGTGTTTGTGTGCTGTCGGCACGCACCGGTGCATGCAATGTCCATGGGGTCCTGGGGACCTGGAATTACAGATGGTTGTTAACCTCCATGTGGGTACTAGAAATGAAATCCAGTCTCTGCAAGAGCATCAAGTACTCTTAACCACTGAGCCATCTCTCCAAGCATGTTTATCTTAGTGGAAATTATAATTTTAAGAGTATGCTGAATGATTTTTTTCAATTTGTAATATAATCTCCTACCTCACCCTTCTGATTACTGGGATTACAAGGTGTGGGCCATCACATCCAACCTTCTCTGTCATTCTGAATTATTTTCCGAAACAAGCTAGAGTAGGGATCTAGCTGGATATCCTTGCCTCTGATGGAGTGTCAAAAGCAAAGAGGTTCAGCAGGATGGTGTGAACTTTCTAATCTGTAATACTAATCCTTGTGGTAGCATGTGGAGACAGAAATTTATGTTGCCTTCTTTCCTAAACATTCTGAATAAGTTTCTTCATTTCAGGGGACTGATCTAATAACCCAAGCAACAATTCATTCATTCTCTCATTCTGTCTCTCCCCACCCTCATCTCTGTTTCAGGCAACTGAAAAAAAAACAAAGTGGAAAGATCTGAAGTTAATTACAGGAGAAATCTCTCAATTTCGGCTAACAAGGTTATGAGAAAACAGTCTCTGCCTTGGTCCTCACTTTTAAATGTCATGGATAACTTTCACAGACAGTATGTAGCTATCATCAGCACCTGAAAAAAACTGCTCTGTGAAGAGTTGACCTTTCTGTTAGGAATTCAGTATTCTATTTCTAAACATTGCAGGTGACCACTAAAGTGCACAGAGAAAGCTGATAAGAATACTTTCCTTAGAGAAGACAAAGTCATGTTTTAGCAACCTTTGTTCAAGTGTGTGTGTGTGTATGTGTGTGTGCGCGTGTCTTTACTGTTTCAGTATAGAAAAAGAATATTATCTAACCAGAAAACAACAGAAAGGTAAGCAGAACCTGAGGTATCTGAGGACAAATTTCTTCAACATGTCATAATTATGCACATAAAGCATATGGCAACTGCAGAGCGACTTCAAGCCATCTCCACAGGAAATACTTCTACTGTTACTATATATTTTAAATCACTGCATACAGGTACGCTATAAATCAGCTAATATAGTTTACAGCTTGGAATGGCCCACGTGTTAGAGGATTAGTCCTCAGCTTGGTACTAGTGGGAGATGGAGGATCCATTAGGAGGTGGGGCCCCGTGGGGGAGCCTTAAGTCACTGGACGAGTACCCTGCAAGGGCCTATGGGACTCTAGTCTCTTCCTCTTTCTCTCTCACTTCTAGTGAGAAGTTCCCTCTGCCAGATGCTCTATGACGTGCTGCCACAACTACACCCAAAAGGCATGATAGACTCTGCTCTTAAAACCATCTAAAAGCCCTCTCTGGACCTTCTTCCAACCTGATACAAAATGGACTGTGTATGGCCCACTTCTGCTCATAGTTTACTTCATAAACTTTGTTTTTTTTTTTCGGCACTCTAGTCCACCAGCCACCAGTACTGTTGTCACACTGTGAACTTCAAAGTCACAGAGAACATACCCATCTTCAAAAGTCAACTGCACAGGCAGTAAGTGTAGTAGCTGTGCCTCCACATTGCCATGATTCCTTTACCTGTACATATTTTTGCTTGAATGGATGTATGAATAAAAACCAGATTAAGAAACACTGGAGAAATTAAAAACAAAAATTGTTTACTTCTTAGAACCTCTCTGCTTACACCACCCTGGAGGGACAGTCAGAGAGTAATGATCAATCCTCATGTAAATCTCACCTTGCTGATGTGTGTCATTAGTATAAGGTGCAGGTCCTGTCAGAGTAATTGAGAGAATAGTACTAACCCAGAAAAGGAAGAAGAGTGCAGGGAGATCTGAGGCTGAAAAAAAACTAAAAATACCTCTATTTGTATGACAGGGCAAACTTGAACATGTTTCAAAGCCAGTACTGAGAGAAGCTAAAGATACAGATGAAACGGCCCTAAATAGGGCATGAGCCCAGAGTCCTGGTCTTTCAGAACTACAAAGAGGTAGGTAAAGATGCCATACTGTTACATTTTGAGGTATGGTGGCCAATGGTTGAGAATTCTCTTCTGTAAAACTAGAAGGTTAGAGTGTTTGCTGAATCTATACAGAAGAGTTGAGGGGTACGCTGAAGACTCTTACAAGGTTTCAAATAGCTTTGGGGAGAATGAGCAAAATCTCCCAAGAGAGATGTGGGAGGCTGGTCTGCATGCTTAAAGAGGACAAAGTGCAGAGAACTGGCCTTTTATTGGGAAGAGTATATAGAAGGTTAAAAAAGGTTGGATGATTTGGGGAAACTTGTCAGTCAAAAGACACCTCTGGGCAGAAGAGGCTGATGAGGTTTAAAAAACTGAATCCTATGAAATAAGATTCCAGGCTCTTCACTGCATGGACAAAAGAGCTGGGAGAACAAAGTTAATAGAAGAATATTTAAATTTGGTTATTATCATTATTGATTTTACAGAATATCCCAGTAAGTTCTTTTCTTCTCAGTGAGTCACATACTGAAACCTTTTCTCATTGCTGAGATGGGGTCTCATTGTGTTCTCCAGACTAGTCTTGAACTCATAGGCTCAAGCAATCCTCTTGCCTCTGCTTCCAGAGTAGCTTATATAAGGACCAGGCTAAAACATATACTTAAATTTGAAATGTCAAAGATGGTCAGTTCTAGATGATTCTAAAATCCAGAAGCACTCCTGAGAGCAGGTGGGAGAAGTAGAAAACCAAGTGACACTGCTATTGAGAAGCCAGGCTGCAAGAGAAGTCATTCTTTTGGTGGTAAAAGTCACCATGGTGAAGTCACATGAAAAGAAAAATTAAGAGGCAGATGCCAAAGTTACCAATGAACTGACGAGTTCAAAGTTCCGAGTTTTAAAGAAAAGTTGGATGCCATGAGTCCTGAGGAGTTTAAAATAAAGATGGAAGAATTAAGCATTGGAACTAGAATGTGGACAAGAAAGGCAACTCATGTTCTCACTCAGACATACAAGGACCTGAAAGAAACATAAGGAAGGCAGTGCTGTCAGAACACAGCCAGATGGAGGAGGAAGAACATCAATGAAGATGTTGAGGGTGTGATGATGTTTGTTTACCCTGGAAGGTCTGCAGAGGAAGTTTTGGTGAGGAAGAGAATAGTAAGAGGTTGAGGGAAAATGTCAGAATCATAAAGAAACATGGGGAAGAGACTGTAAAAGGCCAGATCGTGTAGCTTACATCTTGGGCAGTGACCAAGGACAACAGGGATGTGGATGATGCTGACCACAAGAAAATGTCCATAAATAATCCCAGAAAATCTGTGGTGGAAAGAAGAGAAGTTTCAGGAAGAATTAGCTGTGGCTGCACTAGCTTCCAATAGACTCCTGATCCAAGTAAATAGGCTGGAAATATAATTACTTGAATTCTAGGTCTGCTACTGCATTCTAAAAACTATTGTCCTTGACAGGCTTCCTTAATCTCTCTGCACTCCATTTTGTACATATGTAAAATGAGGATACTACCACCTCAGAGGGCTGCTGTGAAGATTAAACAAAGCCATGCCTGAAACATCTAGCTCAGAATTCAACTACCATCACCAGGTTTTATTAGAAGTGTGACATCAATTACATGCTTCATATAGTAAAGGAGCCATTGTCCTAAGAGGAAAAAAATCTGATCTTTCAATTAAATGAAGGACGAGGGAATCCTTCTCTCCTAGACGAATGCTTGCAGACAGGAGAGGGAAACCACTGCCTGGGATATAAATAAACACATTCTTGTACACTCTCGCCTATGTGATTCTGGGTGGCTGAGTCAGTTCCCTGGGGTTTAGTCTTTGGAGAGGTAAGACACAAAGCCACAGGGCTGAAGCCATCATGAGTATAAATTCTGTACCTGTCCACCACACTTACCCAGAGAGATGAACTTGCATCTGGTCCTCTTTGCAAAAAGCTGCCATGTCTTTTGTCTCCCCATTTAGACTACATCCTAGCTATATAAGTGGCTGCCATTTGGGTGAACCCCAAGTGTCCCAGTAAATCAAGTTATAAGGTAGCCTACATGTGTAAACTTACTAAATAGAAACCTATTAAGGCAAGTCTACTGCAAGATATGCTGCATAAACTTTTATAATTTTTAAATAAGCTGACAAAAAAAAATGATTGAAAGTCTTAAAAAAGCAACTTCCCATATGGCATCCATCAATGGAACTGAATGGCACTGACCCTCACCTAAGGGGCCGGGAAAGTATACTGTGGATGGGTGAAATTCACTCTCTAGTCCTTAAGTCCCAGTAAGAGATATGAACACCAACAGTGGTCAGGAACTAAAATCATATTTAACAATCATGTCTGACTGGTGTTGGAATAGACTATTTTGGTGAAAGTTGAGTTAGATATTTGTTTCACAGTGTATGCACATATATCACACAAAATTCTGATTATATTAAACATAAAAACTGAAAACAAAATAACCGGTGGCAAAATTGAGTGATTCCTATTTCATTCTTATATTTTATGCTCTACAACATGCTATTACTTTTACAAAAACAATAAAACTTACAAATTTATTTAAAGTATTTTAAAGGATGAATAAAAGTAAAAACTTCAAATGTGCTACAGTGCCAAGATTTGCTCACAGATACAAAAAAAAAAAAGACTATAAAGTAGAAATGTCAGCAACATGCCTTTTGAAACGACTCAAAGACTAATCCAATTCAAAACTGTTCAAAATTTGAATATACTTACTATATGTGCATTCTAAGCTGAAAAATTTAAGGGCATTCTATCCCCTTAGGATATTGTATAGCATGCCTGTTTGTGTGTTTTCAAACTCTTGAAATGATAAATGTATAACATTTTTTCAGAAAGGACATAAAAGGTGAACAAGAAACAGAAAAATAAGGTTTTACAATATGATCCCAATATTTATAGCAAGTACTGGTATAACTATAAATATGACTGACTTGATTTTCTTATAGAATTGGGTCTCTGAAAAAAACACTAGATTCTGGGTCAACCTGAGGGTTTCCAACATCGTTTCTAAATTGTTTCATGACTGTTGTAAGCCTTCCTGTTTAAACTAGAAGATCTTACATTTCAGTTGAAGACTGGGAAAAAAAGAAGTTTGTTTTATTAAGAGTCAGGCCCAAAGAAAGTATCTAATATGAAGTACAGATTCTCCAGTAAGAAGATATTCATCCGGGGACGGGAAGGAGGTTAAGTAAAATTAAACTGTGGTGCTTCTTCAACCAGCAGCATCCCTCCTCCCTCCACCTGGGCTCTCCACATCAGGAAACAGCTTTCTGGAGAATCAGTACTAAACCAGAGATAGAAATGTATTCAGTCTGTTAGGATTCTAAGAGAATATGTCAGTCAACAGTCCCAATTTCTATCCTTTTTTGGTAGATTAGAAAAACTAAGTTTGGCATTATGTTGAAGTCCCCTCCTCCCAAACCAGCCACTCTCTAGCTGAAAGTCCCTTCAAGTTGTCAGGAAATGCCCACAGAGAAATGCGTTTGATATTTATGACTCCAATAAATAGATGACTAGCCAACCCAAGAACAGACAATCCATAAAAGCGACCTTAGACTACATAAAAAGAAGAGCTGGGCATATCCTGCTCTTCGGTCTATGTTTTTGGAAACACAAGAGAATGAAGAAGTAAGCAGCAAAAGTAAGGTGAAGGAACAGACAAAAGTAGAGATCACAAGTCAGGGACGGCAAGTGTAAGAAGGAGACTACAAAAGTACGTCAAACTTACAATATAAATACACAGGATAAAAGTAGATAGAAAAAAGACAACCAAACTCAAAGACAATAATGGACTTCCGAAGTGAATACTCATAATGCTGAATGAATCATGTGTTGGCTATCTTAGATAAAGAATTAAAATCTGGCTCCAATTTCATAAGAAATTTATGGTAACACGTGCCAGTAATCTCATTTGGATAGGAGGTAACAGCCTCCAGTACATAGTGATCTTTGTGGCCAGCACGGGCTATGTGAAACCCTGTAAGAAGCACTCACCCCAGTAAGATTCCCATTCCCTTTCTGCTGCAGTGATAAAATACCATGACTGATCCAACTTACAGAAAAACAATTTATTTAGGCTTATAGTTCCAGAGGGACAGTCTATCGTGGCAGGAAGGCACGGCAAAAGGCTGCTGGAGCAAGCTGAGATCTTCAAGCACACCATGAAGCAAATAGAATGAATAGAAGTGGAACAAGCTATGAACTCCCAAGTGACTTACTTCTTCTGGCTAGACCACAGCTCCTAATAGTTGTATGACCCTCCCCAAACAGTGCAGCCAACTCACCAAGTGTTCAAATACTTAAGCCTATGGGGTACTTCTCATTCAAACCACATCATTCTTTTCAATTTTCATTAAAATTATTCTTGGTATCTTTTTACATATATTCAATAAGCCATCTTACCTAACCCAAGCCAGCTTAGATCTCTCTCTGCTTTGTGCAATCTAGTGAGCACAAATCTAAAACATTCTGAGCGTGAGCCTCCCAATATTAGAGTTTAACAAAACAAATGTTACAATACTCAAGACCCAGGGTTCTGTAGCCATTCTCCCAGTGTTATAACCAGAAAGACAAAAAATAAAGAGCTGAATTTCCTGGCATAGTAAAACCTGAACAGATCAGGTGTGCAGCGTGGGGTGAGGGTAGGAAAGCGCGCCACAAAGGCTGGGAAACAATGACTAAAACTGATACTTTAAAGTAAAAAAAAAGCGCCAAAATTAAGAATGGCAGATGAAAGGCAACAAATCTCTTAAGATGTATTAAAGTAAGATGTATGCCCCATTCTTAGATCACTGACTAAGGATAGATTTGAGAGGTGGTTTTAAAAAATATTAAATAACGGAAATCTGTGCCTAAAAGTTTCAAAACTGGTCTGATATAAGAATATTTTAAAGATTAACGTCACAGAAACAGTCACATCCCACAAAGTGCATCTGTTGGTGCCAGAGATAAGACACTGTGAAAGATGAATCACAGGTCACTCCATTAGGGAAATAAAATGCCTTTATTATTTTCTTCGAAATATACATCTTGTATAAAGTTTTCTAACAGTACAAAAATAAATACTTTAAAAGTACAAATTTCATCATAATCCAGTCTTTGGAGAAGAAGTAATTTGTATCCTTCCAGAAACCTTTATCTGCATACATACACATTCATATCTTACAGAAATATTCTGTAAGTTGCATTTCTGTCATTTAACATATCATTTTTTCCATATAACTATATATATATAATCTAGTTATAATTCTATTTAATTAAGCATTTAACGCTTTACAGCATGGATATAATATTTTATTTAGCCATTCTCTTTAACGTTTAAGTTACTGACATTTTCTACTCATACAAATTTTCTGTGAATATCAGTGAACATATATCTCATGCATTTGTTTGACCATTTCTGTCAGAGAATTCCTGTGTTACTATCAAAATGACATCAGTTTGGGTATACCAAGGTAGTAATGATCACAGCAACCCACAATTAAGTAAATAAGACTCCAAATTTCATATGCAGGCCATGGAGCAGAAGGATCCAGCCAGGAAATGGAAGGCTAAGGATGAGCCAGCAAAGTCCTAGCTCCTGACTTTCCTTGTGAAGAAATCCACACAATCACCTGGTGGAGCGAGGTAGCAGTGAACTGCCAGTTCTTCTGCCCTCAAGCCAGAGGTCCCCATCTGCATCCAAGCCTGGACAGCCTGACTCTGACAACAGATCATTTGGAGAGGCCAGAATGAAATGCATGGAACATAAAGCAAAGACACTGAGGCAAACAATTAATTCAGAAAGAGAAAGGGGGGCATGAAAAATGCAAAACCATTTTTCTTTAGAAAACAGGTTTACCTTCTGCATAATGTAGTGAAATGGCACTGGATTTCATGGTGATCCCTCTGACCTGCTCATCTTCTCTGCTGTCCATGTACCTTAACTGGAAAACCACAACATGAACATCCTTACTTCCCAGTGAATAAAATCCAACATTAAATGGGCTTAGATTTCATTTTAAACATGCACGCTACATAGCCTTCTTATTTATTTACTTTTAAGTGCTAAGGTTCTGGAAAGGAACATCAGTCAACAAGAATAGCACACACACAAACTGAAAGGCACTGCCACTAGGGACCCACAAATGCTTTCAAACCACACTTCCCCAGAGTGTTCATCAGTCAAATTTCAACCATGAAAGATGAACAGTTCAAGAAAATCTATGAAGGGTAGCATCTGGAGTAGTTAATTCTGTTCACCACAAACCACCATTCCCTTTCTAATCAAGAGGTAGTCTGACAAGTTCCAAGTGAAACAGAACCATAAGTAGCCTTTGCTCTTTCCCAAAGTAATAAACTTCAAATACTTACCTACCTCGTTTAAAGAATGACATAAAAAACCATTTACATCAAAATTTAGTTGATGACTTTCACAAAGCTTTACTGCTCAAAAATAAAGTCCTTCATCTCATTGTCCATGCTTTGAAGTTCATCAATACGATAGTTTCATTAACTGAAGATGTCATCTCTTTGAGCCCCTTCTCTCCTCCCTCACCAGATCGAGCCCTTCCTATCCTTGCCTTCCTTCTCTCTGCTCTAAAAATTCCTTAAAATTCTCAACTTTATATTTATTCAATTCTTTCAATCAAAAGTCTTGAGACTATGGGAGAGCAACATCTATTCATGCCCCACGAAACCCTCAGTTTTCAGAAATACTTCCATTCCCACAGCTCTGGCAAAGCCAGACTCCTAAAACCTGTCATTGACCACTGGATGAATGCAATGTTGTTTTTCAATCTGCAATTCTCTTGAAACCAGGCAGTATCACATTGTCAATCAGCATTTGGATGCATTTGTGTTCATACCATATGTGAAAATTTCCCAAGAGTCTGAAATCTCATGGTTTATTCCCTATCTCTCCCTAGACCCCTGCTGGCTTCCCTTCACCCATGCACCTCTCACACAGGCCTTCCTTCAAAGTCCTCTCACTTGTTACTCTTTTACGTGTGGCTTTAAACACCGAGTTGGCACAAAACAGGTATAAGGACTAAAAAATAGTGCTATAATAAATACCTGTATTCTTGTGTTACTTTTAAAATCCCCTCTGCTATATGTCATTGGTAAACACCATGAATTTTATCTTGGCCATCCCTGTTTTCTTTACAACTTTTACAAATGAATGTGCCAATAACCAATATAGCATTTACATTGCAAGCTTCGAGCCCTATATAAATAGAAGTATATTGTTCATTTATAGACATTTATATTGTTCATTGACAGACAAGTAAATTCACTGGTTTTTAGTAACATAACTGAGCTGTTAAGAAGAGGGTCATATTTCTCTCATATTATTTAGAAGAGAAATTTCTGAATTAATAAATTTGTACATCTTCAATGCCATGAGATATTTCAGAATTGTTTTCCAAAGCAGTTAGACTGACTACACTCAACAGCTGGAGAACTACTTTTGCTTCTTCTATTTCCTAAATCACATAAATAAAAAATAGCATTTCTGAGGCTGGAGAGATGGTTTAGCAGTTAAGAGGACTGGCTGCTCCCGAAGAGGGCTAGAGTTTGGTTCCCAGAACCTACACTGCAGCCAACAATGGTCTGTAACTCCAGTTCCAGGGGATCCACTGCTGTCTTCTGACCTCTGCAGGCACTTGTACAACACAGGTGCACTTACATACATGCAAGCAATACACCCATACACATAAAAATAATATTGTTTTAAATTTAAAATATCTTTTAAGAAAAATAGCATTTCTTTTAAATCTACCTGTTAATGGGACTGAGTATCTCTGCAACTTTACTATATTAGCTTAGCCATGTGGCATCCCTCTTATACAAGTTTCTTATGTAAAGATTTTTATCATTCTCTACTGCTTTGTTTTGAATAAGAGTAATAACAATCCTTGAATATTAGTTCTTTGTCAGATGAATGTCTATTATTTTCCCTAGTTCCAAAGTTCTTTTTTAGTTTTTTGCCTTATGAAATTTTCCTTTAAGATCATCAACGCATTATCCATTACTATTTTCTAAAGGCTTAGTGTTAGGAGATCTGCTTTTCATCAATTTTAACTATATGCAGTTGGTTTTAGGGTGTGGGGTGTTAAGTAGAGGTTGGCCCACTATTTTTACATGGATAACTTCCACTAGAATATTTATTGAGGTCATGTTTTCTCCACAGATCTGAAATGCCAGTTCTATGTAAGTAAAGCACTCATGTATGTATGTCTGTTTCTAGGCCATCAGTCAATTCCATAGCTCAGTCAATTCAAGAACACAAGTTACAATACAGTCACAGGTCATATCTCCTCAAACATAACCATCCCTAGTCTTCTAGGCTGTAACTGGTTTATTAATTTTCTTCTCTAGAGATTTTTAAATTGGCATATCTATTCAAATTTTCAAAAAGTCTGCTGGAATTTTTCTTGGAATTGTTAAATATATAAACACGAAACTATCAATTTTTAAATACTGACCCTGTCAAAACATGAACATGGCATCTCATTTTATTTGAATATTTATTGAATATTAGTTCTTTGGCGGATAAATGTCTATTATTTTCCCTAGTTTCAAAACTCTGTTTTAGTTTTTTGCCTTCTTAAGAAATCTTCCTTTAAGATCATCAATGCATTATCCATTACTATTTTCTAAAGGCTTAGTATTAGTTCTGCTTTTCATGAATTTTAACTATATGCAATTGGAAATATTTTCAGCCTAATTAATGGTAAATTTTAAAAAATTCTATCTCCCACTCATTGCTCAATGACTTATATATGCTAAAACCTGCTAAATTCTTTATTTATATTCTAGAAATTGATATACTTTTGTTTTTACTTTTCTACAAAGTCATAGCATCTACTGTTATTTTCAAACTTCTTCACACCTTTCCCCCATTCTTACAGTTTTATAATGTAAAATGGATGTTAAAATACGAAGAATAGAAGGGTACAAATAGACAATCAACCAATCTTATTCCTGAACAGTAAAATTTTAATACTTCATTATCAAATTCAATGTGTATTATACATTTTTGTTAAGAAAAAAAAACACAAAACAAAAAAACTGTATCAAATCATGGCCACTACCTTCTAAACCTACTTTGTGAAAAGGTCCTATCACAATCAATGTTGAATTTTACTGAATGTCTTTGTATCTACTAATTTATTTCCTTTAATTCATAAATATGGTTATATTAAAAATCAATCTTGAATTTCTTGAGATGAAGTCCATTTAGTTATGAAGACCTATCCTTTTAAACAATGTTAGATTATTTGTTAAAACTTTTTATTCCCCATAATCAGAAGACTGAATGCAATTTTCCTCTTCTGGAGTATTTTCAGAGACGTCTAGACCTGGAGAGTACTGCTCATTGTTGGGTTTTCTCCAAAGTATTTCTACGGTTCCAACAAAACTGAAATTATTTGATATTATAGACAGTTAAACTAGACAGGTATGTTTAATTAAACAGTTAGGCCATCTGAGCTGATTCTTTGTGGAAAGGTTTTTGCCAATCAATTCAATGTTTTAAATGACCATTGCATTACTTATGTTTTCTAACTTTTCTTGATTCTACTGTTGCAAGTTTTCATTTTCCAGAGTTTGCCATTTCACTACTTTTAGTTTGCTATGAAGTTGTTCATTATATTCTATTATTTAAAATTATCTATAACGTTTTTCTTTCCTAGTATCATCAGTCTCTGTTCTTCATTAATCCTGCTGATAGCTGCCAGCTGTATTAATCTTTATGTCATTCACTGGAAATTTCTTTATATATGTTCCACTTCATCTATCTTCTAAGCACAATTAGCAGCAAATAGGAACATCAGCTGTCAAGAGTACCAAGTACACTTCAATAATAAAAATTAAAAATAAAGCACAGCCAGGCATAGTGGTGCATACCTTTACTCCTAACACTTGGGAAGCAGAGTCAGGTGGATCTCTGTGAGTTGAGTTCCATGCCACCTGGAGCCAGAGGGAGAGAGACTCTGATTCAAAAAGATTAAAAAAAAAAAAAAAAAAAAAATTTAAAATAAATCAATAAAGCAAATTAAAATTTTCTGATCATAAATTGTTTATACTGCCATAATTTCAGTTAGTAGAGTTTGTACTTTTAGAACAATTTTAAGTCTATTGAAAAATTAGAAAGCACAGCGGTTCTCACAAACATCCTCTCCCCAAGAGTTTCTCCTATTGTTTACATCTTTATTACTGTGTGGTGTAGTATGGTGTATTACAAATGATGGACCAATAGAGAAATGTTCTTAAAGGTCACAGTTTATATTAGAGTGTACTTTAAATGCATGACACAAGGCCGTTACTTTTAATTTGTTAGTTGTTATTTGGTTTCCCTGATCCTTTCTATAACACGTCCAGTTTTGACCTCATTTATTTGTGCTTTGTTGTTTTATCTTCTTACTTTGGTTACTGTCATTCTAACTTCTGAAGTTGGGAGAACACAAGCGCTTCACTATTAAATTCAACTATTGATCAACTTTCACACATACGGCCTCAACTTCCCAAGCAAATCCTACCTCTCATGGGTCTACTTTGTTGATTCAATTTTGTTTCTATGTTTTCCAATCATATTTATTATCAGTCATCTGATAAATCCTGGTGATTATAACCTAGATTCATTAAGAAAAGAAACATTAATTTCCTATTGTGAAGTTAATTATTCTAGGCTCTTTTAAGTTACAGCTAGAAACAGAGTTCTTTCATGTCCTAAAACACTATTTTTTTATTTTAATATTGCATTTATTTCTTTATTTATGTGTGTATACACATGCACCTGGATTAAGAGTGGGTTCTCTCCTTCCAAGGTATGGATCCAGGAATGAACTGCAGGTTATCAGGCCTGGAAGCAAGTACCTTTTATCTCTGGGCCATCTCACCAGCCCCTAAAACACTTATTTTCATCATGACCCTCAAGCCTAAGACTTCCTTTGGTACTCAGATTACCTATGCTACCTTTTAACATCCTTTCTAATTTGACAGATTCTACTGATAGGCTTTCCCTCTTCCTCAACTCTTAAGCAAAAACTCCATTCATACATAACAAGTACAACACAGAGAAATTAACCTTTATTCACACTATTTTCCATCACATAATGGCTTTTCTGCCTTTTCCTCAAACCACTCAAAACATCCACATGTGAAATCTTGCACACTCATGTAACAGCTGACTTGCTGAAACTCACTTTGGTACTTATACAAGACAAATATAAAGTAATAGAGAAGTCAAGTTTTTCTCAACATCTATTTTAATATTGTTTAATGGGCTTTCAGTTCTTCATACTTGTTCAGATCACTAAAGAACACAGCAAATGAATCACGACATTATAACAGCTGGTACACAATAAGTACTTATGAGATATAACAACATACCTTGCCTGCCAGGCGGCTGGAGATGATTCCATTACTAGATATAAGACAATCAGCAAGTGTGGTTTTTCCTGTTAAAACAATATTAATTACAACCTGAGTTATTCTGTTAAGGGGCTAGCACTTTGTGCTACCACAGTATCATCTCCCTGTGGGCTCCATCTGAAAGGTTACCAGGTAACTTTTCTAAGCATAGAAATTTTCTTAAATTGAGGTAAAGCAAAAACAAAAAAACCCTCAGACACGATCATGTAAATCAAATACATATGGTTTCTGACACTGTTTACATTACTTACTATTAACCTATAAGAAGTCAAACTTACTAGCATTTATCAATCATCCCATACTCAGAGAAGTGACCATACTCAGAAACTTAAGGTTCTATAAGCTCACAATGACTTAAGGACAGCAGTAATTTTTACCTCTGAAAGGTATTATACTGGGTAAATTAACAGAAAAAACATCATAGTTTTCTGCCATATTTCCCTGTGTGTGACTCTGACTAATATTTGCCAGTTAAACTGTTAATACTTACTTAGCAAGAAAACTCATATTTCTGCTGTTTGAAGTATAGCCTGTGGAAGGCTGCCCTGGAGCTGCCAAGTCAGAGCAGTATCCAAATCTAAACCTGGAATCTATTTTATAATCAAAATTGCTTTTGTTATTCTTTCATTTCAATTAATTTTTATTTTGTGTGTATGAATGTACTGCCTACATTTATTTACGTGCATCCATATAGTGCAGTGCCTGTGGAGGTCAGAAGAGGGCATCAGATGATCCCTTGGAACTGCAGTTACTTACTAATAGTTGTTAGGCCCCGTGGTGTGTTGGGAACCAAATCTGGGTCCTCTGCAATATCAGCCAGAGTTACACACTAGGAAATATGGCAGAAGACTATGTTTGATGGGTTTTTTTGTTGTTGTTGTTAGTTTACCCAGTATAATAAGTTTTTAAATTGAAGGAACCTTATGTTCTTAACCACTGAGTCATCCCCCGAGGCCCTGATGCTTTTTCTTAACCCACAACCTTTCAAGTGTACAACATGTATCTCATGTTGTCCCCCACGACCTCTAAACCTATAATTGGGCTGGGCAGGTGGCACACTCATAATCATCTACTTAATAAATCTAGTAAAATACTTCAAATTTAGCAGATGCTCAATAAATATGAATTAAATAGGATCATAGAGCAGAGGCCCTGAAGACTGTATACCAAGACCTCAGCATGTAAATTAAAAAAAATTTTTCCATACTTTAACAAAAGTACAAATTCCACTTCAAAAACAGTGTGACACACTATGTAGAAGAATGCTAATTACTAGTTAACTCTGTTAATTTCAAATGCTTTATAGCATCCTTTGACATTACCCCCCACACACACAACTTAGAAAGCACCACTTTCATATGCCCAGTGTCACTCCAATGACACATGTAGAGACACCTCCTTTGTTAATAAAAAGTCATTTAAAGAGTCTTACCATGGTCAACGTGAGCCAAAACGCAGATATTCCTGATGTTAGCAGTGTTCTTCTGGAGTTGAATCATCTTATCCACACTATTGAGCACCATGGTAACTTATTTCCTACGACTAAAAATTAAGTGGAAATTACAAATGTTACAAAAGCTAAAAGTCTGAGGGGGTGAAAACAAAAATCAAATTTAGACTTGAATGCTGGGCACTTAAACACTCAGGTTCCTTAAACTGCAAAACCAGTGAACGTTTCCTGAAGTGCTATCTCAGGCCCAAGTTCACCGGTAAAGTCAACACACCCAGATAGGATATTTTTCTGGGGTGTGCTGGGAGCTTCGGGATCTGAGGGGCAATGAGTCACGCAGCTGTGGAGCAGGCTGCAGCGTCACCTTGCCAAGCCGACACATGGTCAACTTCAGCCAAGGACTACACGGGATGGGCCGACCTCTCCCGCATCCCCTCTTAACCCTTCTGCAAGTCTCTCGGTCACGCTGGCTCACGTTCACCAGAGGCGAGATGGCATGGGGCTGCCCAGAGTGCCCAGAAAGTTTGGGGTCACGTGCTCACGGACCAAACAGGTGCACAGAACATCTTCCAAGCCTCGCCTCAAGCCGAACGGCAAGCAACTCTGCACTTGCCACCCTCGTCCGCAGGAGCGGAGGCCGTCCCCGGCCCTGCTTGGCCCTAGCTCCGCCCCGCCGCCGCAGCCGTCCCGTCCCCACCGCCGTCCCGTCCGGGCCGCAGGCGCCCCCCGCGGGCCGCACTCACCAGCTCAGCACCGCGCCTCTCCACGCGTGTTTCGGGCGTCGCGAGCAGCGCAGGCCGGAAGTCGTGGGCTCTAGGAGGCGGGGCCTACGGACGCGCGACCTCTGACCCTCGCCTCCAACGCCGCCGGAAGCCACTCCTTCTCCGTCGGGGCGTGGGGGAGGAGGGGAAAGAAAGGTCCCGCGGTCGCCTTGACGACGGTAAGTGTTGGGGCTGCGGAGGACGCGGCCACAGGCGCTGCTGAAGAGAACGCAGGAGCGGAGAGCATGCGGAGCCGCTGTCTGTGTCAGATTTGCACCTGCGGGTAAGAAGCGGCCGCCGGTGTGGCTGCGGCCCGCCCGGGAGCCCTGTTGACCTCGCCGGACCCGGTCGGGTCCCGGGGACCCTAAAGGGGTGACAACCCAGCGACACACGGGCGTATCCGCCACCGCCCATGGCTCCTTCCCTTGCTATTCGCTGGCCCCTGGGGTTAAACTTTTCTTCTTTGTAGTCCCGGAGACTTCCTGTCCAAGGATTCAAACTCAGATACTGTCCGGACCAGGTAAGGAGTACGTGGAAATACGGTCAGTAAGTGATGGATAGACCGGGATCTGACCCCCCCAAATCAGTGTGCCAGGCCTTTAGTTTGCCACCCACGTTAGATTTTCACCTCCAGTTTTCCATCCTCTAAAGCTGACCAGATTCTCATTCCTGTCCAGGCATCACTCCCTACGGGACTGCCTGACCGAAAATAGTAGTCCCCACCCTGCTGCTCAGAATTGGTCTCTCAGCCCTGCCTAACAACCTTCCACCGCCAGGAAACACCACCCTCTCTTTCCTCGCTTCACTGTTGACCCAGGGGTTATATCAACATTAGTTAAGTAAATATGAACAAAGCCACGCCTTTGGTATATCCAGACCTCTTCTAAGGGAAGCCACCTAAATGCATGTTGATGGAAAATAGTTTTCTGCCCCTTTCATAATAAACATCGTTTGTATGTAGATATAGACTGAAAGATCACTTCTGAAGAATGCATCCATATAATTGGATTTTAAACTTAATTTATAAACAACCTGGGTTCTTTTTTTGAAATAATTATTTTTTTACTCTGAAAGTTCTATACATGTATGCAAT
Source organism: Eospalax fontanierii (assembly GCA_035773235.1). NCBI lineage: Eukaryota > Metazoa > Chordata > Mammalia > Rodentia > Spalacidae > Eospalax > Eospalax fontanierii. The sequence continues at coordinate 150,512,860 of CM069524.1, read as the reverse complement.
GTAGATTGAGTATATCCATCCACCATTGCCTCCCTCCAACTCTCCTTAGTGCCCTTCACCCCATCTCGCTCCCAGCTTCATGTCCACTTTGTTTTATTTTTTGTTACTAATAATTTTCTAAGTCGAGTTAGTGCTGCACATGGGTATGCGGCCATCCACTGGGGTTTGAGCAACCTACCAGCAGCCACATCCCCAAAGGAGAGTGAGTCTCCCTCCCCCAGCAGCCATTAACTTCCCATATCTGCTCTAGTAGGAGAGGGGCCCCTCTCCCACTCTTGCTGGAATTTGACTTGATCTTGTATAGGTCTAGTGCAGGTAACCATAGCTGCTATTAGTTGATTTCAGCAACTTACATTCCTTCTGTCTCCTTCTCCAAGCTTCCTGAGCTTTTGTGTAGTGAGAAGTTGATATAAATGACCCATCCACAACTGAGCACATGCCAACCTAGGTTCTTTTCCTATCTGGCCATCAGGAAATTTAGTCTTATGTTAAGGGCTCCCTTCTTCAATTAAGATAATGGTCCAAAGAGTTGAGCCAGTACCCATGTAAAAGGAGGTCCCTCTAAGCTTCGAACATTGCTAATGTTTCCACTGAAATAACCTGTGCTGAAGTATAGTTCCTTAGAGTGGTGCCTCTGCTGCTTTTCTCATAAATGAGGTCCATAAAGGTTGACAAAGGTACAAGGTATTGTTAGATGTCAGCTGTTTTTTTAAATGTGACCACTTCTTGGGAACTGTCACATAATAGGGCAAAAATTCTTCACTCTTCAGAATGCCTTCCTCATCTTTTGCTTCCTTTCTTGTTGGAAGAGGGAGATCTTTATCTGTTATTTTTTTCTTCCAGTTCATCTGTGTTAAATATATTTGGATCATTGTGACAGCAGTCCCTGACAGAAACAAGGGAGAGAATGTTTATTTTGGCTATAGTTTCAGAGAACGCAGTCCATGGCAGAGAAGACATGCTGGAGTTCTTGGCCCTGGAACATGAGGCAAGACAGTTCACATCCTGGCAGAAAGTAGAAAACCCTTGCAATAGGAGGCCAGGCTATAACCTTTAAAGGCCCTAGCCACCTACTTGCTCTGCCAGTGAGGCCCCAGTTCCCAAGAGCTTCACAGCCCCCCTGATGGTTCCATCAGCAGAAGTACAATGATGAAAATGTGAGGACATTTCGGATTCTAACCAAAATACTATCTTTTCCCTCTTCTGAGCCTAAAAGATGTTTCATCTCCTATTAGGAACACTTAACAAGTGTTAACAGCTATAGCCTCCAGCAAAGCTATAAAACAGAAGAAAATTTTAAGCATTGAAACATTAGGGGTGTTTTGCTTTCTTTTATAACTTGTCAGCACTATTTGATATGTTAGAATGTGAATGTATTGTTTTCTTGGACAATGAAAACAATGACAAATTGCAGAACTTTTTTTTTTTGTAGATCAGTGCAGCTGTGTCAGAACCTTTATGCATTCAGGACCTGTGTACTCGGCTCCTTGAACTCTGGGTGGAACTAAAGCACTTGGCACTTTCTGCCAATCTGGTTTTCAGTGGGCATTCCTGAATCCTTCCACTCTGCTGACTGTAGAGTTTCTTAGACACACTCTTTGTTCTTTCATGTATTGTCATTCTCCATCATGTCCAGAAGCCAAGCAAACAAACTCACTTTTTAAATTTTCTTCCTTAGGATTCGTTGGGTTTAAGTGTTTTAGTTGGTTCAAATTCATCTGCAGAGCATACATGTTTCTCAAGGTTCAGCTTTACCTAAGTTTTTTTTTTTATTAACCTTCCTCATGGCATTGGATCTCCAAATAATATCAGACCTGAGAAACTGACCTTAAACTTCAGAATGGTGTGATATGTCTTCTTTGGTTTTCTGTATCTATGTACATTTTTAAAGTTTTTAATCTCTAATTGTAGAATTTAAAACACATAATATAGTGGAAATCTTCAGTTCTGTCCACCTTGAATAACAAATGTTATTGATCATCATTAACAGCCATCCATACAAGTCAACATCATCTTTAACAGCTATCCACCATTATATGATAGTCAGTTGTGTATCACTTAAGAACAGGGAAGTACTGAGAAATCATTGTTAGGTCATTTAGTCATTGTATGAAGATGGCTATGATGTTACTAGAAGTTATAATCTCATGGAACCATCATTGTATATGTGGTTTTTCATAGATAAAAATGTCACACATATATGAATATACATATTGTACACATATGGTCTAAATAACTCAGAGGAACTGCAAATAAACTTGTTTTTGAGACAGGGTCTCACTATGTATGTAACTCTGGCTGGCCTGGAACTCACTATGTACACCAGGCTGGTACCAGTCTGTGCACCAACACACCTGATTATAAAGCACTTTTCAATTATGCTTCCAGAAAAGTATTCTAAAGTCTTACTACAGAACTAGACTACCACAGGATCTGCTACCTCTATCACAGAAAACTGTAACAGAGTTAGAGCTCCAGAAGTCCTGAACTCTGCTGAGGTCAGGTAGTTGCCAAATCGGGATATCACCTTGCAAATCAGAATGCTGCCTAACAACTGCCAGTGCCAACCACTCTTTGCCTCTAGTATGATCCATGCTAAGAACAATTAGATATTGTCTTCTGCCTGTTTCCTTTTATAACTGTATTCTGAGTCAGTCACATATAAGTACATGTCATAAGTGAATTCTAAAGTGTACATAGCATAAAATCTGTGTACCAGACATCTAGGAAATTCACATTTAGGTTTCAGCTTTGGTGACATAAGAAGACATGAAATTGCTGTGAAAAAAACAATTTCTACTACTTAAGGGTATTCTTTAATTTATTCATTATTTTTATAAACATCAATGCAGAGGGTAAAGCTGTTCTAAAGTTTAGAAATTATGAGTTCACTTGAGATTCTTATTAGAATGCAGTAAACACACAGAAGGTTTTAAGGACAAAATAATTTTTCCGTTTGTTTTTACAGGCGACATCATTGTCCACATGGAACCACAAGGATTTATGAACATTCTGGCATATCTTTCCCTACCACTGAATATTTGGAAAAATATCCCAGATATGACAATATTCCTCCACCTCAGAGCCTTAAACCCAAGCAAGAATTTCAAACATGCTGTGGTAAAGTGGAAGGAGTAACTACATTTAAGTAAATATCAAGAAACTGCTTATTTTTGCTCGACTGTTTGGTTTTAATAAAGTTTTCTTACTATTTAAAATGTAACTAGTTAGTTGATTCAAGTTAAATTAGTCTCAAGCAGCAATAAACTTGAGAAAAACAGGAAGATGAAAAGTAAGTTGTTTTTACAAAGAGAAGAAAAGGGAAAATAAAAAGTTCTGTTTTGTTAATTGCCTACAATATCTCATATTTGTGTATTTTGCACTGTTACTACCTCCTTTCAGGAATGGCTCAGCTTGCTGATAAGTGTGTGTTTTTGAATTTATGGCTTTCAATACAGTAGCCTGTCAAAGTAAGCTTTTTTAAGTGCGCATTTAAGCCTATCATGACCCTCATTTAAATACTCTGACCCTCTTCTGTTGTTTAAGATAGACCTAAGCCTTTCCATAATTCCTACATGACTTATTCCCTATTTGCTTATGCTTATTTTCCCTGCCAGGAAAATACTACTCATTCAATCTGTAAATCCCAACTAAATTCTCCCTTGGGAATGTCCTCTCTGGCAACCATACCTTATTTATTTACTTATTCATCTAAGTATAATTCCTAATTGTAAATTATTAAAACATTTTGCTATGTTATTTATTATTAGATTAGTTTCATTGTTCCATGCCAGCAGTAAGTATGTCAATTGTTTTTCTTAGTAATCTATTTTCAGAAATTTAGTACCATACCTACCACAATATAGTAGGTACCTAACATTACTAAAAGCTGGGGCTTAGGGTTCTTGCTCAATTACCTCATGCTGATCATGTTGGCTAGAAAGTAGAAAGGTGATTTATCTGTAGTACAAAGAATACTATGTTGTGATGCAGGAAGAGACTGTAAAGAACAGATGTTTGAACTTGTACATGGCTTTTGATCCTTCAGATTGTAGCACAGGTAGGTGACTGTCCAAATTGTCAGGAAGTCTACCCTTAAGTCATAGGACTCTGGACACACCAGATGTTTGGGGATAAATTAGGTGAATAAAACTGCACTAACCCTTTACTGCTTCTCTACAGAAAGTTGCTTTGGATTTACAGGCACACTTCCTTCTTGGGTTTTGTTTTGTTTTTGCTTGACAGAAGGTTTTATGTATCCCAGGCTAGCTCATTATGTAGCCAAGCATGACCTTGAACTTCTACTCTTGCTTTCTGTCCTTCTCTCCCTTATTTTCCTTCTTCCTGATTGCATTTTAGTCTGTTCTCCAATAGTTGATATTTGGAGGAGCAAAGAAAAACTCAGATGTCTTCAGAGAAAGGGTATGTGATTTCTACTACTATTTGCCTATTAAATGAATACATGTTAAGCATTTGTTAAGCATCCGATACTGTGCCAGGCACCTGCATACAGTGTGAACAAAATTTCGTGATTCTGTTGTCATATTTTACAGTCTAATAGATGAGGTAATAAAAAAAATCATTCAAAATAAATGAAAAATTGTAGCCTTGATAAAGTCTGTGAAAGACATAAGAATCAGAATTTGGCTTTATCAAGGGAATAAGAAAAATTAGAGAAAAATCCAAAGAATTTTAAGCAGTTGATTGAATTAAGAGGAGAAGAAAACACATTACGAGCACAGCATGGCACATACTGGAGAAGTAGCACATGTTAGGAAAGCACATGAATACACAGAAAATAGGCAGTTCTCAGTGATGGTAAGCTGGAGCCTAGAGAATGAAGCGCAGTATGAGTTGAGGCTAGGTAAGGGGCCCAGGCAGAGCCTTTTGGTCATGTTCTGTCTGTATCCTCAGAGCTATGTGAATGTAGGTAAATTGAATTTTTGAAGTTAATACAACCATTTCATTGAATTTTAAAGAAAGTTTTGAATACTACGGTGTCAGTGGAAATGGAGAAAAGTGGTTAGAGATATACTGTACTAATTATTTTTCTCATCACTCTGATAAAATAGCTGGAAGTAGCAACTTACAGGAGAAAAGATTTAATTTGACTCCCAGTTACAGAGAGTAGCAGTCCATCATGGCAGGGAAGGCATGCCAGTAGATACTTACGGTGTCAGAGTCTTACCTGGTGATTAGAGCAGTGTCCACCATAGGCTTAAATATTTGAATACTTGGTATGTGGTCCCTGTTGGAATCACTGATTGGGGAAAGTCATAGAACCTTAGGAGGCCCTAGTTGGAGAAAGCCCCTCTCACTAGAAATGGGCTCTGGGAGTTAATGGGCTTGCCCCACTTCCAACTTGCTCTCCCTCTCCTTCCTGGGAGTACTTGACAATGTAAGCTCATAACTTTCTGCTCCAGCTGCCTCCTGCCAAGCCTCTCCCACCGTGATGGATTCTTAGCCTTCTGAAATTGTGCCTAAGCCCCAAAATAAACTCTTCCTTTCTAGATTACCACTTGATTCTCATCCATGGGAAGGAATTCTGAGAGATCCAAAATGATTAATACACCTATACTACGAACAAAAGGTAGTGATCATTTTAACAATAAGCAAAAAGATACCATGACTTCCATAAGAAGAAAATATGTCTAAGTGCAGTCTATGTAGGTGGACATGACATTTGGCTTAGTAGAAATTTTGCCAGCTCATTAAATTTTTCTCCTGAGATTACTTTCTGTGCTAGATAAATTCATTTACTGAGAACTTTACTCAGGATCAAATTAACTGAGGATGTGTTTTGATTTTTTGAAATCTAGGATTTTGATATCTTAAGCTGTTTAGTCATTGGATAAGATCTTTAGAAGAATTCAATTGCTTGTTTCAAATAACTAACTGTTACCATTTTAATATCTTCTTAGATTGTTTGGGTAAGGCAGAACTGAAACTTTCAGTACTGAAATCAAAAGAACTGGTTAGGCTATTTTTCATATGTGTATATTTCAGGTCAGATTATCGTCCTTATGAAATAGTCAAACAACCTCGCCACATACCAGAAGAATATAAACCCAAACAGGGGAAGATTGATCTTGGTACTACCTACAAACGGGATTTTAATTCTTACAAAGTGCAGCCTGTGGTAATTGTCCGGCCTGTGGAAAGACAAGAAGTTAAAAAAGGAAAGTTGGACACTGTCCCAACTTACAAAGGTAACTTGCTATTGCAAAACTGAGAGAGCCAGAAACTTAAAAACTTTAGGCCTTGACATTTGAAAAATCAAGTTATAATTTTGGTGTATTGTAATTCTTAGCCATTAGGGTTTAGGAAAGAACTTTCTTCTCTTTCATCAAAATAATAGTATTTAGTGAAAAATATAAGCAACAACAACAAAAAAATTGACAGATGGAGAATTAAGAAATTTGGACTCTCAAAAATTAGCCCCGAACTGGTGTCTGTATCTTAAAACATTTTAAAAGCAAAGGATGCCACTGAAGACGTATTTATGCTATATTTGTCACTTTGTGTCATATTTAGTTAGCACTATCTTTTCCATCCTGTGGTAGAATGAGTTGAAACTGCAGAGAATGGTGGAGTCTTTGGAAATGTAAAATAGCAATGCTATTCAAATTCTAAACCAACCTATAAAGGAAAAGAATTTGTAGATTTAGAATCTGCACATTACTTTCATACTGGTAAAGGCTACAGTGGAAGATAAAGCTTTCATCTACGAGCAGACAGTTCTTGATACTGTACCTCAGAATAAGGTACATGTAACCATCATTTGACAGACAGTGCTGGGAGGAGCTGTTCCTCTTAGACTTCCAGCATGGTTGAAGGGTAAGTATATCCTCACATTGCTAGCAGCCAACTTGGAGGAGTAAGAGCTGGCCCATGTATGATCAGTTTCTTCCCCTGAACTCATGTGATTTTGAAATGCTCTTTTACTTTCGGAATATCAGGACTTCATTTAAAAACAGGTCATCTTGATATTAGCTATTCTGTATTTTCTTTCATAAGCAAAGTAATTGTATATGTAGGCTTACATCCTTTCCAGTAGTTATGTGAAATAACTGAATGTATATGTTGTAATATAAAAGCTTTTTGTAAGAGTGATTCCATCTACAGCTAAAGAAATGATTCATACTTTAATTAGGTAATAGCCAAATGCATACTTATAAAAAAATTGCCCATTAAATGGGTGCATACACGGTATCCGTATACTATGATTAGGGAGGTCAAGAATGGTTTTATTTTTCTGATTTTTAAAACTAGTACATACAGTACTGTAGAAGGAATAAGTTGTGAAGACAATGAATGTGGTAAACAAGCATAATCAAATACAGCACATAGAAATTACTGAGAGACACATTTATTGATATACATAAGATATGTTGTACAAAACTTGGCATAAAAGATCATCATGAAAATGACTTTGCCTTTTATAGAGCCATAGATTTTCATTTTCTGTATAAGATAGATTAAAAAAGAACAGTTAATATTGATATCTTCTGATGCTGTGAACATACATGCAACATATTAACCATATATATCCATACATATATATTCATACATGCATACTTACATACATATATATGTATATTTATATATGTTATGGTATTCCCAGGTCTTCCAACATGAGACAATGGCAATACCAAAGACTTTAATATACTTCATCATCCCATGTGATTCTGGTATTTTCTCAATACCTATTTAAGAACAGGTATCTACCTACAAAATGTAAGAGAGGGCAAAAGAAAAACAGAAATTGGGCTATCATAAAGTGGAGAAGGCTTGCAAGATAGTTAGCAAGACACTGTATACATCCTGGACATGAGGTTTTATGAAACAGGAATGTGGATGCTGAAAATAGGTCACTATAGGATTTGATAGATGCTTTAGGAATGACTGCTCTGTGCTTCCTATTTCATAGAGTGCAGAGATCTTGATTAGAGAAAGGTTGTTAATAGGTAATTTACAACCAATAACCAAGGAGGCAAAAGATCTGTATACTGAAAACTAAAGCATTAATGAAAGAAATTGAAGAAGACACAGATAAATGGAAAGCTATCTTGTATTAATGGATAGGAAGAATTAGTATCATTGAAATGCCCATAATAGCTGAAGGAAATGTCAGATTGTATACAATCCCTATCAGAATTCCAGTGACATTTTCACAGAAAATGAGAGAAAGCAATTTGTAATTCATACACAACTACAGAAGACTTTGATAAGCCAAAGCGATCTTGGGAAAAAACAAAGTTGGAGACATTGCACTTCCTGATTTCAAATTACATTACAAGGTTATGTTAATCAAAACAGTTTATAGTACTAGTAAAGAAATGGATACATAGACCAATGAAATGGAATCAAGAGCTCAAAAGTATATCCAAGCATATACAGCTGGCCTACCTTTAACAAGGTTCTTTAGATAAACAATGGAGAAAGAATACAGACTCCAGTAATGGTGCTAGGAAAACTGGATGTCTACATGCAAAAAAGAAAAAGTGGATCCTTATACCACACATAAAAGTTAACTCAAAGTGGATTTAAGACTTCAATATGAGACATGAAATAAGGAAACACTAACTTTGAAATTTTTTTCAGATTGGGTGTTAAAAGCACAGCCCAAGGAAAAATTGCTAAGTGGGATCGAAGCCAATTATAAAACTTCATAGCAGGAAATGAGAGGACAACCTATGGATTGGGAAAAAAATGTTTGCAAACCATTTATCAGATAAGGCTTAGTTAATACCCAAAATGTTTAAGGGTTTCAGGTAATAGCAACAAGAATCCTGACTTAAGAGGGGCCAATGGATCTGAACATTCTTCCAACGATACATACAGCCAACAAGTACATGGAAAGATAATCGAAATCACAAATATATGTAAATCACAAATTGACATATCACTTCACATTTTTGGACTGGATATTATCAAAAGGTAAAAGAAAATACTTGTTGGCAAGAGGAGAAGATCTCCTGTATTCCAGTTCATAGGAATGCAATTGCTACAGGTATTATTTAAAACCATTTAGAAATGCTTCAGAAATTAAGACTGGAACTACCCTATGATCTTGCTGTACCATCTCAGATTCATACTTAAATGAAATCAGTACCTCGAGGAGATATATGCATTCTTATATTCATTCTAGCATTATTAAAAATACCCATGATACTTTACTCATGTGGAGAGAAGAGAAACAAATCCTTTATCCACAGTGCTTAAAATAAAAAATATTTCCTTTTTTTTTTTTTTTAATGAGATCTTGGGAATGGAGCCCAATTCTAAAACAAGTATATTTATGTTCTATGTGTATGTTATGCATGTAGACTGAAGATAATTTTATACAACAGCTTAGTATGCTTGTGATCTAAATTACATATCAAGTCTAAAAATATTGAATATATTAACACAAAGAACAGAATGATGATTGCCAGGGGCAGGGAGATGGAGGACATAGGGAGATTTTGTACAAAGGGCATCAAACTGCAGTTACATGGAGAAGTCTAGAGATCACTTAGTACAACGACTAAGTGATCGAAATACAGTTAATGGTTTTTACATTCTGTAATGGAAATTTGTTAAGAGTAGGTTTTGGCTATTAACACACATGGGTAACTATGAGAAGTTAGATATATTAATTCACTTAGCTGTATTAATCATTTTACCATTTTCAAAATATTTTAATATATTATCTTTATGTGTGTGGGTATATTGCCTGCCTGTGGAAGTCAGAAGAGGGTGTTGGATTCCCCTGGAACTGGAGTTACTGAAGGCTGTTAGCCACCATGTGGGTGCTGGGAATTACGTGTGCATATGGAGGTCAGAGCACAACTTATGGGAGTCAGTTTTTTTCCTTCTGTCATGTGGAGATCAAACTCAGGTTGTCAGGCTTGGCAGCAAGTGCCTTTACCCAATGAGTCATCTTGTCAACCCTAGAAAGGATCTTTTATAGTTGAACTGAGGGAGAAGAAAGCAATAACGTAATGAAAAACTAGTTATATTTAAAATTACTATGTTACAAAGGAGAACATGATTCACTAGAAAATTGGTGGAGTGATCACTGCTTCAAGAATTTGCTCTTGGTAGTTGGACATTGTGTGGTGTACCTGAAATCTCAGCATTTGGGAGGCTGAAATTAGAGAATCACAAGTTCAGCCAGCCTCCCTTATCTTGGGTTAACACAGGAAGAACCTGTGTCAAAACACATTATACTTGGTAATGTATCACTTCACACTACCCTAGAAATGTACCAGAGATTAGTGATTATTCATGTATAGGAAGAACAAGGATATCCCAAAAGATGGTATGAAATGACAATTCATAAAACAGAAGGGGGAACCTGCTAAGAACCAGAGGGTTCAAGGTTCAGAAATTGGGATAAAATTTTATAAATGTAGGTTAAGATTGTATTGGAAATATGGCCATTATTTTTATACAAGGTTGCATGTAACCCAGGCCGGCCTAAAACTTGCAATGAAGCTGAGGAGGACCTTGAGCTACTTATACCTGTCTATCTCCCAAATACTGCCATTGTAGGTGTGTGCTGCCATGCTTGGCTCTATTCATTTTATAAGTTCTTACAAAGGTAAGAGGTAGTAGGTAGCAGAAAGTGATTAGTTTTATTGCAACAACTGAAAAATATTAAGAATAAAAGTGTTTAGTGGCAGATAGCTGCTCAAAGAATAAAGTTTCACAGAAGACCCTTTCATAGACACGCTATAATAACCAACCAGTTCTGTGAGAATATTTGTCAAATCTAAGTCCAGGCTGAGGATTGAACTTGACATAGACAGAGTCCCTGTACCATGGAAAAGATAAGCCAATTAATTACTTGATATGTGAGGTAGAACAAGTTGCAAACTTTCTAGAAAGACCCCCAACGTATGACTGCTTTTCCTTGTGGAATGTCCACTATTTAGTTTACATGATGAACTGAGAGACTGAGCCAAGCAATTCTGAAGAAACATCCCACATTCTTGGGAGTAGAAGATGCTTAGTAGATAAAACTCCAACTAGAATGGAGGGCTTACACACATTCCAGTTTTGTTTTTGAGGCATTTAAGCATAAAGTAAGACTGTCTGCTTAGTTCAATTCCTTACTGTATTGAGGTGATGTGTCCCACATCCTACCTGCCAAACATCCAAAAGAACAAATTGCCCCCTGTTGAAAATGATTTTAGTTTCTGTGATTCCTTTATGTACAACATCTAGTGAATAGTAAAATATATTATAAAGCCTGTGGAAATATTTGAAGAGCTAATGTTCATGAAATTTCCAAATTTGTGAAAGAATCATTTTACTGATTCAAGAAGCTCAACAAAGTCCCAAATAGATAAGCACAAAGGAAACCACCCTTAAGCAGTTATCATTAAAATGTTAAAGGTCTAACAAAGAATTCCTAATACCAAATTCCAGAATTTTATTACCTAGTGAAAATGTCCTTCAAAAAATAGGCCAAAAAAGTAAAGCTTTTTTTAATAATAAAAAAACTGAAAATCCATTAGCAATTGAGCAATGTTACAAAAAAGTACTGACGAAGTTCTTGTAATTGGAGAAAGATGATTCAGATAGAAGCTTGAAATTCATGAATGAATAAATCAAAATTCACAACTTTGTTAATGAGTCATTCTATAAAGTCAGTTTTCAAATAAATGTGGGAATGAAATAAAATAATAGCATTAAAGGAAAGAGTAATTGAAATTAAACTCTTGTTCTACACATAATAACATTTAAATTGAAAATATCCCATATTAATCAAATTAAGCATTTTTATTTTTAAAATATAGAAAGCCAGCTGGCTGTGGTGATGCACACCTTTAGTCCCAGCACTCAGGACACGGAGGTCGGCAGATCTGTGAAACAGGTCAGCTGAGTCTACTAGATGAGTACCAGGCAAGCTGGGGCTACAGGGAGACCCTGTCTCAAAAATAGATGGTAGGTAGGTAGGTAGGTAGATGATAGATAGCCTTAGTAAAATTCTAATAAAGGTGGAATAATAAAAATACCTTGTACTAATTTAGAAGTGTGTAGGAGATAAATTGAATAGGAAAAAAAGAATGTGGGGGAAAAGCAGATTGAGAGACACTCAGCTTAAGCTTAACCTGGTCATTCATTGCAGTAAATATAAATTTAAGTATTAACTCTTAATATTAAGAGATTTGAAATATTGCACCAATAATTTTTAATTTACATAAAATGGAAAATTTATTTGAAAAACATAATTTGCCAAAATTAAACACAAAGTCCAAATAGATGTATATTTGTTAGAGAAACTACATTATGAAATTGAAGGTATAATTTAAAACAATGAAGAAAGCTCTAGGATTTCTAATGTCTGCGTTTGTGTGTTGAGCATGGTTTGTTATTTTTAAACCGTGTTTATTTTCTGTAAAAAAGTACAATTTACATATTGTATAGCACTATGCTAGAATAATTTGATATCGTTTAAAACAAGGAATAAAGGAAGAATTAAAAACCTTCAGGTTACAAAACTTTGAAGACAAAATCAATTTTTCTGAGTGAGTCAATTTAAACAATGTATTCAATGGCTAGTCTTAGGATTTTCAAATTCTGAGTAGGATGTAGAAGGCTGAAAAAGAGTGTTCTCAGTCTAACAATTTAAGGCAGGTAAAAAATAAATGTTAATGAATCCTTTGGAAAGGTGAGATCGCAGGTTCACCAGCAGAATAAAAGCATGTATCCACTGCAGGAGAGGCATCAGTGAAAAGTGAATCTTTAAAATATGTATTAATGTATTGCCTGTGTGTATGTAAGTACATCAGAAGAAGACATCAGATTCTCCTGGAACTCGAGTTACTGACAGTTGTTAGCCACCATGTCAGTGCTGGGAATTGAACTTGGATCCTCTGCAAGAACAGCCAGTGCTCCTAATAGCTAAGCCAGATCTCCGGCCCCCCAGAAGTGAATATCTGTTCCAACTTGAAGGTAGGAAAAAGCAAATAGGAAGCAAAGTAAAACTTCTAATGGGAGAGGGAGAGATTTCCCTGGGACCAAGCATCACAGATTTGCTACATCAGAAAATGGACAGGGACACAGAAAGTTCTACCTCTGAGATTAGACGAAGCTGGGCAAGAACAACAAAGATACTACTCCCCAAAACATCAGCACCACATTACTAAAGACTGAGTAACATCAGTCTGCTATCAGGAAAGGTAATATGTGGAGTGACACATTTTCTAAGTATAAAAGCTAAAGCTAAGGATGGAGCAGACATTGAGAAAATTCTTCAGGCAAAACAGCATCCAACCTGAACACAAGATATACCAAAGAAATTTGAACCTGGCTGTACACTGAAGGTAAACATAGCAACACAGACAGTCCAACAATTAAGGATAGGGCTCATTTAACTTCACTCAATAAAGCTCTGGCCTAATAAAGATGTGACTCATTTCTGGGTATAAATGATATTTACCTTGCTGCATACACATGTGTTTTTCAAATGTAAATTATGCAGAAGAGAAAAAAAAATGGAAGAGAAGGTGAAGAAAAAAAAATTGTCATGAGACCAAAGGAAAACCCAGGTGAGAAGATACAGTAAAAAAGAGAATTTTCCAAGAACAATGAATGACATCAAAATATAGATCTAAGAAGCTTCAAGAGCCCAAGCAGATTATAATTGAAAAATCACCTCAAAACACATAGACTGCTTAAAATGTGAAAGATGAGAAAAATTTAAAGCAGGCAGTTAAAGAGACATTATAGCCAGACATGGTTGCACACACCTGTAACCTCAGTACTTGACAGGTGAAGGCTGAAAGATTCAGAATTTAAGGACACCCTTGACGACATAGGGAGTTCAAGTCCAGCCCAGACTACATGAACAACCATTAAAAAGACACATTAGACAAAGGAGCGAGAAAAAACAGGATGCCAGAACCGTGCAAACCAAAAGGTGCTGGATTACATCTTTAAAATGTGTCAGAACTGAGAGGGATCCTGCTTCCATATTCGATCCTCAGTGAAAATACCTTTGATGAATAGTATTTTTTTCAGACAAGTAAAAAGAATTGCCAGTAAACCTGCATGACAAGAAGTCAAGAAATTCTTCGGGTACGTAGAGTGTAATATGACGGATATTTTTTCTGCATTAAGTCCCCAGAAACATAACACAATTAAGATTAACGTAAATTTTCTTTTTCTGAAAAATAACTTTTTTTTTTTTGCTATTTGTATCAAATACAAAAGTACAACAGTACAAATAATGGGAGGTAGAAATTTGGAAGTGTACAGTACCTTAGCTGTTATACTACAGTCATGTTCTACATAACATTTCAGGCCGCAGTAGACTGCATTTACAACTGTGGTCCCCTAAGATTATACTGCCTAATGATGTCATAGACACCTTAGAACACTGATATTCCCATAGTGAAAGAATTGTGTAAAAATTCATCCCTCGGTATGTCCCTATGGTTAGTTAAGTTGTACACAACTGTAAATGCAAATCAGAATAATATTACTTGAAGATAGACTGTGATTTGTTAAAATGTGTATTGTAAACCTTGCCGCAAGTGTGAACAAACAATGGTCATGCCCAGCCCATCAAGTCTTTGTAAATTAAAATTGTTGACACAGTCACACCCATTCATTTGCATATTGCCCATAGCATCCATGCTACATTGAATAGCTGCAATAGGCACTATATGTTTAGGAACTTAAATTTAAGCTCAAAACTTAAAACATTTTCCTCTCTGGCTATCAGAAAATATTTGCCAACATCTGTGATAATCCCAACTGTTACTGAGGTGTAGAAACTTAAAGAGAATTTCCATCACTCTTCTAGAAGTAATACACTGTTGTATACTATCAAGTCTTATCTCTCTCCAGATTCTTGTTTCATTTTTGTAAGCCAAAATTGCTTTGTTAATGGAGAATTTTTTTCTTCTGTTCATTCACATAAAAGAAGTATTTTTTTTTTTAGTTATTTTGGCAGCAAAGCCTTTATGACTTGAACTCTAAATCTTCATCGATATCTATGGTTTCCTTTTAGTTTCTGCAAATTAGTATTATAATTTCATACTTTAGTTAGTAAAGAATAGAGATTCTTTCATGCTATCTCAAACAAAAGTAAGGCTTCATGTGAATTGGCAAGGGAAAGTTGTCAGGGGACTGGACAGAAGAGCTCCCAGTAGTGTGCACATGATTTCCCTCACAGCGTCTTCACTTCCTTCCTACCTCTTCTCTGGTTGCTGTCCTGACTGGCCTCCTCTGGTTACCAAACATTTTGGTCACCTTACAAGTCTGCTATGGATATATAGCTTCAGCCTGCTGTACTCCTCCACCCCATGCCATCCTTTTGTATTCTTCCACCTGGCTCCTAATTTTCAACTTCAGTGTTACAAAAAGATTGCTTTATCTCACTCATCTTTTCTTTCGACTTTGCTTCATAGGTCACTGAGAGTTTAAAAATTGTCTGCTCTTGGGATATGTCTCCACTCTTACTAAATCATCAGTAGCTTAAACATTCAGTCTAAAACTCAGCAGGACTATCTTTGAAAGAGAAATTCTCTTCATTGGAGGTATCCACACAATAAACAATTTTAACTGTTCCAGCAGTCATTCCTAGGACATAATCTGTATTCTAATACATTATCTTGTATGTACAACTTTGTCATTTATAAATTAATTTTTAGAATTTAAAAATACTTATTTGGGCCAGGAGTGGTGGCATACACCTTTAATCTCAATACTCCTCAGGCAGAGGCAGGCACATATCTGTAAGATCGAGGCCAGCCTGGTATATATAATGAGTTCCAGGCTAGCTGGGGCTACAGGGAGACCCTGTCTCAAAAAGACCAAAAGAAACCAAAAGTCAAAAAAAAACCTCATTTAGGATGAAGTTATTTTATATTTCTCAGCTTACTTAGCTTTCTCCCTAAAATCAGACAACCCAAACAACCCTTCCCTGAAACATAACCACTTCTTAACTCTGATGTTCACTTCTAAATTCTACTTATATTTTTAAACTTTTAAAAAGATAGGGTTTTACTACATAGCCTTGGATAGCTTGGAACTCACTGTGTAGACCAGGCTGGCCTAAAACACAGAAATCCACCTGCCTCTGCATTCTGAGTGCTGGGATTGTGTGCCACCAAACCCATCCTGATTTCATTTTGTAACAGAGTTCAGACCCCTGGCCTCTAGATGGCCCTCTATCTCTTGGGAATGCCTTAAAGTCCAAGAATCCATGGTACCTTTTATCTTTACTTAGGGTCCCATTGAAATTTGAAATTTCCTCTCCTACAAATTGAGTATTTCTGGTGTAGGCAGGTCTTTAGATTTTTGAATTTTTACTGATAGGACCTTGAAAGTCATTCCAGTGAGATGTAAAATCTGCAAAAGCTTGATCAGATGGCTTGTAAACTTGTTTTGGCTTTGTGAACTTATCTAGCCAGTAAGGCACCATAATCAAAGCATTGACCTCACCCCCCTCACTAAGAATTTTAAGCCCCGGATTTCATAGCTGACCAAATTAGTGTTTTGATAGTTATAGTGAAAATCCTAACCAGGACAAAATATCTTGTACTAGAAATGTGACAATAATCTCTTAAAAGCCTGTCCTCACTACACATGGTCTGTTTAGATTTCTGTCCACAATAAGGCTCAGGTATGCCACTCCTTTGTATGTAAACAGATGAATCTGGAAGCAGAAAATTAACTGTAGTCAAGGGGAAGGTGGCTAAAATAAAAAACTGAGCAAAATTTCATATTTCATGCTAGTGTTTTATACCTTAAGGAAATCAGAGGGTGCTTGGCAAGGAGAGAAGTCAATCATGATTCTTAAAAGATAGTTGTTTATATCAGCAATTAAAGTATTTTGTTTGTTCTGATTTTCAAGATGATTATAGATCTTGGGATATTCAGAAATGTGAACTGTGTAAACCAGAGCAAGTTTACCAGCCCCCAGCTGTGAAATTTGGAAACTCAACTACATTTCAGGATGACTATGTTCCTCAGGAAATAAAGCCTAGGCAAAGCTTTAAACCCTGCTCTGTGGTCAAGTGTTCTTTGATCCCTTTTAATGGTGATACAAGTCACCGTCTTAATTATGTACCTCATCAGCTGGAACTCAAGTTTGCAAGGCCAAAAGAAGTTTACAAGCCAACTAACCAACCTTTTGAGGATCTCACAACTCACCGGAATGACTTTCAGGGTCTTACTGGTGAAACTGCAAAGCTCTGCAGACCTGCCTACACCAAAGCGACCCAAAATGCTCAATTTAAAGGAAGCACTGAATTCCGTGAAAGTTTCCAACCATGGGAAATTCCGCCACCTGAAGTCAAGAAAGTACCAGAGTATGTGCCTCCTACAGGAAGCATGGAGTTAAACAGTACCAGCCATCTCGACTATGTTCCCTATCAGGCCAGCCCTGTTGTTGCCATCAGGCCAGTTTCTCACAGAACTAAAAACAATTTTCCCTTCCAAGGAAAAAGTACCATGAAGGAAGATTTTCCAGCATGGGAAAGTTGTCGTCAAGGACTTATTAAGCAGCAGCAACAGATTCCCAACCCATCTGGAAAATTTGATGGTTTGAGCACTTTCAGATCTCACTATGTGCCACATGAATTGATTCCAACAGAGAGTTGCAGACCTTTAAAGGCTGCTTTTAAGAATTCTGTTCCACTTGATGATGTCACCACGTACTCTATAGAGTATACACCAAAGAAACAGGAAATCTGCCCAGCTAGCTATCCCTCTCCCCCAGGTTATATATTTGAAAATACAAATTCCCAAGGTCATAAATTCTTTCGCAAGACCATTCCTGCTGTGAAAACCTTCTAATAATCAAATTATGTTTAAAAGAAAGCTAGCAAGATGTTGGTTTTCTAAAAGAAAATCCAACTTTTATATTGAAAACGATTATGAAAGCTATAACAAATCATTTTTTAGGTTTGTAAGCAAAATTTGAAAACGTACTGTAGATCAGGACACCAAAATTCATTGTGTACTGATAGTTTAGCAATGTTGGTTTTGTTTTGTTTTTTTTCTTGTTACTGTTTTGTTTGGTTGGTGGTAGGGTCTCCTGTGTATCCCAGGCTAGTCTGGTACTTGAAGTCCTCCCACTTCAAGATTGTTCTTTAACAGGAATTTCTGAAGGTTTAATAATGTACATCTTTATCTGAACATGCTGTTTAATAGCTTGTCTTCAGGATATTATTGTTTATACTTCTGTTTATAATTATGGATATCAGATGGCTGTTCACATACCAGCTGTCATTTTATCAAGCACATTAGGACTATCTAGAATAAAACTGAAGAAGAAACATGGATTGATTTCTTTTCCAAAAAAGAAAATCAGGATTCATTTTCTTCTAGTTTCAACACATCTACATAGCAGAGAACAAGTCAAGTTTTGGTTAGCAGTGTTAGAGACTGCTGATCTGCTTCTCACCCTGTTTAAGATAGCAAGAGGTATTGTGATATGACAAGGAAAGGCACTTTGGACTGGAAATCAGGACTGGAGTTCAAGTTCAGTTTCTATTTGTGCCAGTGTAAGCAAGCCACTCATGTACACACCTCTGTAAATTCGTTTGTAAAAGGATGTGTTCCACTTACAGAAGGTTGCAGCATGAAATCATGTACATTGTAATCCATAAAGTAAAAGTACAGTGTAAAGGATTGTTAACAAACCACTTGGTTACTTTTTGCATTTACTTTTTCCTTACAAAGAACAAATACAAATCCAATACTCATAACCCAGCCTCCACCAAGGCTTGCAAAACCCTCATTTGCTTTGAGTTTATGAGTGTGTTTGTGAGAGGAGTCTGTCTGCTGTAGCTTCCTAAGCACTCTAGAAATTATTGTAGAGAACAGAGAACTTAGATTAAATATCTTGGTGTGAATAACTATATTTCCAAACAGGAAAAGTACTTCCTAGAATAAGTTTAGAGAGGACATAGAGCTCTGAAGAAATCTCCAGGATAAACTTAGATCGCTGTCCTCCCAGTGACCACATCCAGAGTCATTGCTCAGAAGCAGAGCAGGGCCTTTGAGTAGGCCCTTAGTGGGCTATAACCACCTTGTTCAGCACTAAAAGTGTAAAGATAAGTGCTAAAAAGGAAAGGAAAAAATGATGCCAGCAAGGAAGTGAAAATGGCTTATTATACTTATAAATGCTGGAAGTTCCTCCTTAATTAAAATGAGTATTGTAAATAAATGATTATATTATGGAAGAATAAGATTTACTTTAATGTAAAATGAATTTTCATCTTTAATGGCTTCATAATTTTTAAAAATATTAAGAATAAATATGTTGTTAACTATTTCTAATTAATTGAAAGTATTTCCCACATTTTCATTTATTATAAAATAGAGTATCTGAAAAATTTATTTCTATGTGTAATGAATAAAATGAATTGATTTTCCTTAAGTCATTTCTGCACCATTTTCTTTGGGAGAGAACTGTTAAATTCCTATCCAGATCAACTTACACATAAATATTTTAAAATACCCACTATTTTTAAACAGAAAGTATTATTATAATAAAAAGTTGGGCAATACTTATCCAGCCTGTGTTCCGATATTGAATATTCAAATCTCTCCGTAATTTGATGGAGTTGTTCTTTTCCTCTATGGACAAAGGTCACCTTTAAGAAGACATCTTCTGCCTGAGAGGTGGCGCACACCTTTGATCTTAGCATTTGGGAGGCAGATGCTGGCAGATCTCTGTGAGTTCAAGGACATCCTGGTCTAGGCCAGCTGGGGCTACACAGAGATCCTGTCTCAAAAAGACAGGAAAAAAAAAAAACATTTTCTGGGGTTTCCTGAGGCAATTTACCTTCCCTTGAGGACACAATGACAGCAACTGTGTCTGTGTTATTGTAACACTCAGTATAATAGGTGAAAATAGGGTTAGAATAGAGTATTAAATAGTATCAGCTGGGAGTTCAGAACTCTCTCTTATGGAATGCAGGCTGAGCTGAATATTGAAAGATAAGTAGGAACTTGCCAGATGAAGAAAGTGGGAAGGAGCAACAAAAATACAGGCACAGAAGGATCAGTATCCGCACACGTTAAAGAGACTTCCAAATGGAAAGGTGGCAAGCTCCAGTTCCTAGGTCTCCTTGAATTTCTACAGGAATTTCTATAGGAACACACATATTCACACATTATAACAGCACTGGAAACTAGTAGGAGTTAACATGCTGCCAGAGTCTAGGAGGAGTTTCCGTTAGCCAAACTTGGATAAATCTAACGAAGAGGAAATTTCAGAGAGAAAAGTTGATTCAAAGTTTCCACCTACATCCCATCAAATATCCGTAACTCCAGTTCCAGGGAAACCCAATGCCCTCTTCTGACTTCTGAATGAACTGCATGCATGCACTGATACACTCATGCACATAAAAATTAATTAAAAAACTAAAGAAAAACAAAACTCCATGCCAGGAAAATATGGAAGAGACTGTTTGTTCATCAGAGGTTGGGAATGTCACAGCATGACTTCTTAATAATCTATCAAATGTATAGAATTTCTCCTTTGTAAAACTGTAACTGAAGGTTCCCTGAGACTCATTTATTACCCATGTAGGAGAGATACCTCTTAAAATACATCACAGGGGAAAGTAGACCTTGAAATTGTGAGTTGGCAAGCTTGAAAAGGACTGTTTGAAAAGTTCAGGCTGGTTTAAAAAGTTTGCCAGTAACATTTCCTTGAAAGATTATCACAGCATCCATGTCATCCACATTCTTTCATTTTTACTTTAGCTTTCTCTCTCTCTCTCTCTCTCTCTCTCTCTCTCTCTCTCTCTCTCTCTCTCTCTTTCTCTTAATGCACTTTTACCTAGAAAAACAGATTTTTGCCCTATGTAACAGAGTTCATTAGTCATCTCTCCAGAACCTACCAAAACATGGCATGCAGTTTAATATCACTAACATGGTAGGAAGAGTAGTTCGTCATTCCCTCAATATTCTCAGCCTTCATTTGTGGCCACTGAGAGACAACAATGGCTAACAAAGAAATGTGAATGTGACTATGAGGTGGCTACAGACATATATATGAGTCAAAGTCACAAAAATGGATAAAAGTTCTAAGTTAATCAGAAGAGAGATAGTGAATTTGCTAGAGATACTTTAATAAAGTTCCATAAACCAAGTGACTTCAATCATAGGAAACTCTTTTCTTGGTTTTAGAGGCTAGAAGCTGTAGATCAAGGATTGGATTTGTCAATCAAACCTTTCAGTTCTTTCTTCTTAGCTTCTAGAGGTTTGTGGGCAATCTTTGGAGTCCTTTGGCTTGGAGGAGTTTATTTAAAAAATAAGGAAACCAGTTAGATTAGTGTACATGCTAATGACCTTAACAGGAACAGCTGCAGTGACTATTTCTCAACAAGGACACCTTAACAGTCGTGGAGTCAAAATTATCTTTGGGGGCAGGGGTGGCTATCATCACACCCATAGAACAAAGCAAATAAGCACATAACAGATGGCCAACATCATCTTTATGGAAGTTCAAATGAAAACTACAGAGAACTACCACTACTCACCTAAGGAAATGTCCAAGAAGAAAGAACGCACAAACCTCATGCTGCCAAGAACTGGCAAAGACGGAACAACTTGAGCACTCATGCAAAATGGTACAGCCACCCTAGAAAACAGTCTGACAGTTTCTTTAAAAAGAAAAGCTACACGAATGCTCATAGAATTTACTAAAAAGCACTTCTATGTGAAGACAACCCAGATTTCTTTAATGTGGTCAGAACTCAACATCTATTCATATGAAGCTAATTAAAGGAACAAACTATTGATTCATCATACAGCATATATGAAGCATAAATGTATTCTAGAAAAGTGAAAGAAACTAAATCTAAAAGGCTACATATTATGTAATTCTATATATATGAATTTCTGGTAAAGGCAAACCCATGGGGACAGAATAATAGATGAATGCTTGCCGGGGATGCAAGGTAAGAGAACAAATGAGTATAAATAAGCAGGACAATGGGGTTCATTGGTTAAGAGTTCTTGCAGAGGATCTAGGTTTTTGTTCCCAGCATCCACATGTCAGCTAAAAACCATCTATAACTCCAGTTCTGGGAGATCCACACTCTCTTCTGACCTCCATGGGCATTACATGGCACAGGTGCATGTATACACATGCAAGCAATATGCTCACATACATAAAAAATTATAAATTAAAAAAATAAGCAGAACAAAGGACTGTGGGTGGTGGGACTACAGTGGTAATTACTGGTAACAGGTACACAATTCTATGAATTTATTCAAACCATCAGAAAACCATAGAGTGAAGTTTACTGTATATAAATTATAAAATCCCTCATTTAGCATGAGGAAGAACCCAGAAATGATATGGACAATGAGAAGTGAGTATAATTTGGACAAAGCAACCACTCTACAACAGAATTAGGAAAAAACTGACCCAAGAATTTGGAAAACAATGTCATAAATAATGCTACAAGAATATTGTATTCTATTTGGTAACTTCTCAAAAAGATAGGTCATCACAATTCTAAACTACTTTATAGGCATACCAAAGTTGAATCGAGAAAATATATTGTAGAAGATGAGAGCCAAGATTCTCACTGTCAGAGAAAAAAAGTTACAAATAAAAAGATACAGACTATAACAGATCCAGTGTTGCTGATTTGGCATCCAGAGTTTTAGTATAAATTCATAAAAACAGAAATAGAAACAAAGAACACACTTAGCCCATACATCTTCCGATGGTCAAAGTTAGACAATTTAAGCAACAAAATAACATTGGAATTTTGCTCTATGCTTTTTACTGTGGTAGAATATACACAGTACATAATTTATCCTAACAATTTTAACTGTAAGATTCAGTGATATTAAAATGCACTAATGATATTCAACATCATCACTATCCATCACCGTAACTCCATCTTATAAAACAGAAATACTATGCTCCTTAAACATTCTCCTTTCCCTTTTCTCCATAACTCTAGGAACCACTATTTTACTTTCTGACTCTGTGATTTGATTAGAGAATATCATATAAGTGAGATACTATTGTTGACCTTGACGCTCCTGAGGAGTACTATTTAAGGATTTTTTAGAATGTCCCTCAGTTTGGAGTTATCTGAGGCTTTCTTGTGACTAGATCTAAAAGGCTAAATTAAAGGCTAGATTAAAAGAAAAGGGCAATTTTGCCAAGTGCTGATAAAATGTCTAGCTGCAGATATCTAAAACCAGTCTCAAATTCCTTCAACTCACCCCCTCCCCACCAAAAGAGTATCATGTCGTTTCCACTTTCATATATAACAACAAATTTGGGGATCACCACTCCATCCAAACAAATGAAAAACAGAACAAACTAAAATGAGCTGGATCAGAAGAGAGGACAGGACACGGGAAAACCACTGACCCCTAGGCCACAGAAGCAGATGAGTTCAGGGAGCCATGGCTTACCACAGCAGAGGAAAATACCCACAGAATGGGTTTTGGGCTGGAAAACCTGAAATATAATTGACAGACTACTGGAGGCCCAGTTTGGAGAAGGCTTGGAGTTAAACTCCAGAAGGACCCAATTATGAGAAAGGGACCTCACAATGATGTGAGACCTGCTTCCAGGAGCTCCAGGTTCTCATAGTAAATATCAGAGAAGAATGCCCCTGAGCTTCCCACACAGCAGAAGGAAAGAGGCATTCTTGAAATACATCAGAGCCATCTGTTCTTAATGTCTCCCCTCAAGAGAAGCTAGCTAAGCAGTCTTAAATGTGGGGTGAAGTCCAGACTGAGGAACCAGAAAAGGGAACAAAGGGAATTTCCCAAAGCAAGCCTGGTCCAGAAAGTGTCCCCCCCCAAAAGAAAACAATGGTCCCCAAATCTCCCCTGCTTCTGTGGGCAGCAGCAAAGAGCAATACCCCTCCGCCCAGATGGGACCAGCCAACAAGTCTGAACTGCACTGACTCTGTCACTGCTGAGGCCCCTGGCTGAGCGCCCCAACATTCCGGCTCCATTGGATGGCAGAGATGAGTATGGCATATCAAACTTAGCCACAACCCAGTGCTACGCACCTGCTGTTCTCAGAACCAATCAATGCATTGCCCTCATTTGTATGGTGGGAACTGAATGATGGGAAGTTACACGGTGAGTTCGCTAATCTTAAGAGGACAGCTCCAAAATGAGGGCCGTCACAGCCTGTCATCTTAGGCATCTTGGCACACACACTACTGTATAGGGTGTGTTGTACTAGTACAGAAAGGGGAAGACTCATCGATCTGATGTTTGTCGCAGGGAAGTCCTCAGATGAGCGGTCAGTCAGTCTCAGGAGGGCCAGGCAGAAAAGATGGAAAAAAAGAACCTATAGAAACAGAGCAGTATCTGGTGCAATGTGCGAAGATCTGCCAGTCACTGTGGCTTCGTGTACATTGGGAACAAGGATTAAGCTCAGAGACGACAGTCCTTTCTCCCTTATAGGCCATGGAGCTGTACCATGCTGTCCCAGGCTTTCAGATCCCACCAAAGATTTGCCTGGATCTGAGATTGGTGGGGGAAGACGATCTTTCAAATGAAAGGTGTGTTAAAGTGCCTAGGTTCCTCACCCACAACGGACTGTAGGAATTTTCCAGGTAAAGAAAATCTTTGGATTTCACCAGAGTTGCCCCAGCCAGAAACAATGGTGCACAAGCCTTAATTGGGTGCTTTCAGGGCTCCAAGGCATAGAGTAAACGTTCTCAGAGGAAACTGGAAAGCTGACCACTCAGGCGAGTGGTAGGTGGTAGTGAGCATGTGCTATATAGCACAGGGCATATCTGGCCACAGGGGTGGGGACGCACCTGAAGCCCAAGCTACACATACTGAGGACCCAGAGTCCAGAGAATGGAATAGGGATCACCCCATATTGGGGTTTGCTGAGAGTGTGAAAGAATTCACTCTTCAGACCAGGATGAGTTCATTGAATACACTGCTAGAACGCAAAGAGAGGGCAGTAACAGAATTGCCGGCTTATGACAACAGGCTGTAGTGGCCTCGATTTTGGAGTTGTCCTCCTTTAGTTAGAGTGAGCTGCCATGCAATTTCTAGTCTGCAAGAAAGGCATTTTGCTGTTTGGTTCTATATGGAAGCTAGGTTTATCGGGTGGCAGCACCATGGTGCTGGGATATGGGTACTTTTGATTGGCTATGGTCATTTATATCATTCTACCTCATGCTTATATTAGGATGGAACTGCTATCAGAGTTGGCAGCAGAACTGGGGTGGACTGTGCTTTGTGGCATCAAAGAGAGGTTGAGGCTGCAGTTTGGAGCACAATAGACATGTTTTAGAATTGGGAGCTGTGCCAAGGTAGAGGACAGTGGCTGTTACCCCGTGCAGTTATCTGAAGAGGTGACAGAGCTGTGGAGTTGCAGTTATCTTTCTTAGAACAGTTACTGACCAGACTTATACTATGGAAATTTTGTTAGGACTGTGTTCCCTTTCCTGGAAATCTAGTATGACCTTCTCTCCACATTAAGCAGTCTGAATATTATTAGAATCTGACTGACTTGGCTAACAACTGTAGTTCATCTATTCAAGCCTACCTTATGGGAGAGGGAACATCCTGAACTCTAGTTCACATTAGCCATCCTGACTTACCCTAAAACAATAAAAAATTTAAATCCTCAGAAGCACATGAAATCCATAATTTTCCAGCATAGGTTGACAAAAAGGCTGTTTCTGTGAAATTGTAAAACTGTAGAATATCAATTTCCCTTACACCTTACCATGGGATTATGGAAGGTAATCTGGAGTATCATACTGAAAGTTTTTTTTTTTTAATTCCATAATTTGAGAAGACAGAGTAAGAACAAGACATGGACTGGATGATAGAATTTTGAAACTAGGAATTTTAAATATCTCTGACTATGACGCTAAGGCCATTAATGGACAAAGCAATAAAGGAGAGATGGGCAATCAGTCAGAGTGATCAGCATTCAGAGAAAGAACCAATAATAAACGTTAGGGATAAAAAACACTGAAAAATGAATGCCTTTCATACGCTCATCTGTAAACTGGATTTGGCTTGATATCTCCTGGAAATCAGAACATGGGTAAAATGAAGAAAAAAAACCTTTAAAGAAGCAGTCCCAAGAACCATCACATAACTACAAAATATGCAACACATACATAATAGGAATTACACACAGAGGAAAAAAGAGACAGATTTTGAAACATTAATGGCCAAGACTCTCTCCAGATTAATATATGAGATACCATAATACAGACCCAGAAGAGCCCCAGAGAACACCAAACAAGATCAATTCAAAAAATGACCCCCAAACATACCTCTGCACATAATTTTCTATTTCAGGAAAATCAAAGATAGAGAAAAAATACTGAAAGAAAAATAATACTTATAGCGGAGTAAAGATGATTATCTATCCATCCAGTTATCTATCTATATCTTTTTTCAGAAACTATGCAAGAAGGAAGCAAAACTCACACAAGAAGAAACAGAGAATCTGAATAAGCCTATGTAGTATGGAAACTGAAAAAAAAATGATCATCTTCAAAACCAGAAAACACCAGGCACAGAAGTGGTTCTTGTTAGTTCCACTAAAAATTTAAGGTGAAAATGATGCCCACTTTATATAGTCTCCTTCAGAAGACAGAACACTTACAAATACTTTTGGTAACACTTCCAAAGTCATTATAACATGCTGGCACCATCCTATTTCCAAAAGCTAGGCAAACATAAGAAAAAAAAAACACATCAATTTTTCTCAGGAGCACTAATGCTAAAATTCTCAATAAAATATTAGAAAATTGAATCCAATATTTCATTAAAAAATTAAACTATGATTAAATGGGATTTATCTCAACTATACAGGGCTGGTTTAACATTTAAAACTCTATTCATTGATCATATCAATACACTAAAAATCATATGATCATATTGACAAATTCAGAAAAAAAGTATCAAAATTCAATATTCATTTATAATAAAACTCATTAATCTAGGAAATAGAAAATTCTTCAATTTGATAGAATGTACTTTGAGAATTCTTTAGCTAACTTCATATCTAATGCTAAGAAACTTGAATCATTCTACTAGGCTAGGAACAAGGTAAGATGTCCCTTCAGCACCCACTTCTCACATATTAGACGTCAGGCTAAGGCAATAAGGCAAGACAGTGAAGAAGGATACAGGCTTCGAGGAAAGAAATTAAACTTTGTTCACTCAGGACATGATAAAATCCCCCTCCCCCCCAAATAATTTGCAAAAATTACGGAACAAATAAGTAACTATAGAAATATTCCCTACACAGTTAACATACAAATGTCAATTGCAGGGCTGAGGATGTAGCTTTGTGGTTGAGCATTTGCCTAACCCTGAGTTCAATACCCAGTGCTGCTGGGAAAACATAGCTAGTTTTCTGTATGCCAGCAATGGGCAGGTGGGATTTTTAACTTAAATGCAATATTATTTATATCAGAACCACTCAAAATTATTGATTTAAGTTTAACAAAATGTTTTCAAGACAAGAGAGAGATCAAGAGCAAGGTCTATAAATTTCCAATGAAAGAACATCTAAACAGAGGGATATTCTCCATCTGTTGATAAGAAGACAACACTGTCAAGAAGCCAAATCTTCTCAAATTAATCTATAGATATAATTCGATTTTCAGAAAATGATTTGAAAGTTAACACAGAGGAGCAAAAGACCCTTATTGGATGAAACAATACTGAAGAAAAAAGAAGTTCGGAGACTGACACTAAAGATTAAAACTACATTAATCAAGATAATGTTGCACACAGCAAAGAACAGACAATAGATCGATGGACTAGGATAGAGAACTTCGACATAGATCCACATAAATACAATCAACTAATCTTTGGAAAAAATGAGCAAAACCAGCGCAGGGGAGCAAAGATAGTCTTTTCAGCAACCAGGGCAGAATAACTGGACATACACATGTAAAAAATGAAATTAGATACACACAGATCATATGTCTTCCATAAAGTTATATACTCACATATCAAGATTTGGTGCTAAGATTCACAAATGAGGGAGAACATATGTGGCTTATTTTTCTAAATGTGTGTTACTTCACTTAGTATAACAGTTTTCAGTTCCATCCATTTACCTACAAATTTCATGTTTCTTCTTTCTTTACCGCTGAGTAGAACTCCATTGTGTAAATGTATCATATTTTCATGATGAGTTTTTTTTTTGTATGTAACCACAGGAGCCTGGAAAATGGAAAGGAACAAAGAAGATAAAGGGAAAGAAAGAGTCCTAGAGAGGGAGATAGTAGGAAACAGATATTACCAAGAAGAAAAAAGGGAAATGAAGTATTCCACTGGGAAGGGAGGAGGGACGGATATACAAGGACCCATCGGAGTAAAAGGGAAGAAAGAGTTCAAGAGAGGGGGAACCATAGGAGACTGGTATTATCAGGCAGAAAATAGGGAACATGGGGTACTTTAAAACCGGGAAGGGAGCAGGGAGGTTAGACGGGGGAAAGGAGAGGTAAATAAAGCTTAGGTGGTGTGAAAAACCAGAGGGAAATGTATTATCTCAAAAGCCTACTGAAAAGTACACATGCAATATATGAACATCAGAGTATGTATATACCTGTAGGATATATGACAAGAGACACTGTGCCAGACAGGAGAAAACTCCCTTTGAGTTGTTGATGAGGGTAGTCCAAGAGACTTCCAAAATAATACAGGTTACTGCCACAACCCTAGATTTCTTCCCATGGCTGGAAGATAAGACCCTACTGCTGAAGACAGGGCATAGTTCAGACACAAGACTTGGAGCAATGGAGCTGGAACTGACCTGGAAGCCTCCTCCCGGAAAACCAGCTCTCATAGTTCTAGAGGATACTATGCAAACTGCTAAGGAAGAAAAATCAATCAATGGTTCAACTTCTTCTTTAAAATTTAATAACTACAGCAATGACCAGCACAACAAACTATATTGGTGCTGTAATGGTACTTTTTTCTTGGGGGCAATCAATAGCTATCTAATTGGACTTAAAGCCCTCCTAATGAGAGGGAACTCCTGTGTGGTACTGTAAACATAGCTAAATATACATGACTGGAGAGGTCATAGATCATAGAGAAACGCATATGTTTGTCATATCCCTAGGCAAATGTAAGTTTTTACTGTATGCTAAATATGCATTCTTATATTTATAGACAAGCATACCATTGGCCACTAGAAACTATTAGAGTTCCACAACTGATCAAACACAGAGAATATGTGTTTGAGATATACCCAGCCCTAAATGACACGCCTACAGTGGAACCCCACACCTAAAACTCAGGGAACATAGTGAAACAGGGGGCAGAGAGAATACTAGTGCCCCCCTCAACTCTCACAGTGAAGCTTCCTCACGCAAGAATGTGATAAACAAAGGGCTACGACTGGCCAAAGCATAGAGAATAAGAGACTACAGAGTGTGTGTCCCTGAAGAGGACTCCTATATTAAGTCTCACCCATCCGTGGTTCAGGGACTGTTTCAGAAGAGATGGCAGGAAGATTGTAAGAGCCATGGTTGGTACATGAACATAAGGAACATTATCAATAGCTATCTAATTGGACTTAAAGCCCTCTCAATGAGAGGGAACTCATGTGTGGCACTGTAAACATAGCTAAATACACACGACTGGAGAGAGGTCATAGATCCCAGAGAAAACTGTATGTATGTCATATCCCAGGCCTCTGGGACCTTGCTCATATGCACTTGCAGCAATGGTGACAGCATGTACAAGACCCATGCCAACTCAATCAGACAAAAACCCAGCATAGAACGAGGGAAGTGGGCACCAGGCCCCAACCCTAGCCAAAGAACTATGGGCAACTGATTATTGCTGAGTGAGCAAGAGTTGGTCTTCTTTAAGAGAGTGACTGTAGACCCCAGTGAATGACCTTGCACAGGGATATCTGAGTACAAAAACTTGACTCAATAGACCTTAACATATATGACAGAATATATGAAATCTGGTGAGGAAGGCATTTTTGGGGGAGGGGGTCTAAATATGATTAAGATGTATTGTATGAAATGGACAAAAATTCAATAAAATGTACATTATGAATAAAAATAAGGACAATGAAATTTGATTTTTAAAGTTTACAATTCTTTTCTAATTAAAACTGTATTCTTTGGGATTTGATTCATTTAAAAAAATTAGTTGGAAACAGGAAAGAGATCAATAGTTAAAGCAAGAATTTTAGGGCAATAAAAACACTCTACATGACAGTGTAATCATAGATACATCTCATATGTTTTCTGGATATGCATCACCAAGAATGATTCTTAGTGTAAAGTATAGATTTTATGATATGTCCATGTAGGTTCATTAATTATAACAAACAGAAATCTGAGAGAAATATTGATAGTGGAGGTTTATAAACTCTTTGAAATAAGCTGTATATTTAAAATGGATGTTTTCTGGTCAAATTTGCTATAAACCTAGAACAAGTCCTTAAAGTATATAAGTAAAGGAGCATTAATATACTTACTCTCTATAGATGTGCTGCCTACTTCTCTGTGTCGATTATCTATTTCAGGCTTCTATTTCTTTTGCTGTTGACATTTTAAAAAGTATGATTCACAAGACGTAAATGATTAGGATATGGAATTGGAGTGAATTTCTGTGACTCTAAATCCTGTAACCCCGCTTTAAGGACATTCAAAGGGAATAAAACTCATTAAAGTTGCTACTGGACAAACAAGGTAAGGGGCAGTGCTGAAAGCTAGCCAAAACACAACACAAATAAGCCACCAGTATTTATAAAGATGCTACTGAATAATCAAAGTAAATTTATTTCTCCATTAAGGATAATAAAAGAGAAACATTAACTCTCATATTATGAAAACAGTAGTAAAATAC
Organism: Eospalax fontanierii; assembly: GCA_035773235.1. Taxonomy (NCBI): domain Eukaryota; kingdom Metazoa; phylum Chordata; class Mammalia; order Rodentia; family Spalacidae; genus Eospalax; species Eospalax fontanierii. The sequence goes on along the minus strand of CM069524.1, from coordinate 150,482,035 downwards.
AGTACACAGGAATGCCATTTGAATGTTAACAATATAAAAGTACAATAGCAAATGAAAACAGTTACTTTTAACCTTAAATACAAAGGTAAAGCAATTTAATAAGAAATTTTTGTTAGTATGAAAAATATATGTCCCATGTCTTTATTACATACTGTACAAAATAAAATATTGCACCTTTAAGTCATATAATAAATATATACAGAGTATTTTACAAATGATCTTTCTTTTAATTTAATAACTTCAACAATCAAATGTGATTGATGATTAACAACTCATGGGCTGGTGTGTTCTCTTTCCCTTTCCCCTGTCCAATCCCAACCACCAGACCCTCCACCTACAGTAGTGCTCATCCCAGTGTTGGTAAGGTTGAAGTTAGAACAAGAGACCTGTGCTCAGAATATGGCAGAGGGACTCAGCAAGCTCGTCCACAGACAAATCCAAAGCCAAAGTGCGCGGTCACATGTTGATCAGGAGTTAGGTCCAGCACAACCTGCCTCTGGAAAGGTTGCCCACCTGGAAGCTGTAGGCAGCATGCATACAAGAAGCCAGGACACCAAGTAAAAAAGCATGACTACTTTTGGGGTTGTGTAGCATCTAGAGCCATAAGTGATAAAATACCAGGGAAAAGTCCTTATAATCAAATCAGTTTTCCAAGTTAAAATTTAAAGCTAACCTTAACCTACTGCAGCAGCAAAATTTACTCCACTGTCACCAACATCAGCATTGGCCCCAATAGACCTAACCTTGTCCTAACCTACCCCTAACCTCACCTTAAAGCCACCTCTGGCCTTAGCCTTAAATTTTACTGTCTTTTTTACCTAACAGCGTCCTACCTCTAGTCCAAAACCCAAATCCTAACTCCAGCTCCCAATGCTAAAATCATAACTTCCAGTCTAATCCTAATTTACTGAAAAAGTCAACTCAAATTAAAACAATTATTTATTATAAACAATTATTTTCTACTATCATATTTCTTATTTAGATTACTTTCTTATAAATTTCCCCCAAATAAAAATCCTCAGGGCTACTACTATTTTGTGCATAAATTAGATCTAATAAGGCTTTGAGTTTCTGTTGGTGTGCAAGAGAATAGTAATTAGATAATTTCATTCACAGCTCTTAAAAGGAAGCTTTGAATAGACTTCAAAATCAGTAGAAAAGTTAGAAAAGTTGACTTCTCCTCTTCTTTGATTTTCAAAATGTCTCATTTGGTCACAGATAGGTTTCCATAATTGCGGTAATGGCAGCTATGTCCATGGATGCTCTTGGAACAAGAATAAGATGCTGTCTGCAATGAAAACCTTGGCTCAGTCGGTGTTACAAGCCTGTCCAGGGAGACTGTCTCTTTTTCACAAAAATAATCTTAAGGATCTATGAAAATGCCAAGAGTCTTTAAAATTCAAATACCGTATAAGCATGTTGAAACTCTACAACTTGAAAGAAGCCATCTGTTGCTGTATCTCCAAGTCTTCAGAATGGACTACTTTGTACTAGTCTACAAATCACAGCAGGTGATGACGTGCTCACTACCTGTGACTCTCTGATTACATGGACATGATAAGGTCCAAAGACCAAGGGCCTGGGTGCTAAGGTATTTTTTGTTAATACTAGAATACATCATTAATAGGAACTGGAATTAAAAACCAATCTTGAGGAAATTGAACCTTACGACATTTTAGCAGTACTAGTTTTGCATCAGTCTCATCTTGATCATGGAATCTGGAGTCTTTAAGCAAGACGTGTTTTTGAACCAGAGACATGGGGCATCGCAGCAGCATCACAACTCTACCAGAGGCTTACCCTTCTTGACACGACTGACAGCACCTTTGTTTGTAGAGAACCAGAGAGCACAAGTTAAGGTACTTTACGAACCTACAGTAGTGAGTTGTGTCTGTGCAGTCTCCTGCAAAAAAAGAAAAGGGTCCACATATCATTCAGTTCATTAGTGACTGAGTCAAATATTCATGTGATTTGATGAAAAGCTGTAACTTGAGACCACAGAATGAGAAGGAATGGCTGGGGCCACTGCTTTGCACTGAAGCCAGAGATACAGTGGGCTCACTTTTCAGCTTGGCTTTTTGTGGTACTATGGGAGCCCCATAGTCCCTTTGTCCCGTGCCTCTCCTCTCCGTGCTGAGGGGAGAGTTTACTTTTTGCTGGCCATGAACCCCCTGCATAATTAACGAAAGCTATAGATATGCTCCCTAGAAAAATGACATGCAATTGGACTTGCCATTTAATTTCAGGTCTGTGGCTCTCCAACACAATTTCATCAATTCAATCTTAGCAGGAATGAGCATGCAGAGACGCTGCCAGTGCTGTGAGACAGGCAGGAATCAGTGCTCCCGGCCCCTAGTGGCTCCTCCACTGCTTCCTCTCTAGAGAAGTTGAGGTTGCATCTACAGAAAGAAGCTAGTCTTCTAGTGTCCCAATTTACCACATCCATTCTGAATGAACCCTCTGATATGTGACATGGATGAGGTAGGCATGGCGGGGTCTGGGTTTGGACAAGGCTTCTTGGGAGGTGGTGGTACCTGAGAGGGGTACGTACTATCACAGGAAGGCCCAAGACAGTGCCTCCAGGAAGCTGGTTTTTTTTTCTGTACACAGTATCTGTCAGCCACAGGTTTGCAGCTCCCTGTGTGAATGCAGTTGACTTTGCGAGACTGGAAACCCCTGCCGCAAGCTGCTGTACAGGGTTTCCAGGGTCCTGCTTGCCAGCATGCCTCACAGGGCTCTGACGAGCAGTTCCTCCTAAAGGCAGGTCTGAAATGGGAAAAAAAAAAGAAATGTAAAACAGGAGAGACAGAGTGTCATTTCTTGCTGGCATCAAGTCTCTTTCCACTGGGAAACTGATTTGCACTCTCCAAGGTTAGCTAATCAAAATAATGTTACAGTCTGACCATAATAAATACAGTTAGCTTACTTCAGAATGTACACCATTTCCTAGCTGTTGAGAATGACTCCACAGTCCAACCTGCATCATCACCAGACATACTGGGAAGCTTGACACTCTGGAAACTGGCACAGATATTTGACAGAAGGAAGAAGAGAACTGTTCTTGAAAAGGTCAATAAACATATACTGAAGACTTTATGTTAAGCATATGGATATGAGGAAGTAGAATGGGTGAGGTGTACCATTAGTGCCAAAATGAGGTTCCGAAGTGTATGGTAGGAAGCAAAGGGTGGCTAAACGGCCACCATTCAAGGCCCGAGAGGCCCATGGTCTCTGTGAGAAGCTAATGTGAATGCTTACACTCAAGCGTATGCAGGAAAAATCAATGGGACATGGAAATATCAAGAAGGAATTATTACCACCAAGAATGGCTTTCCTCCTCCATGGGCAGAAGACACAAGGTCTCTAGGTTTTAGACTTTTCTATCTAAAATTGGAGACATGAGCTGGGCCTGATGGCACAAGCCTCTAACCCCAGCTTTTTAGAAGTCTAAGGTAGGATAACTAAAAACTCAAGGCCTGTCTCAGCTATTGTAAGGGTTCAAGGCCATCCTAAGCAATTTAGTAAGAATTTATCTCAAAATAAAAATTTAAAAATACAAAAAAATAAGGCCTAGGGATCCAACTCAGAGGTAGAGCACTTGCTTAGCACGCACAAATCCAATCCCCAGTACTGCATTTAGTAAATAAATAAATAAGTAATTTGAGACATGATCCCTGCTTATATGCCATACAATCTAGAATAACAACATTCCCCACTGCTAGAGGCCCAGAATCCCTCCCGAGATGTGATCTGACAAAGAAAGCATGGTCAAGAGGCCGTATGTTCTCAATGACTTCCAGCATTAAATCAATGCACACACAAGAACTGACTGTCCCACTAAGCTGGAACTAATCAATTTAAGCAAAGAATAGAGTTACCACAATGACCAGAATAAACCATTTCAAAATTGTTAGCAAGTCTTATTTTTTCTGTTTATAAGCCTGAACTCTTCTGATATAAGCAAGAATTCATATGTGAGCAATATTGTCTGCTGAAGAGAGTGTGCTTGTATTCACCTTCAGGCTACATGCAGAATCATCACTAGCAGTTACCAAAGACCATTTGTCTGGGAAGTGGGATCCATCCTGCCTCCAAGACAGAAAAGAAACCCAATGATTTCTGATGTTTGGAAAGATAAAGACTCTGGAGGACAGATCTACCTTAGTAGATTCACTCTGAAGATTTGTCCTTGTTTGCCAGGACATCTGCAAGGTAGGAGAAAGTTTCTCCATCCCCAAAGACAACTGGAAGAGGGTCTTCACCTGAGGGACTTCAGGAGTTGTCTTTCTCTTGGAAATGTGGAAGATGCTGGAATAAGACATGTAAACCTGAAGCGTGGAGCAGCAATGTCTGCCAGCTGGGCCAAAGAGGCCGAAGACTTTTTAGAAAGAGCTCATAATAAAGCAGAAACAGGCAAGCCCATAGAGGTGAACAAATAAAAACAAAGCAGTAAGTTTCTATTTTTCAGTTACAGTCCTTCCTGGATTTTCCTGCAGTCCCCATGGAGTCTCTGGTACAGTTCTGTAACCACACTACAGGTTATAAAGGGATGCAAATCTTCTCAGGAATGGTGAAACACCACTGGAAATGTAAGGAAATGGAGAAACGTGGTAACTTGAACTTCTCAGAGTGGGAAGCAATACCTGGATTAGCCAGTAGGCGGAGACACCTTCAAGGGGTTTACCTAAAAGGTGGTACTGCCCTACCAAACTGGTTATGAGGTTTAGGGACGGGGAGCAAGAGAAGATTGTTAATTGCTATTGTTTTCCCCAGTGGGTACAAATTTTAAAGTCCAAAAGTGAAGTCACGTTGTCCAATAGAACAGATTGAATACTCCCCAGCCTGCTCCCTCTGCAGAGATCAGCTTCTTAGAGGGAAAAAAAAAAAAAAAAAAAGTTGAACAAATATGCAAACAATGTATTTCAACCAGTAAATTGATGTTCACAAGTGGAAGGTGATCTTATTAAAATGGCTTTTGCCTTTTTTGCAGAAATCATTCCAAGTTGACTTTTGCTGTTTCCAGCCTAATAGGCCTTAACTAATATAACCATTTCATCTGCTTTGATGGAAAGCAAGACCTTCCTAAATACAAAGGATGAGAGACCCAGGGTCTGTTGACCATCACACAGACTGAAGTCCAGCCACCTTTTAAAACAGAAAAACAAATGAAGACCAAAGTTGGTCCAGCTGAGGGCATAATTTCTTCAGATCAGGGATAGAAGGACTTGGAACAAGGATACCTGAGCCAGATGGACACAGTCTGGACACAAACACTTAACACAGTTGGGGCTTATATGCTTTTCTTCATAAAATAATGTGGAATTGGCAGTAGAAACCCTGAAGAGATCGTTCTAGTAGCTTTTCTCAATTTCTCATTCCACTCCTGCTTCAAACGACACCTTTTATGATCACTCAGGTGGAGCTGCTGATTCTGGGGATAGGAGAGCCCAAGCCTACCTAGCTAGTTGTCAGAGGTAGACAGAAATTGACAACTTTAAAAATATGTAGGCTGTCAGAGAGTCTCCTGAAGAAATTCCCCAGGCTACTCTGACTCCTGGACATTGGAAATCATCACTTTGAAGAATGAGCTTTCTGTATTCTCAGCACATCCTTAGGTCTCTTATGTTCTCATGTTTCTTCTTGTCGTAAGTCTGGGTTAGTTTATCTCCAACAATTCCCAGGCCCTCTAAAATGCTTCTTGGTGGAGGCCACACATCCTAAGCATTCCCCAGGGGCTAGCGAAGGCACCAGTAGACAGCTTTCCCACCACTGATTCTCTATTCCAGTCCCCAAAGTTATATCCCATAAAATACTCTTTCACACATATTAAGACTCTACTGCGGCCCCTGGGGGTACTTCTTCTCCAGCCCACTGCTCCCTTCTAAGCATTTTGAAGGAAGATCTAAAGCTACACACACCTTCAGTAAATCCACAGACAGCAAGCATACCAAACCAGCAAATGCCTTTTGGGAAAAATGAGGTTATAAAGCTACAGAAGAAGCCCTCAGCCACTCTCTCCAGTAATCAGCTTAGTCCCCTGTCCATAAACCAAAAAACATATGCAGGAAAGTCACAGCCCAAAAGAAGAAAAGCAGGCTATGAAAATAGAACAGCCAACCCAGTTGGAAACAAACAAAGAAAGTGCAGGCAGCTTGCTGCCACATATAAGGCTTTTGGGTATTTCTATATTCAAAGCAAATCCACTTTCCTTTCACTTCCAGATTTTTTTGTCTAAAACCCTATTCAAGCAGATTCGGAATCTCCTGGTGGGTTATTCCATGCCATTATTTCTTCTTTTATGTTTTCTGCCTCTTGTTTTGGTGCTTTTGATTAGAACCTATAAGGCCTATTCAGGGAACTACTAGGATGGTGTACCTAGAACACAAATGTAGAGAATGTAAGAGAAAGATTTGGAGACAGCTGTGAAGACAGAATGAGGTGAGTGTGTAGCTACATTAAGGATCTTGGTCAGTCTTCTACCTAGGAGCTCAGAAATTATTTTAGAGAAAATTGGATGGTGGTTGTAGGACTGAGTTCACATTTGGAATCCTCACCTGAGTTGCACTGTGGAGACAAGGCTAGAAAGGAGCAGAGCGGATAGAGGGAAATCAACTGAATCGCTGGAGCGCTGGACCAGGCAAAAGATAATGGCACTTTGCCCAAGGATGGTGGTGAGAGAGATAAAGACAAGGAAGGTGATCAAGACTGAAGACACAGGGGCCCCAAAATGCATATACCAAGTTATCAGAAAGGAGCCCTATCAGATTGACAAAAAATGGAAAGACTGAAAACCTACATAATGTTGATGAAAAGTTAGATAACACATATTGTTGGCTTAAATATTTTGATGTTAATTCGGTAATATCCAAATAAGCATGCCTAGCAATTCACTTCCATTTCTAAATATCTCCTCTATAAACATGGAACTCTTTGAGCATAAAGATACATACATTCCAAGATGCTTACTGCAGCATCTGTACATAAAGCAAAGAAATTGAAACAATCAAAAGCTATCATCAAAGAAATAATGGAATATTAAATATCACACTTAAATAGGACAAATTCAGTGTGTGCTAACCTTAATATATTTTAAGTACAAAAAGTAAGTTTCAGGAAAAAATATATTTTTAAAGTAAAGGGTTCTACCCATATATGTGTTTGTACTATAAATATGTCTTTATGACAACAAAGGGAAACATCTGGGATGATGCACATCAGCCTGTGTGTGGTCTTTGATTTCTTAGCAATGTAGGAAACTAAGTCATCTGTAGAGAATGAGGACAGCTGCTCCAAACATTCTCTATTTGAGGAGAATGATTCTGGCTTGTAATCACATTGCAGGGAGAGGAAATACAGCTTACTGTCTGTTGCCAAATCTTACTGAAGGCTCAGAACAGTAACCCAGCCAATAATCAAGATCATACCACTTTCTTCAGCTGGACTTAGGATGTGGAGGAGGAAGTAAATAGTTAGACATGGAGCATCTTCTATGACCTGGACTGCTTAGGCGTTGATACTATGCTGACTAATTATAACTTTTGAACTGTAAGTTCATGTGGATGGCAACACACTGTTTTGCAGATTTAGGCAGTTAAGCAGTCCACATTAAGAGGATGATAAAAGAAAAGTCCCTGATGTTCCCTCTCACTTTCTTGTGGCTGGGATGCTATCCTCTAAAATGGTGGAGACAAGAGGGTAGGATGGGACTAGGCATCCAAGTAATCTCTGAGCAAAGGTCTATGCCACCACTTGCCTCCTCAGACTTCCATGCAAGCAAAAGAAACCCTTCTCCTGCATAAGCTCCTTGGCCTTGGAATTTAAAGTTTATTTTATTCTCTGATAAATCATTATGCCAATATTCTAATCAAAACAGCCTCTAAACAAGAATAAAGTCATTCACTGAAAATGCTCAGAAAATTTAATCTGTAAACCTAAATGAAAATTAGGCTTGAACAACTTTGTATATGCATGTTTTACACACACACACACATATATATATATGTGTATATATATACATATATATATATATATACATAGTCAGTGCTATCCTTCTTTTTCTTTAGAGTACTTTCTCTTTATGTTTAACATCTAATTACTGGCTACATTTCAGTATAATGAAGACTACAGAGGATGGCAATAAAGAAACCGTAATTGAATAGGAATTTTCAATTATGAGAAGTGACGGAATACAGGAATAATTCAGTTTTCAGGCAGTTTCTGGTTTCTGAAGGAGAGGGGTGCTGCATGCTGTACTGGGATGGGGTCAGTACCTCCTTCTGTCCTCACAGTCAGAGTCAGAGCTGTTGTGGCCACAAGCTGCGTAATGCTGCTGCATCCTCGGGGCACGGCCCATGCAATATCTAGCACACTAGAAGAGAAGTACAGAGCTATGTGAGCTGTGATACTTATGCACGCTGAATGTACTAAGATCTATACTGAGGTGGAGAGCTAGGGAGGACACGGTGAATCAGACGGGGTGAGATGACCGCTCTGCCGATAGACACCCTGCCATAAGATCAGGAACAGACATATTCTTCTCCCACTCTTTCTCCCCAGAAACCTGGACTACCTCAAGGGAGAAGGGAAAAGGATGGGGCAAATGCTGGTGTGATTGGGCTCAAGTCTGGAAATGATTATATTTAAAACCATAAGTGAATGCCAAGTTTGGATTTTCCTGCTCTTGGCAAAAATGGAGGCATGCGTGCTGAGGTGAGTTCAATGACAAGAAAAACAATTCACTTGATTTTCAGGTCTTAACATTTTACATAGTCATGATACCTATTAATTTTTCCTTATAATTATTTTCTGCATGGAAATGCCTTTCCCATCATGATAGTTCTGTTTATATTTTTACTCCTTCTACATTGAGCTCACTGATCACATCACATTTTGGTGGTGTAAGTCCTAAGTTTAGTCTGACTTTCCTTAATCTTAATTTTTCTCAATTAATTTATTTAATCAATTTCTTTCATACTATCTTTTCTTTTTTGAGTTAAGTTTTATTTAAGGCTATAATTCACCTTCCATGTAACTATTAATTTTTACAGTGCAATGATTTTCAGATACGCCACAGTACAATCAATTTTAGAACATTGTCATCATCCCTCAGAGAAACCCAATAACCTTCATGGTCATCTAATTCTTCCCACTGCCTCTTCTCTCAGGCCTAGACAATTGCAGGGCTACTCTGTGTTTTAGAGATCTACTAATCTAGACACAACAGATCAATGGGATCTTCTGTCTGTCTTCCTTCATTCACTCTAATGCTCTCAGGGTTTGTTCATGTTATAGACTGTGTCAGTCTTTCATCCCTTTTAGTGACTAAATGATATTCAGTGTACAAGGATACTGCAATCAGGTACTCAGCAGTTGCTCGCTCTTCTTGGTGATTGTGGATTACTTTGATCTGTGTTGTGTCCGCTGTGTGGTTACTATGAATAATTAGCCTCTGAACAAGCATATACGAATTTTTGTGTGGACTAGTGTTTTCATTGCTGTAGGTTATATATCTAGCAATGTAATTGCTGGGTCATAATGATGTGTATGTTTGACCCCTTGAGGACCTGGTAGATTATTTTCCAAAATGGCAGCACCACTTTACATTCATACCTATAGCATGTGAAGATTCTAGGTCCTCCACATCCTACCACTGTTTTTAAACTAATGTCACAGTAATGACTATGAAGTGGTATCTCATTGTAGTTTAAATTTTAATTTCCTTAGTAACTGATGATGAGTATATTTTTATGTTCCTTGGCTATTTGTACTTTTTAAATCAAGAAATGTCTATTTAGATCCTTCATTCATATTTTGAGTTATTTGCATTTTAATTATTGAGTTGTGGTTTTAATATGTATTTGAGATACAAGTTTCTTTTCATATATACAATATTTAAATATTTTTCTCCCATTCTGCATGTTGTCTGTTTTTTGATGATGTCATTTATAATATGAAAATTTTGTTCTTGTTTTTGCTTATACTTTTGGTGTTCTATGTAAGAAATTATTTCCTACAGTGTAAAGATTTGCTTACATTTTTTCTAAGAATATTATAGCTTTAGCTCTTAAATGTAAATCTTTAGTCCATTTCATGGTGTTTTAAAAAAAAAAATACATCTTGGAGAGTAGGGAGTCCAACTGCGTGCTTTTGTATGTGGATATCCAGGTGTTCTGCAGAGTCTATTAAAGTGTATTATTTGATTTTGTTATTGTTTTGGCCAATTACCTGCAAAGAAGCAATTTAAAGGAGGAGAGATTTATTTTGGCGCATTGTTCAGGGGATCCAGGCTGGTATGTTGGGACAGCATGGAAGCAAGAGGGGCTGCAGCTTTGGCAGCCAGAACTCGCTCATACTTCAGGGGATCAAGAAACAAAGAAATGGGGGATTCGAGCTCAGCTGGCTTTCTCCTTTTTCCTTTTGTTTTAAATCAGGGTTTCTTTAGGTAGCCTGGGATGGCCTGAAATTCACGGTTTAGCCTAGGCTTGCCTGGAACTTGTCACCCTACAGCCTCAACATCATGAGTATTAGGGTTACAACTGTGCCACTATGTCAGCTTACATATCATAAATTTATTAAAGACGGCATTTAGAATGTGGATTATTGTGTGGATGTCATTAGAGTTCTTTTTCCTCCTTTTGTTTCAAGGTACAAAGACTCAAATCTAGGACATCATGCATGCTGGTCAATCACTCTGCCACTGAGCCCCCAACGGTCTCCTTTTCTTAAAAGCTGTTCTGATTCCTACCCACAAATTCCTACCCTCTTTTGGAGCTTTGGTCACTGAGCCATGCATTCAAGGGAACTAAACTTGCTTCACTGCAGAACTGGAAGAGAACCGCACTATAACTTCCAAAGTGATCCTTTCTGGTCATGGATGAACATTCATTTTAGAAAGCAACCAGGTATTCTAAAAGTTTTAAAAGTTTATTAGTAACTGATGAGTAGCTGATTACAGACAGTACTGTCAATGTATGATGTTACCTGGCTCCCTGAGTCAATGACCTGTTGAACACATGGATGGACAGAGCACGGTTTTCTTCCCAGAGGCTGGTCTTTAGGGGCACATGCCCTCGGGGACACCACCTGCACAGTCCCATTGGCTTTTGTCTGCTTGCATGTCACTTGCCGACTGTGAAATCCTTCACCACAAGACACAGAGCACTCTGACCATACACTCGTGAACCACCTAGGAGCAAAAACTACAGGACCTTAGTAAGGACTGGTATAAAAACGTGGATTCCAATACTATGGCGGTGTCATGGGAGTCACATGTCTCTACTGGGCGGTGAAGCAGCACAGCTGTCACTGTACAGCTCCAGGGCACAGAGCTAGAGAAAGTGGGCAGAAATGTCAACTGGTTTCTTTCTTTCTTTATTTTTCCGTTTCCCCTCTCTCTCTCTCTCTATCTCTCTCTTTCTCTCTCTCTCTCTCTTTCTTTCCCCCTTACTCTATTCCCTAATTTCCTCCATCTTTGTCTTTCTTTCCTTCCTTTTATCATCCCTCCTTTTCTCTTTCTTTTCAGGGTCTTACTATGTGGCCCCAGCATAGCCTGGAACTCTTTGAGTAGCATAGGATGGCCTGGAACCCAGGATCTTCCTGCTTCTGCCTTCTCCCAAAAGCTGGATTTTAATTCATTGAAACCAAATAGAGAAATATAATTCTAAAACATTCATGTGCTGTGTCCTCTGAAAGATCACATGTTATTTAATTCTCGTATCAGCCCCATTACTGTAGGGAATTAACTATAGAAATTGGCTATAGTCTTACAACCAATTGTCCACAGAGCTGGAAGTAGATTTTAGATTTATCTGACCCTAAGGTTCATGATGTAATGATGAGAAGAGAGTACACTTGGAGATGGAAACCCTTGGAACACTGAATGTTTTGTCACTGAGGAAATCTAAGCTGCTGCTGGGAAACTGCAGAGGAGAAACATCTCTCCTGAGGTCTACTGACATCCAAGGGATTGCAGGTTTGGTCACTAAGTCCAACTGACACTCAGTATTTCTTTATAAAACCTTAGGCCATAAATTATAGTGGAGTTGGGATAGTTATAGTTTTGTTACCAGTAGAAATCATAGGTATGTTTGTATTATATTACAGTTGTGGCAGATATATCAAAATACAACTGGCATTCATCATTAAAAACTAAAATATAACCAGGCCTTGGTATTTACTATACTGTCAGAGAAACAAATCTATTACTGTCATTCATTCAAGAATGTTTCAAAAATATATTTCAGTATAATAGACTTCTCTTGTAATTAAATATATTGTATTTATTATTTTAAAACCTTATTCTGAGAAGACATATGTACTCTCCAGACTATCTGAGAAGTCATGGTGCAGAGATGTTAGGATTAAGGATCTGTGGATTGACATGACCTCTGGTTTCTACTAAGTATGGCAGTGTATAACTCTACTTGTTCTAGAAACATGCAAAACCTGGAGAATACTTAATAAGCAGCTTTGCTGATGATTTTCCCAAGGCTAATTCTCTCGATTTTGTGAAAATTAGAAACTGGCATGGACTAGCTTTCTCAGGACAGGTTTTCCTTAGTTACTGAAGCTTGAGCTTGATGTTTCTGAAAGATAACTCTTAGTGTGAGATATTTCCTTTAGAAATGACACTAGGGGCTAGAGAGATGTCTCGGTGGTTAAGGGCTTTTTCTGCTCTGATAGAGGACAAGAGGAGTTCAGTTCCCAGTACCCACATGACTTCTAAGAACAGTCTATAACTCCAATTCCAGGGGATCCAACACTTTATTCTGCCTCCTTGGACTGTACACAGGTGGTGCACTTAAACACATGCAGACAAAATGCTCATGCACATAAAATAAAACAAATAAAATATTTAAATAATAGAAATAACAGTTAGTACTAAAAGATAGGGCAGGTACTGAGCACGAAATTAACAGCCCTTTTAAGAACATACCTCAAGGCAACTATTGTGTTTTACAGGGTGACTTTGCCTCTCACTCTCTTCTGAGGCACAGGAAACTAGGTATATTGTGAGCACTTTCACAGGAAATGAAACTGTACGATTCCCCTATTTTCAATTTTTGAGAAAGAGTTCCTCTGTCATTTCAACTAGCTGGGAACTCACTATGTAGATCATCTCACCTCAGTCTCACAGAGATCCACCTACCTCTGCTTCTAGGTGCTAGGATTAAAGCTTTGTGCCACCACACAGGGCTTTGCTATTTTTTCTAAAGACTTATTTTATTTGTGTATGCATGCCACATGTGTGTGGGTGCCTGCAGAGACCAGAAGAGGGCATCAGATGCCATGGAGATGGAGTTAAAAGCAATTTTATGAGCTGACAGACATGGATGCTGGAAATGGAAATGTGGTCCTCTGCAAGAACAGAAAGCATCTTAACCCCTGGGCCATCTCTCCAGCCCCTGATTTCCCTATTTTTTAATAAAAATAATAGGGTTGTTTTAAAACTCTGCCTGCCTCACAGATTTGAACACAATAACACAAAAATATCTCTTTCTTTATTAGTGACTTTTTTTTTTTTACCATTTATTTGGGGGCCATTTGGTCAATTATCTGCTAGGCTCTCAGCCATTCAGTCATTCATTTCACATTAATGCTTTCTCTGAGTACAAACCTTGGGTACTGAGTGATTACAGTTCAAATTACTGTGTCTTTTAATATAAGCAAAAGCTAGATATACTGATAAGAGAGTGAGCACACCTACCTTGCCGGGCAATCTCGGATGTTACAGGACTGAAACCCAGCCAGTGGCTTCTGGAGGGGACCACAAAGGGCTTCACTCACTTCCTGCGCATTGGCCATTACACACCGGGGTCTCTGAAGGCGGACTCCTAAGGGGCCGCAGGTGGCAGAACAATGTGTCCAGTTACCAGGTTCCCAAAAAGGCTCTAGAGAAAGGAAATGAAATGTTACGACATCCCCAAATACGAAATGATGATGGGCTAGCGGTGACAGGGCCAAAGACCACCATGAGTTTCTCTGTGGTTAGCTGTCTGAGTTTCTTAGTAGCTTACACAGAGACAGGCACTGCACAGTACAAGGAAGTCTTTTAAATCTTACTTTCTCTTGACTATTGTACTTGCTGACCAGAACAGGCGGCGGCCAGAGTGGGGCCTTTGGACTATAGCCCAGGAGAGAGCCATTGCAAGCCAGTTAGATCCACTAGAAAAACCCCAGAGAGAGGGAGACGCTGAGCAGCGGGCGCTTCCCCAGCATTCTCCAAGCAGAGCCAACAGGACAGGCGGGAAGGCCTCTCCTGGGGATCTCTAATGCTGTCCGTTTCCCAAAAATGTATCAGGCGGAGAAATGGAAGATGATTTAGCAGGAGGAACGCGGACCAGGGATTAAACAGTAAGGTGAGATGCATTTGAGTTCCACCCTTGCTTTTCCATTAACGTTTAACCCAAACTTTACATCAGTCCTAAAACTGCATGAATGATTTGTTCTGGAGACATCTGGAAAGGTAAGAATGGGGGTTTCCTTCAGACAAGCAGAAGCTAACCACCTTCAGTAATCGCTGCTTTCTTATAACTCTTCCCTGCCTGCACTTGGTAAAAGATGAGGTAGGACACGATGCTGACAGGTTTGTGGATGGCCATAGAGAATGCCAGATCTCCCTGCAATAACTGGGAATAACTGATAGCAAGCAGCTGTGTCTACACACTCGCAGAGCAGAGTGATTTCTTTAACTTACTATTTTCCATTCTAATTTTGAGTTGTCTTAAATTGACACATGTCACCACGGGTAGAGCAGAACCATTAAATACATTTCCAGTTGGACCTTCAGATCATAGTCTACTTAAAAACAGTTTTTTAAAGATGGTAGTTTACCAAAAACCTCCCAGGAGAACAGGTAGTGAGTTAGGCACCTACAAGCAATTTTTCATTTATTCTTCCCAGTTATGTGGGAAACCAATGTTTTTATTTTCATTATACATGTGGAGATTGAATGATGCTAAGGAACTTGTCCAATGTTTAAAATCTGTTAGCTAGGAACCCACATGGGTCCACCTCCAATTCTCTTTTATACCACATGTCAAAAGGACACCTTGACAACTCATGGCAAGACATATGTATATTTCTTTTAAAATATGGGGCTTTTATTAAAGTATAATTCACATACAAAAATGCTCAGATATGCACTTTTATGAGTTTTCCAGTTGTATAAACATAACTATGATCCAAAGCAAGGCTCATAATATTTTAATACCCCTAAAGGTTCAATTTTGCCATTTTTCAATAAGCTCCTGTCCCCTCCCAGGCAGCCACATATTTATTTACCTATCAGTATATATTAGCTTTACTTCCTCCAGGGCATTCTGCCACATGTATTTTTTCCATTTGTTTCTTTTGCTCACTTAGTACACTACTGTGGAGATTCATATTATTGTGAATATTTTACTATTGAACAAAACATCATTTCTGATTTCATTTTTCTTTTTCCTGTTGATGGCTATCATGCATAAGACTGAACATTCATGTACAAATCTTTTTTGTGTGAACATGTTTCCATTCTGCTTGAATAAATACTTTTGAATGGAATTTCCAGGTCAAGGATAGGTATGTATTTAACTACAAGGTGTCAAATAATTTTCCAAAGTGCTCTTATCTTGCTATCTTACATGTTAAATAATGCATGGCAGTTTCAGCTGAAATTTGGAATTATCAGTGTTTTTAGTTTCAGCTTCTCTAGTAGGTGAGAAATTGTATCCAACAGTTTTGATCTACATTTTCTTAGTACCACCTTGTTGTATAGCAATTTCCTCTAAGATTGCTTAAGGTCCCAGAAATCCTAAAGGGAGGTTTCTTAAGTCCTTGAAACTGATCAGATGTACAAAGACCCTCCCTCTCCTAGGTATATAAGCAGTCCAGATTGCTGAGGGGACTCATCAGCTGTGCTGCTGAAGAGACACGCAGATCTGCCAAGCTGCCTGGAGAGACACTCTCTGATCTGTTGGATTGCCCAAGAGTGGTACAGTGAGCTCATGGTTTTCAGCTTTCATGAGCTGTCACCCAAGCTGGGGTGGACTTTCAGTGATGCAGATGTCTTTGAGTCATTTCTGCTCCTGTAAGTGACCCCTCACCGGTACTCTTGTAAGTAATCCCAATAAACTCTGCAGTTTAGCAAGTTGAACTTTGACATTATCCTTACTTTGATCTGTCATCCATTCTTTATTTGGGGTGAGCAGATGTTTTGTTCCGGTCTCCCCAGGAACAGTACCAATAACACCTGTATGCCACTTTTTGTGAAGTGTCTGTTGAGGGGATTTTTACAGTCTACTCTTTTGAAGTGGAGGTTGGTGTTCAATGTTAACTCAAAGGAGTTCTTTATGTTTTATATATAAATTCTTCATCAGAAATATATTCTTCTATGGGCAGGCTGAAATAGCTCAGCTGGGAGAGTGTAGACTGAAGAAATATGTCCTGCCAATATGTTTCCCAGTTGCATTTGAAAAGTAGATCGTGTCCTAGCATTCTCACTGTGCAGTCTGCATGAACTATCTGCTTTCTGAAAATGCTCCTTCCTCACACTGTTGCAACAAGAGCTCCATCTCATCACTAAGTCTGCTCATATATTTCCTCCACAGAAGGCCTTTCCTGACTATCTTCACTAAAGCGATTAGTGCCAAACACTATATGCCCCAATCACTCTAACTTCTTTCCTTCTTAGTACTTACCAAATATTTGTTTACTTATTTCTTGTCCATCTCTCCTACTGGAAGTCAAGTCCATAAATGCCATCCTATTCAACATGATACTAGAGCATGTTATATACTGGTCACTGGAGTAACATTGGCTAACCTAATAAAGCTTCTCTATGAACTGCTAGCCTGAGGCCTCAGTGAAGGACTGGTATATTGTATAGTGTGTACATAAGCATTTTAATGCATTTCTGAATATGTGTTTGTGGTCTGAGTACAAGGTGTTAGAATAATGTAAGTGATCTCAGTAGGCCAAGTGCTATCTACAGCAAAGGAAGGAGAATCACCTCGTGAAAATCTAATCTTTTCATTAAATTGCAGGGGTTCTCTTGATCCTCATGTCCATGGTACATGAAATTTCTTTATGTCTTCTCACATCCAAGTTTCTTTTATTGGAGGTCTTTCTTTCTCTTCAACAAATACCATGACTTACATGAAAACCTAACTGACATTTTGAAAAGGAAGTAGGGCTCCTTTGCAGTGATCCCATTGCACTTTGGCCATGTTTTTATCACAATACTTGTTACACTACTTCAGGATGACTGTTCACATGACTGTCTCCATTTCAGACTGCAAACTTCTCAAGCACTAACTATGGCATCCTGGATCACCGATCCTGGGAAGATCAAGCACTCAGCAAATACCACTGAATGTCAAATGAATAAAGAATTGCACACATAATAATGATGGCATCATATAAAAAAGAGAAGAAATGTATAACTATGTAAAATATCAGGGTCATTAGTAGAACATGGCTCAGTGTTGATTGGCAGCTCAACATTATTTCCCTGTCTATCCTCTCTCTTGCATCTCAGGAGGTAGGTTCTTAGAAACTATACATCAGGCTCCCCATCTACAGAGTGATGTTCTACATAATAAATTATGCAGCTGAGAAAAACTGCTAAGAATTTAAAACCCTGAGATGACATAGCTGTTACTGTTCTTGTAGAGCATGTGACTTAACAGTAGTGTCCGTCTGCATCACAACCCACTTTTGAGTGACAAGGAGTTGAGATCATGAGTCATAGTTTGACATTTTTATTGGTGTTTGTCTTTTCAGACAGGGTCTTCCTATAGCTCCAGCTGGCCTGGAACTCACTATACAGACCAGACTATCCTCGATCTCACAGAAATTCACTGGCTTCTGCCTTCCAAGTTCTGGGATTAAAAGAATATGCCACCACGCCAGGCCATCATCCATAGTTTTACTATGCTTTTCTGATTTTCTTAATCTCTACCTTATTACTCCCTTGACTTCCTGAAGAGGTTTATGAGCCTGGAACACCTAGAGTGGGTTCTTCTGATTAACTACTGATGTATCACAAAGTTGGTATGTACGGGAAATTTGTGTTTGTGTAAAGAGGAAAAAAATTGATTATGCAACTCTTAGCAGACTTTCTCTGAGTTGACTTTCGAAACTGGAAAATAGATATCTACATCATCACAAAAAAGGATGTGTATTAGGAATATGAGCTCTGTGAGCTGCCTCATTTCAACCAGGGCTGCAACATGGAAGAGGAGGGTTAAACTAGCGAAGACCAAGAACTGGGTAGATGCCCAGGAATTATTTTACATATAGGAAAATGAAAAACACAGAGGTCTTCTGGACACATCCTTTTCTTTATACATGTTCCACAAAGAGGAAATCTGGAAAAAGGGAAGATTCCAGACCTCGAGGCAGGGTTTCTCTTGTCGGGTCACTGCTGCGGGTTCTGATGTCTGCCTGGAGAACACGCCTTTTCTGTCCCTTACGAAATACACTCTTACTGCCTGGTCCTCTTCGCGCTGAGGAAACAAAATTCAATACATCTTACCAGTTAAAAACCATCGAAATCTCATTCCACTTGGAGTATTCTTAAAGACAGCTATTAGGAGGAAGTAAGCTTTATTTATTAGAATGCTTGTCCCTTGGATGCTCTGGCTTATACAGGTCTAGAGAGAGAGAGAGAGAGAGAGAGAGAGAGACAGAGACAGAGACAGAGACAGAGAGAGAGGTGTTATGGTGGGATCTTTATGGGTATTTAGGGTAGAATTATGCACTGTGATAACATGAGGTACCTATGCACATTTCCAAGGTCAGCCTAACTTACAAGATAGAAAAGAATAGAATCCTCACTATTCTAAAAGGGACTAGAGGAAGCAAACTGGTCAGATAGATCTCTTTCCCTGATATAGGAGCCTTGGGACAGGAGAATGAACCCTGTTCCACAGAGGGACTCATATGGTGAAGAGAGTAGTTTTTTAGGAAGGTTGTGAACTTGAACTTCAAGGCTGAAAGATAGTGGAGGAGTGCTGGGAACTGATTCCTCAAAGTTGAGTGACAGCTCTTCGAAAAAGGTTTGGAGTTGCTTGGCCTGAGGGGATTTTTGAACAGAGGAGGTGTACTGGGAAGAACTGAGCCAGTCACACAGATTTAGAAGTGTGGATGAGCAGGAGAGAGAAATTAGCCTGAGCCTTCACAGTGAGCACAGAAAACTCATTCCAGAACTGGAGCACTTTTCCAGACGAACTGCCAAAATTGTGTTCCAAGACTTCAGGTGACAGAGGAGGCTCACTGAGAAAAGTCACATCAAGGTTTTCTAGCTCCCTCCCTATCCATACTGAGAGTCCATGGCAGACCATGAGCGATGCTGAAAAAGGAGACTAATGTTAGGCTCTAGTACAATTCCCCTCTGACCTTCAAGCTTCCAAAATAAAAAACGACTGCCTCCCACCTTACACTATTCTAAATGCCATGAGAACTGATGAAAAAAGAAAGCACTTTAAGCAGAGCATGGTGAGCCACACCTGTTCTTCCAGCACTTCTAATGCTGAGGCAGGAGGATGAAAAGTTTGAGGCCAACCTCAACTATCTAGCAAGATCCTGTCTCAAAAATCCCCCATCTAAAAACCCAAAGTGAAAACATGCAGTGTTTGTATGAGAGCCATTCTAAATTCAGCCGGGGCACCTCCCATCTCTTCATGTCTCTGCACTCCTAAATGCCAGCAAGGAAGGCCATGAGGAAAGCTCTTCCACAGGAATCCTGTCAGCTCATACTAGTCCTTCCAGTGATTCGATTTCATTCATTCGTGAAGTACATATTTAACACTTACACCTGTGTTAGGTGCTGGAGATACAGAGAGGAATAATAAATGATCTCTGATGTCCATCTGATTGACTTCTGTGATTAACTCTCAACTGATTCCGAGCTCTGGAGGAAAAGAGGGTGATATTTGTTGAATCCTATAATCCCAGCAATTTACAGCTCATTTTGTGTTAAAGAGCTGGATGATCTCTAGATGTCATGCCCAAGAGGAAATGGAAACCAGGCTAACATCCTGTGTCTGGGGTTGGGAACTGAGAACACTGGCATGGCCTCCCCCTCCTAACACTGGCCCAAGTGTGAAATAGTCTAAACTTGATAGTCTGCTGTGTTTCATGCTGTATTGTTTCCTCAGAAGTGCAAAGAAAATATCAGACATGTTCTCTACCTTTGAGGTAATTTAGTTGAGGAAATAGAGCAAAGGAAGAAACAGTCAGAAAGCAATGTGTGTTAGGACTTAATCAGGTACTAAGTGGAGACTATATAAGGGGACTGGAGAGAGAGATGGCTTAGTGGTTAAGAGCACTGGCTGGTCTTGCAGAGGACATGGGTTTGATTCCCAGAACCCATTTGGCAGTAACAACTGCCCGTAACTCCAGGGATCTGATGCCCTATTCCAACCTCCGTGGGCATTGCACTACATGGATGCGCTTATATACATGCAAGCAATACATTCACACACATAAAATACTAAATAAAATATTTTAAGTAGAGACCATAAAAAATAGAGGTTTAGAAAATCAGAAGATTCATATAGGAAGTAGACATTAAGTGGGTCCTACTTGAAGCTGGTTAGTGCACTCTGTGGAAAGCAGTGAAGGGCATTTATTCCTAGGAATCTCCCAGAGGAAAGGGTATGGTATGTGTGTGTGTGTGTGTGTGTGTGTGTGTGTGTGTGTATATACATGTACCTATATATGTCTATGTGTGTGAGATCAGAAGGCCAGAAATCATCTTAACTAGGACAGAACTCAGTGCAGCACTCTTATAGGAGTCGAGAGTTAAGCAGATATAGAAAGAGAATATGAAAGGTCTTAATTCTGGGGAGAAAAGTTCATGTCCCTACATAGGCCCTTAAACAGAAGTGTGGCTGTGGAGTCACAACCTTCTGAGAGAAGAACCAGCATGACACGGTGTTAGAATCCAGTACATGTGTTTAAGTCGGAACTGATGGCAAGGGTGAAAACCACATAATACTCATTCCTTCCACTCCGACTCTAGCGTCAATAAAACCTTGCTCTGTTCTGTACACATTATAGGACAAGCATCAGGAACAATTAGAATTTGGCACTCACCCAGCAAGCGGAGCACAGATGTTGCCATTGATTTTCCAAGAGCATTGGTGGCTGTGCAAATGTAGGTTCCTTCATTCTCAAGGGAAACATTCTGCAACAACAGGGATCCATTGAAAAGCAAGGAAACATTGTCACTCAGAGATCCTCCTCTCTTCAACCAAGTTACATTAGGATGAGGGACACCTTTGGAACAAAAACAAATATGACAAAGGCAATTCCTTTAAGAACAGGGCCACAGAACCATGTGACAATTACCATTCAGTGTTTTGACCACAAGTCAGAAAAAGGAGTAATCATAGCTAATAGGAAAATGGCTGGTTTTGTTTCTATGGCTCCTCTATGGCATCTGTATGGGGAATCCTCTTTAAGCAAAGCTTTGTTGTATAGAGTGCCTTATCAGCTGATGCACTAAGTTAAGGGACAGGAGCTAATGAGAATACAATTGTTCTGTGCTGGAAAGAAAGGGGATTTTGAAGTTGGGCACAACAGAGGGAGAGTGGTTAGAGAGAAGAAGTTGGTGGTGTGGGGGTTAGTGGGGGCAGAGAGAGGAATTCCCATTACTGAGTTGTGGTTGTTTGAATATTGACGTTGACTGCTACTCAGAGGCTCAAGTATTTGAGCACTTTGCTCCCAGCGCTGTTTGGGGAGGTCACGGACATCTTTAGGAAGTGTAGCCTTGCTGGAGGAAGGATGTCACTGGGGGAAGGCTTTGAGAGGCCATAGCCTCGCTTTACTCCCAGTTCCCCTCTGCTTTGTGTTGGCTACTGAAGATGTCAGCCCTTGGCTCTCTGCCCCTGCCTGCCACTTGGGGCCATGCCTCTCCATCATGATAGACTCTGGAACCATAAGCTAAAATAAACTCTTTCTTCTATTAGCTGCCTTATCAGAGCAACAGAAAATGAACAAATACATGTGTGTCACCAGGAAGACTTCAGAAAACAAAAATACCTATTCTAGACCTTCATTTGCTGTGCACATACAACAGGAACATTCCTCCTGAGGAGGACTGTACACTCTTCAGAAAGACATATTTTCTTCACTACTGATTTTATAAAAGAAGATAATTTTAAAGAATAAAATGTTGAGTTTTGAGTCTAGGTTATTGTGGTATAGACTATCACAGAAGCCTGGACACAGGGGGATATAAAGAACTGAAAGAACTTCTGACCAACCCTGATAAGTCAGCATTTTGCTGGTTATGTATTTGAAACTCATAACAATCTCATTTGATTCTTAAGAGTGGGACTCGCTTCAGTGGATCCTGGGATCACAGCAGTAACTGGTTTGGAGGATGTCCTTTTCTCCCGAAGTGCTGTGATTAGAGAGGTCATGAAGACATAAATGGCTTTTTGTCAAACCAGAAATGTCACCAATTGTTATCATGACACGTGCAAGACATCTTATGTACAGATGCATGGTCCAAGAACATGGTGACATTTGAGTTCACTTAGAAATGCTCATGTGTACACATAGAAACCAAAGATTGATACTTGTACTGAAGCATTGCCTTAAAATTCAAGCTGGAGAAAAAGACTCAATTTTTGCTCAAGGAAGAGAAGATAGAACAGAAAAGACATTGTCTTGGGTGGGAGAGGAGGTGCTGCTTTCACTTTTAATTATTACTTTGCCAACCTTGGACATCACATTGGATTCCAGAAGGCTTAAGTGCGAAAGGAATATACAATGAGAGTAGGCTCATCATCATGTTTGTGTATAACATCTGAGGTCTTTAAAGTCTGAGCCTGAGCTGAGCCAGTGAAGGGGTTTTGCAGGTATCATTGAGGTTCTCTGGATGGGCTAGTGTCATCTTATGAGTCCTCATTTAGAGAGACAGAATATGTAGGAGGAAGAGACTTAATCTGCTGCTGATGACTTGGAAGTGAAGGAGGCATGGACCAGAGAATGCAGGTGGCCTCTAAAAGCTGGGAGTGGCCTCCTGTTAGAGTAACAAGAAAGTGGGAACTTCAGACCTGAAATGAACAGAAGCTGAATTTCAGCAGTAAATGGAAGGAGCTATATCCCCACAGCCTCCAGAAGGAATTCAGTCTCATCAACATCCTGCTCTTACTGTTGATACTGTGGATAGAGCTTTCAGCCCAGCCACATTCTACTGACTGACTTGTAGAACTGTAAGATAATAAATTAGTGGTTTTTTTCAGTTTCCAGATTTACAATAATTTGTTACAGCTGTAATTTAAAAAAGAATACAATGGTTGATGTTAAATTTGTTAGGGAAGCTAGGCTGGTCCTCAACAGTCAGGTGTTCCTTGTATGTGCATACATCTTTTTAGCCTCTTCTAAAAATATATTCACAGAAATGTCAAGCTTTTTCTAAGGTCATAATTGTCAAATACAGAAGCTGAGATTCATACCCACATAGTTAATTCAGAACATCTCTTAACCCAAAGGTTATAGTGTATTGCTAAGCATCTTGGGGTTGTTGGAGGGCTTGGTTGTTGTAGTGAACAAGATTATAATATACATATAAATAGTATGTATACAAATATATAGTAGTTGTTTATTGTTAACATTTAGAAAGTTATAAAATTTATTTATCTTATTTCCAATTATCTGAGTAGATGACTTATTTTAGATAGATTTTCATTTTTTTTTTAAAAATTATTATTTTTATTTTATGTGTAGGATTATATTGCCTGAATGTATGTAAGTACACTCATGTTGTGTAATGCCCACAGAGGTCAGAAAAGGACGTCAGATCCTCTGGAACTGGAGTTAGATGGTTGTTAGCCACCATGTGGGTGCTGGGAAGCAAAACCAGGTCTTCTTCAAGAACAATGTTCTTAACCACTGAGCCATCTCTCCAGCCACTCCACTGATTTTCTCATGTATTCTTAAAGGCAAATAGTTGTATAATTTATGGATGGTGATCATTTTATTTTTCCTCTCAAATAATTATGGTTCTGACATTTTTTTCTTATCTTATTGCATCAGTCGGTGTTTCCAGAGCAATGCTGAATCTCAACTTTAAATTAAATATTTGTATCTTCCCAATATTCATATATATAAACCTAATCCAAAATCCCCGAAGAGTAGGACAGGTGACAAATCCTTGAATGTTTAAGAATTTTCCCTCTTCCTTCCTTCAGTTGCTTCTTGTCAGATATTTTATCACAGCAGCAAGAAGACTAACTGACACACCCACCCTCGCCCATCTTCCTTCCCCTTATTGCACTTGCCCCCTTCCTCTTTTCAAACAGCACCCCTCTATTTCATGTAGTTTTTGAAAAAACAAATTCCAAACAGTCAAACAAAATCCAAACAGGAGAGATGTATAACTGGTCAAAGTGCTGAGAATAAGAGGCTGACTGCTTAGTCCTGAACAGGACATCTATATTAACCCACTGCCCACAAGGCTTAAGGAACACAGCGGAAGAGGAGGTGAAGAAAGTAAAAGCTGGAAGATGGGGGGAGTGCCATGAAATTCTGTCTTCTGGCGAGGACATGGCTATTGCAGTCATGAACTCACCATTGCTGTGGTTATTTGCACAAGACCTGCACAAGATCGATCCAGCCAGATATCGTAGCATAGGTGGGGCAGATGGTCTCCAGCTCCCACCCCTTACTGCAGTGCCACTAACAGCAGGTAGCTGCTGGGGGAGTGAGAATCATTCTTTATGGAGGATATGACCACTAAGGCACATTGGGGGCATATGAGAAAGTTGGAGTTGGGGAACAGGGGGTAGATATGATCATATTTCTTTGTATGCATGTATGAAATTTTCCAAAAATAAAACTTTCAAAACTAAATTCTATTTATGAGAAAAGTACATTTGTCTTTCTGAGTATGACTTATTTCACTTATGTGGTAGCTCCAGTTATAGCCATTTTCTGCAACTGTCATAACTTTGTTTTTCTTTATGACTAAAACTTCATTGTAAATGCATGTGCATGTATGTGTGCATGCCACATTTTTGCTATGCATTCATCCTTTGACTAACACCTAATCTGATTCTATGCGAATCAGAATATGAATAGTGTCTCAATAAACATGGATTTGAAGGTGTCTCTGTGCTATGCCAACTTAATATTTTTTCAAGTTTATACCCAAGATATGCATGTCATAGTAGTTCTATTTTTAGTTTTTTTGGAAACTTTCATACTGATCTCCATCATGGCTTCACTGATACTCTTACTGTGAGTATGTAAGAGTTCATTTACTCCCTGCATCCTTGCCAGAATTAGTTGTATTTAGTTATATTTTGATTGGGGTGGGATGGAATCTCAATGGGGTTTTAAGTTACATTTCCAGGTCAGTTCCAGATCAATTGTAAGTATTGTGTATGAAATATGTCATGTCTTCAGCAATCTAATAAACTCCTCTCTACTTTATAGTCCAGAGCAACAACACTATTTCAAATGCCTTTGATCTTTAGAATCAAGTTAACTGTCCTATTATTTCAAATAATTATATTAGGAAGGGCAAATCAGGTACCTGGAATTGTAACCTGAAGACCATAGAAGTAAAATTTCACTTTCCTAAAGATTTTAGAAATTCATGAAATGTTTAGAAATGGCAAGAATGTGGCAAGGATCTTCATATTAAATCATCTCTTGGGATCTCTTTCAGCTCTAAAATATGTATGAAATAAATTCATCCATCCACCCATCCTTTTACATACTTATACTATTAATTTTTATGATCCCCCCTCTATGATCCAAATCTTGTATAGCATTATTACTGCATTAATCTCAGGTCTTCCCAGAAGATTATGACCATAGTGCCTGGCAAAGACCAAACTAGTGAATATTTGTTGATATTTGCAAGAATGAATTAACTAGGAAATCCATTTGTTATGGAAAAACATATTCCACTCCAAAGATACCTCAGAATGACTTTTTTGTTTTTGGTAATTCATGCCAATGTTCTTTGCCAAATAAAGGAGGTAATAAAGTGCTGACTGTATTGTAAAATCTTCATAAACTTAGACACTGTTACTTTAGGATCTATGGTAATCTGACAAAGGTATAGACCAGGTAGGAAAGAAAAAAAAAACTCTTCAAATATTTGAGGGGAAATGTGCAAATCATTTTAGAAATCCCTTCAGATATTTCCTGGGAAGCCAGGTATGGTGGACTATGCCTGTAAGCACTGGAGAGATAGAGGCAGGAAGATTAGGAGTTCAAGGCCATTATCATGTGCATAGTCAGTATAAGGCCAGCCTGGGTTACATAAGATCCTATCTCAAAAAATCTAAACAAGCAAGCAAGCATTCAAGCAAATATTTCATGGGCCTTCACAACATATACATACAAAGTATGCCAGGGTCCGGTCTGTACGCACCTCTCACTCACAGATCTGAAATGCAAGGCTAAGGATGTGAGGGTTGGCATATGCATGCTGCACTCTAGGTGCCTGGTATTCATCTTACCAGATCTTACTGCTCAGCAGAATCAGAAACAACATTTTCAAAATGGGTCCTCTTTGCTCACTACTATTCTGACACCAGGCTACTTGTGAGCTGCTTTATGTTTCTCAGATACATCACTGGTGATAAGGATGCTGTAAATCCTTCTCGGACTACGCCTCCTCCTCCTATCACAGGCTTCGCCCTTGAGTCTCTTCAGCCAGCAGATCAGTTGTATCTAATGTGTGCCAATGCTGTTCTAGGTACTGGGATCTAAGTGTGGTTGGGGTGCTGGGATCTAAGTGTTGCTGGGAAGTTGAACATTGGTTTTCAGTAGGGTAAGGGAGAGTGAGATTCCTCCCAAATACCTTTCTTTTTCCACCATCTGATATGATGTGGGGTAAAGGCCTCTGATTCAGCACAAAGTCCTAGGCAAAAATCATCCAGAGTCACTCATCTCAGAAGTCCTAGAGCAGTGGCCTATGCACAGGAGGCTTGTTAAAGCACTATGAATCAAACAAATGAAAAGTGAAGGAAGTTGTCTGGTGCTCTATATTAGTAATTCCAGCTTTCTAAAGGGGATAAAGTCTTTTCCTTTAGAACATATTGGAAGGTTTGGACACTGTCTTTATAGGCAAGAACTATATAACAGAGAGAGAGGAATTTGGAATTCCTACTGTAATCCAAGTGATTGGTAAAGAGACGAAGATCAGGAGCAGGAACAGGCAGATGGTAAGACACCTTAGCCATGATCCCCAGATCTTCAACTTTGCTTCATACATTTTCCAAAATCTTTTTTAAAATTTATTTTTTTATTTTATGTGTATGAGTGTATTGCTTATGTGTATGTAATGTAATGTAACCTGTGTTATGCAATGCCCACAGAGGTCAGAAGAGGGTGTCAGGTCACCTGGAACTGAAGTTAGGGGCAGTTGTCACCCACCATGTGGGTGCTGGGAGCCGAACCTGGGTCCTCTGAAAGAGCAGTCAGTGCTCTTAACTGCTGAGCCATCTCTACTGTGCACACCTTCCAAATTCTTGATATTGATAAATGTCTTGTGTGGAAAGTAGTCTAGGAGCTGAGTTGTTCTTCCCACTGATGGAGGGTAAAAGAGAGTCTGGACAGTTTAAGGCAGGATCTAGGGACAAGGGGTCCAGGCCAGGGAAAGCCTGAAGTAGTCCCAGAAAGTAGGTCCAGGAGGTTTTAGAATGTCCAGACTCTGGAACTAGCAGGGATCAGAGACAAACACTTGAACTTGAGCCTCTTCTGATAAGGGGATAATCCTGAATTTGTGGCCCAGTGATAGTCTTCATATGTTAGGAACATCATAAAGCAAAACAACATGTGGTAAGTTTTTAGGTGTAAAAGGAGGAACAAAAGCCCCCATTGCTGAGGAAAGAAGCCAACGCAGGGACCCAACGCTTAGGAGCATCATTATACCAGCAAACGTTTTCAAAGGCCTGAAGGGATCAGGGAAAGTCAGACAGGACTCTTCACACCACTGCTCTCTGTGGTCTTTCAAAACTACAATGTTTGCTCTGTGGAAAGAGCTATAACATGTCAGGAACAGTTTAAACTTATTTATCTACCCTCAAAGATAGGCTATTTCCCACAAGACTTACAGCTCTGAAATATTCAACAATCTCTTTCCACAATGCTGAAATCGTTTTTGGAGGGCAAATGTTGTGGAAAAAAAGTTCAGATCTGCAGGGGCTGTGAAACATGTGCTGCAGTGATTCTGTACCTCTAGGGTGTCTTTAAAGTAGTCAGTGTTTAAAAACAAATTTCCTTCATCCTTGAAAGGCCCATGAAATATTCCACACTATAAAACCCTTGGCCTACACAGACTACTCTAAGATGCTGGCTCTTTATGCAAGCACATAGCATCCCTGCATGTTTTTGCGATTTGTTTGTTTCTTTCAACTACTCAACACTAACACAAAATCCTGTGGTTTCTCTCACAGTAGAAATGAAGGCTGAAACTACCATTAGGTACCACCAGAAGATCATGAAGAAATGATGCTGCCAATATATAAGGTAAGAGACATACTTGACACAGTATAGGCAGCTGCAAAGAAAGTGATTTGCTAGTAAAAGAAATGAACAAATAAGAGCTCATAGCTTTGGTGTCAGAGATAACACACTACAGTGAGTGCAGTAGCATTCTTGACTGTAGGCTCAGCTAGGCAGCAGGAGAAGTCTGAAGAACGTCATTCTCTAGTTAACTGCTTTTCTCTAGTTAAGACTTTTCTCTCGTTTGTTGATGAAGGCCTATCCATTGCTGAGGCCACATCCAGAACTCCAAATATAAAGCTATCTCTGACTTTTGACATCTGCAGAGTCTCTTGAACAGCGGTTGAAATACTTTTTTGTCTCTAGAAATGATGTTAGCAGACTGGCAGAGACAGTTTTCCTAGCAATTTGCTTTGAGGATTTAGAAATCAGTTGGATTATAGCATCTATTCCCCAGCTCTGAACTTAATGATCTGTCCTCAGAGTCTCCTAAAATGTTTCTTATGACATGGATGAGGGTGTCATCATGTCCTCTTCTGTGTATGGTCATGCCTGTCTCTTAATACACTGGGCTTCTGCTTCATTCTGTCTAACTGCCAGTCATATCCTAAGGAGAGTTGGATGCTGTTCTCTAGGGTCTCATGTATAGACTACAAAGTCTCTCAAGATCAAAGTTCTCCAGCAGGTCCTTAGATGCAGGAATTGGATGCAAAGTCAAGAGCTGATGCAAAGCAGACAGTGCTCACACTGGTACTATATCTGTGGCATGGTCCGCATGGCATTGTGCATCTCAAACTGGTGTGCACACATGGCTGCACATATGTGTAAGCCACTGATTCCTAGTATCTTTCTGGGGGGAAGAATTCCCACACAGTAGCTGAGAAGGTGAGAACAGTGGCTATCCTGAGGCTCAGCCTCATAAATAGCACTTTTGAAACCCATCCATCCAACATTGGGGTATGGATGTACAAACAGCTTTCATTCACCCCTTAAAAGCTGCATTTGGAAATAAAAGTTCTTGATCCTGCCACCTCAAACTCTGAAGAACCAAGTGTGGGGTGCTCCTGTACTGGGAGGACACCTCAAGGCTACTCTGACTCCTCCCCCTTTATTTAAAGTAGATGTTCTTGTTGTTCTGACCTGCTTTATTCATTCCCGCTGTTTCTGGGGAGTCCATTCTCTGAAGAAATGGGGAGTACAATTCCATTTTTCAAGCCCTATGACTTTGATTGTTCTTTCAGGAGAAAAACCCAAAAGCCTTTTCAGTGAACTAGCACTATTGTTGACAAGAATGAACTAGTCCTAGGGGCCTCTTGAGTCTCCACATCCCACATGAGGGAGAATGTCAAGTCTTCTCTGTGTCTGTGCTCTACCTGGGGGTTATTTGTTACTCTCTTGAACCACTCAGAAATTCTGCCTTAGACCTCTCCTTTAGCACTCTTCTCTGGTTAGAGCTCCTGTGTGGTTCCTATGCTGGTGTCTCAAACCCAGAATCTCCTTCACTGTCCAGTTTGTTTTGAGATAAACAAACAGGTTTAAATCATAGTGTATTCACTGATTAGGTATTGAAACAAGCAAAAAAAAAATTGCAAGTATCTGAACCTGTTTCCTTATAAGTCAAACACAGATAATATCTACTTCCAAAACTGTGCAAGCTGACGTACATTAGGTGCTTAAATTATTATTTTTATGAGTTTTGATGGTTTTTCATTATGTTCTTTCCTGATGTGCTATTTCTCCACACATACTCCTGTTTCTGCAGTATGGGTGCTGTTTATGCTAGACTCAGTCTGAAAATGGTCAAATCCTAGAATCAGCCTAGGGATACTTGTGTCCAAGTTCCTCAATTAATGGCACATCTCTTACATATCAGATATGTTTGCTCTGTCCTAGATAAATCAGAGCCTTGAGATCTTAATTCAGTGTCTTTATTGACTGCCAGGTTTTAGGCCAAATAATCTAATCAATAACCACTGCTACCCTGATTAAAATTCCTCATTGCTAATGAAATGAAGTCCACAGCCTAGCATGATTGTTAAAGGCCCTTACAATATAGGCTATCTATCTCCAAACCAGTATCTTTTCCATACTCCTCAACAGCTTCTGCTTGTGATTTTGTAAATAAGCCCCAACCTCTCATGTCTCTAGGTTTCTATACATTTCTTATTAAAATTACCTTCCTTTCTTCTATAAACCTTCTCTAACTCTCGAAAAGTCTTAACAAGTCTCTCTTTAATGTATCTGACAACACTTTATAAACACGCTATGTGACATCATCTCATAATTCGCTGTCTATATAACTGTGTAAATCAGATTTTATTGATTTATAAACACCAAGAGTTTTAGATTGAATCTAGAAGATTCCAAGATTGCTAAATGTATAGAAAATGGCACCTCTAACCCTCTATGACTGACTGAATATGGGGTTAAGAGAAGACAGGGGAATTCTGTGCCATATGCAGAACACAGTGGGAGGAAAATTTCTGAGTGGACGAAGACATTTTAAATAGACTATATTTCCCTCTGCAATTTTAGACATCTCAAGGATTGTAACTGATTTTTAAAATGATAACCAAAATACAGAAGAGAATATATATTTATAATTTATAGATCAAGAAAAATAAGTTAGCTTTAACAGAATATCGTCAAGAAGCAAAAGAGTCCATTCACAAAACATGAATAAGCAGAACATTCTCAATTTTTATTTTTAAGTCTGAAAATTATATGTAAAAATTTGTAGGTAATATATTTTGGAGAAAGATGGTCCCTCCTCTCCCCCTCCCTCCCTCCCTCCCTCCCTCCCTTCTTCCCTCCCTCCCTCCCTGCCTTCCTCCCTTCCTTCCTTCCTCCCTTCCTCCCTCCCTCCCTTCCTTCCTTCCTCCTTCCCTCCCTTCCTTCCTTCCTCTCTTCCTTCCTTCCTCCCTCCCTTCCTTCCTTCCTTCCTTCCTTCCTTCCTTCTTTCTTTCCTTCCTCCCTCCCTCCCTCCCTCCCTCCCTCCCTTCCTTCCTTCCTTCCTTCCTTCCTTCCTCCCTTCCTTCTTTTCCTTTTCTTCCCTTTCTTCTCCCACTCTCCTCTTCGCTCTCCTTCTCCATCTCCCTCTCTCTCATAATCAGGGGGAGATAGCACTTAAAGACATATGAGAATCACCATCACTAAATTCTTCCATACATAAAATAAACCAATAGGGGATAGGGGAAAATAGTTATTGGGGTGATAAGAGGTTACTATACAATCTTGCTTTACTAAAATATCTTCTCAATATCCTTTCCTGAAAGAAGCATTATTAAACCTAATAAAGACAGTTAATAATTCTCCAAGTTATAATCAGATTCTTAGGTATATTCCACAACACTGTTGGGCATTAAGTATGTAACTTCTACTTACTCTTTTGTAATTTATATTTTCTATCCTCTCATCAATGGTTAGCCATGAAAAATGACAGGAGTATGAGGTTTAAACCAGTAACACTTGTAAATTTAACAATCATGTATTTAATATTATATTATATACATTTTAATAAGCCATGAAGCTACAAAACCATGGAATACCCCATGACTTGGCAATTCTAATTTTGTTCAGCTGTTTTTAAGGAAAAATATTTCAAATGAAAAAGTTTATCTGTACAAAACTGTTTCTTGCATCGCTATATATAATGAAAAAGAAGTAGGAAGAGCTTAAGTTTCCAAAATTTTAAGTTTCCAAAATTAAGAGCATCATTTAATTAATCTATATTCACACAGTGACACACCCACATAGTCATTAAATCATACTTATGGTTTTTAAAATAACAAGGGTTTTTGACTTAAATATAGAGAAAAATTTACAGGGATTTCTAAGCTGAAATTTTTTTTTAAAGGTGGATTAGAAGCTTTACCATGTGACCCAATGAAGAGTCAGAATAAGAAAAATACAGACTCCATCCCAAAAACAGAAAGAGAAGAACTTTAGAAATTCCAGAGATAGTAATAAGAAATATGAAAATCACAGAGAAAAAGACAGGCAACACACTAAAAAGAAGCAAGCCAAGCTGAACATGGGCCCAGCTGTGCAGTCCCCAGCAGTGTAAGAGGAAGCAAAGTCTTATCCATAAGCAGTTAATTTATTCTTCTGTGAGTGGCACTGGAGACTGAGCCCTCAAGACAGGGATGCTCAGTAAGATCTCTAAAGGACACCAGAAGAGATATTCAGATCAGTAGATAAGAAAATCACAGCACAAAAGCACAAGAAACATTAAAGAGCAAAGAGCTTCACTGTTCAAAAGCTCAAACATGTGGACTACTGAATTCAAAACCACTGAAGCAGGTAAGATGCTCAATGGGGCTTTCAAAGTTTACTAATAAAAAAACCCCAAGTTTTACTAATAAAAATGACAAATTATTTCAAAGAGGATCTAAATTAGCAAGCAGATGAATTCAATCCAGGACAATGAGCAACAGGAGGAAAAGTTTCACAAAACAGAGAAGAAAATCAGCAGCGTGGAAGGAAAACTCAGCCGGGAAACTGAGATTTGAAAATATAAAATGTTGGAAATGAAACACAGAATCAATTAAAAAGCAAAGTGAAAAGGACCACAATAGACTCAGTGAAATGGACTATCAGAGATGAAGGACAAAAAGCTAACACCAATGCTCTATACTCTGTCCCACAAAACAAACGGAAGCAACTCCACCAAAATAATTCTGCAAATCCAGAGTTACTCTCATACCAAAACTGGAGCAGGGCAGAACAAAAGAAGAAATTAGGGACTAAACTATAGATTAAAAGATGAAATACAAATGACCAATTTTTAAAAAAGTATTCAACATCCTTAGTCAATGCGAACAACAATGAGGTGGAAAGATTGTAAGAGCCAGAGGCAGTGAATGACCACAAGGAATCAGTTTTCCAGACAGGTGGTCAGTTACTCATATGAACTCACAGCAACAGTGACAGCATGCACAAGTCCCATGCAAGCTCAAACCAGAAAAATGTTCCTTATTTTATATATATATATATATATATATATATATATATATATATATGGAGAGAGAGAGAGAAAGAGAGAGAGAGAGAGAGAATAGAGTACATTAAATTGGGTGAGGTGCAAAAAGGGGAGGTAGAAATAGGGGATCTTAATACCATCAAATTATACTGTATGAAAATACATTAAAAAAGAAAAAAATATTAAACATCCTTAGCCATCAAGGAAATGCAAATTAAAGCCATTTTAAGGTTCTATCTCTCCCTAACCTAACATCAACAAAACTACAAGTTCTGGCAAGGAGAAGGAAAGAAACCTTTATTCATGGCTAGTGGGAGTATAAACTGGTGCAGCCACTATGGAAATCAGTATGGAAGTTTAAAAAAATACTAAAAATAGAACTACCATATGACCTAGCTACACCACACACACACACACACACACACACACACACACACACACACATATATGTATATTATATATATGTGCATATATATATATATATATACACACACATACATACATATATATCAAGGACTCTAAGTCAATGTATCACAGAGATACTTGCACATCCATGTTTATTGCTGCCTAGTCACGATATCCAGGAAATGGAACCAGCCTAGATGGCCACTGGCAGAAAAAAGGGTAAGGAAAATGGAATCTTTTCAGCCTTTGAAAATGAAATCATGTAATTGACAGGGAAATGGATGGAAGTGGAGATCATTATGTTAAGTGAAATAAGCCAAATTCAAAAGGACAAACACAGTGTGTTTTCTGTTATATGCAGAATCTAGATTTAAATCTGCATGTGCATGTATCTCTCTCTTTCTCTCTCTGTGTGTCTGTCTGTGTCTGTGTCTGTGTCTTTGTCTGTGTCTGTATCTGTGTGTATGTAGGTCATGGAAGTAGAAAGGGGTCCATGAGATGGAAGGAATAGATCTTCGAGGGGAAGGAAAGGAAGAGAAGGTAATGGAAGACAAGTGACATGAAAGTAAGAAGGGATGATTATTTGGGGGAAAAGAGAACCCAGAAGATAGGATGCAGGGTGGATGGGAGGACAGTGAGGGACAGTAATGGATTATATCAAAGTACAATGATATATATGTGTGAAAGTGCCAAAATGAACTTTTTTTGTATGATAACTTAATTCTTTATTATCCAGATTATGGGTAGTTACTTCAGGATTATGTATGGTAAATTGTAATACGGTTTTTCTAATCCAGACAGATTGAGAGCCCTCTTTAAAAGAAATCACCCTGAGAGCTGATAGTCTTGCCTCTTAACTAGAAATAAACTAATTTCAACACTTAAAATAATTATATTGGTAAATTGTCATATACTGTTTGAGTTTTCAGCTTGTTGAGAACAAGCTGACTCTGGAGATGGGATTGGCCCTCCCACTTCAGGCTCAAGCCTGTTATCTCAAAATGTTCTCCAAGACTCTTATCCAGGCTCAGACTGGTTTAAAAAACAAAATATATGTCTACTCAAGGTTTATTCAAAAAATTTTGGGTTTTGCCCAAACTTTTTCTATATAGCACATACTAATTAAAAGTGTCAGATTGGTGCAACTAACCTTTTTGGGTGTTTAATAACCATATTTAAAAGCTTATACTAATCTGGTCAGAGGGATTTAAAGGGACAATTTTTTGTCTCTTGTCCTCCAAGGTCAACTAAGT
Source organism: Eospalax fontanierii (assembly GCA_035773235.1). Lineage (NCBI taxonomy): Eukaryota > Metazoa > Chordata > Mammalia > Rodentia > Spalacidae > Eospalax > Eospalax fontanierii. Next base: position 150,446,935 of record CM069524.1, on the reverse strand, counting down.
CCCAGGGGACTATGGTGCATCTCTTGAAATGTCCTGTACCTGTGGTGAGTGACCTGTCCTCTTGTTCAGGGAGTACATGGAGACCACACTATATACATTCAAACCAATGTCCAGTCTGCAAAGAGAGGAGGGTCAGCACAGGAAAACAAAATGTTTCCTTAATGCCTCCAAATGAAGCCACAGTCTAGCAGAACCTTCTGACATCTTAACATAGATGGAACTGGTAAAAGAAAAGCCTAGGGAGCCAGAGACTCCTCCAAAGCCCATGTGACCCCTGAGGACCAGCTCCTCAGCTTATCCTAAGAAAATTAAATTGGTTTATTTGGGTCAACTACATGGTTGTAAACACCCAACAGGAAAGTATAAGCAAAGATTAAAGTGATTAGTATGCTACTTTAAGACTGTACTTCCCAGACATTAGGTTTAAGTTCATAAAAGATGTTATTTGTACAATTTCTCGCTAATGATTTTGTTCTTAACAAAAAAAGTACTGCAAACTTCAAATCTTGGCCTATTTCAACACTGCAATGTCTAAGGAAGACAAGCCCATTATTGTTGTAACCTAAAAATTAAATAATGGCTAATTTCTTTTCTCTTCCTGTCTAAAAGATATTTGAGAGGGAACTTACACTGATTTTAACCATTACAACAGCTATCACAGTGCCTGAAAACAAATCCTGATTTCATTACTCCCAAGTCCAGCCTTGGCAGCCAGAAGAACATAAAGAGGAACCCAATAGATGGATGCTTTTGAAAGCCCTCATCAAAACATTCTAATGGAGTTTAATTTGGACATTTAAAATTTACCCTATTCTGATTTTTTCTGGCTTTCTGTCTTGAAATTCTAATGCTAACTACTCTTGCCTTTCCTTCTTCACATCTCCCAGGCACCAGTCAAGGACTTTCTTTTCTTCCTAGAGCTAGCAGTTACACGATTTTGAGGTCTTTAGATAGACCCACTGAAGGGGTATCCTAATTACCACAACCTGTGCCCTTATTCAGCATGGAATAAGCCAACATGGTCAGTGCCCCAATTCCCTATTGACAATTAAGATGGCCTCTTCAGAGGATGGTGTAATAAAAGTAAATAAATAAACTAGACAATTTAGAGTTTTTTTAAAAAAAGTAAACAGTTTCTTTCTTGGCTAAAAGCCAAAAAAATCCTTGTAACTTTTAATAGCAAATTCTGTACAAAAGGCCAAGAATGACAAAAGTATTTGGGAGCTCTTATCCAATCCCTCAAAGATTTTAGGGTTACTTCTCCAAAGGGGTTGTGTTAGAGTGGTAAATAGCCCCAGAAAATTAACTGGGATAGACTAAACCATCCCCACCATTCCAGTTTCACTAGTGAATCATTTGGTCATGGGACCACCCCTAGGGATGCAAATTCACCTTAAGTTATGCTAAATAGATGGGTGGAATACCTAGTGTGTTAATGAGGTAGTGAGTTTTCCCTGCCTGCAACCCTAACTCCTGGTGCTATGCTCTCTAATTCTCAATCCAGAGGGTGCAGTCACTGGCCCAGTTAAATAAAGCTGGCTGATTTGGAACATCTGAATGTGAGTGGTCCTTTCCAGGGGCCTTAATGCCATCACATTAGAAACCAGAGAGGAACCTGGCACACAGCAAAACCCCTAGAGCAAGGACTTATATCAGCTACATCTCTGATGAACTTAAGGAATATGATTCACAAACAACACAATACACATAGATCAGAAAATTATAGGGCATGGCTGCCAAGAATGACCTGAGTTTGATCCCTGGGATTCACCTGGTAGACAGAGAGACCTGACTCCTACAGTTGTCCTCTGACTTCCACATGTGTGCTGTGGCATGTGCCTGCCTCGCCAAATAAAAATATCCGAAAATCGTAAACAGTGCTAATGCTATGTGCTAACATGAAAAAAAAGTACACATTAACAATTAGTACTTACTGCCTTTTTACTCAGTTGAGCAAAGGAGATTTCTTCTTGCACTAGAAGGTGGCAGAGGGGTGGAAGTTCATTCCCCAATACCCCACATTTAGAAGGAAGCATTGTTAGAACAGCAAGTAAGACAAATAACCCTTTCAATGTAGAATGTTTAACCTTCAGAAATACGCAGAATTTTTTAGTTCTGTTATTTAATAGAATGATTAGAAATATCTCTAAAGGTGAGAGATAAACACTATTGATAGTTAATACCACACGAACTGTATAAAACATATTGGCTATAACAAAGAATTATGAATTTATCTCAAAGTTATAGATATTTGCTTTGGGATCCACCAAAAACAGGGTAATTATAGTTAGTGGAAAACATTTTAAGAGAAAGTTAACTAATTTTTAAAACATTATATATATCATTGATTTACAAAATTTCTATAACATGAAAATGTACTATATAAGGAAGCATTTGATTTATGAATTATATAAGTACTCATCTATAAAAGACTGGATTAGATAACAACCCAAGCTTCTTCTATATTATTGCATATTTCCTGTTTTAGAGTTGGTGATAAGACAGACACATGGTTCATCATGGCTGTACACTAGCTGATCACAGAACTGTCTCTAAAACCTGTTTTCTGACTTTTCAAGAGCTACACTATCTGCCTTCAAAGAGACAACTCTCCACAGAAAGCCAAGCAGACTGTGGCTTCTCCCCATGAGAAAACATGAAGTTTACTACTCGGTTGTTGAAAATGGCACATAAATCAAAATGATAGTGGTACCACCAATGATTTATTTTGAAAAAGAAAGAATCCCTAAGGGTTCCTGGAGACTGAGTGCATAGGCATGACTGCCAGGCAAAGAAAGGCCAAATGGGGCCATATCGAGAAACGGTGAATGGTGGGAAAAGATGAACACTCCCAATGCTGAGCTTTATTAAGAAGGAGGAGCGGGGGAAGGGGGAGGAAGAGGAGAAGGAGGTGATAGCCACTTAGGGCTGTCTACCAACAGTTCAACAGCACAAGGCAGGAAGCATTCCTGGGTAGTAAAGGGTCAGACAGCCCATGTTCCGACTGGGCCTGGATAAGAGACCAGATGTGAGCCAAGTTTAATGGTCTTTGCTGGAAAGCTTGCTTGCAAAAACAATTTCCCTTGAATCTAGTCCTTGCCTTAGGACAGCAAAAGACAGGTCACAAGCAACCCCTCCCCCACCACAAAGCCTGATGTGAAATGATTGGGAACTTTGAAATTTAGAAGCAATATTAAAAGTTAAAAGTTGAAGTGTCTCTTAATAGAAGTCAGATCTATTTTTCAGAATTCTCTACAGGTGGAGAACTATAGAAACTTGAGACATTTGTGGCTTGGCACCTAACGGGTTTGGTTCTGCTTTTCTCCTTGTCTGGGTTAGGGAAGTTGGCCTGTTCTGTGATAGTTGGCGCATTTTGCCAGAAAATTCCCATATTTGTAGGTGGAGCCAGCTGGGAAGCTGAGAGATTTGTCAAAAGTCTACATGGGCCAAACACTGCAGGGACTTCTAAAGGGTGAAAAATGAATACCTTGGAGGTTAGCAAATTTCCACTGAGTGGAGCCAAAGGTGCGCTGTGGAAGCAGGGTTACATCAGTGATCACTAGGGGAAGGGGCGCTGGAAGCAGGGCGGGTGCCACCCGGGGTCTTCCATGATGCCTTTTGCTACAGGGCGGCAGCAAAGGCTCCTGCAGTCACACAGGTACTCTGCAACTCCTTCCTCTGGATGGAACCATTCCCTCCCTCAGCGGGAGGGGCGGCATACACTGCTCAGGAAGTTCACAGAACTTACAAGACTCAGAAGCTCAGAATGTTAAAAGACTCAGGGGCCCCTCCCCAGGGTTATATAAGCAGTCAGCAGTGGCTGGGGAAGAGGAGACTCTGACAGAGATATCTACAAGCTGTGCAGGGATTCCAGGGATGCAGCTTTGTGAGTTGTCCCCCCTGCAGGGCGGATGTAGCTGCCTTTGAGTCTCCATGCTCCTCTTAGTGACTCTGGTAAACTTATTGGTTCACCATACTTTTCTTTTGTCTGTGGTTGGTGTCCTAGACGGCACAAATACACAATATTCATGTCTCCTCATGAAAAGTCATGTAACATCTAGGTTACCTGGATCCCATCCCAGACCACAGCCATCTAACATGGCTCTAACTACAGGTGTCTGATTAGTTCTTAGAAATTGGGGAATACAGTTGTTTAAATAACTAAATCAATGCACAATAAATTAAGGGCATGTGCAGAGTTCACTTTAAAGTCATAGGTCTCAATTTTGAGTTCATAGACCTGCCTAAGGAAGTAATCTAAAGCCACTCACACAATGCTATCACTCTCCCATGTAGGTCAAATGTACATATGTGTAGAATACATTGTTTATCTATAGTCTGGGGATTCAAGAGCTCAGATTAAGACCTGAAAATACCTCTCATACCTCTCTAAGCTGGATATGGTGGTTCATGCCTTTAGTCACAGCACTTGGGAGGCAGAGGCATGTGGATCTCTGTGATCAACGCCAGCCTGGTCTACAGGTCTACATAGTGAGTTCTAGGTCAGCAGAGGCTACAGGGAGACCCTACCTCAAAAAGACAAAAAAGAAAAATGCCTGTCTTAGAGTAACAGAAAGCCCTATTTCAGGACAGGTCAGATTGGAAGTGGTACTTCTCTAGAAGAAAGAAGTGGTACTTCTCCTGGCCTCACATGAGCCAGGCCCAAGGTTCTACCTCTAGCATGGCAGAGAAATAATCTTTTAAAAAGGAGGTTTGCCTGCAGTCATGAACATAGCAGGAAGAGCCACTAAGGCACAGGCTGCTGGTGCTGACTCAAAGACAGTCTAGGATGGAGCCTGGAGAAGACGTTGACATTCCTACTCCTAAACATGGCTTTACCAAGTATAGCCTTGTATAGCAGGACAACATATCTAAGAATTTTCCACAAATCCTTTGTCTCAGACTCCACAGTCCCCTCACAACCACATGACCGACTGTTGTCCTTTCTTATCTATCTGTCCACATAGATGAGCATTCCAGTGTGCATGGAGGTCACAGTCAACACTGGAGACAAGTAAGGTAGTCTGTCTTAGACAACAGCCTGTGTGTGTGTGTGTGTGTGTGTGTGTGTGTGTGTGGACATGCTAGCATGTGGACACCCTAGTGTGTCTATGTGTACAGGCAGATACTTGTGCATGTGGAGGCTGGAGGTCAATATCAGGTACTTTCCTAAATTACTCTCCACCTTGTTTTTTTGAGACAGGGTCTCTCACTAAATCTAGAGTTCAAAGATTGGCTAGACTAACTGGCCAGCGAACTCCAAGGATCTGTGTTTCTCTGCCCATCACTCCATAGTGCAGGGGATATGGGGACTGGGTCTATCATAAAAGGTATTGAGCAAAGCCAAGCAACCCCGGATACCCTGAAGGGATGGTAGGAGTCTAGCCTGCTCTTCCTGATGTGATAACCTGGCCCCAGGAAGATACAAATCTTCTTTTCCCCCACAAAGATCACCTGAGACCAGAACCAGGTTTTTGGGTTTCGTTTCCTTATTCCTAATTTCCACGTCAGCCCTGCAACCTTCCCACCTTTACCTAAAGACCCTACCTTTAACTTTCCTGCCTCTGTAACAGTCAGAAGGGCTTCCCTATATAAACCTCTGCCTTGGATTTTATAACCAAACTACCCACCGATGCAGTATCCCGGGAACAACTCCTATCGCACTCTGAGCCACCTGAGGCCCTGTTCAATAGTCCTCCATTCTCTGGCATGGCTGGAGCACAACAGCCATGCTAGAGATGGAGACCCACTCACACTGGGGTTACAGAGGCATGCTGCTGCACACAACTTTTTTATGTGGGTGCTTTGGATCCAAACATAGGTCCTCGCACTTACAGGTCAAGCACTTTACCAACTGAGCCATCCTGCCAGCCTTGGCACTGATCTTATGAACTGGCATGAGCTCCTTTTTGAGGGTTAGCTTCATGGTGAGTGTGCTAGAAATCAGACTGCTGAGCTCATTGGGTTGATGTGCAGAACTCTAAAATGCCAGCTGTCAACTGCTGACAATTGGCTGTTCAAATACCCTCCCCTGGAAATGATAATACTCACCTTTTACAGGACAGCGGATTGTCACATTTGCTTGAAGGGCTGCCTCCACAGTGCCTCCCACCAGGACAGACAGATGGTTGTGTTCCGGTTTGGTGACATTTCTTTCAACAGACAAGATGACAGGTGCCTCTTAATTCAAAGGGAGCAGGAAACTGTGTTAGGGTTAGGCTTTTGCTCTTTGGTAAGTAAGCATGTTCTGCTCATTGAAAGCAGGGGACAGTGATAGTCTCTCTTTCCCTTGAGGTACACCACATGGACATGCACATATATAGCTAGAGGTCTCAGTGCAAGGATGGATGAATGAATGGATGAATAGATGGATAGATGGAGATATTTAAAGGCACACTGCAACAATCATAAATAAATTGAATATATTTTAGCTTCATAATAAAAATTAAGCATAATTTATCTTTGATAATTTCAAAATGAAGGAATTAATTCCAAATACATAAAGAAGCATGGCAGAGGAGGAGTAATATCTCCCACATACAGCCTTTGATGAGTCCATGCAGAACTAAAACCCTGGGACTGTGACCACCTGACATTTTATGGAAGGATGATGTGAGACGGGACAGCAGGTCTTCATCCATCTCATCATCCCTTGTTAGGTTTCATCCTGTGGAGAAGCCTCTGTGCAAAGAACAGGCCAAGGTTCTGCTCAGTACATTTGGTTCATATATGTACAAAGTGCCTTCTCACTGTGCTCTCTTTTCAGTACTAACAGGATTACAGATACTTTGTTGTTGATAATCACAAAGTTTGCCAGTGCAAAAGGTGATAGAAGCAGGCATTTGGATAATAATGTGGTTTCTAATGCACCCTGTATACAGTTTTTCTTTAGGGACCAGAGTCAGTCTGATATAGCAATTGCAGAATAAAATTAGAATTCAAGGTCATTCAAGCTGTACTGGAGAAAGACTGGGTGGGCAGGAGTCCACAATTCTTGTTGAGTCTCTTCTAACAACATGCATGTATGCTTGAGCAAAATCCTGCTGGTTTTTACTTGGAATCCCAGTAAAAGGATTGCAAGATCTCAAATCCATTATCTCACCCAAAACGTGTGGTTCACAGATGCCCCTTCTTACACTATTTAAATAAATTGTCTCCACTTATAACAGAAAAGCTATTACTATTCAAGGACTATCAACAGCTAAGACACTTACTTAAAATATTGTTTATACCTCTCTACACTGTAGAAATTATCAGTTTATGAAACTGAGATATTTCAGTAAGATTAGCACTATTTGGAAGAGAAGTTCAAATTTGGAATTTTAATTAATGTAAAACAAATGGAACTTGTTTTGAAAGAAATAATAAAAACATAGCTACAGAGACAAGAAGAATTCAAGGGCTTTCACTTCCTTAGATTTTTGACAATTAATGGGTTAATCTGTTAACTCAGGAAACATGCTTTGTCCATCTATGTGAGCTAAGATAATGGAAACACAGGAAAATAGCAGACATATTCCTGACCCCAAGAAGCTCATAGACTGGTGGGAGACACGATTACTACACAGAGTGGTGCACATTGAGACAGAAAGAGGCTTGTTTTACAGGGGTCTCTCAGAAACATGTGGAGGTTAGAGAAGGCAAAGTACCAGAGCAGACTGACAGAGCATGCCTCTACTGCAGCACTATTGCAGTGGTTGGTTTTCCTACTGTGATATTATTACACAAGCTTCTGAGGGGACAAGCCATGCTTCCTTCACCTGTTTTATCACCTATGCATAGTTAACACATGAGAGAATTATGACAGGTCAGCCACGTGTATGGGTAACTGCACATTTGTGAGGAGAGACTCTAGGAAGGTCATGTTAAGGGGTATAGAATGTTCCGCTATTTTCTGGAGTGTCTAGAGCAGTGGAAAACCATGCCAAGAAGAGAAAAGATAAGAGTCTTGCAGCTGGGAGGGTTTGGTTGTTGCAGCTCACTCTTGATTCATGAGGACCTCACATCAGCCCTTCCAGGAAGCTGAATTATTTTGGGATGGATTTAGAGCTGACTTAAGTTGGTGAACTCATCAAAAGAACTTCTTTTTACAACAGTTGCAGAGTTCCACAACTGGTCACATACAGAGAATATACATCTGAGAGATGCCCAGCTATAGGTTACATATCTGTAGTGGAACTTTACACCTAAGGTTCATGGAACATGGTGGAACAAGGGGGCGGGTAGAGAGAAAACTAGTGCACTCAACTCTCACTGGTGAAGCTTCCTCATACAACAGAGTGCAATGCACACAGAAGGCAGAACTGGCCAAGTTTTAGAGAATAAGAGACTGCAGAGTGTATGTTCCTGGATAGGACTCCTATACTAAACCTTACCCACCTATGGCTCAGGGACCATTGCAGAAGAGGGGTCAGAAAGACTGGAAGAGCCCGGGTTGGTCCATGAGCATAGGGAAACAGGCTTTCAGGCCACTGGAAACTTGCTAATGTGAACTTGCCGCAGTGGTGGCATCAAGCGCAAAACCCATGCCAGTTCAATCAGACCATCCCTGGAGTGGGATGAGGGAAATGGGCAGTGGGCTGGCCCTGGCCTAGGACTGCTGGGACTTACCACTGCTGAGTTAGAGAGAGATCTTCCTTAAGATCTCTAGACAGGCTGACTAGACTGTTGGGCCTCAAGGGCTGCTGCAGCTCCTCCGACCTGCCCTTTAAGGGCGGGTTTGCAGTTCCCCGTGGGGCCGACTGCAGCTGTCAGTTTGGGAGATGGAGGCGTGGCAGGCGCCGCCAACGATTGCCTTCTCCCAAGCTGCTGCCCTGGCCAACGCCCTCTCCCGGGGGCTGCCCCTGGCGATCCGCCCCCCCCACTCCTGAGCCCTTGAGGATCGCCCCCTCCCGGGCTGCTGACCTCTGTGCCAGGCCGGCCTCCCACCCCGCGGGGCCAACTGACCCCCCCGCCTCGGTCGGCCCCAACCTTCCCCCACTGACCCCTCCCCCCAGGACTACTCCCTCCTGGGCTGCAGCTGCCGAGTCTGTGGTGCTATGAGGCCACCAGGTAAAAATGGCGGCTGCTTTCCAGCACCCAGGCTGCAGTGTGGCTCAGCAGCTCCAGGCAGGACAGGACGCCGGCCAGCCCCCGCTCCAGGCCTCTCACAGGCTGCTGGGGGCCGGTGATGGTGGCGCACACCGGTAGGATAAGCTGATGGAGGCAGAGGCAGGAGGATCTGTGAGATCGAGGCCAGACTGCGCGACACTGACAGGTGTCCTCACATGACGCACTGGGGCTGAAGATTGACGGAGGATGATCGTGACTCAGCCTTAGTGCAGGCTTGCCACGGCCAGACTTCTAACGGTTTCCAACTGTCAAACCAACCACCAACCGTTTAGAATGCAGCTGTCAGAGCCTCACCCGAGTCTGACAGCCTATCAGAATGGACTTTGCCTGGCTGCAGATTATGTAACAAAGATCGATTGGTCCTTCACTCCCTTTTAGCCCCACCCCTACCCTATATAAGTTATTTTGTGACAGTTAATAAATGAGATCCTGCTAGACAGACTCCCGACTCAGCGGGTTTTTTTTTGTTTTTCTCCGGAGTGGAGAGGGGCCGGGTCGCGACACTCACCATCCGGCTCAGCCCCTGGAGGAGACCGGCTGGACCAGCTTCGCCAGCGCCCTACCTGCCGGCAATCCCGGCACTAGACTCCAGCGGATAAGCTTGCACCGATGGACATCTGGGTACAAATGCTTGGCCAGATAGCACTTAACACGTATGGCATAACACATGAGGTCCTCTGGGAAAGCGGGGGCTGGGTGGGGGAGGGGATCTAAATCTGATTAAGAACTGTTGTATGAAATGTAAAACAGCTCAATAAAATATTTTTTAAAAAGAATTTTGGTAGAGGATGGGTTTCTTATTCAGCACTTAAGTGACCACAGGCTGGGTCCTGACCCTCCTGCTGTCCCTGTGCCCATCTTGATCCACCTGAGTCATGAAGAACAGGAACCAGAGCAGCCAGCTGGGGAATGGCTCTCTTGTTTATTTTCAGTCCCAGTACATGAGTTTGCCTCAGGGAATTGCTGTCTACATCTTAACCAGTTAGAGATGCTCTTTTATAATAAAAGTACACTTTGCTATCAAAATGGCAATGTCCAGCTCCTATGAAGATGTATACCAGTGTAAAGTTACAACCCCAGGCGTGCTGCTGAGAGGAATAAGCCGACTTTAAAGCAGCATGATCCTCTTTCCCTGGCTGCTGGAACTTGCAACAAACAAGGCAAAACAAATATAACCAAGCAACCATACAAAGAAACAACAAAGGAAAAATCTATAATTTTCACACCACCAATTAACCTTCATCTCATTAATTCCCAATTCATTGAAAGTAAGTTTTAGAGCAACTATTTTCCAGAGTATCAGTGAAACCCAGGAACATGTTAAAAATACCAGGTGTCAGACTCATGGCAAACCTACTGAAGCAGAACTCAAGGGTAGAATCCAGCAGCAACTGATTTTAAACAAATCCCCTAGGTCTTGTTTAAAACTCAAGTTTTGGAGTTCTAGAGTTTCAGGTCAAAGACAAAGAAACAAATCCCCCGGACATTTTAGATCTAACCTCAGGCATTACCTGCATACAGCACAGATGAACTTTCTACATCTGAACCCAGGGAATTAGCTACAGAACATCCATATAGTCCTTGTTCTTTCCTTGTGGGATTCCGTATCTGTATCTTCCCAGTTCCATCCAAAATGATCCTGTAGAAGTTAAATGAAGATGTCTTCAAGTAACGCATGTAATTGCTGTCACATCACACCAGATCAGAGAATGTAGACTACAAAATTATTGGCTTTAGTCTAAACAAGGTGATCTTGTTTAGACCTCTGTCTATAGGAAGAAAGTTGTGTTGTTGGAAGGGTGGGGAAGCTTTTCTCTTGCCTTAGATTTAGGGTACCCTTAGAATAAGCTGGGGCTGGACATCCTGGTTTCCATCTTGCTTTACACAAAAATGGAGATTTCTGAAAGACTTGATACTTAATCTGTCGCACTTTTAAAAAGATGAACCAAGCTGAGCACAGTGGCATCTTTAAGCCCAGCGTTCCAACAGCAGAGGCAGGTAGATCTCTCTGTGAGTTGGAGGCCAGACTATCTACATAGTAAGTTCCAGGTCAGCTCATACTACAGGGAGACCCTGTAGTCTCAATAAGGGAAGGAAGGAAGGAAGGAAGGAAGGAAGGAAGGAAGGAAGGAAGGAAGGAAGGAAGGAAGGAAGGAGGGAAGGAAGGGAAGGAAGGAAGACCAAGTTAACAAATCATAGAGATACTTATACCTCGGTGATTAAGCACTGTTCATAAGAGCTAAGTTAAAGAGGCAACCTAGATATTTAACAACAGAGGAGTGGATAAGAAAAATAAAATTGGAAATATATACAATGTAATTTTTTTCAGCCCTAAGGAAACATGAGGTTATGTTGCTTGCAGGAAAAGTAATCCAACTGGAGACACTCATTCTGCTATGGGGAAATCATGATCTTCTCCTAGGGTTCTTTATCTCATTACTGAGAAAATTGAAGAATGGACTCAAATAGAAGCTCAAATACAATTTTATTAGATTTTAAAAGAAACTCCCCCAGGGCAAGCAAGGTGTAAATCTTTGCCCAGAGGAGGAGAGAGGAGAAGAAGGAACGAAGTCGTGACACTTCAGTTAAGCAGCCCTGGAGGCCAGGCACATGGTGGACAAGCAGCCCCTGGCAGGGAGCGGCTTTCAAAAGAGAGTGAGAAAGCCTAAAGTGTCAGTAAAAACACACTGAGCCTCTGACCAGCATCCAAAAGAAAGAGACAGCACAAACAAAAGCTGCACGTTCCGCAAACCTCATGGCAACCCAATGATGTCTTGTAGGGTCTGCGCTGGGGGAGAAGATGCTGGGAAGGAAAAGCCCAGCATCTCACTGAAGGATTACCATTTCTCCAGTGTGGCTTAGGCTGAGCCTGCACCCCAGCAGTAGTCCCTCCTTCCTCCAGGCTGGTCCCTTATTCAGGTGCTTGACATGTGCAACTAGAATGTTAGGTCTCCACCCAGGCCAGAGAGTCTATAGGAGTTTTCCCTTAATGAACCTTTATTACTGCTCTAACAATACTAAGTAAATTAAGCCAGTCTCAGGATGCCAAATATCTTATTTTTTTTCGCATTTGTTGTTCCTAAATTTCACATAGATACATAGAATCATATATGTATACATGACATGAAAGTAGAATTAAAACTGTCTCGGTAAACTGGGTGTTGTTGACATGTGCCTTTAAACTGCGAGATCAAAGCCAGCCCAGTCCACTTAGTGAGTTCCAGGCCAACTGAGGCTACAGGAAGACCCTGTCTCAAAAAACAAAGCCCAAACCAAGCCAAACCCAACCAAACCAAACCAAGTCCAACTAAAACAATGTAAACAAAACTGTCTAAGTAGACAAAGGAGACTAGCGAAAAGAGCAAGGGAGCAGTTGTAGGGAGGGTGGGTTTTGAGGAGGAATGTGCTCTCTCTATATACACATATATGGTCACAAAACTTGAAAATTCAATCAATCAAAACAATACAAAAGGGAAACCAACAGATCCGATAGTTTACTAGACTTTAGCTTCTCATTTTCTATATAAATCTTACTTAAACTGCAAGTGTGGGAATCCAGTGAGCTTTGGGCAGAATTGCTTCACAGTGGACTACTGTTTCATGACTACATTGTGAAGTGGCCAGCTGAGGTAACATTTTGTTGGATTTGGATTGTGCTGTTAAAAACTTAAAGATAGGCCTTGAAAAACTTGTTTGGAGGTTCTAGCAGGGAGGCACAGCTACTCATATATCCTTAACTGAATACCAGTCCGCCTCTACTGTGGAAGGTTGTTCTCTTTGAAATAGCACACAGCCTCAGGAGGGACACATGTGCAACACTGAGGGAGGAAAGGGACAGTGGACTAGCCAGGCAGATCAGCGGAATCAAGCCTGGTGATTAACAGAGTGACAGATGTTACAGCCAGATTGTAGTTAAAGCGGGTAGGGGACGAGAGCCAGGGCAGAGAAAGGAGCATGGGAAGGGATGAGTAACACTAAGGGCTTTAGAAAAGGCCATACGGAAGCCTACCAGTACAGAAGCTTCTTAAAGAATATACATATACATTGCAAAAAGGGATTAAAAGAAGTTGCCTTATAACAGAGGGACACTGACCCTTCAGGACATCGTAGGCTAACAAAATAAAACCTCAATTCAAGAATGGACTTTCTCTCTAGAAGCTGTTGATCAGGGGCCCCAAAGACTCCCAAACAATACTTGCTATTGCCCCTGCTCTTGGTTACCCACCATAACTTCATGATAAGATCCTATTGCTGCAAACACTGCATACATGAACAGGAGAACAAACAAGGCAAAATCAAGCTGCTGCTGACATCAAAGGTTCATCTCTACATTACGTCTGTATTGCTAGAAGGTGCTATGTATGCTACCTGAAAAGAAAATGAATAATTAACCTTGTGAAATCTTGCAAGCTACAACAACAGGTCTTGCAAGATATGCCCACTGGTGTGATGGTGGCACAAATATTATAGGAATAATCAACTATTTTCTAATTGGCTTTAAGATCTACTTCATAGGATGGAGCCCACACCTAACATTGATATCAGGTCTAGGAACCTGAGGCTAGACAGTCCACAGGCCATGAGGGAAAGCTTACTACAACTATTCTGCTAAATATAGTATTAAACTGATTCTAATGACATTGTGATACCCATAGATTAATGTATCTCTCAACTCTCACCAGAAATGCACCCTTATACAGCAGATGGTAATTAACACAAACAACCACAACTGTACAGTGTGCAGGGAACAAGAGTCTGAAGAGTGTTTAATCCTGAATAGGACACCTATATCAAACTTCTGGCTCCAAAGGCTCAGGGATCATTGCAGAAAAGGGAGTGGAATGATTGTAAGAGCCAGAGGAGGTGGATGACTCCAAAGAAACATTTTTCCAGACAGTTGATCAGTTACTCATATGAACTCACAATAGTGACAGCACGGACAAGTCTCGCCCAAGCTCAAGCCAGACAAAATCCCAGCATAGACATGGGGAAGTACGTAAAAATCCCCAGCCCTGCCTGAGGAACTACTGGCAGCTGATGGCCCCTGGGAGTGGGAGAGTTAGTCTTCTTTAGTGGCGAGACTCTTAGTAGGTTGACCCAGCTCCAGCGAATGACCCCCGTACCAAAGGGCATTTGGGGACACAAATTTGATTTCATTTATTTCTAATCCTAAAAAACTACAGGTAAACACCAATTTGAGAATCGTATTTAAACATATGCATCTTAAACTAACTAGTTATTGAGGTAAGTGAGAAAAATTCTTTATTCTGCTTTAGTTTGAATTTTATTTATTTTCAACAATTTGAATCTGCTTCTAGACCTCTATCAGTGGCCTATATCTCATTTATTTTATCAACACACTTCATAGACATTAGCACTATGGAACTCTGGCCTCCGAATACTGTGCTTCTCATGAACTGAGCTGGGACATTTCATTTCCATTCACTTGCCTTGGGTTCTAGTCTTAATAAAGTTCTGTTTCCAAGCCATTTCATGATTTCTTTTGTCACCCTGAGTGGCTATAGGCGTTGTTTACTTTTCGCAAGTGGTCGTCACCCTTTCTGGAAAACTCTAGCCTACCCTCTAAGTCCTGGATCCCAGAGAATTTCCCCTATAAAGTTTCCTCCAAAGCTCCTACAGATACCTTCTACCTCTCAGGGCTCCTTCTGCTCTGTTTTATATATTTATTTGATGAAATATCTCTCCCTCCCCATTAGACTGTGACCTTTTCAAAGGTAAGTGACATGGCAGCAGGCCTGTGCCAGAGCTCATAGTCTGTAGGGCTAGATGATCAAAATACACAATGTACATATACAGAAAGATCATAATGAAACACATTATATGGATAATTGATACACATGCTAATAAAATGAAAAAGAAGAAAGACCCTACTGAGGAAGAATAATTAAAAGAACACACACAAGTCAGAAAACATCCTGAAATGATTTCTTAAGTTTGTATGGCTTAGTAATTCTCAACTTTGTTTCCTGGGTCTACATTTAATAGCCCATGAGAAGTGAACGAGCCATGGAATCATGGAGCACACATGAACTTTCCAGTCCAGGTGGGGCCACCCACATCCTCGGCTAGAGAGCCAGCAGGTAAGTTCCTGAATGTATCTGACCTTGGCCAGACAGCACAACCTTACTTTGAAGTATTAACACATCTGACCTTTCTAGAGACAGCCTCCCTTAATGCCTTCCCCCGACCATAGCCTTCCCTTCTGGTTGAGCTTTCTTATTTGACTTGCACAAACCGCACTCTACAGTTCTATGGTTTCCTCTCTTTGGACACAGGCTCTCAGAAACATAATTCCATTCAATGAAAAGGATTTGGAATTCTGAAGAACATCTAAGTATGAGAACCATTGTTCCATAAAGGAAATTAAATCAATGGGGAAAGTTTCAGAGAAAACCAAAATACAAATGGGCCTTATTCTCTTAAAAATCAAAAGGAAAACTGTGACTAGACAGATGGAATTGCCCCACTGTTTAATGGCTGATCCTGCAGGATGCAGAAACACAGCTGAGTGGGACATAACACCCCCAAACATGGTTATCCTGTGAGCTTTCAAAGTCTCAGTCTCAGAAATTTTGATTAACTCCAGTCTGTCAAATTAAATGTCTTCTAATCAACTCCGCTCAACAACTGTTTCTTTCAACTCTACTATTTGCTCCACCGTATCACTGCGGTGCTTCTTGGCTGTAGGTCACAGAACCATTTTGGTTTTCTCAGCCTCTGTTTCCTGAAAAATTGTACAGTGAAATAGTTGAGTACATCAGGAGTCTTCAAAGGCCAGTCCGTGGACCCCATGTGTGAGTGAAATGACAACCATTTTCATAATAATCCTCAACCACATCTGCCTTGGTGGTGTTGGACAGTGAGGGAATACTGCTGGTGCATGGGCATGGAGCAGGTCATGGGCATGGAGCAGGTCATGGGCATGGAGCAGGTCATGGGCATGGAGCAGGTCATGGGCATGGAGCAGGTCATGGGCATGGAGCAGGTCATGGGCATGGAGCAGGTCATGGGCATGGAGCAGGTCATGGGCATGGAGCAGGTCATGGGCATGGAGCAGGTCATGGGCATGGAGCAGGTCATGGGCATGGAGCAGGTCATGGGCATGGAGCAGGTCATGGGCATGGAGCAGGTCATGGGCATGGAGCAGGTCATGGGCATGGAGCAGGTCATGGGCATGGAGCAGGTCATGGGCATGGAGCAGGTCATGGGCATGGAGCAGGTCATGGGCATGGAGCAGGTCATGGGCATGGAGCAGGTCATGGGCATGGAGCAGGTCATGGGCATGGAGCAGGTCATGGGCATGGAGCAGGTCATGGGCATGGAGCAGGTCATGGGCATGGAGCAGGTCATGGGCATGGAGCAGGTCATGGGCATGGAGCAGGTCATGGGCATGGAGCAGGTCATGGGCATGGAGCAGGTCATGGGCATGGAGCAGGTCATGGGCATGGAGCAGGTCATGGGCATGGAGCAGGTCATGGGCATGGAGCAAGGCATTGTTGTTTAGTACTAGCAGTCGTCATGCAGACAACCACATACTTGCAGTGAACACAAAATTGTCCTTTTCATTAACAAGTGTCAATGAAGAACTGACACTGGCTAGTTTTACTGAATCTCAGCTCTGGGTCATAAATATTTTCAACATCTGCATGACGGACAGGAAGCCTAGGCAAAGCTCACTGCAAGCTGAAGGGTGCTGGTGGGATTGAGTGCTGTCTAGCTAGCTGCTTTTGCCATGGAATGTGATTTTTATTTCAAAGAACGATCAGGAATCCTCACTATAAGCTCTTGGCTTGGGTGTTCAGGGCATGTGTACACAGACGTGTGCACTCACAGACACACAGAATGGACAAAGCTGGGTGACCAACATAAGGAAAACAATTGACAGCATTTGTTGCCTATGATAAAATTGAGTTTTCAAGAGAAATTTAGAATTTTGGAAAATTAGTATCAGCCATTATGAGCTTGACAGCTTCTCTAAAACTTAGAGAATTTACTGATGGTGATATTATAGGATGTGTATTTTATTGTATATTAATGAAACATTTTTACATTTGGAAGAGACACGTAACTCAGTGAGCCAATATATAATGCTACAAAAGCCATCATGGCTTAAAAAAAATCTATTCAAAGTACAAGTTAAACCAATTACTTTCACTGAACAGAATGCCACAATTTCATCCGTGTAACCTCAAGATTCTATATCTCAACTAACCTACCTTTTCAAATTTTATTTGTGTTTTATGTGTATGAGTTTTGCCTGCATGTACTAAGTGCAACTGTTCATGCAATGCCTATGGAGGTCAGAAGAGGGCACTGGATCCCCTGCAACTGTAGTTATTGGTAGCTGCCTTGTTGGTGCTAAGAACCAAATCTGGGTCCTCTGTGAGAGCAGCTAGTGCTCTTAGCCACTGAGCCATCTCTCTAGCCTAACCTACTTTTTACTATGACCATATAGTATTAAAGAAGAGTACTTAAAATTATCTGAGAAAAGTATTAAAATATTTCCTCTTTTTCCAAGTATCATATTCATATGAAGTAAATTATTTTATATATTTCAACTAAAATAGTGAACTGTAACAGATGCATAAGTAAAAACAGGAAAGCACTTGTGCACATGTAGGAATGCCTTTCATTAAATCATACATCAAGAGGATTTGCTGATCTATTAATGCAATGCCAGTTATAAGGGAAGTACTGCTTTTCAAAAGCGTGATTTATGCAAACATATAATGGACTTTCTATTTTTTAAATGGATTAATAAGGTTTTAAAGCTGTTTCTTGATTTTTTTCTAGTAAGCTAAGAGAGATAGATATAATTCACATTACTAAAAGCTCTTTGTGTTTGTCAATCATTTTAACTTTTAAAAGAGCCTTGGGGCCAAAAGACTTGAGTGCTTTTTGCTTTAAGGCTTATTCTACTTCTAAAATTCCATTACAAAATTCTGTTGTTACAGAAAAAAAGTACAAAAATTAGTCTTTTTATCTCTTTATTTTAAGCCCTAGCCTAATAATTTATCAAAACCCTGAATTTTGCCAAGATTTCTTCTGATTCTCAAAACACCAAGGACACAATAAAGAGAAAAACTGCAGTTTGAACGTGCGTTGAGGTCTGCAAGCCAGTTTCACATTTGCTGTTTTATTTGTGCCACTTAACCATCCCCACAGGCTAGCTAGTAAGGTACAAGTTGGGTTCTTAAATGTAACTGCCTCCCAAAGTTAGGGGATCATTGTGGAAGAGGAGGCAGAAAGATTATAACAAGAGCCAGAAGGGGCGGATGATCACAAGGAAACAGAGTCTTTTGAACAGCTGCTCAGTCACTCACATGAACTCACAGCAACGGTGACAGCATGCACAAGTTCTATGAAAGCTCAAACCAGACAAAATCCAGCACAGACATGGGGAAGTGTGTCCAAACTAACGAACTTTTGGCAACTGATGGTTGAAAGACAGTGCTCTTGGTGGGCCCAGTGGGGGGAGGGTAGTGAGAGGCAGTGTGGAGAGGGGGGAGGGGATCTAAATATCATCAAACTATATTGTATGAAAATAAAATTTAAAAAAAGAAAGCAGGGGCTGGGGATGGACCAGGAGTTAAGAGCACTGGCTGCTCTTGCAGAGCACCCACATTTGGTTCCTAGCACCCACATGACAGCTAACAACCATTCATAACTCCAGTTCCAGGAGATCTGATGCCCTCTTCTGACTTCGGTGGGCATTGCACAGCATAGGTACACTTGCACACATGCAGCCTATACACTCATGCGTATTGAAAAAATAATAATAAATATTTTTAAAAGAATGAATAGTGTTTATAATCTTTAGTATATCAACAGAAAGCTTTGAAGACAGGTGGGAAAAAGAAAATAGGCTATTATCTATTATCTCTTGTTTTATGTAAGATGAATGAAATATCACTTTTCACATCGGCATAAATCAAGCATACAGCATAACTTAACCCTGTATTTTAAGCATCTCAAAAAAACTTTGACCCATATTATCTTATTTTGGGGTTGTAGGGCATAAAATATTACATGATAATGGAAAATGACTTCATCTTACTTCTTGTGTGCATGTGCATGCATGTGTGTGCGCATGTATATATGTATGTATTGTATATATGTATGTGTGACATGTGCATGCAGGTGTGTGTATAGCCAGAGCCTGATATAGATATTGGGTGTCTTTGTCAATATCAGTCTACCTTATCTTTTTAGGAAGGATCTCTGGTTGACCAGCGGGACTCCATCTGTCTCTGTCTTCCCATGGCCGGGATTACAGATGTATACTATCACTCCCCAAGTTTTCATGTGAGTGCTGGGGCTGTGAACTCAGGTTCCCATGCTTGCCTGGCAAGCACCCTATTGACTGAACCATCTCTCCACTCTGCTATAGCTATCTCTTGATGGTCAAACATCGTCAGTCAGTGATGTTTAGGAGAGAGGGCCTCTGGTTGTGATATGCTCTCATTAGGAGGTGATTTCATCAGGAAACCGAATTCCTGCCTTGCTAACTTCATGGGGCTGATGTGAGCTCAGATAGGATTACTCTATTTCCTAGATATGAAAGAGCTTTCTATCCTGATTTGCAGTTCCAACATGATATAGGATTGTGACTTATGTGCCTACTTTTCCTTTTTAATATTTATTTATGTGTATGAGTGTTTTGTCTACATGTATGTAAGTGAATCCATTCATGCTATACTCATGGATGCCAGAAGAGGGTGTCAGATCCCCAGGTGGTTGTGAGCTACCATGTGGGTACTGGGAATCAAACCTGGGTCCTCTGGAAAAGCAAACAGTGTTCTTAACCACTGAGTCATCTCTCCAGGCCCTGTGCTTACTTTTTCAATGACCACACATTGATTTTATTTTTCAACAAGTGTCACACAAGGGTATATGTGCTTAAGATTATTCTTATCTAGTATTCTATTATACCAATGTGTGAGCAAGTGAGATGACAAGCCCCAAGTTATGTGTGATGAGAAGATCCTAACATTCTCAGTTTCATTTTAGGCGGAAACATAAACATATTCTTAGGAGAAGGAATTTGAAAATATTTCTGAGAAAACTAGTCCTGCAAAGAGGAAAACTGAATTATTTTACTTACTTCCTGGAGGGCTGTAGCAGGGCTCCATCCTTGGTCCATGTATATGTGCCCTCACTGGGAGTAACAAGGTTGCAAAGAATATTGATGACCTCTGTCCTTTTTGTAATGTATACTGTATTTCCAATCCTTGCTTTGATTGTTTTGTTAAATGAAACTGAAGGGGGTCGGGTTTGCCTCAGGAGAACAGGTCCTTTTGGCTTAAAAGTCAGCTTGCCTGGGTTTTTCACTGGGGGACTCTGGGGAACTCTTCCTGTCTCCCCTCTGAGCTGGGCCTCAGGAGGAACCTCTTCCTGGATGCCTCTCCATTGTGTGGGCATAGGCTGAGCCTTGGCCAACTCAGCCACTAGCTGATATATCACCTGGGACGCAAGGTCATCGCTGGCCTCTCCTGTCTCCATGAGCTGGCTCATGTTTCTTATCAGCTCCTCAAACTGGGCTGTGTCCATGCTGTATGCCCCCTGTTTCACGGCTGCTTCAAACTGTTTATTCTTAAATACCCAGGAGTTAGTGTCTCCTGCAGAGGTCCTACAGGGCCCCAGCAGAGCTCTCAGGAACAGCTGGTTATTAATTTCACCATCAGGCAGGTAAAGCTCATTTTTGTTATTCCACATTTGACGCATTTTATGCCAGGTGGCTCCCAAAGTATTGGCTTCGTTGTGGTCGACCCCAAGAGGCCCCCGCATATGCTCTCTGAGGGAGGGGTGTGCAATGAGCCGGTTGTCAGTTCCAATGAGCTTGAGAACGACCGTTTCCTGGGCAGAGCCTGCAATACAGCGGTACACGCCGATATCCTGGGCTGCAAGTCTGTGGATTTTTAGTGAGCCTGACTTGGTAATGCCAAGTTGCTTGGAGTTCTGCAGACAACGACCATCCTTCTCCCATTGGATCAGAGATTTCTGGAACCGTCTTACTGGGCATTTAATAATAACAGATGTGTTGGGCAGCAAATAAGCTCTACTGCCGATGGTTAGGTTAATTCTCTTTTCTTCTCTAGTCTGAATGTAGACTCTTTGGACACTGAGAATCTGGGGACTCTGCTCTCCAAGTTTTGTCTTTGTTTCTTGTTTTA
Organism: Eospalax fontanierii; assembly: GCA_035773235.1. NCBI lineage: Eukaryota > Metazoa > Chordata > Mammalia > Rodentia > Spalacidae > Eospalax > Eospalax fontanierii. The sequence goes on along the minus strand of CM069524.1, from coordinate 150,425,630 downwards.
TTTCTGCAGGTAAAAAATAAATAACTAAAACCAAGAAAGAAATGAAAGACAGCATAAGGAACCGGTTATGCCTAAAACATTTTGACAAAAAACCTTCAGAGGCTGATTGATCTAAACCTACTGATGTATCTTTTTAATTTTTTTAAACCTGAACAATATTCTGTATCCATACCTTGCTATAAATTTTACAGCTTTCTAGTACTTTAGTAAGAATGAATGCAGATATGAATATGTTGCTTGAAAATATGTAAACTAACATATGAAGTCCCAATTTGGGGAGAGAAGAAATTAGAAGACTCGATGAAATATAGGGAATAGCAACTTCTATAGTTGAGAGATGTCTGTTCTATGCCATGATCATGGATGGATTGTGCCCATTGCATACATGTCTTCATCAATGAGAAGTCGCTCTGGTATGTTGAGCTAGTTTGGCTTGGGCCACAGACACACCAAATCTGAGGGAGGAGGAGAGAGAGGAGGGTGGATGAATGCATTTAAAGGGTCTGAAAGGAGGATGGAGTGGGCAGACTGCAGAATCTAACCCAACCACACCCGCTAAACCACCATTGAGTTCTGAGGAAGCAGCAGAAGGGTGTCGAAAACAGAGAAGAGTAATAAACAGGCACATTAAAGCCAGGCACCCGTGAGAATCTGAATCCCAGCTCTGCCCCATGGAATCTGCCATTAGTTTCTCAGAGTCTCTGTCTTTGTAAAATGTGGATGACATTAGTACTTTCACCAGAGTGTGAGAGTTAAGTCCGTTGTTTAGATCACATATATGCCACCAGAAGGCACACAATAGGCTCTCATATTAGATTGTGGGGGTCTGGGTATTGAGCAAGGCAAGCAACTCCGGATACCCTGAAGGGACGGCAGGTGTCTGGCCTGCTCTACCTGATGTGATAACCTGGCCCCAGGAAATCACTCTAGATATGAATCTTCTTTTCCCCCACCCCAGACCAGAACCAGGTTTTTGGGTTTCATTTCCTCAGTCCTAATTTCCATGTCAGCCCTACAACCTTCCCTAAAGACCCACCTTTAACTTTTCCGCCTTCTGTAACGGTCAGAAAGGCCTCCCTATATAAACCCCTGCCTTGGTTTTGATATCCGAACTACCCACTGACATAGTATCCTTGGGAGCTCCTCCTCCCGCTGCACTCTGAGCCACCTGAGGCCCTGTTCAATCGTCCTCCTTTCTCTGGCATGGCTGCAGCACAACAGCTGTGCTGGAGATGGAGGCCCACCCACATTTGATGATGTGAACACTGGCCAGATGACAGAGACGAGACCAGTCCAGAAGCAGCAGGGCGGAGAGGGAATCGGAGTTGGGGCTGGACTCAATTTGTTCCTAGGCACTGACTCTAGTTAGTGAGTTTGGGTCAAAGCAGGTACACCCTGGATTCCATCCCCCAAGGGGAGCAGCATTCTCCCTTGTTTCACTTGAGAGAAGGCTCATTGTGTTCTGGGGTGACTCTAGACAGGGGTCATGTGGAAGCAGTTAGATTCTTCTTTGATGATGTATCTTGGTCTCTGGGAAGATTATGGGCTGTAGCATGGAGGGTTTGTAGGCACCAGCAACAGAGCAGAGATACTGAACGTACATCAAAAGTATTGCTAGATTCAGACACTGGGCCCTCATTAACCACAAAGCTCTCACCCTATTATTAGCACTGTGTCCTACTAGGGAGAAGTATCAATTTGTGATTCCATGTAAATGGCCCTCTCAGGCCCATGGAACTCACTCTAGAGTACTTATGGGAAGTTTGAACTGTAAGGAAAACTTCTAGAGTCCTGTGGGTTCCTCATAGGCCTTTAAGGGTCTGCCTGCTGACTGGTTTGAGAATGCTATAATTTCTGTGGTAGAGAAGGCTCCTGACTAAAGAATTGACAGGCAGAGTCCATGAAGGTCCAGTTGGTATACAGGCCTGTTGACCTCAGGATGGTTCCCAAGAGCATTTCTCAATGTGATGTCATATGTACATGTCCCTCATAGGGACAATACAATGTCCTCAGACTAATTGAGTTTTAAATCAGCTGAAGAGATTTAAAAAATCTCCAGTGGATGTCACCCTGGCCTCAGTCTTATGCTGCCAGGTTCCACAGCTTGAGCCAATCCCTCCTTTGGGTCTCCTTTAGAGTAGTGCATGGAGTGTGCTGTCACTGGATAAAGGTCTTGAGAAAAATAACTGGTGACTGCCTCTCCCACATCTGGAACTACTCCAACATGGCAACACTGGCCAAGCCTGATGAGACAAAAGCATCATCATGCACTCTGCAGAGTGAGCAGAGCTGAGAGCATCCTTCTGGAGGGGCTTCTGGGCTGTGAAGGTATTTTCTCAATACCTCTACTTCCCCGACTACTTCAGGGTATGTGAGATGCCACATCTTTGGTTTCTAGAGAATGAAATCCTTCCTTCTGTATCTCCTCCTTCTGGGTCTTTGTGCCAGCCTGACATAACGGCCAACTCCAAGTGCCAGTTGACATTTAGAGCATAAGCCTTAGCACCCGAGTCCTTGTCTACTCCAGTCATGTTCTTGTCATGACTCTAGGCCCAGGGGTCATGCCAGGTTTCTGCAGCTTGCCATCTGGGCTGGATATTTACACTTGGTCTTGCCAGCATTTGACTCCTGCCACTCCCTAATGGGCTTTGGCCATGACTCAGTCTTTAAGCCTTCCTATTATCCTGCTGGAACTCTGGCTTCCCCCAGAATCTGGCCCTCAGTCTGGCTGCTTGGCTGGTACTGGATCCCTCTCCTTCCACTAAGTATGAAGATCCAACAAGACAAGCTCACTGGAACCTGTATCCAGAATGTGGGCAGTTTATCTCTGGATGTTGATGGTTGCTGGTCAGATGCTGAAGGTGGACTTGCTAAATTGGTAAAGAAGCTCCTGAGACCCTGTGACTATGTTAGATTCCAAAGATGCCTTAAAGAATGGATTCTACTTACTTGTTTCTGTTGCACTTTTCAACCGACTCTAGCCTGGTTTCAGTTTCCAGCACCTCAGTAATGTTCTCGGGGAATGACTAGCATTGGTCACCTACCGATAAATCTCTTGTCCTCCTTTAGTATTTATTACCCTCACTTGGCCATTCTAGAGCACACAGTCCTCCTGCCCACTCACTTAGTGAATAAGCATCTCCTAAGTTTTAAATCTCTTTCTTCTAGTTCTTTATGAGCATTAACAGTGCCAACATCCTGCCGCAGCCTATTTCTACCCCTCAGGTGCCAGCACTTGTCGACATTCTCTTCTTGCCTCATATGTTACTTGGATGGCCTTGTAGTTTTAACAGAGTTCTTAGGTCACTGCCTCCCCAGTTTATCTTAGATCCCTCTCTAAAGCTCCAGGCCTAGTTGTCTGCTGACTACTAGAAATTTCTTCCTAGGCCCGCAAGTTTAAAATATCGTAGCCTTAGCTGGGATATAGCTCAGTGATATTCCAACTCGCCTAGCATGCATGAGATCTTCCAGGGTTTGACTCTCGGCACCACAAAACTAAATAAAACTTCATAATCTCAATATATAATCTGCTCCTGCCATCCCAACAGTCATCCCGTTCTTATATTTTATAAGCTAACAGCATTACCTTCTACCAATTTCCCCAACACAAAAGCTAGAGAATCAGCTATACCTACACCCACAAGTTAGTGAGATTGTTAGTATCAGGTGAGGCTAGCAGTCATGTCATAGCAGTGGATGGGCACCAGTGATGGTTTCAGTATCTGCACTCTGGAAAGTGGTAAAGCACAGCAAATGGCAGCCTCTTCACCATCACCATCCCACTGCCAAAGCTGGCTACTAAAAACTTGCACGTCTATCCACCATCTCAGTCTTCAGCTCCTACTCTACTACACCATCAAGATTTGGATCACACATCTGAAACATCATCAGATGCCAGCCCCATCTGTCTGTCATTTGCTTTTGCTGCCATCTGGATAGTGCCACAACTCCTTAACTACTCCCTACCTGTAGTCTTTCGTATATTCAGTTTGTCTGTAAAGCTGTCAGAGTAAATGAACTGACCATGTCATTTCCTTCTTGAATAGAATAGAGTTCAAGGTGCATGGTGCTGTATTTTGTTGTAACCCTGATCTTTGTTTTACTCCCATGGGCTCCTTTCTCTTTCAATATCACCCAGTTTTGATCTGTGCTCTAGTCCCATGGGATTGCTTGAAGTCCTGCAAACTTACTACTCATTTGAAGCCATCTTCTTTTCCCGCATGGCTATCTTTGTCCGAATTCTCCTGTCTCCTCCCCCATGGATTTGATGACTGGGTGCTTTTGGAAGTTTGCACAAGCTTTCCTCAGTTTTGAAAATTTTTCTGTCACTACTTTTAGTTAGTTGATTGGACAAATGAATAATGAAGTAATAGAAAAATAGCATGCATGCCCTTGGATGCTCCACGAAGGGCTGCAAGCCTAAGAGGAGTACTGGTGACGGTATGGATGTGTCTGGTGTGCGCTAGAAGCAGAGATGTTATTAGAAGCAGGCAGAGCCGACAATAGAAGCAGAGATGTTATTAGAAGCAGGCAGAGCCGACAATAGAAGCAGAGATGTTATTAGAAGCAGGCAGAGCCGACAATAGAAGCAGAGATGTTATTAGAAGCAGGCAGAGCCGGCAAGGATAGGGAAAGGACAGCAGGAGGAGAACCATGTTGTCCTTTCAGGTTCTAGGTGGAGGCATGAGGCTGAGAAAGCTAACCCAGCAACGTGCAACCTGGAACACAAGCAAGACTGAAGGTTGGAGAGAAGAGAACGTGCTTGTGATAGCCCAGGGATGAGACCATTTCTATCACAGAATGCATGCCTGGGTGCCTCCATCCCTCACCCTGCCTGATCTCAGTACATTGGAGAGAAGTCAGAATCCTTTTTCACAAAAACTCTGGGACTCTAAAAATCAGGAGCTTACTTTAAAAATATTTAGTCCAACACTACATTTCTGCTATTCTTTGTTTTCGCTTTAAGTGTCTGATTGGAAATCAAGACAGGTGGAATTCTGATGATTTGAGGGTGATTCACATCTGATACATTTGAAAAGTATATTTTTCATTCCTACTTACAGGCATTTGGAGAATCTATATAGAAAACAAAATAAAACAGCTAGAGGAGCTAGGTACCCACCCTACATGAACTCATACCTTAATCACCCAGAAAACACAGCGTAAGTTGCCTGACACATTTTATTTTATCTTACAGCTATAATAAAAATTAGAGAGAGCCAATGTTGTCAATAACAATAATTAGTGCTGTGGGGTTTTCAGTTTGTGCCAGGCAATGTTTGTAAGCTCTTTCTAGGCTTTATAATTTTCAGGACAGTCTTGTGAGGCAGTGAAATCACTGTTTTCATTTTACTCAGTTTACACATGAAGGAAGGGAGACAAATATTAAATAGTCTGCCAATGTCACATGATGAGGCTCTGAACTCAAGTGAGTTAGCTTACCCACAGTCAGGTGCCTTTCAAGACATGAACACAACTGAGAAAAGCTTACTAGGGAAGGAAAAAGGTTGGGTTGATCCTAGAATGAGAAGATCATCAATTGCTAGATATGACAGGACAGGAATTTGAATAAAAGGACAAGTCTTGCAGGGAATGTTTGGGGACAATGAGGATGTAACTAGAATATATGGTGTGCTGTTGGCCTTTAGGGGGAGTGAAAGGCATCCTTTCCACCTACCTTGGACCATTACACTCCAAAATGTTCAAAATGAAGAGCAAGAGAAATTAACCCTTTTAGAAAGCATTCATTTTACTTAAACCCAAGACATCATTCAATGCAGAGGTTCTAAAATGAAATTACATAAGGAGCCACAGCACAGTTGAATTTAGCTTCTCATTTCTTTAGACTTCAACAGTGGAGGGGTTAGGTTTATTTAAAACCATTAGGAAATGGCTGCTATGGTGAACGTTTTCTTAGGAAATGGGCCAGGGGTGGCCCACACTCTCACCCAGCTTATTTCAGACCGCATAAATGTCTTTGTCTCATCAGCAGGCTCTTATTAGTTTTTCTTTCAAATCCCAGTAGCTCAAGTCAGGGAAACAAATCTAGGCAAACAGAATCACTTGCAGGTAATAAGGTTAATGCTAAACAAGAACTTGGGCAGTAGGTTAAGGGACAGCATACAGATCTGGCAATCAGGTTGATTAAGTGGGTGACTAGGAAAAGCTAGCTAATAAGGACTGATTTCTAGTATAAGAGCAGAAGTTTGGGAGACAACAGGGACGTATGGAAGAGCCAGAGGTCATCACAGAGGGTATTAGTCAAGGCACAAGAGCAGGAAGTGTGGGGGTCCTCATGCCACAGTGATGGCTCAGAGGACTTGACCAGGTTGGGAAATGGGAATATTAGGAACCAGAAAGGTCATTAATAAGGAATTTGGTTGTTCTGTGTGTTGGCAAATATTGGCTAAGAAGACAGGACCTGGGGGTGTGTTCTGCAATAGTGTAGAAAGTGTTTTGTAGGCCTGCACAGGGAGGCACAGAAGATCAAATGAGAATTATTTAAGTGTCCTCCATGGGAGTGGGGAGAACACAGGTACAGCAGGGGCAGGAAGCTGGTGAGTGCCTGCTCCCCTGGCCCTGATGTAATGCTAGAAGGGAGAACACAGAGAGGGTTGGTCACACTAAGGCCAAGCAGGGGATATGGCCCAGAGGCTGTGGCCCAAGGCCACAGTAGAATTGAAGGTCAGCCTGGTGTAAGCAGACAGGAACACGCAGATCTCGTCTCCTGACTGCATCTATGATCTACACGGAGCAGGCTGGGGAATAAAGCGGGGTAAAGAAAAGTAGGTTTTTCCTTCTTTTGTTTTCTTCCCTAAATCTTGTAATCTTACTCTTTGTTCTCCCACATGTCAAATGATTTGCAGTTTTATCCTGTGCCATGTTAAATGTCCTAATAAGCACAATGCATCACCACATGGTTTTCTGCTATTATTTCAAAGAGGCTGCTGGTTATAACACTGATTTAAGTTTCCTGTAAGGAGTTAACAGTCTAGTCACAGTGATGAAAATCAGATAGGTAAGTGTCCAAAGCAAACACCAGAGTATGCCATTTGCCATAGACATTCTTAAATTCCAGGAGGCTTTAAAACTTGGAATCTCATGGTTTTAGGGTGTTCGTCTTTTGAAAATTTGTTCTTAAAGGATTCCCAGAAAAAAAAAATGTTAGTTTCTATGAATCATCAGAGAATGGCAGTTAAGAGCATGGGCTCAAGAGTCAGACAGACTTGTGGTCAAACAGGCAGGAGGGGCCAACTGGCCAGTCATGGAGTCTCAGCCAAGCCTCAGACCTTGCTCAGTCTTGTATTCCATGTTTCTAGATGAAGATAATATCTGACTTCCAATGTTACTGTGGGGACTAAATGAGCTAAAAACCATGTGAGGTACTCCCCAAAGAACACAGTCGATACACAGCACCACTTCTTAACTGAACTTAATGCTTGTAACATTTTGTTTTATGAGTTTCTCCAGAAAGTTGTCAGTAAACTGAGGACACACTCAGTGTTAAATCAAGACTAAGTCATTTCTTTTCTTTCCTTTTTTTGTTCTTTTTTTTTTTTTTTTTTTTACAATAACTAAGTCCAACAGGGGTACCTGACAGATATCATTTCACAGGTGAACAAAGGTAGCAACAAAGCCAAGCAGGAGCTGGATCCAGAGGTTGCTGTTTTCAGCACCCTAGGTCCTACTCACCTACCACTGCTCTGCTGTCTACTTTCAGCTGCTGTAATGACAGCACTGATTTCATTGGTTGTGAGTCTCCCACATGATCCCTACATTTGATGCACTTTAGCTTTGAATAGAATGCAACCATGAGCCTAACTTCATATCAAGCTTACAATTTGTAATTAATGGAGGAAATATCCAAACTCCCATTTATTTAAAACATGTTTTCCTACTAACTGGTTTTGGACTACACAGAAGAAGAAAAGGAAATACTTTTTATAAAATGCCCAGCTTTTCTACTTTCAATGGGAGGAACACAGGTTCATCTCTGGCAAGGCAAGCAGAGAAGTATGTCAGCTGAGGTTCTATAAGGCACAGGCCTGAGCAGGTGTTCCTTAAAACGGACTTTGTCTTAGCACCGTTTCTTAGACTTCGCATTAACAAGTCCAAGTTTAGCTTGGTTTGCTTTCCCACAGAATTGAGCTGCCCTGTGGGACGAGGAAAGGAGAGGGAGACACGGCAGGGTGGACACTGCGTACTTACTACTGCACACAGGCATCTGGCAGGGTCTCACGAGGGGGAGCCCCGGAAGGCCCCTGCACATGGCCTCACTGAGTGGGGCGCGCCGGCCTTTGGCGGTCAGTCTTTGACACATCTGCTTTCTTCTCTGGAATCCGACGCCACAAGAGACCGAGCACTGCAATGAGAGTTGTGCAGGTGAGATGGAGCTCCAGCAGGCAGGCCAGCCACGAGCGGAAACGTGCTCACCGCCAAAGGCGGAGGGAATGGAGGTGTGGACATGTCACTCCTTCCCCTCCGCTCCTTTCCCTCCTCCTTAGCCTTCTTCCTTCCTTCCCTTATTTTCTCCATTCCTTTCTTTCTGAGATGAGCAATTAACTGACAACAGTTTATTGTTGCAGAACGCAGGATTTCTCTTGTGTCCTTGTAACTGGAGTCTATTTGTGTGTGTACAGTGTATGCATAAGTGTGTTTTTGTTAGTGTGGTATGTGGGGGTGAGTACACGTGCTTATGGAGGTCAGCCGAGCATCTTTCTCAGTCACTCTCCACCTTGGTTTGTTTGAGACAAGGTTTCTTACTGAGCCCCTAGCTTACCAATTGCCTAGACTCACTGACCAGTGAACTCCAGGGATCTGCCTGTCCCCAACCCTGACCATGTTTGCGTTACAGATGTGTGCCACCATGTCTGGCTTTTATGTGAATGCTGGGAATCTCACTTAACTCCTTACACTTGTGCAGCAGGCACTTTACTGGACTAGCTCCCCAGCACCCTAATTTATTTCTTGCTGTATGTTTATATGGCAAAATAATTATAAAGAATATAAAATCAGGCTGGAGAGATGGCCCAGAGGTTAAGAGCCCTGGTTGTTCTTGCAGAAGACCTGGGTTCATATCCCAGCACCCATATGGCAGCTAACAAACATCTGTAACTCCAGTTCCAGGGGATCCGATGCTCTCTTCTGTTCTCCAAGGGCACTGCACAACACAGGTGCACTCACACACATGCAGGCACTCAGACACAAATGAAATGAATTTTTTTAAGTTAAGAAAAGAATACAAAATCAACATAAAATTAATAGTGTTGCAATTTTATTTATAATAGTTACAAAAATAATTAGCAATAAATGTAACCAAAGGGTAAAAGATCTGTGCCATGAGAACCATAGAACATTGGTGATGGAAAGATATACAATGATCATAGATTAGAAGAATCAATGCTGCTAACATGTGCACACTATCCCATGTGACCTGCACATTTACTTTCTTCCCTTTCAGAATACCAACAAACACTCATCACAGGACTACAAAAAACTATCCTAAAATTTGTATGAAAACACAAAAACCCCAAACAGCCAAAGCAGAGTTGAGCAAAGAGGAGGCATTATACTATCTTGCTTTGAAATATACCACGAGGCTGTACTAATCAAAACACCATGGTATTGGTATAAAAATGGACACCTGGCTCAGTGGAGCAGAATAAAAGTGAACTCATGCATCTACAATCAGCAGCTTTTCAACAACAGTTCTAAGAGCACCCACTGGAAAAGGAATGGTCTTTTCATTACACGGTGCCAGAAAATTAGGTATTCACATAGAGAAGAATGAAAATGAGACCCTTACCTCTCACCAGCTACAAAAAGAGACTAACTCAAAATAGATTAGAGGTTTAAAAACATGAGACTAGAAATTATAAAATAACTAGAAGAAAACACAGAGGAGCACGCGCACACACACACATGCACACACACACACACACACACACACACATCAGGGTTTTGGCATGAACAAGAAACTTTTGGATGCAATCCCAAAACACAGAAAGCAACAGTAACAAAAAATAAACAAATGGGATTAGATCAAACAAAAAAGCTTCTGCATGAAAAAGGAAACAATCACCTGCATTAGAAGACAGTCTACAAAATGAGAGAAAATATTTCCAAACTGTATATTTGACAAGAGATTAACATCTAGGATATATATATAAGAACTCACAAATCTCAGCAGCTAAACTCAAATAACCCAACTAATAAATCCACAACAGACCACAAAAGATGTTTCTTTAAACTAGGTAAAGGAAAGACCACTGCGTATATGAAAAAGTATTCATCACTAATTACTAGAGAAATACGAGGAATAATCTCCATTAGATATTGCCTCATGCCGGTAAGACAAGCTTTCATAAAAAGACAAATGCTAACAAGTACTGGCGAGGATGTGGAGAAAAGGGACCCTGCCACACCACTGGTGCGAACGTGTATCAGTACAGCTATTATGAGAGACAGTGTGGCAGGTCCTCAAAAATTAATAATACAGCTACCACATGTTCCACCAATTCCAGCACTGGGCATTTATCCAAAGGAAATGAGATCAGCATGTTGGAGGGATACTTGCACTCCCATGCTTATACAGTGCATAGGTACGAGATGGAAACAATGTGAGGCTCCATCACTGACAAATGGGTAGAAAATGGCACATTTATATCACGGCATGCTTATGTTAGCACAAACAAGAACAGAATCCTGTCATCTGTGACAATCTGGATACACTGAAGGTCATTCTGTGAAATGAACCAGGCACAGAATGACAAGCACCAACTGATCTCACTCATGTGGAACATAAGACGTCATGAACACAGGAACTTAACATAAGAAACTGGCTAGGAGCTTGGGGAGTCAGAGGAGGAGGCGGGAGGCATGGGGAAGGGCCAATGGCTCTGAAGTTATAGTCAGATAGGGGCGAGACATTCTGGCTGTTACTGCACAGTAGGCTGACCCCAGACAGCAGTGATGGACTACACATTTCAAAAAGTTAGGAGAAAGAGGTGTTTTTTGACATAAAAATATGTTTGAGGAGACAGACATGCTCACCCTGATTTAAACATTATACAGTGCATACACCTATCACAAGGTACCCCATTATACCACATATTTAACTTTAACACTTTATGTATCAATTAAGAAAATAAAATGTAAAGCATACATGGTTTGCAAATAATCTGAATGTCTCTCAAGGCCCAAATGCGAAGGCATGAGTCCTTTGCTAGTGGGAAGTGCTATGTACTTTTAAGGGGTGGGGCCCACTGGGATGTTCTTAGGTAACTGAGAGAGTACCCTTGGAAAAGATTGTGGGGTTCTTCCCATCTGCCCTCCCTGATTCCTGGCTTGAGATATGCCCACTTACTCCTATCACTGTCATTTACCACACCCTCCAGAACTGAATGCCTTTGAACCTCCAAAGCCTGTGAGCTACATAAATCTCTCTTCACAAATTAATTGCCTCAGGTATTGCTGTAGAATGCAAAGTTGACTAATACAGAAAAACCTTTATTAAGTCATGACTAAACTGCTCCATACAAAATATTAATACGTAAAAATCACTGTAGGTGCATACAGTGTTAATTGAAAGTTTTAATGTAATTTTTTAAGCATCCTAGGGAGCATAGAATACAATTAAAGAATTTTTTGAAGCTCTGGTTTTCGTGATAACTAGTTTGAAACTCTACAGTTATAAAAGGTTAAAGAAACGAGAAATTTGGGTAGTTATTTTTAATGACATATTTTGACTCCAGAGAGTATCTAGGCACCTTCTGCTGAGCAGGATGAGGAATCAGGCAGAGTTCAATCACTCCATCAGTCCTCTAAGTTCCCAATTAGTTCTTATCACATTTTTCAGATAATGTCACAATTTCTGGTGTTTACATTCTGTTCTATATTATTAATTACTAGTTGATTAGTAATTACTAATTTTATACTTAAATGAATTCACCACTCATCTTCCATCTTTTGGGGGGTAGGTTTTTGAGACAGGATCTCCATGTAGCCCCGGCTGGCCTGGAACTCACTATGTAGATCAGGCTGGTCTGAATATCCGCCGTCATGAATGCTGGTATTAAATAGGTGTGTGCCACCATGCCCACATGCCCAGCTCACCAGCTCATCGTCCATCCTTTTTTTTTTTTTTTTTTTTTTTTTTACCATGGTCAATGAATTTCTGAAGTCTTTGTTTTACATTATCTTTACATCCCATCTCGGCCCTTCAGGTTCATCTGAAAAGAATACCGGATGGTTCCCTGACCTACTCTAGTTCCTGGCCACTGAAAGAACAACCACTGTTGTGGAGAACACTTCATCAAACCTACTGCCCCTCAGATCCTGTTCCTTTATCCTCCTGTGTTGAATGTTCCTGGCAAAACACTGGGCCCAATAAAGGCTTTTGTTATTGATCTGTTTCCTTTTTCTGCCCCTAGACCTATGGATTCTTTAATGAAGAGAGCACCTAAGCAGGCTGATTCCAGATTTTATCTTTTTAGTACATGTGAGTTCATGACTACTTGCTGATCAAAGAAAGCTTTTATGAAGGCAGTAAATTCCTCCTATTTTATCTCTGAATATTTTTCTGTTCCTTTAGTTTTGCTCTCTTAGCAGACACTGCTGAAGTTAATGTAGGATCTCTGCCTGCAACCCAAACCCATCAGTGTCTCTAACAAAGAACTTTACATATCACTTGGCTCTTCCCAAGTCACTTTGCACCATGTGTTTCAGCATGGATACTGTCTCTGTCTATTCATAATGACTTCTCAATTCTGTTATTATATATAAAACAAGTGGACATTTAAGATTTCAAACTAGTTTTATTTTTGTCCTCAGTCTTCCTCCTGATGGTTCCACATGTCTTTCCATCTCCTTCTGTTGTTATTTAATGACCTTAAAAACTCTGACTTCACTTTTAAGCCATTTCCCCTTGGACCTTACGACCACACCTTCAAGAATATAAAACTTGTTTGGAATCTTTCCCAGAGAATACCTTTGGTGACTTGTGTGACTCTTGATTTAGGCTTTTTCTCCACTCCCAGACTATGTCTTTCTACTTTAGTTTCTCTCAGTGATTTTGGTGCACACATTTCATGCTGGACCTCGGAATGCACCCAGCTGCCTGGGAACAGCACAGACGCAGGGGATGAGCTAGAGCACTTTCATCGGTCGTCTTCAACACCCTGTCATCCAATCACATGTTTCTTTTACCCACAACCCTGTTCAGATTTTTAGCCTTTGAATGGTTTGGGGGACCAAAAAATGGACTCTTTAAATTAAATGCTGCACTGTAATAATTCAGCAATTGCTGCCTCCCCTTCATACCCCTTGGTCTTTGGCATCCTTCCTGTTGCGGAGACATATGAATATGGTTTCTCCTCCAGCTCTGTCTCCTCCACATTTCTGTAAGGGACGGTGTTTGCTCCTCCCAGGTGCTGCGCATAGTCCTGGATCTGACTTCTCTGTAATCAAAGAACTCTTGAACAGGCCTTTCAGGTCAGCCACTAAACTCCCGAAGAAATCTGCATCACACTTGGTGCCTAAGGAAATATTTCAGCACTCAACTTTCTCTCTCATTTTGGTCCAGATTTTGTAGTGTTTGGCAGGTGTGTTTCATGATTTATGGTTTGGGACTGTAGCCATTTCATCGTTCATCGAGGACAGAGAGTTCCTCTTATTCATTCTCTTTGTGTGAGGTTTTTTGTTGTTGTTGTATTCCAAAAGAAAGGAATGGGATGTTTTTAAAAACCTTTGCTGCCACATTTAACAGAAAGTTCTAATTGTTATTTTTCAGTAGAAAGAGTCCTTTTGTAGGCGTTTTGGTAGGTACGTTAAAATCATCATTTTAAACTATAATTTTTTTTTAAATATTTTATTTTTTTAATTTTATGTGTATGAATATGCTAGAGCACCCATATCGTACAATGCCCTCAGAAGAGGGTATTGGATTCCCCTGGAATTGGAGTTATAGACAGTTGGCAACCAATATGTGGGAGCCTGGAATTGAACCCAAGTCCTCTGCAAGAGCAGCCAGGGTTTTTAACCACTGAGTCATTTTTCCAGGTCAGTTATAATTTATTTTTAAACAAGCTAGTTAAATAACCATCTAAATTTTCCACAGAATAAATGCAAACATCAACTTCATATTCAGTTATCACTGAATCATTTTTATTCATTTAGCATAGTAGTTAAATAGTTATGAAGCATTTTTATAACACATGTATAATGATGGCTATTTGTTGGACTTTTTCTCCCCATTTTGCATAGTAAAGGCATTTGCAAATCCCTCTTCTGGGCAGAATTTTTACGGAATGTTCAGGACTGAAGGAGAGGTGACAAAAGTTTGTGTTTTTATCACTCACAGGGCAGTAACCTTATGCTGAAACGTCTAGGATCTCATTGTAAACAGTTGGCCGATTCCTCAAGATCTTGTAATACTATGTCCTGAATTCTTGTATCCTGTAATTACTCATCTATGGCCTTTCAGTTTGAAGGTCAGTTTGGCAGGGTATAAAATCCATCACTTACATTTTCATTTCTTCACAATCTTATGTTGCTCCATTGTTTTCCAGGAGGAAATGATATTGTTGAGAAGTCTGAGGCCAGCATGATCTTCTTTCTCTAATAAGTGACTTTATCCTTTTCCCCAGATACACAAATACATTTTTCTTTATCTTTAAAATGCAGCTGTTTCAGTAGGATGTGTCTTGATAACGATCGTTTCCAGTTTTCATCATCACACCCAGGCTATTAGGGAGGGCTATTTCGATATGGCAATTAGAGTCTCTTCTTTTGTTCTCTCCACTATTTGAGGGTTTTCTGTTCCTGGTACTCCATGTTCACTAGGTTACTCTGCCTCAACTTTTTATGTCTACTGCTTTCATTTGAATCGTTTTCATTTGCTCGGTTCTTTTCATCTCTTTTTTTCTTCTTTCATTACATTATGTATGTCTAGTCATTTTGTTTTGTCAACATTCTGAAATTCTTCCAGTTTAGTCTAAATTCTGAAAAACTCACCCTTAGTTTTCCAATTCTTTCCTTGATTATGTTCATTATCTTTTTGTACCACTCTATTTATATTTATTTGATTCATTATATTTTTAATTATTTCTGTAGTTTTCTTATAGCTCTTTTGTAATAATCAGTTATTTTTATCATCTTCTTCAAGACTAAATTTTTATTATGGTAGTGTGTTATTGATACTATTGCCTTGCAGGGAGCTTTAGATTTGCTGATGCTTTTATATAAATTGAATAGCTTTCTGTGTTTAGAGGGATAGACAGTATAAGGCAGTGGAGTGTTTCAGGTACTTATCCTCTTCACTGGTGAGGGCTCCTTCATCTAGACTCTGGTGTTAAAAAGAGGCAGTCCACAATTTAGTCCCAATTTTGAGATTTGTATTCTATAACTTCTCTTAAGGAACTGAACATCCTCTTTCCTTTGCCTCCTGTCTTCCATTTCAGCATAGACTATAATCCTGACAACTTAAAAAAAGAGATATGTTTGTTTTTATTTTATATATATGGGTGTTGGCCTCTGTGTATGTATGTCTCCCTCAGAGGCCAGAAGAGCTACAGATGGCTATGAGCCATCACACAGGAAACAAACCCTGGTCTTTTGTAAAGGACCTCAGTGCTCTTAACCACTGAGTCATCTCTCTAGCCTATAATTCCAACGACTTTTTTGAGTGCTTATGAGGACTTTCTGGATGTGAATTGCTAGAATATTCTACTCTTAAGGCCTATTGCTAGGGCCTGCATGATCATTCTTTCAGTCACATTTGCCTTTCAGGTTCACTGATTGGTCTCTGATTGCTCTAATCAGAGTAGGATACTTTCTTTGGCATGGTGTATGTTGTTACTTTCATTGTTCCATAGGTCCAGCTCTTTCCACCGTCTGGCTGCTGACTTTGGGTATCAACACAGTGTCTGCCCTGCATTTGGTCTGGCTTTGCCTCCTTATATCTCTGTAAAATTACCTATCTCTCTTTCTGTTTGCAATACGAATTGATTTATTTCTACTTGTCTACTTTTGTGTCTTTTAAAATGACTGATTGGATGATATTAAACAACCATGCTGCTATCATAATTTTGCTTCATTGGAAGCTTCTTAATAATTTTAAAGGAACTACTGTCATTATTTTGATTAGATATCCTGATAACCATCATCCATGACTGCAACTATCTAACACAGGTTGATGATTTCTACAATCACATTAGCACAAATCTCTCAGTGGCCATAATTCTTCACTGACACCTTTATGGACTCCCAAACTGAATGTATTTCAAAACGAGACACATTTTCTCTCCCTTTCAAATCACATTCTGAATGCGGTTTTCCTCCTCCTTTCCGTCTACTTTAAGATCAATACCACATCATCCCTTAGCTTCCTAGAGAAAGTATAGAACATTCTTATTTTTTGCTCTTTCTCCAAGAAGCCATTGACCAAATGTGTTGGCTACATTTCCCAAGTGTCATTCAGAACTATCTACTGTTCTCTACACCAACAGCTTCATTACCTCTAGATGGTTTGAAACCAACTGCTATCTCCTAAGGCTTCCCAAGCTCATGTGACTTTTTGCCCTAACACATTGACCAAGACTGCAGCCAGATTTTCTCAGACCCTGCCTTTTTCTTCTCTATGCAAATGTCTCTGTCATTCCATCAAGGATCATAGGAATAAATATGAGCAGCCACAATTGTTTGCCATCTGGCTATACCATCGCCTTTCCATTTTACCTCCCACCCATTCCTTAATGCATCCTGTTTGCAAGCCACACGAGGAGGATAAACCAAAAGTCTTACAGAGCACCTAGAATCTCTCTCGTTTCCACAGAGATTGCTTCTAAGTATGGAATTAGGAACATTCAGTTTAGAAGAAGCTTTTATAAGCCTCTGTATTTTAGTCAATGAGTATGCCAAGCAAAAAGCAGAATACACACAGAGACGGTCTTCCTTCCTGGCAGCACAATCTAGTGAGGAAAATAAGATGTACTCTATGTGTGTGTATGCATATATGTCTGTGTGTGTTGTGTGTGTGTGTGTGTGTATGTCTGTGTGTATATGCATATGTGTCTGTGTGTGTTGTGTGTGTGTTGTGTGTGTGTGTCTGTGTGTGTGTTGTGTGTATGCATATGTGTGTGTATGCATATGTGTGTGTCTTGTGTGTGTGTGTGTTGTGTGTGTGTGTGTGTCTATGTGTGTGTGTGTGTGTGTGTGTGATTTAAAACAGTAGAAAAGTCAGAAGTGCATGGATATGAACATACCGGGTCTACTTTGAATAAGTCAAAATGTACAAATAAACTGTTACAGTGAATTTAAAAAGTCACCAGGCATGGTGGTACACGCCTTTAATCCTAGCACTCTGGAGGCAGAGGCAGGTGGATCTCTGTGAAATCATGGCCAGCCTGGTCTACATAGCAAGTTCCAGGCCAGCTGGGGCTACAGGGAGACCCTGACTCAAAAAGGCCAAAGAAAGACATTATTATTCTAGTAGAGAACTGACTAGCTGTATAGTGATTAAGAAGATATCCATTATACCACACATAAAAAGGGCAACAGGAAGATTTAGAAGAAACCCTGACAGCTAGAATATTCCTTACTAATGGAAAGAACATCTCAAAAATGGTTAATTTATGTTAATTAAAGATAAACATCTATAAACATAGTTAATATAGTATATAATAAATAGTTAATACATTTGGATCAAAGAATGGATTTGAACTCAGATATATATTTCCTAGTCCTTCCAAACACCAGTCAGGAAGATAAAAATTTTAAATGCATTAGAATAGCCCAACCAAACTTAGACTTTATAATAAAGAACCCAGAAACTGGAACTTCTTGAAGACACTTCCATCCTAAGGACCATCAATTAGCTGAAAATTTAACTCATATGATTGTGTGTGTTTTTGTGTATGTGTGTATGCATGTGTGTGTGTGTGTGTTAGCTGAAAATTTAACTCATATGATTGTGTGTGTTTTTGTGTATATGTGTGTATGCATGTGTGTGTGTGTGTGTGTGTGTGCCTGTATGAGAGAGAGAAAGGAAGGAAAGAAGGAGGGAAGGAAGGAAGGAAGGAAGGAAGGAAGGAAGGAAGGAAGGAAGGAAGGAAGGAAGAGGGAATACCTCTTTTACACACTCACCAAGTTTCATAGCAGGATCTCTGAGAGGAGAGCCCTGGCTGTTCTGTCAGTTTCTTACCTGTTCTTTCTTTCAGGAAATACTGAGGGGTGGAAACAAGGGAGCAGTAGAGAGGGAAGGCCTGTGAGGTTGAGAATGGCTCTTACCTTTGACCAGTCTCCAGCAGCTAACTGCGGAGGGCAGTCTGTTCTGGCACAGGACTTATGAGAAGATGCCTTGGGTCCATGGCACAATTCATCTGACAGATTCAAAAAGCTGCCATCTGTTAACAGCTGACGACAGGTAACTCTCCTGTTCTGAGTTCCGCCACCACATGTCCTGGAACACTAAGAAAAGAGACAGTGAGGCAGCGGTTCACTTTCTGTTAGTGCAAGGCAAGTTTCCCACCATCATAAGTATAGTGAGCCATGAGTTGCCAGGCTGCTGTACCTGCTGCCACTCCTCAATATGCCAGTTGGGTGGACAATCAAATTGATTGCACGCTTGTAAGGCATGGGGCTTTTCATCTCTGCAGTCCTCGGGAGGGGCTGGGGATTCCTCTGGGTGTAGGCAGTATACCTCTCGGGTCTGGATCCCAACACCACAGGTGGCTGAGCAGGGTCCCCAAGAGCTCATGTGCCATCTGTACCGAAAGCCAAGGGGGAAAATGTAAACTTCCCCACAAGTCAAGACACAACAAGTATGGGACAATTTCAAGTTCTCTGGATTTCGATCTCATACTCTGTACAGACGCCACATGGCATCTCCACAAATATATGTGATAAAATACAGAAATACAATGGGCCCATGAGGTGGCTTAGTTGGTTAAGGCATTTACTGACAAGCCTAATGATCTGAGTTGGATTCCTATGACTCACATGATCAGAGGAGAGAACGAACACAATTTAATTCACTTCTGACCACAACACTATATAAATGTGATTAAAAAAAAAAAACCACAGAAATACAGTATTTAAAGGCAAGAAATGCCAGAAAGATTTTATTTGTTTGGGAAGGTCCTGAGTGAAAGGAAGGAATTTCTTTTCTCCATCCCCCGTTACCACCATCTATCAAAAATGAAACCTTGGTTTGTTTTGAGTACAGTCCCAAGGCAAAGATGATTTATAGTGGTGTCAAAAGAACATTTAAATGCTTACAAATACACACTTTGGGAACTTTTCAGGGCACCTGGATTCATTATTTGGAATATCCCTAAGAAAATTCCTTTGTTAGGATTGGATTTGCATCATATATAATGTGATTTCTTTCCAATAAGATCTCGGAAAAATCAAGTTTCCTCATGAAACATCTGTAAAAATGAAAACCAGAGCAGCTGCTTTTGATTCCTATTCTAAGTTTCCTCAATGAAGATTCTTTCAGCTGCCACCCCCACCAGAAACTTACATGTTTGCCCCATTTCCTGCCTTCATGCCAGAGAATACCATTTTTTCCAAGTCTTTGTCCATTTGATAAGTGAAATGCTATAGTTTTTTAACTTATGGGCATTTGATTTTTAGGTAATGTGACTTCTTAACTAGTCACCACAGAGATACATTAGGAATAAACCATTTAAAAATGCTTAAGATGTACATAAAATGGCTTCAAGGCATTTTTATAATAGCAAGAAGAAAAAATTAAATTTCACAGAGTGAAAGGAAATCATCTAAATGTTTAAATATTTGTCCATTCTTGTGATTCAGTATTAGTGACCATTAAATACTAAAATGCATATACAGTAATTACATAGAAAAACAGTGACTCTGTTTGTGTTATTACAGTATCGAACCAAAGGTCTCGTACACCAGACAAGCACTTAACCATTGAACTATATACCGAGCCCTATGAAGAATTTTTATTAGAAAAGAAGGTCATAAAATGGCTTACAGAATATGATCCTCCTTAGAAATTCATGCAGTAAAAAATATGAACAATTAGGCATGAAAATATCAAGATTAGTCATTTCTGAATGATAATATTCCTTTTTTCTTTATTTTTTGTATTTTTCTGAATTTTGTTATAATAAACATTCATTTTCAGAGTAAACAAGCTCACTTGAAAAACATATGTATTTAAAAGTAGTTTCACTGTTCTCATTTTGAATTTTCTTAATAAACACATTTACTTTTATAAGAGAAAAAATGAAAAATAATAGAATTCCAGACACTAAGAGCAAAAATCTTATTTATGACTGGAAACTTATCATTGAAAAATAATAATAATTCAAGCATAAAAGTAGAACAAAAAGCATAAATATGAAACCATTTGAGTTGTAATCTCCCCAAAGGCCCACATATTAAAGGTGTGGCCACAAGCTTGGCACAATTAAGAGGTGGTGGTACCTTTAAGGGACGAGACCAGTGGGAGGTTTTAGTCTATCGGCTGTGCTGTCTTTGAAAGAGGTAGGAGGATTCTAATCCCTTCCCCTCTGTTTCTCTTGCTACTGTGAGGTGACAGGGCTTTCTTCCATCACATACGCCTAGCATGATGCTCTGAGCCAACCAGGCCCAAAGCAATGGTACCCGTCAGAAGACTGAGACCTTAAAAACCAGGAGCTAAAATCAGCTTCTCCATTCCTGAGTCAGCTGTGCCAGATATTTCTTACAGTAATGGAATGGTTATATATATATACATATATATATATATGTATATATATATAAAACACCAACTGTTAGATATAAGGAAAATGAAATTTAAAATTTCACATACTTCTCTAAGCTTTTAGTATATCAGTAAGCCAGTATTAATTAATGAGGTGTAGATTTAATGACTCATTTGAAAATATTGATGAAATTGGTTTAACTGTACGACAAAATAGTTCATTCAAGAAAAGCAGTAGATTCTTCTAGTTTTGTGATTGAATTCCTACAAAATTTCAAGGAACCAGCAAATTCCATTTTGTTTCCAATTTTCCAAAGTAAAGAATAAACTTAAAGTATTTAATGCATATTATGAAGTTAGCAGAAACCTGGGCACAAAGTCTGGCATATAGAAAGGAAAAAATGTCCCTGGGAATAAATATACTAAAGCCTGAATAAAAAAGAACCCTCAACTCTCTAGAAACAACTTAGTTGGGAGATTAATTTCTGGGGCTAGAGAGATGGTTCAGTCGTTAAGTGCACTGACCGCTTCTGCAGAGGACCTGTGTTCTGTTTCTAGCACCCACATGGTGACTAACAACCATCCTTAACTCCAGGTACCGGGGATCAGATACCCTCTTCTAGCCTCTGCAGGCATTGTATGACATGTGTACATTTACATACATGCAGCCAATACACTCATACACATAAAACAAAAATTAAAAAACTATAAAAAGATTAATATTGGTGTTACACCACAATTCACATGCTGAAGCTTTGTTTCCCAATATGGTCATGTTTGAGATGTGGCCTTTGGGATGTAATGAGGGTGAGATGGACCCTGATGCAGCAGAGAGCTTGCCCCCCACCCCCGTGTGAAAACAAGAAGATATTAGCTTCCCCAAAATCAGACAGAAACTGCTCTCTAGAACCAGGCCATGCTGTTTCCATCTTGTACTTTCTATCCCAAAGGAAATTCAAGTTCTATTGTCTAAGCCACCCACCTGGTGGTACTTTCTTATCACAGCAAGATTCCTGGCCACAGTGACAAGTTCTAGATATTTAGAAAACATGCAATAAATAATGTTCTAAATTACCAGTTTGTGACTACATGCAGGAAAATAGGTCTGAATAATGAAAATGTTAATAAAAGAAATTGTAATTAGATGCTATTTTAGGTGCATATTAATAAAAATACCAAATGTCAAATTTTATAGGATACAGTTAAAACTATGATAAGAAAATCAATAGCTTTAAATGTATATTTGAAAGAGAAAGGACGATTGATTTTAACAGTCTAAGCTTCTATTTCAAGAGGTTAAAAATAACAAACTAAAACAAAATAGAGGAAAGGAAATGGCAAAGAGCAGAAATGGATGAACTAGAAGGTGAAATGAAAATCTGTTTCTTCACAAGTCTAATAAAATGGACAAACTCTTGAGGAGTCTGAAGAAAAAGAAATCAAGCACAGATGACAGACATCAAAAATTTAAAGGACAACCTTGAAATCTGAAGGTATCAAAATGAATTTAGGTTTGAAGTTAAAAACAGCAAGAAATTTGAAAATCATGTAGACTGAAAAAAAATTATGTAAAACCAGCATATCAAAACTAACACAAAATGAATAGAAATCTGAATAGCCTTACATCTACTAATATGTGATTTAAAATATTTTAAAGGATAGGCTGAAGTGTCAAATAGCTTCCTTGGTAAAAAGTTTACAAAGTATTTAAGGTATAATAACTAAAAATACCACTTTCCAGAAAATAAGAGGGAAACATTCCAAATCATTTAGGCAATACCTATTGTCAACACAGATGTAAAAATCCTAACTTAGCTGTCAATTGATAAAGTGGGCTAGAAATATGTATTATGATCAAGCTGGTTTTATACTTCTTGTTTTAACTATTTCATGAGCTAACACTGATTGAACTTAAAGTGCTGACTCCATCCAGTCCTTTTGGACTTTGCAGAGCTTTCCTGGCCATGATTTCTTTCTTTTTCCAAATCAATAAATCAAATATTATTGCTGATTCTCACAATGACTTCTTTGAAAGAATCAGCCATCTTTATGGTATACATCACTCATTACCAGACTCAACTTTATGTTTCAGAGCTTCCTGGTAAGATCATGTACTTGCTTAATGAGTATATGTTTTATATTGCCTTTAGTGAAAGTTGATCATAGTTGCCTGGGGTCTGTGTGTGTGTGTGTGTATGTGTGTGTGTGTGTGTGTGTGTGTGACTGTGCATGCCAAGGCCAGAGGAGTACCTTGGATGGCATTCATCAGGAACTAGCCACCTTGGGTTTTTGTGCCTACTTGTTTGTTTTGTTTCATTTTTTGTTTTTGAGACAAGATCTTTGACTGGAACCCAAGGCTTGCCAAATAGACTAGGCTGGCTGGCCAGGCAATCCCATAGATCCACCTGTCTCTGCTCCCACAGTCCTGGATTGTAAGCATGTACCACCACGTCCAGCTTTTTACATGTGTGTGGGGGATCAAATTCAGGTCCCTGTGCTTACACAGTCAGCACTTTGGTGACTGAGCTGTCTCCCAAACCCTGTGTCTCCTGTTTTTATCCATTTAAAAATCTAAGGTGGCAGTAGCTCCTGTTTCTTCATCACATGCTCTGTGCCGAGGTCTTCTCCAAATGCTTTGCATGCGCTAATTTATTCAGTCCTTAACAAGCCTTCCTTGTAATTTGCTGACTTTTGCTGTATAAGGAAAGACTGTTACAATCTGAAAATATTCTTATTAATCCTTGAAATTCTGTTTCAATAATTACAACTCTAAGCTGACAGTTAATTTTGATAAGCTATTTGAAGGTACTATTTCATAATTTCTGATGAAAAAATTATCCATCCTGTAATTCTTCTTGTATATCTCTATGTATGTATATAGATATGTATGTATATGTTCATATGCATGTGTGTGGATGGATGTACACATGTGTGAAGGCAAGTTTCAGGTGTTTTCCTTCCACTCTTCACCTTATTTTTTTTTTTGAGACAGGGTCTCTCAATGAACATGAAGCTTTCTGATTGGGCTAGACCATCTTGTCAGACACCCCTGGATGCTTCTGTCTCTGCCTTGCCAGCACTGGGATTACAGGTGTTTGCTTCTGCGCCTAGATGTTTTTCCCTAGGGGATTGAACTCAGGTTCTGACATTTATGCAGTAAGCACTGCTCCAATCCAGTTATCTTCCCAGTTTTTCCTCTATCTTTTTTTTTCTGATTTGTCCCCGAAGTTCTGTGGTTTAACAACAGTATATTTGAGTGTATCTTTTCACTTTTTAAATTTCAGATTAGTTGTGATTCCAGATTCTTAAGATTTATATCTGAAGTATGTTAAGCTATTATCTCTTTGAATGGTAATTCTATTCTTTCTTTCTGTGGCTCCATTCCAGTACATGAAACTCTTCTCACACTCCAATGCCCTTTGCGTATTTTGCAAACCTTTGACTCCCTTTGTTTGGTTCTGCATTTCTTTATCTCTCTTTTCCACTTTACCTATTTCCTTTTTACCTGTTAACTTTTTATTCAAACCACAATTTTTAATTTCTAGGTATTTTATTAGGTTGAAGCATACTTAGCTATTTTTGATGGAGCAAATTACAAGTTCCACATAGGTCAATCTAATATTTGGTTCTTTAAAAAACTCTTCCAGGTTTTTAAAAAACTAGTTTATTGTTTCTCACTTAGATTTTCAATTACCCACTTACATGTTTGACTGTTTTAAAGATATTTTTATATCTTCTACCTGGTAATTCCAATGTCTGATGCTCTGGGTATCTGACTACATGCCTCCCCTTGGCCTACCTGTCTGACGATCATATACTATTTCTTCTTGTGTCTTTTTGAGTTTTGATTTTGAGCTCCTGCTCAGCAGGAATTTGTGGAACTTTTAAGGCCTAGGTCTTCCTCATAGGATTTAAAATACTTTTGCCAAGACCAACCTGAGTTAATTTTGGGAATTACATAGAATAAATATAAATTTCTGTGGGTCTTATTTACTTATTATAATTTTCTCTTTTTGTCTATATTTTCTTACATGAGATAGTGTCTAGTTATTTAGTCCTGGATAACCTAAATCTCACTATGTAGCTCAGGTTGGCTTCATGTTAATAACCCTCTTGCCTCAACCCCCTGACTGCTTTCACTCACTATTAAAATAATTCAGCTTAAACATGTAAACATTATTGGGAATGACTCTAGCATGACCATCTTTCAAAAGCATATAGCTAGATGAATCAAGTACAGCTACAAGGGAGTGGAGATGGAACTATTTTTACCTAGAAAGGAGGTAACAGTTTCATATTATCTGACAATGAACTAAATATAGACTCTTAAAATTATTTTTATTTTATGTGTACAAATGTATTGCCTGCATGTATGTACCTGAGGTCAGAAGAGAGCATTGGATTCCCCTGGAACTGGAGTTACGGATGGTTGTTAGCCACCATGTGGGTGCTAGGAATCGAACCCAGGTCCTCTGCAAGAGTAGCCAATGCTCTTAACCACTGAACCATCTCTCCAGTCCCAATTTAGAGTTTTTTTTTTAATTCAAGAAATAAATAACACGTTGGTAACAAACACCACTCTTATCTAGAGCTTTCCTACTTCCCTCCCTTGGAATGTCAAGTCCTGATGGAGGAGAAGGCTGTCCTCAGACTAGTGGGACCATTATGCAACCCTGCCATGTTTCTACAAACTTCTGGCTCTCTCCTAGTAAAAGCAAACTCCTAAAATACAGATACTCAGCAGTTATAGGATGGACTAAGGGGAGTAACCCCATAAGAGCAAATAAACACACAATACCCCACCTTGGAAAGTCCAGGCTAATACATCAAATGAATTTGCCTTAGGGCAAATAAAGATCCATGGCTGTCCATCATGGACTCAGTGGTAAGTTTCACCCTGGGGTGATATTTTACTGCTATTGCCCTTGGAGTCAGTAAATATTTATATGGAAAATATTATGCAATCCTCTGTTCCTGTTATTCCTTCACCGCTGGTTTCTAGAACCTAAAACATTTTTGTAAACTTACCTTTATTTTGGCATCAAACCTTTGTCTCTCCTGGGTTTTCTCCAACATAACTCTCGATCTTTGAAAAGGTTATTAAATTTGCAACTTTGAAACAAGGGACAGCATTTCCTTTCACGTAAAAACAGACTCTTAATTTTGCAAAGTGGCCAAGACATATTGTCTGCTCTATTATTTCCAGCTTGGAAGCTGTATGGCAAGAGTTGCTGAGGAGCAGGGCCTGTGAGAGCTCTTGCTAAGGCAGCGAGGAGGGAAGGTGCGTTGTACATGTGGGCTGATGTGTGAACATCATGCTTTCCTCAGCAGCTCTAGGTAACAGTTTCCAGACCGGCTCTCAAGTCTCGCTATGGTTTGATGGCCAAAGGATGGGGAACACTCTAAACTAAGCTCATCCTGCCATGACCTACTGCACAGTTCTGGCAAAAGTTGTAATTCTTAGAACTTGAACAGTTTCTGACCATGTCGCACCACAAATAGGGCCCAACTTTTGATGGTTTAATACAATTTTGACTTGACCATGGTGAAACTATGAAACTCATTCCAAAGAAACAGTATTTCCTGAATTTGGATGTTCCTGTAGGCGAGTGATAGGCCAGTGATAGGCACTGCAGCCCCAGGGAGCCGCATGGTAAGGAAGGGAAACCACAGACACTACAATGCACAGTGCTGCCAAACTCCGATGACGGCAGGCTCCACTTACAATGCTTTCAATTTACAATGGGTTTAAAAGGAGATTATCACATTGTGAGTTGAGGAGGATCAAACTTGCACCAGGCCATGAATAAATGCAAGATGTGAAATGAAAATCAACTTGAAACCATCTGTCCTGAATCAAAGATTGGATGGGACTAAGAGTGTACCTTGGTGGGTGGTAGAGTCTTATCTAGCATACATGGGGTCCTGGGTTCCATCTCCAGCACCAAAAAGGAAAAAAAGAAAAAATATGGAGATCATAGGACCTTGGTAATCTTACAATCTAACACTGCTTTCATTTTCAGATTGAGAACACAGGCCCAGAGATTCTCTCCTGAAAACTCCTGAGACATACAGAAGTACAGAACTGGAGCTCCATACCATGCCCCAATCCATTTCCATTTCTCTTGGCACCTAAAATTTCTCCTCTCTCAGATTCTCCCACCTATACTCTGCTGACCTTCATTTTGCCAATGAGAAGTGAGCCAGTGATTCCTTTTAGGGAGAGAATTAACTAATGTCCCAGTAGAGGGCAGTCTGAGCAAAGGCCCAGGACCCACAAGCATGCACAAGCATGGGTCAGAGTGTGGCTACAGAGTGTGGCTACAGAGCAAATTCCTCAGGGTGTGTGTGTGTGTGTGTGTGTGTGTGTGTGTGTGTGTGTGTATGTGTGTGTGTAAGTTACTTGTCACAGAAGATATGATTCAAGAGTTAGAGCCAGAGTCATAAAGAAATTTTCTGTTCCTATGAGGCGAATTGTTTTCCCCCAAAGATGCTGAATTATATAATTCCTACTATCGGTAGCTGTGAACTTATTTGCAAATAGTTTTGTTGCACATGATCAAGTTAAAATGTAGTCATTAGAGTGGGACCTAGTCAATCCCAGTGGTGTCTTTATGAAAAGGAAAAGTCTGGACAAGGACACACTGAGGACAAATAATATGAAATGTCAGGAAGAATGTTCTCCTAAGTCACAGAATGCCAGAGGCTACAAGCTAGGACAGAGACCCGGAACAGATTCTCCTTCAGCCTTCAGAAGGAGCCAATGCTGCTCACTCTGGCTTTGGACTTTGTGCCTCCAGATCTGTGAGATGATAAATTTTGGTTCTTCCAGCTCCTCAGTTTACAGCACTTTGTGAAGGCAGCTCCAGAAACCTAACCATATGCCAAGAAAGGAATGTAGGTGTTGGTTCTCAGGTAAAAGAAAATCAACCAGAGGACTCCACGTGGAAGACTCACACCATGATCACTCTGCAAATTAGAAAGAGAAAGATCTCTCATCTTTATGTGTATATGAATCTCATACTCAGATCTCAGTAGGAGCGACTAGAGGCAGCATTCACTTAGAAATTCGTCAAGTTAGCTTAGTAATTAAGAGCACATACTGCTCTTGTAGGGATGCCAGTTTGGTTCCCAAAGCCCAAGATGAGTAGCTCACAACTGCCAGCAACTCCAGCTCCAGGGGATCTGACACCCTTTTCTGGACTTCATAGTACCTGCACTAACATATGCACATAACTATGCATAGTTAAATTAAAAGAAAAACAAAGAAATTGGTCAAGTAAAACAATCTAGATTATGTCAGTGGCACTGGAAATGAATAGGACAGATTTACAAAGTATTGAAAAGTAAATTTTCAAGAATTCAAGAAAAATGTTATCAGAGAACAATACCAGAAAAGGTCACTTACTGAGAGTCCACTGTAAAGAGGCACTGAAATTTCAAGATAAAATGGAGGAAATGCTTGATTGGGTATTTTGAAATTTAAATATTAAATTCAAATCTAGGAAGCAGTTGTTTTATGTTTTATTTTGATTCTAATGGTACCATTGTGGGCTAATTGTTAAGTAAGCAAAATAAATTGTGAGCCATTTTGTATTTTGGCACCCTCCCCAAAATTGAGTTAATAGCACATAATCTGTGTTCACTTTCAGAGAGAGAACATGCAAAGAGTTCCCTTATAAAAATAAAATGAAGTGGAGAGATGGCTCACCTCATGCTGTGCCCACAGAGAACCTGAATTCAGCTCCCAGCACCCACATCGTGTGGCCACAGCTGCCTCTAACTCTATTATCAAGGGATCCAACATGCTCTTCTGTCTACAAGGGCACCTACATACATGTGTGAATTCTCTCTCTCTCTCTCTCTCTCTCTCTCACACACACACACACAATTTAATTTTCCTTTTAAATTTAGAAAATAAAATGAAAGTTTGTCAATATGCTGAGGCCTCTTTCCATCCTGTGATATTACAAATTGCTTTCATGGATGCACCACGCTGGGAGCATTCTTTTTTCTTCTCTTTTTCTACTTGACATTCTTTTTTAATATATATTTTTATTGAATTTTATGTGTTTTCTACAATACACCTTGATCATATTTAGACCCTTTTCCCTATCTACACCCTCCTCAACCTCCCCCAGCACCATTATGTCATATATGTTAAGCCTATCCAGTCAAGTTTGTGTCTCCAGATGTCCCCCCATGTGAGTTTATGCACTGGAGTCTAGTCAGCCTATCTAGTAAGCATCATTCCCTTAAAGATCAACTCTTTCTCTCTAACCCAACAGTGAGCAGTTGCCAATAGCTCCCAGCTAAGGTTAGACCCTCCTGACCATTTCCCAGGTTCTATGCTGGTTTTTTGTCTGGTTTGAGTTTGCATGAGTCCTCTGCATACAGTCACCATTCCTGTAGTTCATATGAACAAGTTCCCAGAAGCATGAAAAACTCTGTTTCCTTGTGGTCATCCAATATCCACAGCTCTTACAATCTTTCCACCCAGCTCTTCTGCAATGGATCCTGAGCCCTGTGCGGTTGAAGTTTAATATAAGAGTCCTATCCTGGGACATGCACTCTGCAGTCTCTCATTCTCTACACTTTGGCCAGTTGTGGCCTTCTGTGTTCATTGTCCTCTATTGCATGAGGAAGCTCCACGGATGAGAGTTGGGAGATGCATTAGTTTTCTCTCTACCCCCTGTTCCATTACGTTCCATGAGTCTTAGGTGTAGAGGTTCCATTGTAGATGTGTCACTTAGGGCTGGGCATCTCACAGACATTTATTCTCTGTGTTTGACCCATTATGGAACTCTGTAATAGTCTCTATCTGTTGCAAAAAGAAAGTCTCTATCTGTCGCGAAAAGAATCTGACAAACTGTGACAGGTATACTTGCCTTTAAATTTCATGATTTCATCTTTTTTTTTAACCACTGTATCAATGTACCACATTTTCATTATCCATTCATCAGTTGAGTGATATTTAGGTTGATCCATTTCTTAGCATGAGAGTGTGTGAGGGTCTCAGGCAGGACAATCAGAAGGGGTACCTAAGACCAAAGTGGGGATGAGGCCAGCACAGGGAGGTCTAACCAGTTAGGTTGAGTAGGTAGGAGAGTGTAGCTAGTATATCTCTTTTTAAATTTGATTTTTACTTAAATTTTTGTGATTTTCATACAAGATAGTTTGATGCTATTTGGATCCCCTTCCATATCTGCAGCTCTCCTTACTGGCCCCCACCAAATTTTACACACACACACACACACACACACACACACACACGCATACATTACGGCCTATAGAATCTGATTTGTGTTCCCAAATGTCTTTCACTGGGTTCCATCCGCTGGGCCCACCAAGACACTGCTCCCGCCCCCATCAGTTGCCAAAAGTTCCCTAGACTGGGTTGGAATTTCTTACCCACTTCCCCATGTCTAGGTTGGAATTTTGTCTGGTTTGAACCTGCATAGGATTTTGCATCCTGTCACTATTGCTGTGAGTTCACAGGAGTGACTGAGCAGCTATCTGGAAGCCTGGTTCCCTACTCTCATCCACCCCTCAGGCTTTTACAATCTTCTGTGTCCTATTCTGCAATGATCCCTGATCCTTGGAAGACAGAGGTTTGAAATAGGTTTCATTCAAGGATAAGCACTCTGTGGCCTCTTGTTTTCTGAATATCACCAATTATGGGTTTCTGTGTTAATCACCATCTTCTGTATAAGGAAAATTGTCTGGTGAGAGTTGAGAGACACATTCATCCTGTGTGTAGAGGTTGCATTGACGATGTGTCACTTAGGGTTTTAAGTATCTCATAGACACTTGTTCTCTGCTACTGGCCAGGTCTAAAACTCTGTAATAGTTTCCATCTTGGCTAGTCAGGCTCTCTCCAGGAGTCTCAGTGGATAGGGCCAAGGTCCAAGGAGAGCCAATGGGAACAAGATCAGCAGTCGTTTCAAAAAACTGTATGAGTGTTTTGCCTGCATGTATGTAAATGCACCCATGCATGCAATGCCCATGGAGGCCAGAGAACATCCAATCCCCTGGAACTGGAGTTGCTGAGGGTTGTTAGCTGTCATATGGGTGCTGGGAACAGAACCCAGTTCTCTGCAAAAACAGTAAGTGCCAGTTCAGCAGTCACTGAGCCACCGCTTCAACCCTGATAATGAACGTTCTTGTTTTCCATTTTATTCGCCCCTGGTCTACTTCCTCACATCTTTGATTTCAGGGTGTTGGGCTAGAAGCAAAGAATAGAGGCCTGTCGAAAACTAGCTTTATGCCAATCTGGAATGACATTTGAATCTAGATAGAAATATCTTGTTTCATATTTTCTTCTTTTGAATCTTTGAGATTAATAGCTATGAGAATTTTGTGCTTCACCATTCTGTAGTCACCATTTAAAGTCTGCACTAAGTCCAAATCATTTCTTTTATAATTATCTTTCCAGAGAGAGTGTGTTGGCTTGTGGGGGTGGGAGGGCACGGCAATGAAGACTGGAAACCAACAGAGCAGCTCTGCCAGGAGCAGCTTCCCATTTGCGGTCTGGAAAAGGCAGAGTTTGGACTAGATAATATTTAATGAGAAAGTTCCCTGCTTGACTATGAACTTTTAATTTAAAATTTTTGTATTTATTATTTTTATCTGTATGAGTATATTGTCTGCATGTATCTAAGTGTACCTGTGTCATGCAATGCCTCCAGAGATCAGAAGACGGTGTTGGACCCCCTGGAACTGAAGTTATGGATGGTTGTTAGCCACGATGTGGGTGCTGGAAATCGAACCTGGGTCCTTTGTAAAGGCAGCCACTGCTCTTCACTGCTGAGTTATCTCTCCAGTCCCTTGAGTTTGAATTTGTAACATACAATTTACTGTATGTTCATGGGCAAGTTACCAACTATCTAAAATCCTGGAATTCTGTCCTCACATACAAAAAACAAGAGTATTTGAAGGTTACTTATTCATTATCACATTTCAAAATGGATATGAAGTTATCAACAAAAATAGTGTGAGATACTTTTAAAAAGATTTTTAATACTTTATTTGTATGAGTGTATTTATTGCCTGAATGTGTGTAAGTGCATGTGTGTCACACATGCCCATGAGGTCAAGAAGAGGACTGGAGGTAAAGACATCTGTGAACCATCCATATGGATGCTGGGAATCAAATCTGGGTCCTCTGCAAGATGGAGATGAGCCATCTCTCCAGCCTCTAAATGATTATTTTCAAGGGTCACTAGAAAACTCTATTAATCCTCTCCCAAAGCAGTTTATCCAATAACCTAAGGTTCCCTCTCTTAAAGATTCCACACAATTTCCACCACCAAACTAAGAATAAGCCTCCACCACAAGCTACATCCAAATCAGAGGACCCAATGCCTCAAGGAAGAATGTGGATGGGGAAGAAAACAGAAATTCCTGATTTTCCAAAATATCTAAATCAGATTTCAATATTATAACAAGAAGAACACTAAGAAGCCCAGATAGGTAACCAGCTCACTATTCGTTATCCTCTTATGAACAGACTCTTCCAGTCAGATACACATTCCACACTACCCCAACTAAGGTCATCCCTCCATATCTGCAGGGAAATGTTCTAACACCAATTCCTTCCCTAGACGATACTGAAAACTATGAGTGCCCAAGTTCTGGGTATTACCTGCCTCTAACCCACCTATACTCCCATGTATTTTAAATCACCTCTAGCTTAGTCATAATACCTGGTACCATGTAAACACTATGCAAATAGCTGCTAAATTACATAATTTGAAGAATGGGTTATAAAGTTTTTCATAACTAATTTTATTTCAGAAGAGTGGCCAACACAATAAAGGTAAACTAAGGATGAAAATTCCTGGGCACTAGATTAGGAAGGGCCTTATGTGACAAACTAACGGAGGTGACTTAATCATATCATCTGTAGGCAACAGCAGCCAAGGACAGACAACCACAGGGAGAACCTAAGCCTCACATACAAAAATCCTCTACATGAATCTTACATGGACCAGACAAGGGAGCAGATTAACTAAGGTCAATCTTTCAAATCAGAGAGACCAAAAGGAAGTCACCCTCACCTGTTTTAAAGGATTATGACATTTCAAACTCCTCAATCTGAGACCCAAGGCAAATAAGGGGGCAAAGTAATGGCATACTTGTGTGAGTTCTAGGGAACAAGCTGATCACTTAGTCATCAACAAATACAGATGAAGCACTTGCTATAGGCCAGTGCTACTCTTCTTCAGACCGTGCTTTCAGCTGGGGAACTAGAGGCAGAAGTGCCCTTGAGGGGACTGGAAGGAGGAAGAGCACCACATAACTGTTGATCTTTTATAACAGCAGGCCTACTTATGTCCACTGATACTTGATGCAAGCAAACTCCGCATAGCTGCACTCGAGCTGCACACACACACACACACACACACACACACACACACACACGGGGCTGTAGCATAACTTGAGCACAGAGGAGATCTCCAAATGGGCTTAGCCAATCTACTCTGGTGATCCCGCAAGCCTCTATGCACAGTGAATT
The DNA here is from genome assembly GCA_035773235.1 of Eospalax fontanierii. Lineage (NCBI taxonomy): Eukaryota > Metazoa > Chordata > Mammalia > Rodentia > Spalacidae > Eospalax > Eospalax fontanierii. The sequence goes on along the minus strand of CM069524.1, from coordinate 150,392,397 downwards.
TCTCTGGGCAGATTGGTATTACTCTCCAGATAGCACATCTAACTCAAGAACACAAGACAGCACCTACCTAGGTGGGCAGGGCTCGGTGTTACAGGTCTGGCTCATTGCTGGAGGGCGGTGAGTCATGTCACACAGACTGTCATTGACTGTCTGCTGGGTCTGTGTGTGTAGGCACACTGCTATGGCTTCTTGATGGCCTGGAGGGTGGGAAGGGAGAAACGATACATACACAGATTAATTTACCATTTGAAGAAAGAAGACAGGATCTTGGGTCTTCGCATCACTAGCCCACTGCCCTTTTATCTGTATTATGAGCCTGCAAGGCTATATTTCAAGGGACATCTATGAACAATTTCTAAGACTTCCAGCCTCTAATATTCCTTCATTCACTCTAAGCTCAGTACCTCTGCTCCCTCTGCCCCAAACCTACTTAACTTGGCACGATTAGGAGTATTAGGTCTTGGCAAACTCTCAGACTTCACCACTTCCTAAAGTGCTCAAAGCTAGGTGTGCCCCTGCAACGAATCACTGAGGTATTCCTTATTCCTATGTACAACGCTTTTCCTAAGAGGAAATTTTATATCTTATGTTAAAGAATGCCATTCTTCTCTAAATTATAGCAGATGTGCTAAATTTAATTATACCTTTAAACTTTTTCCATTATGGTTTGAGTTCCTCTGCACTGTTCCTATTTTAGTAATGCCTCTGTTGTCAGTAAAATCATCAAAGCAGTGCCTCCTATTATACGAATGTGTGAAATGCCACCAGCTGTATCATTTGCATCTACAGTAACTTGTGAGGTCAAATAAATGGTGTCTTTATCTCCAGATTATTAATCTAATTATAAGGAAATTGAAATTTAGAAATTAAGACTGAAAAGGTGGTAGATTAAGATGTGAAGAGTAGGGCTGGGAAGATGTTCAGTGGTTAAAACACTTGCTACACAAGTGTGATGACTGGAATTTAGGTACCCTGAACCTATATGAATGCCAGGTGGGCATGAGAGCCTGCTTGTGATTCCAGCCTTAGAAGGCAGATACAAAGGAATCCAGAAGCAAGCTGGCTAGCAGGACAAGCTAACCACAAGCTCAGGGTCTGAGTGAGAGACCCTATCTCAATGACTGAGCTGGACCATCAGTCGAGGCTGGATTAATGCAATCCAGGGCCTCCTCCTGAACTTGTGCCCATGTGCATGCACACTTACATACAAGACACGGGCAGTCATGCACACACACACACGCATGAAACTGGAACAATGAAAATAGAAAAATGAGTTAAAAGCCCTTGAAGATTAACTTCCCTGCCTCCTGATTCTGGGGATTCTAGAATGAGATGTGGCCTTCAAAAGCAACAGCAGTCCCTTGTTCCGATGTGAACATTCAGGGCTGTGCTGTTCCTTGGAGATCAGACAAACAAGTCAGTGTGACCCCCAAAGCCCATGCCCTCAAATAGCATTCTTTGTCTGTTGAGACAAAAAAGAATTACTGGGAATTTGGAATTGAATGAAATATAACTAAACATTTGCTGAAAAATATCAAATGAAAACAGTAACAGTGACCAACCGCTATTTGAAATATGCGAATGTATTCAGTTTCATGTCAGATGCACATTCCGTTATATTAGAAGTTTGTGGCCCTTTTTCCAAATGCCGTGTTTCAAGTCAACCATTTTACAGCATTTTACAGAACGCAATATAGGCCATAATTCTTATATGACAGACATTTTCCAAGCCCAGTTCCTCTTAATAAATTTTCTCCTGCTGTCTTCGTTTGCAGCGGTATGTTCTTCACCATGGCAGGATGTGGTCCTGCATCTTCCTTCAACATTTTAAACAAACCCTGGATAACCCCAAGTACAAGAAGAAATGGCTAGAGCCTAATAACTCTGACTTTTATTTGAAAGTATCAAAACGTCCTTTGTGGTACCCTAGGAGGATGGAAGCTCATTTCCTAATAAGTTTACTTCTTTTTAAAAAAATCTAAGAAAACTGCAGTCATATTTCAAAGATAGTTCAATTTGTAACAAAAATTCTTTAGAGAGTATATTCAGACTATTTTGGAATGTTTTATGGAGATTGAATGGAGGGGTCCTAGAGCACCACTTTAAATCATTAGAATGGAATGTCACAACACCCAGGATATAATTTTTGTCTATTGTAAAAAGTTAAAATTACTAGATGATTTGGAATACTTATTGGCATAGAATGTATTTTCCAAAGATGAACACAAAAATATTTCCTTGACCACATGCTAGTCCAGCAATGTGACTCCCAAAACTTCTTGCATTGGGAAGTTTGATGAAATAATTATCTTCAAAGGTAAAACAATAAAATTCATAAAAATATGTTAATGTTTTATAACAAAATTTATATCATTAGTTTATGTACTTAGAGCACAAATGAACTGTTAAAATTTCAGTGTAATTTTTCCAATACAGCCATCTTGTTGCCTGAGACTACATCTTCCACATTTGACTTTAGTAGTGTTATGATAAAAGTGCCATCTCTGAGATATACAAACACACACACACACACACACACACACACACACACACACACACACGGAAGGGAGGAAGGGAAGGAGGGAGGGATTTCAATGGCAAGGAAACCCCCCAAGAAATATATAATATATTAAGTAATCTTAAGTAATCTATCACTGTGTAAACATACAGTAAACTCACACAAACAAGACAGGACAGCATCTCTATGTGATATCATGTTACAGGATAACTATCATGTGTGTGTATTTGTGTGTGTGTGTGTGTGTGTGTGTGTGTCTGTGTGTGAACATGCACTTGGGATCAGACTGAAAAGATTAACCAGCACAATAAGAGTACAAACTACTCCAGCTTCTTGGATAATGGCCAGAGTAGAAGTATAATGTGTTATGGACCCATAGAAGTTCAAAGCACAGTGACACACTTCACCAAACTGGCAGGCTTTTCAGTGCTCCATGCAGGTGAGCTCTCTTCAGGATCCAGTGGGTGAGTCAGCTGGTAAAGGTTAAAGGTTGTTGAAAGCCATTTGGCCTTATGAAGGGCATCATAAACATCACTGGAACCTGACAGGAAGTGGTCAATTTTATCAATAACTAGAAAAAAACACAGCCCCAGGCCTGTCAGGATTTGAAAGAATTTGGAGAAAATAAAACAGTGATGGGCAATGTACATGGTCGAAACACATCTCCACAGGGAACATGTTAAAATGAGTCTAGAGTGAGCCAGTTCAGTTTTTATTCTCTCCCACTGTGTGTAGGACTCATCAAGAGAAAGAGTTAGTTTCTATGTTAACAAGGGCATGCCAGGATTAAGATTTCTAAAATGTGAAAAAAAGTGATACCCAGCATCCTGAAATTGGAGGGGGGGCAGTTAAGCTTGGGATGGATCCAGGCCAACTTTGGATGCTACCAAGACCAGGTGTTCTGGAGAGAAGAGACATGGCATATGTTTGAGGTTCAAGGAAACTAAAAAGGCTAAATTCCCAGCTAGATGGGCTGGACTTTGAGGAACTAGAGAGAAGTAAGTACTAGAGGAAGAGAGAAATGGAGGCAAAAAGTGAGGAGTCTCATGTAGCCTAGGCTGCGTTCAAACTCACAATGTAGCCAAGGATGCTCTTAAATTCCTGATCCTCCTGCCTCTACCTCCTGACTGCTGGGTTTACAGGCATGTCCTACTGCTCCTGTCTCAGCTAAGGGTTCTTTTCCTAAATTCCACAAGAGCAACTCCACGTGCAAGGTGGCAGGTTTGCTGCTGCTTGGAGTAAGGCTCGGTGCTAATATGGCAGTCTTAGAGCACAGGGGTCAAGGACAAGTGGGTTTAGAGATTGCATCAGACAGAAAGAGAAAGACAGTCAGGACCACTGATAGCAAGGATTATGAATTCAGTCCCTAAAGTGAGTTCAGACACAATGGTTGACCTTGAATTCTATGACCTGTTGGGGAGTTCTGAGTCACCAGCTCAAGACCCTGAGGAGGAGGGGAGCACGTCCTTGAGCCAACAACTCAGAGGCAGCAGTTCCTTCCATTTTCCCACTTTCTGCTGGGACTGAAACCAGGCAGTACTCAGGCAGTGAGCTCCCTGCAGTCAAAAGCCAGCGGGTCCTGGTTTACTGGGGCAACAAGGGCTCTTTTGTTGTTAGAAAAGGTCTAACTTTCCCACTGGTTATTTGTTTCTTTTAATTAGTGGGGGTTTTGCTGTTGTTGTTGGTTGTGGTGATATCGTGTGTGTGTGTGTGTGTGTGTGTGTGTGTGTGTGCGTAAATCCATATGGAGCCAGAGATCAACCTTGGATGCCTTTCCTCAGGAGCTGTCCACTTTGTTTTCTGAAACTCGGTCTCTCATTGTCCTGTGGTTCACTGACTAGGCTAGAACTGTTGGCCTGTGAGCCTCGGGGATCCACTTCTCTCCACCACACACATAACCATGTCTGGCTTTTTGCACGGGTGCTGGGCTTTGAACTCAGGTCTTCATGCATGTGTGGTTAGCTCTTTAATGACTGAACTATGTCCCCAGCCCCTCTTGCTGGTTATTTTTATCTCTCTACTTTAAGCAGTGAGCTAGAAAGTGGCTCTTTGGACTCCTGGTCCCTACCTGTCTATTCCATGTTTATCTGACAGTGCTGAAAAACTTCCAAGGCCCACTTCTCCCGTTAAGGAGGTGACCTGGATATATACAACAGTTACCTTCCAAGACTGGTCTGGATCTGCATGTCACGTATCCACACACAGACATCGATCATGGGGATGGGTGTGCAAGGATGAACAGAAACATTTTCTAGGACGGCATGCTGACAGCTGCACCAGCTATGGCAATCCCGGGCTGCCTCAATCTGTAACGCTGATTTCATCACAACATACCCATTCTGCATTTTCCAACTTATTCACTGGTAACCAGTGAGCCTCTCCCCTGCTCAGTGAAGCAGATTCTTGGGCCAAAGACACTTTTAAGTCACTCTATAATAACTCCCACACATAAAAGAAATAAAAAGCATAGCTTTGTGGTTGAATGAATTCACCTCTTTTAGACTTTTGCTAATCTGCGTATTTGACTGATGTAATGTGGTCATTTCTCAGACCATTAGCAATAGACCACATAATCTACCCTGAGGTGGGGTTCAAATACCTCCCAAACATGTTGCTGTGCAGGGAGTAAAGCCAGCGTACTCCCAGTCGTAAGTCATCTCGCTGTCCTTGTGGAGATGGACACCCAGTTCTTGGGATGCAGAGTTCTGGTCACAGGCTTCAAGGAGGCATGGCTGCACGGTGGGTAGCTTGGGGCCTTCGCATTCCTCCTCAGGGAGCTCAGTCTCAGTCTGTGTGAAGGTGAGGAGCACCCGGCACTTCACCTCCCGCACCTGCACGCCAGGCCCACACGTGGTGCTGCAGGCTGACCAGGGCTCTGGAATGAACCTGAGGAACATCAGGGCACCAGGAGAGGAGGTCACAGGGATCCTTATGTGTGGACCATGACAAGAACTCTATGGTTTTGAGGACTATCGATTACATTTTGATATAAACAACAGAAAGAGTTCTTTATTAAAGTTAACCTCCGCAAAGTTCTGTGCTAAAAACAGTGTAAAACATTACAATATTTTAGAGAAGTAGTCATAAATAAACCACCATTTAGGAATAATCACATCATTTCACCTATAAGACTGATATTTTTACCAATTTTTTTCAACAACTCTTTGTGAGCTTACCCTTTGTTTAACAGGAGGAATAGTATTGAACTGTCCGGATACTTTTTATGCTAAATTGTAGGATAATGTAAATGTAGTTTGCAAAGAGGATGAAGCTGTGATATTCTTTGATATTTAATATTAAGATACACAGCTTTTCAGTGTTCTTGAAAACATCAGATTTACTGTACAAACCAGTCTTAGAATGAAACATTTATTCTTTACCCTGAATTGTTACCCAGTAAGTCAAAAAAGTTATTAAACTATGGATTTCAAGACAAACAATCTGGCCTTCCTGTTCTTATACAGCCCATCAGCTGAGAATGATTTTATATTTTGACACTTTTGGTGAAAAAGAAAGATAAAATTTGTGACATGTGAAAATTCAAATATAATTCGCATTTTTCATGTCTATACTGAAAATCTTACCTGAGATATGGCTACACTCACTTGTCCGTCTCTCATTTAGGGCTGTCTTTCTGCTACTTGACAGAGTTTGGTATTTATATCAAAGTCTATTTTTCTTGGAAAGCCTAAAATATTTACTTTCTGGCCCTTTGCAGAAAATATTTCTGACCCTTGTATGCACTCATTAAAAATCAAACAGACTCAGTTGGGACAAACATGCATAAGATATTCTGAAGCAAGACTTTGCATCATAAGATGGAGCTGGAGAGATGGCCCAGCAGTTAAGAGGACCCCACAAAGCTAAGGGTTCACTTGCAGGGGGTCTGGGTTCAGTTTCCAGCACCCACATGAGCAGCTAACAACCATGTGTAACTCCAATTTCAGGCAATCCAACTCCCTCTTCTGACCTCTTTGGGCAACTGCATGACACAGGTGCACTTCCATACATGCAGGCAATATACTTATACATGAAAATTATAATAAATAAAATATATTAAAAATATTAATAAATTGATAGATGAGGGAATCCCATGTAAAAGCTGATGCATTCATGGGCATCTGTAATCCCATCACGCCTCTGCAAAGTGAGAAAATGAGACAGGAGAATCAACCACGAGCTCAGGGGCCAGCCAGCCTGGAGTACATAGTCTAGTGGCAGAAACAAAGAGACTCTGTCTCAAACATGGCAGAAAGTGGGAGTTGACTCCTGACCTCGACACATGCACTGTGACACTGGAGTGCCCTCATTCACACACCCCCATACACAAATAAGTAAACATTTAAAAAGGAAAATAAATAGAGAAGTGAAAAATAGTTCAGTGGTGGAATCAGTCTGGGAAGGTCTTGCTTCCACAGTGGTCAAGATGTTTGTTTACTGAAGTACTTCTCCCTAAACCATGATCTTTGAATCCAGACTATGATAAGAAAACTATAATGTGCATCATTTTCTAAACATGTGAATTCAGCTCCAAGTTCACAGAACCAATGAATAGGGTTCTACTAGACAGTTTGAGTTGTTGGCACTGAGATGTCCAAGATGTATTTCCAAATATTAATATCTCAAAATTAGAAAGACTTTGAAAAATGTCATTCCAAAAGCTTCCAAAATCCTCTATACAAAGAATGCTAAGACATTTAGGTGATTCTCCCTTGAAAAGCTCCCCGACACACACTTGGGTGCGTCTCAGTCTGCCCTTGAGCGCCTCTCCTTCTGCTAACCCCAGTGCTTAAATCTGGTCAAAATCTCTTCTCAATAGTTGTCATCTCTGTTTCTAACTGCTTGTCCTGAAATTATTTAGTGCTGCGAAGTCAGTAATCTAAACTTCACCTGAATAGCTGTCTCAAAGACAGCTGCTTTCTCTGCCTCCTGCCTCACTGTTGTCAACATCACCATCTGTCTGAACTCACGGATGGTATACCTTAAATAGATTTGTGTCTTACCTATTTATAGACCCCCCAAAATTGATTCTTCAGTGTGCTATTTTTAAGGACAAATTGAGAGGAAAGCTAAGTAATCCAGTACTGAAGAGAACTAAGACAGCAGTGTGAAACAGAGGAAGCATTCAGAAATAAAATGAGGAAAGATATCTCCAAGATTCATCTTGGAAAGGTGCACTGTCTTGCAAGAAAAAGTGATGAAGAATTACTAACATGGAAGCCTAGAGATATAGGCAAAAGAATGCCTCCCATACATTCCCATGCTGTGATCTCTAGAATATGACTGACTGTGTTAGAGTCTGCAGCAAAAGAGACTCAACTAGGGTGAGTAAAGTTCTAAACTTGAGCTAATCCTGTGTTATCCTGGTGGACCCAGTCTCATTAATGCTGGTCCTCAGAAATAAGCTCCTCTCGTTGAAGTCAGAGGTGTGGCGGAACAAGAGACAAGAGAGCTTGCCTTAAAGCCTGAGAATCAGTCGACTCCTGCTAGTGTTCCAAAGGTGGAAGAAGCCACATGCCACAGAATGCTAATGACCTTTCACAATTGAGGACAATCCCCCAGCCAACAGTTGACAAAGAATCAGGAATGTCATAGCAGAACAAAACTCTCATGTACCCAAGGAAGATCTGGATACAGGCTCTTATTGGGCCAGCAAGATAGCTCAGTGGGTAAAGTCACCTGTCACTAAGCCAAGACTGATGATCTGAGTTCCATCCCTGGGACTTAAGTTGGTGGAAGACAGTAACAGAATCCTGCAAGTTCTTGTCTGACTTCTAAATTCATGCTGTGGCACACATGTGTATACACACATACCCACACACATTCATGTACATGTGGGGATCTGGGTATTGAGCAAGGCAAGCAACTCCAGATACCCTAAAGGGACGGCAGGTGTCTGACCTGCTCTGCCTGTGTGATAACCTGGCCCCAGGAAGCTACTGTAGATAGGAATCTTCCTTTCCCCTACCCCAGACCAGAACCAGGTTTTTGGGTTTCGTTTCCTCGTTCCTGAACTTCCATAGCCTTCCCACCCTTTACCCCAAACCCCACCTCTAACTTTCCCGCCTTCTGTAATGGTCAGGAAGGCCTCCCTATATAAACCCCTGCATTGGCTCTAATAACCGAACTACCCACCGATGTAGTCTCCCGGGAGGGAACTCCTCCCGCCGCACTCTGAGCCACCTGAGGTCCTGTTCCATCGTCCTCCATTCTCTGGCGTGGCTGGAGCACAACAGCCGTGCTGGAGATGGAGACGTACCCATGTGTACACACATATACACCTAATAAATAAATGTTTAAAAACAATTTAAAGGCTGGTATAGTGGTGCATGCCTTTATTCCCAGCACTTGGGGTGCAGAAGCATACAGCTCTCTGTGAAAACGAGGCCACCCTAGTCTACACTGGAAGTTGCAGGCAGCTGGGGTTACAGGGAGACCTTGTCTCAAAAAGACAAAAACTAAAAAATTCAATATAATAATTCATGAACATCAATGGTTGTAGCTACATAGAAATAGGGAACATATATATCATAAAATTACCAGTTTCCCTAGAATTTAGCTAACACAGTGTTAGTTGCCAGCCTGACAATAGATATATCGCATATATTATTAAATATAATTGTTATATTATCTCCTTAATTTTATAGATGAGAAAAATGGAGGTTATGAAAGTTTCCTGAGTTCTGAGAGCTTATAAATGAAAACTTTATGAGACATATGCTGGTCTGATATAATTAAAACCATGACGTGCTGGATAGGGGCTGGTGAGAAGGGGCTGGTGAGAAGGGTTAGGAGGTAAAGATGCTTGCTACAAAGCCTAATGTCACCATTCAATTCTCAGGACCCACTTGGTGTAAGGAGAGTACTGACCTCTGATCTCACATGTGCAGTGCCAAATGTATACCTACCTCCTGCACACACAACTTAAAATTCTTGAAATGCTGAGTAGATTCTGACCCCAGAAATTGGAACAAATTGAAAAACCACCCTCCACCCTGAAGTACAAGACTCAAAAATGACAGAGATGGTCGTTCTCCCTTAGTTAACTCAGAAAACTGGTATAATTTTGATCTAACCCTCTGGGTAATTGGGGTTGAAGGATAAAAATATATAACACCATTCTCACACTTTAAGGAGAACAGCCTAGAACATTTTTAAATTATATAAAAATTAGAGTAATTGCACAACTTCATAGAAAAATAGTATTAAAAATAATTTAAGCCATATGGTATTAGTAGTGAAATATTTAGTTTACTCAGTAATGGCATTTTAACATCAAAGTGGGCAGTTTGGATTATTTGATAGTATGTATACAATCAGTTACGTCTTTGGAAAGAAATTAAGTTAAACTGATTTTTAGGTCGCATTTCAATGTAAATCCCCCTGTGAGCCAAAATTCAGCACCAAAATAAATAAATAAATAAAAAATAAAAAACAAAAAATGATAAATGGGAAAGAACATTTCTTTAAAAGATAATTTCCCAGTGTTAACAAAGTGTGGACAGGAATCCAGGCTTCAGGGTTGCTGCAGGCAAGGGAAGTTTCACTGACTTTCTCAAACAAACCTGAGAGTAGAAATCATAGGCCTTCAATGAGTCTGTCTTTGGGCCCCAAAACTTCACCTCAGCAAGGATATACTAATGAGATAACTAGAGATATGTCACCTGAGATTTAATGCAGTTTGGTTTATCACAGGGCAAAATTAGAAGCCAACAACAGATAAAGAGATCTTTCCACTGTTGTGTAGTGCTGACCACAGCATTTCCCTAGTTAATATCCTTCAACCACTGCTGCCTCCAGATAAAGTTCAAGCTTCTGTCAAACCTAGCGCATCTCTAACATTCGCTTTACTCTGCCATTGCTGGCCCTCAATCCTGTGGGCCCCTCCTTGCTCAGATTACCAACTACTGCCATGCGGTACACATCCAGTGTCTGACTATCTACCATGCAGTGCTTCTGACATGCAGGCTTGGGACTTCAGGATCCAAATTCATAGAACCACCTCTCCTAGCAAGCCATCCTTGACCCCTGATATATCTCATTGCTCATCTTACAAGACCATGACATCATAGCCTTATAACAGCACAATACAATCACTTAGGATGGGTAAGACCTGAATCCACATCACCTGAGAGGCAGAAAGCCAAAACTCTCTCCAGCACAGGCTGAGCCTCCCTACCCAAAATGTGTGGCACCAAAAGTTCTTCATAATCTGGAGAGTTTTTAAAATTTCAGAATATTTGCATACACATAATGAAATATCCTGAGGACAGACCGAGATCTAAACACAAAATTCATTTTTTTCATAGATGTCTTACGCACATAAGCCTGAAGGTCATTTTATGCACTGTTTTTAGGGTGCCTACAGGAGGTCAGATGTGGAATTTTCAGCCAGTGGTATCATATTAGTGCACATAAGGATTGTTTTGAAGTTGGTATGTATGGACTAGAGTTGCCCAAGTGGTATCCCAGGCCATCAAATAGTCTGTCCACCATTGAATAGAGTTATTGGACCATGCCTCAGTTCTTTCTGTGTCTTGGCTTACATGATACCCAAATGAGGATAATAATCACACCTCCACAGGACAGCTGTAAGAAATAAATGACTTATCATCCCTGCAGCCACCTTAGAACAAGGTCGGGCATAAAGGAAGCCCTCGGGTTAGTAACAGGTAGAAAAACAAGACTCCTGAAACACAGCCCAGTGTGGTTTTAGCAGTACAATTTCCACACATGGAGAAGCCAAAGCAGCAGTGAAGAAAATGTACACTGTCTCACTGTGTCATATTTTAGTTTTCATATATGAAAAATGGAAGCCAGGGCAACAAATCCTCTGAGATGCCGAGAATCCCTTAGAAGTGAGGAAGCTCCAGGGAGAAACTTGAAACAAAGACATACCGTATCAACTGTCAGCACATTCCACAGCTGAACGCCAGGAAGGTCAAACCTGCAGTTCCCTTGGCTTCACTTTATAAGCTCTAATTTTTTATTTTCCTAATTAAAACAAAAGCCTTTTGAACATCCACTCCCTATGTAAATTCAGAGCTTGTGCCCATGGCAAACCACAGTATTTATCTTTTTCGGGCTGGCTTGGCAGGCTTTCCTTGGGGGAATCTGAAATGAAGCTGGGCTCATCCCCTCATTCACTGTCAACAAGAAGCATCCTAGACCACAAAAGACGGTGGCCATAAAAGGACAGACTGGAAGCGGAGATTTGAGATTCGCTGTGGTTTTGTTTGGAAATGCAGAGGATGAATAGAGTCAGAAGTGGCAGGAAACTATAAACTTCACACCAGACAGCCAGGAGCAGACCAACAACTGCCAGGTCAGGAGAATTATGGAAGAGGACTACACAGACCTCAGAAGAAAAGATGGCAGGAGTGGAGAAGAGGTCAGGGAACAGGTGTCGTCAGCTCAGCCACAGAGCGAGGCAAGCAGGGTCCTTCAGGAGCAAAGAGCACATCAGCTTTGCCCTCTGGTGGGGCTGGCAGAAATGTGGGCTGAGGTGAACGTGGATGGAACCCACTGTAGCTTCTCCTGACTGCCCTCTCCTAATTCATTAATATGAACAGCATTTTCTAAGCTTTAAAAAGACCTTAGAACTATTTGTCCTGCTAGTTAAGTTTGTATTCATGTCCTATACCCTTCAAAGTAGCCAGGAAGACCCGTTTAAAATGCACAGCACACACCTGTAATCCCAGCACTTGGGAGGCCTGAGGCAAAACTTCCTGGGTTGAAGGCCAGTCTGGGCTGTAAGCAAAGCCCTGTCTCAAATACCAAAAAAGACCAACGAAACCACCAAAAATGCTACTGACTGAATTCATAAAGACAAAAAGTAGAATAGAAATTACCAGAGTACAGGGAAGGGTAGGAATTGGGCTGAACTATTTAACAGGTACAGAGTTATGCTGGAGATGACGAAAACGTTCTGAAAATGTACCAAACAGCAATGTGAATATTCATGTGCCACTGACCTATATGCTTTAAAAAGTTTAAATGGGGGGCTGGAGAGATGGCTCAGAGGTTAAGAGTGCTGGCTGATCTTGTAGAGGACCCGGGTTTGATTCCCAGCATCCACATGGCAGTTAATAATCATCCATAACTCCATTTCCAGGGGATCCAATGCCCTCTTCTGATCTCAGCAGGTATTGCATGACACAGTGCACTTACATACGTGCAGGCAATACAATCATACACATAAAATATAACAAAATATCTTAAAATGTTTAAAATGGTAGGTATTGTGTTATGAATATTATATCATCATAATAAAAATTATGCATTACTGTCCCAAAACAAAAAAAAAAACCTTTGGTAAGTTCCCACTCTCAGTGTGCTTGACCCAGAAATCATTACAAGTTTTTGTTTGTTTGAGCTTTGAAACAGGGTTTCACACTGAAGTTCACAGTGGCCTTCTAAGCTCTAGTTCACTGTGTAACACAGACTGGCCTCAAACTCATGGCAGTCCTTTTGCCTCCATTTCTTGAGTGTTGGGATTATACGTGTGAGCTACCAGGCCTGATTTCATTACATCTTAAAACATCCCAGGTGAGTTTGACAGAAACAGCCAGAGGACCACACCATTAAATCACCATTAAATAAAGTCTGCTCCCCTTGTAAAGAGACATGTTAAAGTGTGCATAAATGCCCTGATGTGATGTGCTTAGTCAGCAGGGTGGGCAGTCCCAGTGGGGCAGGCAGCCCCGGGGGGAGTGGTCAGTATTGAGGGTGTAAAGAAAGCAAGGCTCCCTGTGGATGTGGGTGATGAATGCACAGGGATTGGTTGTTTACTGTGCTGTCCTTTCTTGTAGGTTTGATAATTTCCATAATAATAAAAAATGTAAAGGTCACATGGGGTGTCTCTCTGATGGGGAGGGAGATGATGAAAGGGCTGGGGGCCAGTGGCAGTCTGCTGAGGGCAGGTAGCTGAGGATCCCATTCAAGTTGAAGCAAAGCAGTGGCCAGGGATGGGCTGGAGTCAGGGAGGGTACAATCCTGCACAGCCTTAACACCTTGAGGACAAGTACAAATCTTTATGGGATGGTGATGCCTTTGTAAATGCTAATGTTGTAAAAATAGAATTCCATCTGTGCTTTACTAGGTACTCAGTGCGGACATGGGGTGGATCTCAGAGGGGCAAATTAGAAAACCACTGTAAGTCATTCAGGTGAGGAAATTCAGGACGTGGACAAGGGTGGTGGTGGGGATAGAACTGGAGCCAAGGGAGACTCAGAAGCTACAATCAGGCCAATCCAGAAGGTGGCTGTACATAAGGAAGGAACGAGAGAGCAACGACTCTGGGCTTCTAATCTGAAGCCCAGGACAAACAGCAATCCTACCAACCAAGAGAGGACATGTCCGGGGAGCAGCTGTTACTTGCTGGGTTCTGAGAACAAAATACAAGTGTCCCCAGCCCCAAGCTAGACTGAGGGCTCTCTGACTACTTTTCTAGAACCTCTGATCTCTACGAGTTCCCAGGATCCCACAGACACACAGACACACACATACACAGAAGTTAAAAATAGTCTGTACAATATTTGCTTCTTCACCCTTTGAATGAATGACTCTACAAGGAACTGAAAGTGACTTTGTAGTCAGACAATCACTCATTCTCTCACTAACCCTCACAGTTTTCCTGTGGCTTTCTGTGAGATCCAAAGCCTAAGCTGCCCCTCGAGAGCCCTTCAGTTCCTGTAATAATGAGCTCGCCTGGGCTCACCCTCCCTCTCCTTACTTTTTTCTCTGCCACCCTCTTCTTCTGCTTCTCCCTCCTCCTCTAGCTCTCCAGGCCTCTGTCAGAAGCCCAGCACTCCTCCCTTCACTCGGTCTGGGGCCATTCACTTGCAGTACCGCGTTCTGACTGTGTTCATACTCCGGCGTTTGTGTGTGGAAACATCAGATAAAGCCACAACTGTGTTGTGCCAATGCTCGGCCTGCATCACTGAGGGTGTGGTGCCTTCTCAGAGGGAACTAAGCCACACTCCCCTGGGGCTCACCGCTGGGCTGGACTGTGCACTGACTAATGAGAGAGAGAGTTCTGACAACCAGAACGGGGTAGGTAAGGAATCTGAGATCTGACAACAATAGCAAGTGAAAACCGAGGAGCTAGGAATAATGAAAAGACAAAGCACTTGAGGTCTGGGCTGGCTTTCTCTAAAGTGAGGAAAGTTATTACACGTGGGATAGAGCATAGACATGTTTGCTTCTGTTTCGGAAAACAGAAATTAGAAGGAGGGGTATTTGGGGAGAAAATATCTGGTCAAGGACAGAAGGGGGATGAAACCAGAAACAGCTTGGGCTGTTCAACACATTCAACTTCAACGAGCTGTGTCTCAATGCGGTGAACTCCGCCCATTGTTGACAGTACTGAGTGGTTATAAGGAAGAGTCCCAGCGTGCCGTGGTATGGGAAATAGACCTAATGGTACCATGAGTGTTAGAGTCGAAAACCACTACCATTAGTTATTAGTTATCAGGCTTCACTTTTTCTTTACCCAATTCTCTTTATTTGTAAAAGAAGCAGGTTGGAGTGCATGGCTCAGGGAAATGAGCCAGATGGCTGTTGAGATCCTCTTTCCTATCACGTCTGCGAATTGCTCTCTCTGTAGCTAGCTTGTCAGCACTACAGACTCAAGCATCCACTGTGGAATCAGCTGTCGTGTCCAATTACTGTAGCCTGCCATGGGCGCTGCTGTTCTGATAGACTCATGTGCTAGAAATCTCAGAGCCTCTTTGCTTCCTTCCCCTCTCTCTCTCTCTGTCTCTCTGTCTCTGTCTCTATCTCTGTCTCTCTCTCTCTCTCTCTCGTCTCAAGAAAGCTTCTTTCATTGGCTGTTGATTCTGTATTTCTGTTGACAGCATTACAATCTGGCCTCGTCTCATCACATGAAGACAGTGGCTGCTGATTTCTGAAGTGAAATGGACCCTGGAGAGTCAAGCCCAATCTGCTGCTTTTATACAAAGGAGAATGAATGAGACACAAAAACTAGAGTAAGATCCCCTGGTTCACCGTGGTGGTTCTTAGCTCTAGTAAATCTTTCTGTTGCCCTGTGTCACATCACTACTGGGATTCTCGTAATCACTCAGGCCACCTTGGTGTGTTTCAACATCATTTGTTCTACAGAGATTAGCCAAGATTTATCTATAGAATGACTGGCATATATTTGGGCAATACTGTGACGGTCTTTTGGTTAAACCATGTGTGCTCAACCAGAAACTATCCTGAAACCCTCAGTGTAGGAGAACACGGGGTCTGCTTTGAGTTAAAGAACACGGCTCTTTTCCACGCTTCTCACACACACTGCCAAAGCAGGACTGCTGAATTGTGAAATAAAGAAAATCCCTAGCCAGCACAGGCTCTCTGGAGTCTATAAATCCAGGTCATTTGGATACTGAATGTATCGTTGAACTCCAATGAGTACAAAAATGACATATATCATGTTAACCGGCTGTGCCCCGATTCCATCCATAAAAGGCCCTGGACTCACATTGGTTCTTCTGTTGCTATTCTGGTCTCTTCCAGCTCTTGTGCTTGTTTCAGCCAAGGTAATTTTGCTTCCACAGGACTTTTTTCTAAGAACAACGAAACATGAACAATGAGCTTGATTACTGTAAATCATTAAGGACTTGAATACGTGCTAGTTATTGGTTAGAGATTTCATTGCTGTTAAGGTTATATTTTTAAAATGCATTGTACATTTGCTACTGCAATGAATAAAATTTCAGTTATTTTTAAAATTAACACATTACAGAAGGCAACTAAAATGATCTCCATGATATAGTTGAATGTGGTCTCAAAGCTAAACTTAAGAATGCCTTTAATAAAGCAATGGCCCTTCTTTGTGCACTAAAGCTCTTATTCCAGAATTACAGGGTTGCTTTCTTTTGGAACAAACTATCCTCATCTCTTGAATGAAGAATGAATAGAGAAAGCAAATATTTTGGAGCCCCCTGGAGTGGGAAGATGAGAGTCTGCTCAACTTTCATTGTTACCGTGGGACTACATGTGGCATGAAATGGACAGCTGGTGTCTCTTCCTGTCCTTTGAAGTCTCCTTGCTATGGGGAAAGAAATAATCTTGTTGAGAAGTGAGGAAGTAAATGGGATGATTCATGGAGATTCAGACACTAAGAAAATGCCCATGAAGCACCCAGAAGGCAGAGAAAGAAGAAAAGGATTTGCTGATGGGGTCATCTGATAACCGAGTTCCTGACATGGCAACTAGCGTTCTTTCTGTAAGAGGACTTAGTCAAACATTTTGGAATGAGTAATTGTGGATCTATCTTTATAGACAAGGAACAGAGAATTCAGGAGGGAGAATTTTGCCATTCTCTCCAAAGAACCAAGAGTCAATGCAAACATGAGAACAGTCTTTTCCCACCTCATTTTACTACAACTATTCATTTGTGTATCCACATACACATACACATACAGCACTGTGAGCACAGGACAATTTACAGGAGCCATGATTCTCAGCTTCTACCACGTGGGTTCTGAGGATCAAACCCAACTTGTCAGGTTTGACAGCGAACACCTTTACCCACTGAGCCATTTCACTGGCTCTTTTACCATTTCGAGGACAATACTTATCACAGGGATTGGTACAGGTAAATAATCATATGTGGAGGAGCAAATATCTAAGAGGTGATGCAGAGACTTTCTAACCATGGCTGTCAACTAATGCCTGCTAATTTTATGCGGGGAAAATGAGAAATTCTGAAGACACAGACCTAGAAGAGATAAAGAAAATCTGCAATCATTCCATGCTCTTGATATTTGATAATGACATTGTCCTTTTTTCAAGAAGGAGTCTCCAGTGGAGAGGTGACCACATGCTGCAGACATAAAGGATGAGAATAGCTATTCTAAGGAAGCAAACAGTTGCCTCCTCCTTTTCCTCCCCTTCCTCTTCCTCTTCTTTCTCCACTTCTTCCTTCCCTTCATCTTTGTTTCTTTTTCACCTCTTCCTTTTCCGTATCCTCCATATCCTCCTTTTTCTTTTAAAAATATTTTATCTTGATTTTTATTGTTTGTGTATGAATGTTTTGCCTGAATGTAAGTGCACCTAAGTGTGCAATGCCTGTAAATGCCAGAAGAGGCCGCCAGACTCTCTGCAAATGCAGTTACAGATGGTTGTTAGTCACCATGTGGGTGCTGGGATCTGAACCTGGGTCCTCTGCAAGAGCAGACAGTGTTCTTAACCATTGATCCATCTCTAGCTCATATATTCTCCTTTTTCTTGGTGGCAGTGACTGCACTAGTGTTTTTATATCTTCCATGAAATGTCAGCACAAGTCTGGACAGACAGTAATTCCACCTTACATTAACTACAACAATAGGAGCTCAGTTACCCCTCCAGATCATGAGTCATCTATGTACAACTTCCTTAACTACATCTATTTTAAACTGTCTATTGGACTGGAGAGATGGTTCAATGGTTAAGAACACTGTCTGCTCTTGCACTTACCTGCAGGCAAAACATTCATACACATATAATAATGATCATTAGCATCTATGTCCAACTTCCTTAACTAGATGTATTGTAAACTGTTAACAAAGTCACGTTTACAAGAAAATAAAGAGAATTGGGAGTGGTCCCATAGTGAACACAAGTTGGAAAACCCCATCTGCTTTCAATTTACCTTTTACATTTACATTACATTACAATTTACATTTACCTTTTGGCTTATAACATGGAACGGGGATGACACATTCCTCTTTGATGTGCAGCTTCATTTGTGGATTGCAGCCGCCCACATGCTGCCCACGGTGGTTGATGCACAAAACCACCCTGTAGCGCAATCCTCTGCCACAAGTCACTGTGCACTTCAGGAAAGGGAGAGAGAAGCCCATGAAGATCTTTTCCTTGACAAAATCTACAAAGACATTCTTTTGCAACACAGAAAGGTGAGCTACTGATCCATATGAAAGTTAAACACAAACACCTCCATAGACATATTATGTAAAGAAGGGGACAGAAACTGAATTTCTAGGATGCGTCAGGGCTAGTCCTCACAGCCTCTCTCTAATTCTCAATTCAAAATCCACCCTCTGATTGGATTTAAGATCCACTCCAGGAGATACCTGGCACCATTATGGGGGCAAAAAACCTGAGTCTAGATAAGTCATGGGTCTTAGAGGAGAATCAACTACTAATACCCTATTAAAGGAAATAGCTTTAAAATGTCTCCTAGCTCAAGAGACAGGAATAATAGGAGACAAGTATTAAGGGGAAAATGGAGCATTTTAACTGGAGAGGGAGGAGGGAGTTTAGGCCGTGAGAGAGGAGAAGAGATAAATAAAGCTTAGGTGGTATAAAAAAATTGGAGGGAAACATATCTTAAAAATCTACTGAAAAATACACATACAATATCTCAACATAAATGCATGTATATGCCTGAAGGCTATATAACAAGAAACATAGTGCTGGACAGGAGAAAACTTCTGTTAAGTTGTTGGTCAGGGAAGTCCAAGAGACCTCCCGAGACTAACACAGCTTATTGCCACAGCCCTTGATGACCTCCCAGAACTTGAAGCTAAGACCCTACTGTTGAAGACAGGACATACTTCCGACACAGGACTTGGAGCTGTTATTGACCTGGAAGCTTCCTTCCCAAAGACTAGTTCTCATAGTTCTAAAGGCTATTATACTAGCTGCTAAGGGAGAAGATCAATTAACGGTCCAACTCCAGCTTCAAAGCCTAATAACCACAACAAAGACCAGTACGACAAATTAAAGCACTTCTATCTTGGGGTAATCAACAGGTACCCAGTTGGACTTAAAGCTCTCTCAATGGGAGGGAACTCATATGTGGCACTGTAAGCACAGCCAAACACACATTGCTGGATGGGTCGTAGATCCCAGAGAAAACCCTATCTCTGTCATATTACTAGACAAATGTAATGTCTTACTGTATGTTAAATATGGATCCCCTTATAGTTACAGACAGATATGCCATTCACCACTCATCAAAGAAGATTCTTTTTGCAACAGATGGAGATAATTGCAGAGTTCCACAATTGGTCACACACAGAGAACGAGTGTCTGATGCCCACCCCTAAGTGACATATCTACAGTGGAACCTCCACTCCTAAGGTTGATAGAATATAGTGGAACAGGGGGCCGGGGGATAGAGAGAATTCTAAAGCATCCCTCAACTCTCGCCAGTGAAGCGACCTCATGAAACAGAGTATCATGCACACAGAAGGCCACAACTGGCCAAATGTAGAGAATAAGAGACTGTGGAGTGCATGTCCCAGGATAGGACTGCACCCACCCGTGCCTCAAGGACCATTGTGAAAGAGGGGTTAGAAAGGTTGTAAGAGCCAGGGCTGGTACATGAAAAAAAGGAAACAGAGTTTTCTACGCCTTTGGGACCCTAATGGTGACAGCATGCACAAGACCCATGACAACTCAATCAGAAAAGAACCTGGCATAGAATTGGGGAATTGGGCAGTAGATCCCTTAGCCAAGGAACTACTGGCAGCTGATTATTGCAGGGTGAGAGAGGGTTGATCATCTTTAAGGGAGACTCTAGTTTGGCTGACCAGACTCCAGTGGATCAACTTGCACTGAGGACACAAACTTAACTTGATAATCCTTAACATATATGACATGATGCATGAAATCCGGTGGGAGTACAAAGGAAGGTATGGAGGGGGAGCGCGTCTAAATACAATAAAAAATGCATTCTATGAAATGCACAAAAATTCAGTAAAAATATACATTAATAAAATAAAATAAAATATCTCCTAGTCACTTATGCTCTAGCCATAGAATTTCTCAACCCTCAGCAGAGAAACTTCTTGTAATAGAATATAATGAACAACAAGACCCACAACTGGTCAACATATAGAGAATAAAAGAATGCCCAGTACTCAGCCCTAAATAGGACATCTATAGCACATCCCTCCCACCAGGCTCAAGGAAATCCACTGAAAAGGAGGAAAACCTGAATCAAGAAGAACAAATGTTCTGCAACTTCTTATCCTCTGAATCAAAGATGAAAGAAAATTGATTCAGGTTTTCTCAAGCTCACTTAAAATTGTGTATGAAGCTGAAACTCTTCTAATAAAGTTAGCTTCAATCAACCACACTACAGGGCTAACCTGTCTATTCTGTCTAAAAGGACAGAGCTGTTGTCATATGAAGACACCATCTAAGATTATTCAACCACACAATATAAGAAAACTAAGCTTGGTATAGGTAAATAATCATGTGTGGAAGAGCAAATATCCAAGAGACTGTCTGGATACTTGCTAGCCATGGCTGTTAACCCATGTCTGCTAATTCACATGAAGCAAATGAGAAATTCTGAAGACACAGACCTAGAGGAGACATTGAAAATCCTCACTCATTCCATGCTCTGTGACATTTGATAAAGGCACTGGGGAAATGGCTCAGTAGGTAAAGTGCTCACTGCGCAAGCATGAGGACCTGAGTTTGGTCCCAGCATTCATCAAAATATCAGGTGTAGTAGTATGCACCTGCTAAGAACACTGGCTGTTGTTGCAGAGGACCCAGGTTCAGTTCCCAGCACCCACATGGTGGCTAATTCCCATCCTTAACTGCAATCCCAGGGCATCTGGTACCCCCTTCTGGCTTCTAAGAGCACTGCATCCATTGGTGCACTTAAATATATGCAAGCAAAACACTCAAACATAAAATCAAGATAAATACATTTTATTAAAAATAAGATGGAGAGTGTTAAAGGAAGACACACAGCATTTCCAACACACACACACACACACACACACACACACACACACGACTATAGATGTGTCAGGAAGTTAAAGGCATAGAAACAATGTACTACTTTTTTCTGCCTTTTCGTGGAGTTTATGTTAGTATTTTCTTTGCTGAATATATTTTGCTATTTGGAAGTTGTTCATGCCTTAAATGGAGTGTTTTTAAGTCCTGTGAAAATCTAGGGAGTCTTTTATCTCTGTATGTTTGATAGTACATATATATGCATGTATGTTTTTAAGAATTATTAGACCATTAAATTATTTTTATTAATGGATGTTCATTGTACAATGCAGTAGATTTCATAAAGACATCCTCATTCAAGTGCATCATGTCCTTTGGCCACATCCATTACCATTACCTCTCCTGTCTGACACTAATTCCCTTCCTTTTCCAAATAGTATCCTTCTTCTACTTCATAAACATGTGTATATATGTGCATGCAGGTGCATATATATGTATGCATGTATATATAATATCTAGATTCCATATACGAAAGAAACATACAATAAGTGTGTTTCAGAGTTAAGCTTACAGCTAGAGCACCCATGCCCTTTAGGTCTTAAGCAGATAGGGTTACACAAAAGGTGCAGGAAACATACCCAGCCCTGATCAGCACCATTCACCTATCCTTTGTGATTCTTATCATGCAGTCTGAGTCATATCTGTTCAATAAAACAGGTTGTTTATTAACTAAGCCTCCTTCTCGGGTATGTAAAGACCAAACCATTCCCTCAGAAACCTCCTTTGTCTGATGGGCCAGAAACTGCTTTCTCAACTAGCCACTTGATTCTGGTTTTTCCCAGTGCTCAATGGGAAAATGACTTAAGATACATCATTTCTCTCAAAACATTGTCCAGCTTCCTAGTAACTACTAGATGGGGACACATTTATAATGTTGTGTTGACCTCTCCGCCTTGATCTTCCAGCTCTTAGGGGTATGAGTTCAGTCTCTCTTTACATAAATTGGCCCCTTTCAGTTTCAAGTTACTACATATCACTCCTGCATTTGCTGAGTCATCTCTTTCTTGCCACTAGCCACTTGCCACAGCCATGTTCACTCTAAGCTTTTGCTTACACAGATTCTATATAGCTTCAAAACACTACAGTGCCAACAACAACCTCCTGATGCTCTGCTTTGGCATCTGCTTCCAGTGGGACTATAGTCCATAATAGTAACAATGCCTACATCAATACATGTGGCTTTTTCTCTTGTCCTGTCTTCCAGGGCTCTTAGGATGTAGAAACCAGGTTCACATTCAATATTTATTTATTTGGTATTTATTTGTATGTGGTGTGTATACACGCTGGCATGTGTGTAGGCTCCTGAGTGTGTGCAGGTATATGTGTACATGTAAGCGTATATATGGGGAAGTACCAAGCTGACATCAAGCATCTTCCTTGATCACTCTCCCCTTTACTTTTTGAGGCAGGGTCTCCTGACGAATCCAGGGCTTGCTAATTCTAGCTAGTCTAGCTAGCCAGCTCACCTCAGGGACCCTGTCTCTGCCTCCTGAGTACTGGGATGACAGGTGGCCATCAAGCCTGACTGGCTTTTTTACATGGGTTCTGGGAATCTGAATTCTTGTCTTCCTGATTGTGTGCCCTGTGCTTTATCCACTGAGCTATCGTCCCAGCCTCCTACATACAACTCTTATATGCCATGATATCCAGCACAGTCAGGAACATAGCAAATGTTCCTCAAAACCTCAAATATAATAGAAGTGGCATGTTCTCAAATCTCACCTGAGACCACTCCATGGCAGTCCACTTAGGGCAATCAAACAAGTTGCAAGTCTGCATGACCTTGGGCTTGGGCGCGTACATGCATTTCCATTCCTCCACTTGTAGTATCTCTGCATGCATGGATTCTTCCACACACACGAAACTCCGCCTCTGAATCCCCCCTCCACAGGACACTGAACACGCAGTCCAAGGATTATGTTCCCAGCTCAAAAGCAAACAAATAAAACTACATTACTTATTTGTTGTATGCCTGTTTGTTTCAAGTTTGCAAGGGATTTCAAAGAGGATGACTTCACAGTATCGTCATGCCTAGGTTGAAAGAATACAAGGCCTGGAAACTCCTAAGACTTTAATCTTAATGGTCACAGTTCATAGTCAAAAGGAATTCATCTCTTCTGAGGTTTCTCTTAAATAGGAATGATAGATCTGCCTTAATTAGCTTTCACAGGGAGGGCCATTACGAGGATTAAATTAATTTGAATGTACAATGGAATGTGAACAGATGTTTAAAGTGTCTTTCACCTATAAAATATTAATGGACCATATTACTGAGAATCACAGAAAGCCAAAATCCAAAAAGAACCATACCAGCTTGGCATGGTGGCACATGCTTACAATCCCAGCACTTGGGAGGTAGAGGCAGAAGGATCAAGAGTTCAAGGCCAGCTTCAGTTACATAGAGAGTCTAAGGCCAGACTGGGCTACATGAGATGGAAGAAGAAGGGAGGAAGGGGGAAAAGTCATCTAGGTATCAAGGAGGATTCAACTTTATGGTTAGTCACCATGTTTTAGCTCTTTCTGTGACATTCAGCTATTGAAGACAGGCTGGCTATCCTGGCAATGGGAGAGGGCACTTTCGGATGCAGCTTGCTCCATTAGGTTCTTAGAAAGATTGTTCTTATCATTAAGTCCATTGACTCTTAGCTCTATAAAGAGGACAATAACTGTTCCTCCAAACCCTACTCAAAGTAGATTACAAAAGGAAGCAGGAACATTTAACTCACCGGGGAAGAGGCTGGAAGTGGTCATATGGCATAATCTCTTTAAATCCATCACTGTAAACAAAATCATCATGAGAATTTCATTTCCAGTCATCACATTTGGTCCTTGATTAAAACAGGTTCATTGTGAAAATATCATTTCTAAGTCCATGAACACATTTGTCTGACATCTCACAAGACAGAGCTCTTTTACATTGAGAAGCCAAATGCAAAGTTTTATGAGCCATTCACCAAACTTCGACAATTTTCAAGAGCAACGCTAACACAAACCATCCCCAGTTAATTATTAAAATGTATAAATAGAACTAAAGGCAAATTAATTAAAGGAAATTTTCTCTTACTCTAGATAATCTATGAATTCCTTTATATCATCAGTATACTGATAAAATACATTAATGCTGTGAACACATTGTCATGTTGGCAGAATCTTCAAGAAAACACTTTGCTCCATAGACTGTCTCCTTTGAAATGTCTCTGTTAATAATAATGCTCAACCAGGAGTACAGGAAGTGGGCAGTGCGGTGACAAGAAATGCAACCCACCGAGAAGGCTTCTCTTCCCGCTTGCACACTGTTGCCTTGGCCAGCTGGAAGGTAGCTGAAGGACTCCGGGACTTGATATTGGGCTGTTATTTTAAGGTACTGTAGGAAAGCCAGGAAACTTACCCAGGCAATCCAAGTCAGCAGGCACTAAATTATGCAATAGGACAGTTTCTGTATAGCTTTGTTGTTTTGGCATTAAAACTTTGTGCTTCCTCTTACAATGCATTATTTATACAGAGTTAAATGTGAACTCTCCAAAAGTCAACATGTGGTAATGGGTGACCCAATTTAAAGCCTAAAATCATGACTGAAAGACTTTTATGACTGACAGATGGACTCTGCATGGAACACTGGCAAATGCACTGTACTTGGATACAGAGATCTTTAATATATGCATGTGCAAGAATTGCTCATAAAGGTTCATTATAAAGAACTCCTGGATACATAACCCATAATAAAGACAACTAACAAGAGGGACTAGATCAGCAAGTGTGTCCTAGTTCCTATTAACTAGTTATAAATAAGATCTACCACAGGGGCATGTTTAAAAGTGTGGAAGTGGAAGCACACTGTCCCAAAAGGATTGTTGTATGAATTGGAGTTGACTTGCTTCTTTACAAGTGTGGACAATTGCACAAACCTTGACGGGCAAGGATCCATGCTGCACTCCTTCAGCTTTGGCTTGGGCTTTACATTTTCTGGGTAGTAATGACAATAGTGGTCAGGCACCACTCTCTTCA
Source organism: Eospalax fontanierii (assembly GCA_035773235.1). Lineage (NCBI taxonomy): Eukaryota > Metazoa > Chordata > Mammalia > Rodentia > Spalacidae > Eospalax > Eospalax fontanierii. The sequence continues at coordinate 150,367,106 of CM069524.1, read as the reverse complement.
GGCGGATGTCCACACATTCAGCAGAGTTCAGCTGATAACCTAAAAAGGCATAAGAGTGAAAGCTGAATGTGGTATCATTTTGACGTGTGCCTGGCAAGGTTGCCTGAATATGCTTCACTTCCTCTCTAAGAAACCTAATTCTTCAGTCTTCAGGTCTGGCTGTCTAACGGAAGCCCAAGGGAGTGTTGCATATATAGGGCCAGGGCGCTTCATGGTCCTGTCAAACCAGAAGCACTCTGCCACTGAGGACCAGAAACTTGGGACTTTCTGGAGAGGAGTCTTCTGAGTCTTTCAGGTTCTTCTGAGATGACTAAAGCCTGTGGCCAGGCATCAACACTTGAACCAACCATGGTTCTCTGGTTGCATATTATAACTAACTCCTTTTAGGAAATGTCTAGACCTCCAGGGCAGTTTGCATTCCGCTGCCCATTCATCGGCATTGTGGTACCATGGCAGCCCCTCCTCTCCTTCCCCTGAATTTCCCTGTTCTCCTGTGCCAACTTCATTTGTCTTCCTCCCCTCCCCAGATACCTATTCTGGTTCATAGTTCATACACCTTTAAATACAAAACTGTCTTGTATAGTGTCATTTTGAGTGCATGTTTTGAAATCAGTTGACTATACATATATATTATGATTATGATTGCATATATTTAATTGATTACATGAGAAAACATATTTGTGGTACTGTGGATCAAGCACAGGGCCTTGATCATGATGGGTGAAGCACATTACCCTTTACCTATGCCCCCAGCCTAATAATCTTTTAAATCTTGGTCTGTTTTCCACTTGACAATATACTTTTGAGAGCTGACCTCATGCTGGGCTGTTGCTGAAAGGAATAATTCTGTGTGACAGTGTTTGCCTGGGCTACCATTAATCATCATTAAGCCGGGGTACCATGGCACCTTCAACATCCTTTCTGACTGGAGAATTTAGCATCACCAGTAGAGATAGGAGTAGAATTCATCTGCCCACTTCCTCCATCAACTCGGACTTTCAAAGCCTTGTTATGGAGGCTTACTCCTGACTTCAGTAAATCCAATGTGTATAGTCTTTCTTTGAGAAAAGTGAACATTCCCAGGAAATGAGTGCTATAAATTAAAAAAAAAAAAAAAACTCACAACATGACACTTTGCTTTTCAGAAAGCTCTGACTCCAGGTTTCCTGTCACTACATAGATGTCATGATAACTGTGTGTGTGTGTGTATGTGTGTGTGAGTGTGTGTGTGTGTGTGTATGTGTGTGTATTTTAAGGTAATTCTTCAAAGCTAGAATAAAAAGGTAAAAGAAATAAAAACCACTAAAGCTAGGCTCTCAGGGTCTGCCAATTGGTCTAAAAATACGTTTCAAGTCCTGATTGCTGAGAGGAATCTGATTTTATAAACTACCAGACGGCTTTTCTACAGGACATGGCTTGGATGTAGGCGAGTACTGACTGAGGACAGACTGGTACGAATTACAAAAAGCAAGGCTGAAACCACAAGAATGAAAATCCAAATGGCTCTGGTAAAATGCTTCTCTGGTGCCAGTGTCTGCCAGAAAGGCTACAATATCAGATGGCCGTGGCAATCGAAGTGTCTTCCCCAGACATCTCAAGTGTCCCATGTAGACAATTACAGACCAGAGCAGACAGGCCTTTCAGTACCCAAAGTGCCTCAGAGACTGATGAACTAATTTTACTCATTATCCAAAAATCTCTGAAATGCCATTCATGCAATCACAAGGATCTGATTACTAATATAATTAAAATTTGGCAATGCCTTCTTTGAGGGTTTTATGTGTGTACTTTTATTTCCCCCTAAACAAGTACAGCAGGAGATTACAGTTCCTTGAGTCAGAGAAAAGTCTTCATCCTAAATGAAAACATATTTCTAAAGGGACAAGACAGGGGACATACAGGTGTTTATAATTTGATGAAGAGAATTCATTTTCCTCTTTAATTTTATTGCAGTGTAGAGATCAATTGCTAAGAGCAAAGAAATAAGGCAGATTGTCTTTCAATATTGTGAACAAATGTGTTGAAATCTTGCCAGTGTGTGGGAAAGAGAAGGCATGCCCTCCCCACCCCCCAGCCTAAAGTCTCTATGTCTGCTCTCTGCCTACCTTCCCACTTGGGGTGATCTCACTGGGAGGTGCCCTGCACACATTCCAGAAGGACAGACTGTCTTTCTGTGGGCATCATTGTATGAGAAACACCTATCCCACTTCCAAGAATTTCATAAACGGATCTAAGCCAGTTCTACTAGAAGATGGCCCTCCTGGGTGGAGAGGTTCTACTTTGTTTTACAGGTGCAAACAGAAGTGTCTCTCTGAAGAATTATGTGTGAGAGCTCAGAAATCAATGAAGAAGTAAGGGGTGCCTGCTTCTCTGCAGAGTGAGAACAAGCAAGCCTCCACCATCTCGTTGGGGTCCATTGTTTTGGGACCCATGAGAGACTGTTGGCTTTCCTGGTACTGTGGTTCACCTACTTAAGGAGGTGGGATTCAACAGGCCTGCTGTGCTCTGTCAGGAGCTCTTCTCTGTGCCCACGGAATCAGGTGCTTCTCGTGAAGCTCAGCATTAGTGTGCTAGGAACGCAGGGAAGGGAGGGGTAGCTAGGATGTTTTTTTTGGGCAAGGATTCCCCTGGAACTGGGATTACAGGCAGTGTTACCCACCATGTGGGTGTTGGGAACTGAACCTGGGTCCTCTTGCAAGAGCAGCTAGTGCTCTTAACCACTGAGCCATCTCTCCAGTTGCCAACATTTATTTATTTGTATTTCATGTGTATAAGCGTTTAGCATGTACATATGTAAGTACACCACAAGTATGCAATGCCCATAGAGGCCAGAAGAAGGCATCAGATCCTCTGGGACTGGAGTTTCAAGGGTTGTTAGCTACCATGTGGGTTCTGGGAACTGGTTCCTCTACAAGAAAAACCAGCACTCTAAATCACTGAGTTCTACTCTAGTCTTTTTAAAGAAAGACTCACTTAAAGAAAACTCTTCAAGTGACATAAGCGTAAAAGTAACATTTACAGACAAGGCAAAAATGGCAATGTTACTGTGGATACAGTTGACATGAAAGATCCTGCTTTTCAATCAAGGAAGGAAGACCTGGGGCTGGAGAGATGGCTCAGCAGTTATGAGCATACATTGCTTGTCCAGAGAACCTAGTTCCCAGAATCCACATCAGGCAGCTCACAACCACTTGTGACTACAGTTCCAGGGGATCCAATGTCTCTGGCCTCCTTGGGTACCTGTACACATGTGCACACACACACACACACACACACACACACACACACACTGACACACAGAGACACATAATTAAAAATAGTAAAAAAGAATTTCTTAAAAAGAACACATGAAAATATTTCCAGGTTTTGGTTAAAAGTAAAAAGTGCTTTCCAGCTCTGGCTTTATAATCTATTGTCATGGATATAGACTGATATAAGTTCATCAACTTCACTGCATGGCTGAGGAAGTAGCTTCTGTACCAGCCTTTGAGTTCATTTCGAACAGGCACATGTGTAATCCTAACTCTAAGCTCTTTGTGTCTGGGAATGAAGTCTGTGTCTCACCTCCTCCACAGGTCACAGTGCAAGGAAAGAAGTCAGTCTGTCTCCACTGATGACTGATGGGCTGATAAAAGAAGAACTGGACCACACTGTCTTTGGCCATGGTGTACCTGGTCTGGACAGAGAGAATGTTGATGACACATTCGAGTACAGTAATCAATATTCACACAGTGAGCCACGACTCTTCCTGCCTTCCTTCTTCACTCATCCAGGCAACACCCAGAAGTATTACTATATCCTATGGTATGAAAAGGTGGGATGGCCTTTCACTTAGACTTGCCATGAATGGGGTTCAGATGATCCTTAACAAATCTCCCTGGTGTCATGTTTCCAAATAGCTCCATGCCTGTGAATGGATTCACAAAACCATATGTGAATTTCTTTGCTTACTTATTTGGCATTTTTCCTTCTGAAATATTAATTCTGATTTCCAACTCATTAGAGACTAAGATTTAATTGGGGTTTGCTCATAACATAGCATATAATTAGGACTCTAACAGTTAAAATTTTTCAATGATTCTTACTTTGCTTTGCTATTATACAGATAGTATTTAATTTTTCCTTTAATACACATCAATTGTAGAAAGTAATGAGTTTCACTATATTTCCATACATGCAAATAACATACTTTGATTCTAGCATTTTTAAGGGAAATATCTTAAGCAGTTTCTTCTAAAATTCCTTGTAACAACATAACTAGGAAAACTTACCTGCAGTGAACACAAATACATTGGGCTTGCATATGAAGTTTCTAGTAACTAACTAAAAGAAAAGGGCACTCTGGAAGGCAGAGGGCAGTGACAGACAGGGCGGCATTTAGTTCTGGGAGATTTTCCTCAAGCAGCAAGCTTTTTTTCCCCCTATTTTTTTCTTTAGTTTCTTTCCTGATCGAAAAACAAAAACAAAACTCCTGCATTTAGAAATGCTCCCAGGAAGTAACATAAAGAGAAAAATGGAGAAAACAAAAGCAGGGAAAATGGACCATACATGTGATACCCAAGATGGTACACTTGAAAATTGCCAAGAGAAGAGATCTTAATTCTCAGCACAGAAAAAATGAGGAGGATGTGACCCCAGCACTCCACTGCCATGAGCTGGAGAGGCAGGCAGGGAACTCCCGAAGCTCATCGTCAGCCAGCTTGGTCTATGCAGTGTCTAACAAGAGACCTGCCTCAAAACAAAGTGGAAGAGCACACTGTGCACACTGTGACACAAGTGTGTCCACACTCACACACAGGACACACACGTAAGTGAGCACACATGCTACACACATAAAAATGTTTACAAAATAATATAGCTTATTTTTTAAGGAAAATTTGAAAACCGTTGATAAATCTCCTTTAATATTGGTAAAATAAAATAATGGAGTAACCAGAGAAAAGACTACGAAGCAGCATTTGGTTATATAATTGTTGGACACTTCTTATACCTGAAAGATGATTAAAGCCTCACAGGGTCCTACAAACTCCTGGGACCTTGCTTACATGAACCTGTAGCGACGGCATCAGCATGCACAAGACCCCTGCAAACTCAAGCAGACAAAACTCCAGCACAGAACTGTGGAAATGGGCAACAAGCCCCAATCTTAGTCAAAGAATTATTGGCAGCTGATTACTGCTGGGTGAGGAAGAGCTGATCTTCTTAAAGGAAAGGACTCTAGATAGGCTGACTAAAAACTCCAATGGACGAACTTGCACTGAGGAATATCTGGGGACACGAATTAGACATGATAGAACTTAACACAAATGACAGCATGTCTGAATTCCAGCGGGGGCTGTGGGAGGTGCCAGTGAGGAAGGGGTATAAAGATAATCAAGATTGACTGAGATGCTCTATATGAAATGCACAAAATTCAACTAAAAATTTATGAAAAAATGCTAGCTGAGGGACTGGAAAGATGACTCAGTGGTTAAAAGCACTGATTGTTCTTGAAAAGGACCTGGGTTTGATTCCTAGCACCCACATGGCAGCTAACAACCATCCATAACTCCAATTCCAGGGGATCTGACACCTTCTTCTGATCTCCTCAGGCACTGCAAGACCTGGGTGCACTTAAATACATGCAGGTAATACACTCATACACATAAAATAAAAATAATAAATAAAATTTATATATTTTTAAATGCTAGCTAAGCCAGAATAGAAGCGCTTAATATTTTCACAGTGATAATAAAGGATAAGGATTTAGAGTTGAGACTTCTACATCAAATTGTTAATGGTTCATCAACAATCAATTATCAATTGTGTAATTATCAAACATTAATCTATGAAATAAAGATATTTTTTAGATCCCAGATGACTCTAAATCTATCATGTGGAGACATTTGCAGGTTACATTGGAAAGAAAACAATGGGACATACTACACAAAAACTAACATAAATACAGAAAGAAGTCATCAAGTTTAAGAAGCAACCATGTGAAACAGATTAATAAAGTTACAAGAGGATTTGAAGAAAAGTTTGTTGAAAATAATCATTTAGGGACTGGAGAGATGGCTCAGCAGTTAAAAGCATTGACTTCTCTTGCAGAGGACCCAGGTTCAATTCCCACACTCACGTGGCAGCTAACACCCATCTGTAACTCCAGTTCCAGGGGATTGGATATCTTCTTCTGATCTCTGTGGGCATTGCATGACACGGGTGCACTTACACACATGCACTCAATATACACACAAAATAAAAATAACACATAAAATATTAAAAATAAAATAATCATTTAATTATAAATGGCTTAACATTCCAGACAGGGATGTGTACGGGGGGAGATGGAGAATAGTTAAGGTACCAACGACAGGGTTAGGGCAGCACAGGACGTGTAGAAATAGAAAAGCCTTCTGAGAGTTTTGCTTGTGGCTATAGTAGAACAGCTTCTTTCTGATGGTTCTTCCCAGACAGAATAAGTAAAGTTGCTGCATAAAATAATTTTAAGGGGCTGGGAAGATAGTTCAGTCGGTAAAGTGCTTACTACACACGCATGAGGACCTGAGCTTGGATCCCTAGCACCTACGTAAAAAGGGTTAGCATGGGAATGAGCTTGTGCTTCCAGTACAAGGGAGACAGAGACAGGAGAGTCCCCGGAGTTCATTGCCCAGCCAGCCTTGCCAAATCCACGCGCTCAGGTTCAGTGAGAGACTGTCTCACGAAGTACAGCAGAGAGCAAACGAGGCAGACATCCAGTGCTGACCTCTTGCCTGCACATGCCCCTTCACATACATGTGTGCCAGCACACTTTATGTGCATTCACATGTGCACACACATACACGTTTTTAAATGTATTTAAGCACCAGAGAACTACTGCACTGAAGAGGATTTGCAGGGATAAGACACATCCCCATCACCAAGGGGGCCCAGGCATGTGACTCTCACATTTGGCCCCATCATTCAGCTTGGAGCCAGGAAGCTGTGCAGACCTGTCATCAGACTCACAGAGCTGGGGGAGCAAGACTGCAGGTTAAGGCCTGCTAAGGTGAGCAGCCTTAGCAAACACCCCAGGCTCTCAGCTGGGACTCCAGAAACCTCTGTCCAAGGAATACAAACACCAACTGGAAAGAGACCAACTTTCAAAAGGAATGAAGCTCTACTGCAGTTGTTTCAATTCCACATTGGATAAAGGTGAATAGATGATTTACTCCTAAGCTAGTTGCCTTCTAGAGGCAAAAATCATTCTGTCAAAAATTATTCCTGTGGTTGCATATCTGAAATATACAGCACAGACTTTAAACAATGAAGCAAACAAAATTAAAATTTAATGATCACCAAGGACACCTTAAAAATGTTATAAGCATAGCTACAGGAAATCTAGATAGAGGCATTAGTTGGTGAGAATTTGAAGCTTAATATTTCTCTACTTAAAATTTCACTCCTACCCTCCTCCATCCCAGTCTTTGCTCTGTGTCTGGTTTCCCTGATGGGGGAGCTGGCCACACGTTATGCTACTACTGGGCTCATAAAATATTAGTTGGCACTTTGGCACAGAGCTTTTGTTTTCAAACAACCTAGACTCAGATACTAAGATTAAAATGTTCAAGATGTTATATGATAATATGCAGACTTTCACTGGAAACAGTGGGCCTGGAATTTGGTAAATATTACCTTAAGAAGACAGCCACTTAGTAGCTAGGATTTGGGGGCTACCCAGACTCTCTGGCAGCCTGTTACCATTGCTACTATTACAAAAACACCTATTATGGAAAAGAGCATCCAAATGAATGGAGGTGGCTATGTTCGAATAAAACATTATTACAAAAATAAGCGGACGGGCATCATGGCACATACACACCTACATATACATCATAAAACAAACAAACAAATAAGTAAATAATAAATAAAATAAAGGGCTGGTAAGATGGCTCAGTAGATAAAGACCCTGTTGCCAAGCCTGATGATTAAGCTCCATTCCTGGAACCCACATGGTGGAAGGAAAACACTGACTTCTACAAGTTGTCCTCTGACCTCCAAACATATGCTATGACCCACACACCCCACTCCCACCAATAAATAATGTCAGAAAAAAATTTTAAAGGAAAAAAGGTATATGTCTTATTGGCTATAATCTTACAACCCTTGAATTAGAAAAACCAGAACAGAAATCAGTAAGACAGCAGATGGTAGAAAACAGTAGAAATTGGAAATTTTGTAAAAAATGAACATGCAATTGCAGTCTCGGAAACAGAGAAGCAACTTGAAAAGGGGTTAATCTGAAAGAACAATAAATGTGAATCACCCCAACTAATGATGATATTAAGCCATAGATTTAGAGGATAACACAGACATCACTCTGAAGAGCATCACCAATCACATCACAGTTAGATTACCAACAACCAAAATCAAAGAGAAAGCATTTAAAAACAAAAGGGAGAAAAGACATGACTATCTATGGAAAGAAAATCAGACAGCTGACTTTTTAATCAAATAAATGACTGTCAGAAGACAATGGGGAAATACCTTCAAGACACTGGAAGCTTTATAATGATAAAAGGGTCAATTCACTAGGAAGATGTAATGACTCTAAAAGTGAAGGTACTGAATGGACCTGGGGCTGTAACTCAATGGCAAGGTTCTTGACTAGCAAGTGTGAATTTCCAGGTTCAATTGTCAGTACCATAAAACAACAACCAAAAATATAAATGTACCTAAAAACAGCTTCAGAATATGTGATGCAAAAGTTAACAAAAACTCAAATAACAGACAAATGCACAGTCACAGAGGTTGTTTTAGGACATCTCTCATGGTTATAGATAGAACAAGCAGATAAAATTTGGCTAAAACCAAACTTCTGAATAACAGAACTAATAAATGGGACATAATTGACATTAGAAAATTGTTTCCAATAACAAAGGACTATATGTCATCTTCTTCAAGACTATGATATATTGAAAAAGAACACCTTGTATTCTGAGCTACAAATCAAATTTTAATAGATTGAAAAGACATAAATAATATAGACTATGTTCTTTCCAGTAGAATTAAACTCTAACTATCAACAGAGATCATTGGGGAGTTCCAGAATGCTTATTTGTTACACGTCTAAATCACTCTTAAGATTACAGATTACTGAATGGCAGATAAAACTATTTTGTATGAGAAGTTGTAACATAGGGCATTCTTTCCATATTGAATGAAATATATGACTTAAATGCATAAGTTATAAGAAAAGGGGATAAAAATCAATAGCTAATAAGAGCACTGGATGCTATTGTAGAGAACCCAGGCTTAGTTCCCAGCACCCACATAGCAGCTAACAATCATCCATGACTCCAGTTCCAGGGGATCCAATGCCCTCTTCTGGCCTCTTTGGGCATCACATACATCTGGCATACTTATATACAAGTGGGCAAAACATCCATACACATAAAATAAAAATAATTTTAAAAATTAAAAATCAATAAGCCCCAAATCTGCCCCAGAGAGCTTCAAGACAAATGTTAAATCCAGAAGAAGCAGAAGGACAGAAAGAATGAAGAGGAGAGCAGACAGTAATGATATGGATTACACACAGGGCTTCAGAAACATTGATTCCTTTGAAAAGGACTAATTCTCCAACATGAGATATGAATGCAGAAACAGAGTGGAGACCAACAAGGACTATCAGGACTAAGGAAAGGAAGCTCCTCCACACGGTGAACAGACGGTACTATGAAAACAGCCGGCCAGTCATTTTTAAGTTATTTGATTCTTTGAAACAACACTGACATAAGAAGAAGTAAGACTCATGAGGAATCGTGTGCTTTTCAAAGACATCAAATGCATAATTCTAATAATTTCCTGGCCAACTTTTCCAAAATTTGGAAAAAAAATAATGTCAAGGTCACACAAATTCTTGCAGAAAAGGAGGAGTCGTTCTCCGTTTATTTTCCACAACCAGCATAAAATTAACACCAAGACCTGAAAAACGAATTCCAAAAGAGCAAACAGAACTGCTCCAGGAAATAAATACAAAATCCTATTAATTTAAAACCACATCCAGTGATACATAAAAGAATACAAACTTTTATGAATAATGAATTCTAAAATAAAATGATAATAATGGATGGAGCTTATAACAGAAAGCATGGAAGGTTTAACACTGGAAGCAGATGAAAGAGAAATGTCATCATCCTAAAAGACACACAGAAAGCATCCAATAACATTCTATACTTGTGTCTATTAAAATGAAGCAAATTTCTTCCATCAGATGAGATATCTAGAGGAGTCTACATCATACTTCACACACAATGTGAGCGATTGAGACTTTGCCATTGTATGACAAGTATCAGATGTCCTAAATAATGCAAAAGAAAAAGAAACAAAACACAAAATGACAGAAAGAAAAACAAAACTGTCATTAAATACAGAAGTCACAATTGCCTATGTATATAATTAAAAAGAACAGACAAACTCTTTGCTCTGATAACTGACTATATTAAGATTAAAATGTCAGTGTAAAAAGTCCATTTGATTGTCACATGCTAGCAATAAATGTATAGAAAACAAAGCGGGGAGTAGAGATACTATTTACAATAACGTCAAAACACCAAATATTTGAAATAAATGTAAGATAAGACATGTGAGACACATACTGAAAATCACAAACGTTATTGAGAGAACTTTTTATGCCCAAACAAATATGTTGGAGTTGCCATTTTTACAGATCAGTTGGTGTTGGAAATGACAATTTTTTTTTAATTTATCCGTTGAGAATTTCATACATGAGTTAAATGTATTTTGATTATATCCACCCCTCAGACTCCCTTCTAACTCCTCTAGGAGTTTTATAAAACTTGACAAACTGATCTCCATATTGACCAGGAAATACAGAACTGAGAATAGCAAAGATAACCCTTGGGAATAAAGCTGAAGAACGTTCAGCACAGACATTAAGACTTCCTTTAATACTGTAGAAGATAAATCACAGTGATGCTGTGATTACTAGACCTATGAAACAGAATCCATAAACACAGGCATACATTGAAGCTTCTGGATTTAAGCTATATAGAGAAGAGATCATTCTTCACCCAGTGGTCCTGTGTCTATAGGACGGTCATGTGGAAAGACTGACTGAACTCAACAGTCTACACAGAAACTAATTCCAGGGAAAAGGTAAACCATTAGAGCCTCTGAAGCAAACAGGAGCACATCTTCACGGCAAAGTTTCTTACCCAAAATAGAAATAAAAGTAAAACATATGTGGAAGCATTGGTAGAATATGCTGCAAATACAACTTTTGCATAGGGGAACTTATAGTCTTCCATGGAAAATATATGCACATAAAGTGAAACTAGAAACAGCATCTAAAACCTATAGAAGAAGAAATAAAAGTAAAAATTTACATAAACAAAGAAAGCAAAACTAAGAAACTAATCAACACAACTAAAATTTAGTATTTAGACATGTCAGAGACACTTTGGAGATGATTTTAACAAACAAAAATTAGACAAGAAATCAATAAGTTAATAAACCACCCTACTTTAGTCTATTGATAGGCCTTAGGCTCTAACCCAGGCAGCTAGAAACTCTTGGGCCCACCCTGACTTTGAATTTACATTCCCCTGTTTTAGGCATTGGAATTACAGGCATGTACCACCAAACCTGGGCACATATTTACTTTAAAAATCCATGCCCACCCACTTCCAATGGAAGTGTTACTCTCCAAATCTTTAAGACAGTATTTTCTACTTCTTCCTCAGCCTTCAATTTTCCAACTCTTTCCACACAGTCATTCCCGTCTGATAACTCTACATTTCATTTCAGGAGAAAATGTCAATAGGAAACAAAGAGAAGCCAATACCTCTATATTCACCTCCACAAGCTGCTCCTCATGAATGGCCCCCTGCCTTGCTGAGAATTCAGCTCTATAGAGGAGAACCAAGAGCTCTTCTAATACATCCAGGGTATTAGCACCTGCCCACAGTGGATCCAGGGTTGAGCCCAACAAGGACTTTTGAAAGGAAAAAGAATGGGAATCTGAACACCTATTTTGTTGGCATTGGTTTCGTGTGTGTGTGTGTGTGTGTGTGTGTGTGTGTGCAAGTACCCAAGCTGCTTGCCATCTTCCCCATTTACAATCATTTTCCCCTTTTCTAAGCAGAAAGAGTTGGTTAATGTGAGTAATCTGTGAGAGAAGCAGACTAAAAGAATACCCAAGCTGAATTTTATATCACTTCATTCTAACTAGCAGAGAAAAATCTTGCATTTTCTATCTTGAGAGAAACCCTAATGAAAACAGTACTCCATGGGGCTGCAGTTTCCTGGGGTTTCTATCCTCACACGATCTCCTGAGCTCCTCCACTGTATTCAAAGCGAAATAATAGCACAACAGTGAGAGAATACCTTAGCTAGTCGCATTTTTGGCCACGAAACTGAGGAGGATTGCTGGGCCTGGGGGCTCAGACCTGCAATCCCAGCACTTGGAAGCAGAAGAATCAGGAGTTCAAGATCATCCTTGGATACATAGCAAGTCTGAGATTATCCTGGGCTACAAAAACAGAACAAAGAAACAGAAATGAAGAAAGGTAAAGAAGAAATTGAGTAGGAGAGACATCCTGTCAGCCACCTGCTCCTCCACTGCACAGCGAGGCGCTGAACCGGCGCCAAAGCACACATGGGACCACGTGGTCCTTCTAAGAAACTCAGGTGAGGGTCAGTGAAATGACTCAGCAGGTAGACACCAAGCCTGATGGCCTGAACTTGATCTCTAGGATCCACATTATGAAGAGAACCAAGACCGGAAACCTGTTCCACTCTCTCCCTGTGGCACATGGACTCATCTACCTACTCTTCTACACCATAAATTAAAAACATAATACGAAAAAACCCCAAAAAATCCAAATAATCTCATGAATTTGTCACTTCTAAATCAGAAATACCAACTTCTTAATAAAAGATGTGAGCATTAAAGTTCACACAGAAATAGATTTCTAAACGATGCATTAAAAATGACCAGCAACTAGAGATTTGTTTGTAGACATACATTCCGTTTAAAAAGTTTATTTTGGGGGAAGGAGTTAAGAGCACTGGTTGCTCTTGCAGAGGATCCAGATTTGGTTCCCAGCTTCCACATGGTGGCTAACAACCATCTGTAATTCCAGTTCTAGCCTGTTCTGGTATCCATGGGCACTGCACACATGGGTACAATTCCGCACATGCAGGCCAAACACTCATACACGTAAAAATGAAAATAATTTTTTAAAGTTTATTTTGGTTATGAATTTCGGTAAAACTCTACACATTACGCTAGTTGTAATAACATGATTCAGTCAACACATCTGTTCTCCTCAAACAACAAATGTCAGGGTGTTGTAAATACTGCAGAGGTGGTTTAAGGTACATGGGAAAGTACGCAGAAATTACCAGGAAATATGATGGGATGGCATTTTACAGAAAAGACTTGATTAGCACTGGATTGTGGTGCTTGGGCGAGGGCGGTGGCTATCCTGGAACCAATCCTAATGTGGACACTGGAGGATAATTATACACCTCATCCTGGAGCTGAGGGAGACTCTGAGGAAGTCTACATGGCCATCACCAGGGGCTAAACACTCTATGACCTGATGCCTGTTCATTCTGATTGGCATCCCCAGGTCCTTGCTAATGGAGGCCAACCCCTCAGGAGCATTTTTATTTTGAGGTACTGAAAGAGAAAGAGTTAAATTTCCTTTTCTGCCTCTGGCTCCCCTTGAAGTCTATGTAGCATGCTTCCTCCTGTGCGGAGGCCTGGCATCACAGGCCCTCTGACCACTCCTCCTGCCTCTCCCCTCTGCCAAACTCCTTCTCACTCCCACAGAGGCACAGGGGACAGGCTCTCCATATCCTCACAGACATGCCTACAGTGTCTGTCTTCCTGAGGACATCCAGCCCACAGCTTAGCCTGACTTAGGAAAGGTTGAATCCTCACTCTACCTCAGAGGAAGAGCTGTGATTTAGTTCTCAACTTGGCTCTTGAAATGTAATGGGAAATAAATCAATTTAGAGACATCTCCTTCCACTGTTTGACTTTCAAAACAAAAATTCAAATTAAATAATAATAGTCCTTAATAATCACAGCTCAAATGTTAATGCTTTCTCTTTGTATGCCTGTTAACAACAGCCTGGTCATTCACCCACTTAAGCATTGCTTTCAAGATCCCCTAGGGCTGGCATTTCTCCTGGCAACAGAGATTGTCAAGTATATACAGAATAACAAATGAGAAATGTACAGAAACATTTGTAGCAGGGGAGTCCCCTGCTTGAAGAAAATGACAAATTCACATTCGGTTAATGACTTGCTACTTTGAAATAACTTCTAAATCGATTTTAATTTATGGGATTGATTTTAATAAAATGTGTTTTATATATATATATATGTGTGTGTGTGTGTGTGTGGTGTTATATAAATGTGTCATATATATATCTCAACTGTGAGTTTTGGTAAGGATTAGAACAACACCAGAACAGATTTATTTGACATTTATTTATTTACTTGTGTGTGTGTGTGTGTGCCCACGTGCAGATGTGTGCATGTGTATTGATGCAGGAGTGCTACAGTATATATGTGGAGGTCAAAGGACAACTTGGGAGAGTTGGTTCTCTCCTTCTACTATGGGGTTCCAGGGATTTAATTTGGTTTTTTGGGCTTGGCATCTTTACCTTCCTAGGCATCTCACCAAGTCTAAGTTTGTTAATTTGAGATAACTCTCACTATGCAGCCCAGGCTGTCCTTGAATTTGTGATCTTCCTACCCCAGCCTCTTGAGCGTTAGGATTACAGGCATGTATTGCCATGCCCAGCTTGAACTGTGAGATCATATGCAATACTTAACACGCCTCTATCTTTGTGATTAGTAGCAATTACTTAACAGGAGTGAAGTAGAGATTGAGGGGAATGATGGAACACTTAGAATTTCCTTTCCTGTTGATACTGTTGCAGGGTGAATTGTGTCTTCCGAGGAGCAGGGTTGAAGTCCTAGCACACAGTAGCTCAGAATAAGATTTGACTTGGAAACCGGGTCTTTGAAGTTGCCATCCTGTTTTAGACGAGATCTTTAGGTGACCCCTAGTCCTCTATGCTTGTGTCCTTATGGAGAAGGAAGTTGGTTATAGTAGGCATGCATGGAGGGAAGATGACGGGCTGAACTATGCCTGAACCATGAGAAAGGAGGAGAGAGAGGGCCATGAAATAGGTCCCTCATAGCTCTACAAAGAACCAACCACACCAAAACCTTTGTTTTGCACATTTAATCTTCAGAACTATGAGACGCTATACTCTGTTGTCCACATGACTGCATCTGTGCTATTCTGCCTCTGCAGCCTCAGGAACCCAATGCAGGTATGGACCCCCAAACCATCCTGCTATGTTCCAAAGCACCTGGGGATGTGTGAATTTCGTCACTATATATACCACGTGGCTAGGCCTAGGCTTGTTCCCTGACAGAAAGGAAAATGACAGACTGGCTACCACATCTCTCTAGAAGAGCAAGACTCTGTGAGTAGACAGCATATGAGACATCAGAGCTGGGGTTGGAGTTTGCAAGGCTGAAAACTAGTGGAAGATCAATAAAAAACATTTTAGCTACAGGAACACAACACATATGAACAGAACAAAAATAACTCCTTAACAAGACAGTTGGCAAAAAAATGAAGACTTCAGGCCACAAAAAAGACAAATGTTTTTCCTCTCCCCTGAAGATATTTTCAAAGAAAGGGAGGTTACTAACAGTTTAAAATTAACCACAAAGACCTATCTTCATCAAAGCCATTTGATTTTATTTCATCCAGAAATCTCAAGGAAATATGCTTAACATTGTTATTCACAAACATCATCAATTCACAAATGTCAATGTCAGGTAAGTTCCCAGGGATGAAGTGTCTAGTTCACTGTAATCAGCAAGCACCCCAAACTGCAGTGACTTGATGAAGACTCTCTCCTACCCCCTGGTGGTCACATGCACATGTTGAAGGAGTAAAGTAATACTTCATATGCTTTTGTGTAAAATGCCTCCAGCACAACAGAGCTGAGGCAGGAGCATCAAGACAAATCATTGTTTGGGGGAAAAAAAAAAACTATATAGTGAGAAATCTTGTGGTAAGTAGAAAAGGCAAAATTTTCAGGTATAAAAATAGAGCTTCTTAAAGAACAGAAAAAAGAATCTTCATTTTTGATTTAGTAAACTGCTAAATTTCTGAACCTGAGCAACTATAAGGCAATCTTTTTCACCACTGATGTCTATATACTTTGTATGTAAAAAATAGTAGCTTCAACAGCTCATTTATTAACAACCCAACTCTTATAAGGTCTATGATATCCACTATGAAAGAACACATTTCAGCAAAGCCCAGCACGCTCACGGCTGTGCTGACAATGGGGTAGAGCAGGTAGCCTGGGCTAGCTACCTGCCTCAGAGGCCTCTCTCAGGTGGAATCCATTTTCAGATCTGCTGTTCTTGGTTGGCTGGGATGGAGGGGGTACAGTGAAACAGAGGGACAGTTGTCAGTGATCCCACAAGTACTTTTCTCATTCCTCTACGTAAAGTGCAGTCATTGCCTGATTATGGGCCAGAAAGATGTGAGTGGAAGCAAAGAGCTCCTTACTTCAGCAACAGCCCAGCTGGACAACAGTACACTGTTCTGATAAAAAGTAACCGATGGAAAAGGACATTTCCTAGAAACCCACATTATTTGAACAAGCTCCCGAGTCAGGAGAAAACAACACCAGAGTCATTCTTATTTCCAGTAAGTGTCTCCAACTCTGCCAGATTCTCTCCCACCCAGCACACAGCAGTGGTGAAAGAAAATGGCTACAGGAATGGAAATGACGCTTTGTTTACACACAAGCTAGTTGTGTATAACACCCTCTTTAATAAATATATATTTTAAACACACTTTTCAGACTTGAGAGCCCCAAAGCTTTCCAGACACTGAAGCTGTAGTCTAGAGCTGTTTATTCGGTTTGAGAGAGTCAGGACTCAGAGAAAGGAGAAGTAGTGGACTGGAGAGCATGTTGCTGAAATGTACTATAAAGAGGTGGATACATGTTTATATAAGAGGCTCTGAAATTACCTTCATTTGTGCAAATGAGATGTGAATGCATTACTTAAAATATTACTCTAAGAATCTCAAAGTAAACCTAGGGCCACATTCACCTCTGAGATAATCACGGTGGTTTTCATTTTGACATGCACTCTACCGAATATTAAAAAGGTATGCATATACTAATATGAGTGTGCACATATGCATACACAACTCACAGAAATAGTTTCTGGCCTGGAGAGATAGCTCAGTCAGTGAAGTGTCAGCCATATAAGCATGAGTACCTGAGTTTGATACCCAGCACATACATTAAAAAAAATTCTGGGCATGGAGGCACATACTTGTAATCCTAGAGCTGGAGAGGAAGGACAGGACTCCCAGGACAGCCGGTACAACCTAATCAATAAGTCCCAGGTCTTGGTGAGAGACTTTCTCAAAAAACAAGGTAGATAGATCCTGGGAAGCAACACTTGCTGTTGACATCTGACTTCCACATGCATGGGCCACAGGTGCACCCACACAGAGAAATACATAGTTTATGAGTATGTGCCCTTTTGTACATATTATCAAGCTCTCTTCCAGTTCTTTCCAAATCGATACTGTAACCAGGATCTTAAAATACTAAACTCTGTGGGTATTTTCCCCATTCTATCATTGTATCAATGTCTCTTGCTCAAGTAGAGCCCTCTCTATTGACTTAAGAAGAATATAGATTCTCTTAACAATTAAAGAGATAAATACTGTACGTGTGTGTGTGTTCCTGCATCTACAACTTTGGGATCAAACAGGAACACTTCAAAGAAAACAAAATAAGCCTACTATTCATGCCCTAACAATGAACTAGAGAGAATGAAGTGGCAGCCAAGGCTCCCTCCAAGTCTTTCAGTGTGACAGTCAGAGAAGAACTTAGGGTCAGTGCTATCAACATCTCACACAGAAATCCCAAACAGACACTTCTGGAAGCCAGACAGGTGGTATAAAGGCCCAAAGCGATGAAGGAAATAGACACCTGCTCCTGTAATGATGGGGATGCAATAGAGGAAGGAGCAAGTGGCAAAGGACAGGGCAGCTGCCACACGCTTGGGATGATAACAAGCCAGCTAGCTGGCAGGTTTCCTCCGGTTTTAAAGAGAACCAGGGAAAAAACAACTGATTATATACATATACACATGCACACACACACACACACACACACACACACACACACACACATATTTCTTCATTTTTCAATACTGATCATCATCTTAGTTTCTTTTCTGGTTGCTGTGATAAAATACTGTAACAAAACCAACTTAAGGGAGGAATTTATTCTGGCACATGGTTCCAGAGCATAGTACATCACAGTGGTCAAGACAAGGTAGCAGGTCAAGATCGTTAGTCACATCACAGCCACCATCAGGAATCAGGGGGGCAGGAAGGGGAGGGGTGATCCAGTGCTGCTGCTCAGTTCCCTTTCTCCTCTTCCACAGTCCAGGATTCCTGCCAAGGAATGGTTCCACCTACAGTGGGTGAGTCTTCCCACCTCAGGTTACGCAATCAAGATCATCTCCCACAGGCTAGTCTAGAAACCCATATTCTGGGTCTGTCAGGTTGACCACACTAATCATCATAACCACTTAAATTACAAAGCTTCAGAAATAGTACAAAGCTGTGCAACAGGTTGATGTCTGGATGGTCACACTGCAGGCTGGAGCAGGACCTATGCAGTTCAGATCAGTTAGCAGATTTAACTTGCCTCCTCACATCTCTCTCTGTCAGAACAACTAATTTCTCAACGAGACATTTATTGACTATATGCTGAACACAAGTGGATTTTTTTAAGGTTTTAGGGTTATTTCTGTGGGGTTAATATTGACCACATCTAGAATCACCTAGGAGACAAACCTCTGGGCATGTCTATGAAGGATTTTTTAGATTGGGTTATCAAGATAGAAAGAACCACAGTTTGGTGGGTCTTAGACTACATAAAAAGGAGAAACAAGCTGAGGACAGCATTCATCTTTCTGCTTCCTGACTGCGGTTGCAAAGTGAATAGCTGCCTCACACCACCGTCACCATGACTTCCCCACCATGATGGACTCTACCCTTCAAGCGTGAGCCAAAGTAAACCCTTCCTTCTTTCAGTTGCTTTTGTAAGGGATTTTGTTGTAGCAACCAGGAAAGTCACTAATATATTTTTCCCCCAGAAAGCTATCATTGGCAATTAGGGTAATTTTTTTCTTCTGTCTAAATTTTGGAATGATTTTTCTGGAATGAGAGGAAAAATCCACCCACTGGATCATCATTTCCTTTTCATTTCTTGTTTTTTTTTCATATATATATAAGTTTTAATTTGTACAACTTTGGAAATAGATTGTCCCAGAGACTTCACTCCTCTGTATAGGGGAAGACAGTTTACTGCCTAGAGAGCTAAATAGGCTCATGGCCCCATAGACACATTTTGGAAGAATCCCCTGGCAGAATTCATCTAGTGAGACCCAGGGAAGAATTCCCTGGTTTTGAACCAGTGCTATAGGATAGCACAGTCACAAAGCTGAGGGTGGCAGGGACAACCCCTGGCAAAGGAGGCTGAGGAATGAGCCTCTGTCCTCTGCTCTTCTTCACCATGATGGCTTGGTCAACCAGTGCCCATCTCCACCAAACTCCATTCAGAGATTTAAACTAAGCAGGGCAAGTGGAGGTGATGAATATTAAACTATTCCATTCCTTCCACATAAGAATAAAGGTTGTTTCTTAGCTCTTGGGATCTCTTGGCTCAAAAGAGAGAAGTTTCAGACATGAACTGTTCAGATGGAAAGACTGACACACACTCTATAAAAGCAATCATCAGTGGCTTCCTGATTGACAAACTTACTATGTTTACAATCCGGATGCTCTGAAGATGGTCCCCCTACCTTGAAGATGAAATCAGCCATCAGAGGTCCTGGAATCTTAAAGGTTTGCCTCTCTGTGCCCTTCTGAAACTCAATTGTTGTATTTTCTACAACAAAGACCCCAGGGCTGCTGAAGCTGTGCTCTCCTCTACTTCCTTGAAGTGTCTTTGATTCAATAACTGAAAATTAAAGAATAAAATTTAAATATGAAAACTATCTTAAAGGTATTTGATTTCTAATGACATTTTTACCAAGTATGAGAGTAGTATATGAAATCAACACAGTATAAAAATATCCACTCAGTTGATGAATGTTGATTTATAGTGGCATAACTGGTATATCAGGTTTGTAGTTGCCTAAACTAAGGCATTAAGAAGAGCAGTTTGACTCAAATGGGTCTTTTCAAATCTTTGGAGCCCTTTCTACTATGGGATAAGAAGAAGACTTTTCTTAGTTTATGCATCTCAGAAGAAAGAATCTCAAATTCGCTTTAAAATATTATTTCTTTTGAAATTATAGATTCACAGGAAATAGCAAAAACTATACAGAGAAACTCTATGTAGTCTTATCTGGTCTTGTCTAAGGGTTACAAAGCTACAACACAATAGCAAACCCAGGAGTTGATGGTAAAATGTGTACTGTTTTACAGCATAGAACCACAAACAAAATATAGAGCCGTTGGGTTACCACAAAGGCCTGCCTGGTATATGCCAGCCTTATGTTCTAATTTGTTATTATAAAATCAGAAGTGCTTTAAAAAATCTCCCACAGAAAAATATTTGCCAACAGTTAGTTTTAGTTAATAATTTCTTTCTTCTCCTTTCCTTGTGTTTGGTTGATCGTCTTTGTAGAACCAGTGTGAGCCTGAGAGATGCAGTAAAGAAACAGAGCTGTGCGTCCTGCGCTCCTGGACCTAGCTTCTCTAACTCATGCCTTCAGTTGCATTACCTCCTTTCTAAACAAGAACTCAGTGTGGACAACCTCTCACATCCAGCTCTACTCTGAAATAGTCATGTGGATGTGCATGTGTGCACACGTGTGTATGGAAGCCTGAGGTAGCTTTGAATGTTGTTCCTTGGGAGCAGTCCACCCTGCTCTTTGCGATAGGTTCTCTCGTTGGATTGGAACTCACCAATTAGGCTAGGTTGGTTGCCCAGAGAGACCCTTCATTTCTTCCTCTCAAGTGCTAGGATTATAAGTGTACATCACCATGCTTCACATTTATTACACTGATACTAGGGATCAGACTCGGGTTCTGATGTTTGCAGAGCAAGTACTTAACTGACCCAAAATTCTTGCTAGCTTTTATAGCAGTCTTCAGCCATCTTAGACAAGAGCCCAAATAGAACCTTGCTTTTGAGACAGGGTCTCTCACTGGAGTTTGGGGCTCACCAATTAGCTCATAAGCCAGTAAGCTCCAGAAATCTACCAGTCTGCCTGCTCAGTGCTGGGACTACATGCCTAGGTTTCTTTATGGGTTCTGGGACTCAAACTCAGGTCCTCATGCTCACATGATAAGCACTTTACCGACACAGCCATCTCCTGAGCCTGGTGTCTGTCTTAGTTTAAATGTGGTATCTATTTCTTTGTTTCCACAGTGCTTAAGATTTCCAATGACAAGAATATAAAACACAAATAACCAATATTCAAGGCTGTATAATTTACTCAAACCACTTGTCTCCACTGAAATGTATGTTGATTCAAAAATAGCTTCCTTTCAGTATTTCAGAAGACTTCCAGATTGCCAGGAATCAAACCACTGGTGACAAAAAGCAGTGGTCAAAAAGCAGGTAGGTGCTTTGACTTCAATTGTGTGAACAGGCAGCTGAGAATAAAGCAGGTGAATTATAACATCATTTGTGAAGGCCGAGGTTATGCATGCAAACAATTTTGATCATTTGTATTAACAAAGCCACTTCACCAGGTCCATAATGAGGTAGAGGCCAGTGTCCTTCCAAAGTTGTCATTAGTGGCGAGAAATTTGTTTCTTCTTAGTGCCTTAACAAATATTAGCAAGGGAGCTGGTTGTTCTCAAGCAGTAATTCAGATGTCATATGGACTTGTGGGAGTCTTCATTAAATTTCATTCATTTCTTCACATTAACTGCAGCCCTAGGCTTCAACTGTGCATGAATGATATAGCTAGCAAGAGACAGAGGAGTGAGTGCTTCAGTTCTGCGATCCATAGAACTCTCTAACAACTTCCACAGCAGGTGGCAAGTGGGAGGCACTAGTCAGCCAATAATCACCACCACCTCTCTTGGGGATTAGAATATGAGTCTTTTTCTTGCTACTGACTGCCCAACTTATTTCTCTTCTCCAGTCTTAGCAGTGGGAAGAGGCTGGAAATGGACAAGGTAGAATGGGCAGAATCACACAGTGGAAAATGCCATCAGGTATCAAGACCTTCTTCTGTCCCCAGATCTTTGTACTTCAAATTTACAATAACACCTTTAAAACATATTTAACTTTTATTTATGTATCTATGTGTAAGCCTTCCTGAGTTTACGCACACCATGTGCATGTAGAAAACCATGGGGACTAGAAGAGGGTATTGGATTTCTTGGAGTTACAGGTGATTGTGAGTCACCACATGGGTGCTAGGAACTGAAGTCAGGTCCTTTGTTAGATCAGTGCATCTTAACAGCTGAGCCGTCTCTCCAGGCTCTAGAATGACAGCTTTAAATATTTTAAACCATTCTTGTTCTTTGAAAAAAGAAATTATAGCTGAAAGATAAGGAATGTTTCTAGCTGTTCTGAGTAAAGGACTTACATTAAAAGTGATCAGTTCAGCCTCCTTTAGAACGAGGAAGACCCAGGTGACCAACAGATCTGTTTAAACTGTAAAGGCCATGAAAATGCTCTTAGGGGCACACACTAGAGGGCTTAAAAAACTACTCCTAAGCCTCCAAGCCTGTGCGAATAGCACAGCTGCATGTCTGCAGGACATGCTTGTCTTATTTAGCATCGCTTTTTTTTGGTCACAAGTATAGGATCACGGTTAGAGTCACACATCACTATTTACGGTTATCAGACAGGACCCAGAGCAAAACAGTGTTTTTCCGGTTAATAGAGGTTTCAGTCTACGGCATTTTGGCCTCTCAGGTTATTGCTCTTAGAAGTTTTTAAGATTCATTTTTTATTTATGTGTACGTGTGTACATATGTAAATGTCTGCCACATAGGTACAGTCACCCACAGAGGCCAGAAGAGGGTGTAGGATCCCTCAGAGCTGTAGTTACAGGTGGTTGTAAGCCACTCCATGGATGTTGGGAACCAAATTTGGAAAGCAGCTAGTGCTGTTAATCACTGAGCCATCTCTCTAGACCCTTAACTTTTAAATTACATTTAATTAATTAATTTGGGGAGAGGTTCCACACCACATGTGTGGAGGTTAGAGGACAGTTTTCAGAAGCTGGTTCTCTCCTATCACTGTCTGGGTCCTGGAAATCAAACTCAGGTCACCAGGCTTATGGAAAGAGCCTTTAGCCTCTGACCCGTCTTGGCAACTCAGTCAAACATATTTAATGCTGAGGTTTTCTAACAGAGACCTTTTTATTGCTTCCATTTTGGGAGGGATACACAGTGCTGGAAACTCTGGGGCTATGTGTTCCCTATAATAATGCAGCTAGGATTAGAACAGGGCTAGAAATTCAGATCTAAACAGCTTTAGGCAGTATGTAAGTCAGACATTCTATAATTAAATTCCATTCCACAACAAAGAGACTTGAAATTAACGGTACCAAGTGTTCTCAGTTTTCAATAATGCAGCCGTTTGGAAGGTTATAGTTAATACAGATCTTGAAAGAATAAGTTATTACTGCAATATGAGCTTGATTTCAGAAATATATCTTCCTTTTACAAATAAAAATATTTGTAAAATAAAAATGGTCATATAAATCAAGAAAATAAAGCCCCTTCTGTATTTAGACATGTAAACTAAATCCTCTGCAAGGGAAGCCAGCAGAGAAGGGGAAGGTTCAGAAAGACTTGCAGAGCCAAGTGGGAAGCTGTTCAGAAGAGGGAAGTTCCAAGCACTGGATCTGTCACTTGGAGAAGTGGGAGCCTTTCTGGGCCATGGTCCAGTCTGAGTACAAACTCGTGTCTCCTGCGCCAGCATGTGCTCATGCAAATGAAGCTTTCCTCGTGCTGTTCATCTTTATTTGTTATGTTTTCTGTTGGATTATTCTGTTTTTAATAACTTTAAAAAAGGTTTCTGAAGCTGGCTCACGTTGACAGACCCAGCACTCAGAAGGATAAGGCAGGAGGACTGCCCAGCCTTTGCTGTATAGTAAGTTCCAGGCCACCTAAAGTACACGGTGAGACCTTTTCTCAAAACAACTGCAAGATCTTTCAAAGCTAAATTTTGGGAGGTTGTCATTAGAAAATTTCATTTAAAAAAGGCTTTTAAACATTTAAAAAATTATTTAATTGATATGTCATAAAATTCATGCCATTATCTATTTGTGGTTTGTCTGTCTGTTTTTGAAGTCTTGGGTAATGAACCTAAGTCCTTGCACATGTTTAACAAATAGTCTACTATTGAGACCCAATCACCCTATAAGATATATCATTTTATCATGCAGTGACGCTCAGTATCTTCACCACTGGCTAAGTTCACAGTATTTTTGTCACCCCCAAATGGAATTCCACACTTAGCAGGTAATCACCCATCTAATTTCCATCTCTGTGGACTGACTGACCTGTTTGGATATTTCATCTAAATGGAATCAGGTGACAGGTGAGCCTTTGTGGTATTCAGGTATCATTCATGTTAGAGCAGGTGTCAGAATTCCATCTCTTTTTATTCTCAAATAATATCCTACATATGGATCTCTGCTTTGTTTTCATTGAATGTCCAACATGAAAAACACTGCTATGAATATTCATCACCTATTTATGTATATCTGCATGTATACACATCTGTACATCCTCTCACTCAGCCCAGGCTGGCCTTGAACACCATGCATCACCATGTCTAGTGTCCTTTATAGTTTTAGTCTAAATGATATCTCACCATTTATTTCTGAAATGACAGAATTGTCATTGGATTGGGATGGTTTTTACCCATTTCTAAATATCCAGCTTGCATGTACAAAGAGGAAGAATTACTTCCACCAAGTGCTGAAGATTTTCAAGTCATGCAGAAAGTAAGTTTTTTTAAGTTTTGATGTTTCTTTACAAAGAAAGCCTTGCTTCCCTGATTTAAATCACAGTTCACTGTAGAATTTCCTTTTTTTGCCCAGGATTTTAGTCTGGGGGCTAGAGAGATGGCTCCATCAGTAAAATGCTTGCCACACAATCATAAAGACCTGAGTTGGATACCCATCACCCAAGTAAAAAAGCCAGATGTAGCAGCTCCGAGTCTAGTAAGAGACCTTGTCTTACAAAAGAAGGTAGAAAGTGATTGAGGAAGACATATAACATCTACTCTGGATTCCACATTCTCTCTCTCTCTCTCTCTCTCTCTCTCTCTCTGTCTCTGTCTGTCTGTCTCTCTCTGTCTCTCTGTCTCTGTCTGTCTCTCTCTGTCTCTCTGTCTTTGTCTGTCTGTCTGTCTGTCTGTCTCTCTGTCTCTCTCTCTCTCTCTCTCTCTCTCTCACACACACACACACACACACACACACAAGATTTAGTCTGATGGTGACCTGAAATTTTTTTATATAAACATATTGTTATAAACTTTTCTCAAAGGACATTTGTGGCTAAAATATTAGTTTTGGATGTGAATCAACTCCTCTCGAAGATGGCAGCTTAGGAAAAAGGCAGCTAGAGAACATTCTGATTCAGCAGGTCCTGACTGTGTGGCTTCACAGCAACAAACGCTTTGTGCTCTGCGTGGGTGGAGCTGG
This sequence comes from Eospalax fontanierii, assembly GCA_035773235.1. Classification (NCBI taxonomy): domain Eukaryota; kingdom Metazoa; phylum Chordata; class Mammalia; order Rodentia; family Spalacidae; genus Eospalax; species Eospalax fontanierii. The sequence continues at coordinate 150,341,341 of CM069524.1, read as the reverse complement.
CTACACCCAGTAAGTTCCTTCAAGTCCAAGTCTGGCTAAGACCTACTTTCTTCTGGATACAGCTAAGGAAGTAGTTGCCTGAGGCCACAGGGACCCTCTGGGAGAGAAGGAGGAAACCTGTGGAATTTCCAGCTCCTCCAGGTGCTACCACAAGAGATGCCATCTGACACTGGACAAAGAAATACCAAAGCACAGAATTCTGTTAGTTACTCTTGGTCTTGAAAGCTTCCACCAGCTTTCATGGATGCCTGGACTGGACTGGTGAACCAGAGACAAAGCTTGTCCTTTCGGGTCAGTTAGAGTCATTAATGAAGTTCTCTATTTGAAACAGTTTTTTTTCTTTTAATTCCAAACTTCTGACATCTCCAGGAGACCCTTAAATTCTTGTACAATTACCTTATTTCGTATATAAGTTGATTTTCTCTCTCATGGAAAGTTTAAGCCCAAATTGATATTCTTTCCGCTCTAGAACACGAGAACAGAAAATTTCATGGTCTAAAAACTCTCCTAGAATATAGATTATCTCAGAATACTGGGGAAAAATCCCTACCATGCACAAAAGAAATAGGACTTTTATTTATCTATTGCTGTTTTCAGGATTTTTTTTTAACACTTACAGAGACGGGCAGGTCCTTTTACAGTAATTCTCACACTTCGACTTCCCAGAGGAACAGCAATTACATTTTCTTCTCCTAGAAAAGAACATAAGACAAATGTAGCAAAAAATCATGCACTGAAGAATCTTGAAAAATGAGGCAGCCAATCAACACCTCAGCATTTACACAGTCTTCTATCTAGATGTCCTCTTTTTCTTACGGTCAAGAAAACTTCAGAAAGTCCAACTATGTTTACAGCAGATAAAAACACTTACATGGCTTTATTTAAATACATTTGAAGATCACATTAAAGAAGAGTTTAAAGTACATGAACTGACTCACCACCTCGACTACCTCTGTTTGACAAGGCTCATCTTTGAGCTTTGATGACATTCTTCAAACCACAGCGCTTAGTGCAAACTCCACTCTGTCCATGCAAGGGGCCTTGGCTCCACAGAAGCAGAACTGAGTAGTAGACCCAAGAGTCAGGCAGCTCAGAAGTCCTCGCTCAGAAGCCCTTGGCACTCATAGGAAAGTCCAGTGGCTTGGCCTAGATAGTTAACCTGCTGGAAATCTTGACCTTTGTGAGTGCTTTCCTCATGCTGTTACACACTCTGCTGATTTAGTTTTTATGACTAGATAATAACTAAGTCCTTACTTGCACTTAGTCCCTGTCAATACAGGGATAGTATGAATGATGTGAATTACTTCGAGTAGATGTTGCTTCTTGTTTAACTTATGAAGACCAATCTTCTTCATACTTTGATAAATTCCCTAGAATAAACTGGGGGCATGCCAATATATTTATTGATTTGTTTTTAAGTTTTATTGAATAAAAATATACGTCTAGTTGGATATGGTGGTGCATGCCTTTAATCCCAGTACTCTGAAGGCAGAAGCAGATGTATCTCTGTGAGATTGAGGCCAGCCTGATATACTAGAAAGTTCCAGGACAGCAGGGGCTATAAGGAGACCTTGTCTCAAAAAATAAACAAAAAATATCTAAGGGCTGAAGAGATGGCTCAGTGGTTAACAGTGTATACTGCTCTTAGATAGGACCAGAGTTGATCCCCAGCTCCCATATTGGGTGGCTCACAACTGCCCATAACTTCAGCTCAGGAGATCTGACGCCCTCTTCAGACATCCTTGGGCACTATACTAATGTTCACATATCCCTACCACACACAGACACTCATATAGACATAATTAAAAATAAAAATTAAAAATTTTAAATGTATACATGTAATACTGAACATCAAACAATATAGAAAAATGAAGACAATTAAAATTACTTTTAATCCTTTTACCCAGAGATCATCACATCAAACAATTTGGTGAGCATCTTTCCAGATTTCTCACTTTTTAATAACTATGTATGAAAGAAAATAATGAATGATACCTATATGTTCATAAATATGTAACAATAAGAGAAAGACCAAATCAAAGTGCTACATGCCCATGCTATGAAATATTCTGTTCCTTATAAGAAATCATATGATCTGATGTGGAAAGCCTGCCAAAACACAGATTGATGGATTTTAAAACCAAGGTAAAAATAATGACTAATGAGCAATGATTTCTTAGATAACACATCATAAGTACAAAAAATAAATGAAAAAGGAGTGCTATATCAAGATTACATTTTTACGCTCCAAAGGACACTGTCAAACAGAGAGAAAAGGCAACCCAAAACTGGGGGAGGGTGGAGAACATGTGAAAAGTGTACATTAGATAAGGGATCAATAGGCATAGTATATGAAGAACTCTTACAACTCAGTGACAAACATGATTTCAAAATGAGGAGGAGGGACTAGGAGTGGTAGTGCATGCCTTTAACCCCAGCATTTAGGAGGAAAGGCAGGAGGATCTCTGTGAGATTGAGGCCAGCCTGGTCTCTACATAGTAAGTTCCAGGTCAGCTGGAGCTACAAGAAGACCCTAGCTCAGAAAAAAAAGGGCAGAAGGGCGGGCAAGATGGCCAAGCAGATAAAAGCTCTTGTGCAAGTCAGCCTCACAACCTGCATTCAGTCTCAAGATTTCACAGTGAAAAGTGAGAACCAACTCCTGAAACTTGTGACATTTCTGCACACGCATACACACACACACATACACACACAAATAAAACAAAATAAAAATTTTAGTGGGAAGAAGACTTGAATTGATATTTCTCCAAAGAAGATCTACAAATGACTAATAAGCATATTAAAAGATTCTCAATAAACAATAGCAAAATCTATTCCTAATCCAAATGCCTAGAGGTAATTAGTGAATTATTAGGGTAATGCAAATAAAACACAACAGAGACTCCACTTCATACTTATTAGACGGCATTACTTTTAAAAATGGAAAAGCATTGGCGAGCGTGTAGAGAAGTTATAATCCTTATCAGTTACCCACAGGAATGTAAAATTGTACAACCACTATGAAAAACAGTATAACAGTTCCTCAGACTATTAAACACAACTACAAGCCCACCAATTCTGCTTTGGGTAGATACCTAAGAGCACTGAAAGCAGGGACTCAAGGAGGTTATTTGCACCCCATGGTCACAGCAGCATTACCCACAATAGCCAAAAGGTGGAAGCAAGTGTTCATCCACATATGCTGTACCTGCAAGTGAATGCTATTCAGCCTTAGAAAGGAAGTTCTGATACATGCTATCACATGACTCAGTCATGAAAAACAATACTCAATAAGCCTGTCATAAAAGGACACAGGGTGTTATTCTGCTCATACCCAGAAGAGCCAAGTTTATAAAGCAGAGAGTTGGACAGTAGTGACTCTAGGTGTGGGGAAAGGGGACATTCAGTTTTTGCTAAGTAGGTGCAGAGTTTCTGTTTTGCAAGATGAGCAAATTTCTTGAGTGTATATATATACGTGTATGTAAGTATGTTTATGAATATATGTATATCTAATAATCAAAGAAGAGAAATTGGAAGGGAGAGTGGGGGTCATGGGAAGAGTCTGAGTGAGTGGGACTGGGAGGGGTTGAAATAATGCAAGTACAGCACTCAAGTATGAGACTCTCAAAAAATGTTCAAGAAGAGAAACATGTTTTAGAGGTTCAAGAGGTATTGTGATGTTACAGAAACTGCTATCAAAATGTTTAATATCTAATCATATTCAAATATATTCATGAATTTTAATACTATGTGTTACATATTATTCAAATATATTTGACATATTACATATTATGTTAGTACACAGTGTATGCACTGGTACATGCATATACATAGTAACGGGCATTCTTGTCACCCACCTGAGCCTGGAAACAGTACTTCCAAGTACAAAGAATCAAGGCTTCTTAGAGAAATGTGTCTGTTCGGGTCTGGGTCAGAAAATAAATAATACTGGACTATTACTGCAGAGCAAAGTCTTTTTAAGTGTTTAAGGAAGTTCTTAAAGACAACTGGAGTTATGTTGAAAGGACTCAGAGTTAACATGAGGGATCTTCAACTAGAAAAATGTGATAATTAAAAAATGTTTATAAAAATAATCATTGCAATAGAGTTAACTGCACAAAATGTTTTGAAAAGAGTGAGTTCCAAGTAATACTGGAAAATATTGTTGGTCACAAACAGTGAATGCTAGGACCCAGTTAACTGTTCTGAAATTGGTAAAAAGAGAGGAGAATTATGCATGTACCATGCTTTCCTATATAAACCTTACTCCAGAGGAAATGAACAGTTGATGAGGGGATGCTTCTCTTTGTGATGTGGGCTGTCCCACAAATGACCGATGGGTAGAATGTGGTCATCTGTATACTATCTGCAATAACTACAGATTCACAAGAGAGAAGACCACACCTCAAGCTTCCTAAAATGATACAGAAGAAACTCCAGACATATACTGTAAAGAATTCTCACCTAGCAAGCTTGAAGATGACTAGACCTTTAGATCTAGTCACCTATTCCATGGAAATGAAAGGAACAGAGGATATGTCAAGATACCGCTTAAATGCTGTATGGAAAAAGTCCGCTATGGGAGAGTCTGCAGAATAAATGCAAATGTTCTTCAACAAGTGAATATCACAAAAAAAGAAGAAAAGAGGAGGTGCTTCAGCCTTAAAAGATTAAGAGATCCAAAGACAACCTCCAGAACATATCAAAAGACTGACTTGAACAAACAAGCAAAAATCATTGAGTATAACTTCCGAAACAAAGTCAACAAGGAGCAAAAATTGTAGTGATCAACATTTCCAAAACCCTGCCAATTAACCAAAGGCTGCAACAATCTGGTTGACAATTTTTTTTTTCAAAAATAGGGTAAGAATATTGAAGACTATTCCTCGACTTGTTTATTCCTACCTTCCCCATTCTCTATCCCTGTAGTAACCTGAAAAAAAAGCCCATAACCCAGTGAGCCTTAGCAGCTTGCCAAATTCTACAGGTGCTAGAACAGTTTGGAGATCCCTAAAAATCCAGCTCCGGAAGCCCAGTTCCCAATGGGCATGAGTTTACTCATGTGATGGCTCCCTGGAAGAACGCACTCTCAGATCTGTCTGTATTTGACCTAACTGTGAGCTTGCCCAGTGCCAATAGTCTCCCCATGAGAATTTCACCAAAACAATCAGAGGTCGCTGTTGAATGTTGAGGCTGCTTGAGGTCATTGTTAACTGTTCTAATTTCTTTCTCTTGTGACAAACACTATGAGCAAAAGCAACTTGTGGGGAGGAACGGGTTTATTTGGCTTACAAGTTGCAGTCCATCATCAAGAGATAGGAGCAGAAACTCAAGGCAGGAGCTTAGAGCAGGGATGCTGCTCAGTGACTTTCTTCCCCAGGCTTGCTCAGCTACTTTTATCATACAGTTCTGGCCTACCTGCCCAGGACTGGCACTGCCCACAGTGGGCTAGACACTCCTACATCAATTGTCAATCAAGAAAATTCCCCATAGATATGGCCACAGGCCATCTGATGGAAAAAATTCTTCAACTGATATTCCTTCTTCTGAGGTGTGTCAGGTTGACAGCAAAGCTATGACAGTCATAGTGCCAAAAAGTTTAAAAGGAAGAACTAGAAAGACATGGCCAACATAGATCTGGGATCAATGGATACATGTACGTATAGGACTTTTGCTTACCCAGAAAAAGCCCTACAAAGGCCTGAGACCTCATCTTCAGTTAACCTTGAATCAGGTAGTATAAGTTAGAACAAAGTTGTCAACTATCTTTTGCCTATTAGAATCATACACACGAGAGAGAGAGAGAGAGAGAGAGAGAGAGAGAGAGAGAGAGAGAGAGAGGTCACTAAGAAGAACCAGAGCTTGGGGGTGGAGGGGCACACATAGGAGGCTTAAGTTCTGGAGGAGAGAAAATCTAAGTGATCATGGAGTACCTTTTTGATCTAAAAATCAAAGCAGTTTTGAAAACCCCAGTTAGATTCAGTTATTATCACAAAGGGAGTCAGCAGTCAGCTAAAAGTGCACTATTTGCATTTTTAATAACTTGAGCCCCTAAAATAATACTGTCTCTAATATTATAAAATATTCCATAAATACAAATCTATGGATCCTAAGTAAGAAATGAAAGAAAAAGGAAAAAGCACGTTTGGCTAAAGAGAAGAAGGTAAGTGTAGAAAGAATGATAACATTAGAAAATCACCATTTGCAGCCTACCATGTAAATACTATGTCAAAGGATTGTCAGTGCACATCCACGCAATGACAGGGAAGCTTATGGCGAAACACTATTTATACTTTGTCAAGGTTCCACTGAGCACCCTACTTACAGAGAGACATGGATTGTACACTGTAGTAATCAGTAGCTCATCTTCTTAGACAAGTGATCAGACTTGCTTTATTAATATTTGGTCCAGTCTGACATGGGCCACTTGAGGTGGTATAATATAGAACTGACGATACTTCTGATGTGTTCCATCCTGAATCGAGTCTCAGAATATACTGATCCATTTATAGGCATTCCATGAGGGATATGTAAGAAATGAGATGGTAATAACTGTGCTGCAGGAGGCAGAGACAAGAGGCTGGCCAGGGCTTATTGTCCACTGACCTAGGTTCAACAAGAGATTTGCCTCAATGGAATAAAGTAAAGAGTAAGAGTGATGGAACAAGATACCAAACATCCTCCTCCTCTGCACATGTGTCTGCATACACAAGTGTGCAAACATCACATACAAGTGTGCAAACATCACATACAAGTGTGCAGACATCACATGCAAGTGTGTATACTCCACATTCACACATACAGGCACTAAAATCTATACATAGATACACACACACACACATACACACACACCAAAATTGGATGGTACTAGAGAAATTAACTGGAAAAATCAAGAACATCGAATGTTCTATAAAACAAATGAAATGAATTATTTATTAAAAAATCAATATTGGGGGCTAGAGAGATGGCTCAGCAGTTAAGAGCACTGACTGCTCTCGCAGAGAACCTGGGGTTGATTCCCAGCACCCACATGGTGGCTAACAACTGTCCCTAACTCCAGTTCCAGGGGATCTGATGCCCTCTTCTGAACTCTGAGGGTATTGCATGACATGGGTACACTTACGTGCAGGCAATACACTCATACACATAAAAGAAAAATAATAAAAACTTTAAGACTCCATACCATGGGAAAGGTTTTCTATATAAAAAACAGGGAATGTGATAAAAAATTAAATGCAATGAGGGAAAGGACTGGTTCAGAAGGCACAAATCAGTATAAAAGATGTTGCTGAGAAAAGAGGAAAATCTGAATATGGACTGGACATTGGATGAGATTTATAAATGATAATAAATAAGTTTAGGTATGATAATGAAATGTGATGAAAATTCCCTTTATTTTTAAAAGAGGCAGGAGGCAAAAATTGTGATGTTTGCAACTGAGTGTCAGTAGGTACAGACAGTGTGTTGAGTGGATGGGTGAATTAAATCTGTAGTATAAATACAGCATAAATAGTGAATCCATGTGGAAGATCTACAGTAGATAATTATATCAGAAAATTCTATTCATGCTAAAAACTGTTGTGTGACACAATTTGGGAAAAATACATTATATTGTCAATAATATTTATTTAATATCAAACTCCTAAATGTAATATTTGAAATAAGGATCTAATAAATTTGAATAATTATGCACTATAATCAAAATGAACTTCACCCACGAAATGCTAATATGGCTCAAAATTGAGAACTCTATGCATATATTTTATCATATTAATAGACCAAAATAGTATATAATCATATCACCCTGATAAGTTTCCAGCACTTAGTAAACTCTAGTAGTCTGCCTAACTTAAACTCTACTTATATAAGATAATGAATGCTTGTGATATGATTTCAAAATTCCAAAATCATGATTAAATACTTAACCTTTAAGTATCAGAAACACTGCTATTTAATGAGAGAAATGATATTTGATACACACAGAGCATTCTATTTCACTCATATTCACCCCTACCATTAGCCTCTCCTGTCCCTCCATCTCCTCTCTCCCTCAAATATTTATTGACCATTTGTATTTCTTCTTTTGAGAGCTGTTGTTCATATCATGTACCCACTATTTATTGGATTGATCTAAGGTGTTTCGGGAGATAAGCCAACATCACAAGGCAAGGAAAGAAATGCCTGAGCATTACAAAACAGGAAGAAATATTTGAAAATGAATTATCTTTCAGTAATATAAATAAAACATAATTGAAGAAAGTATCCTATATGAAATGGTAATTAAAAAATGGACTGTTTGGGGGCTGGAGAGATGACTCAATGGTTAAGAGCACTGACTGTCTTCCAAAGGGTCTAGGTTTGATTCCCAGCACCCATGTAGTAGCTAACACCCATCTGTAACTCCAGTTCCCAGGGATGATGCCTTCTTCTGACCTCCACACTGATGAACAAGACAATCTACAGAACACGAGTTACTCTTTCCCAACTCTACATCTGACGGGGGATCAACATCTACAATATATTTTTAATGACTCAAAAGATTAAGCACCCTTAAATTATCCAATCAAAAGGTAGGCAAATGATTTGAACAGACAGTTCTCAAAAGAATATTATCTCATAAATATGAGGAAAATGGGAGGAAGAAGGGAATAAAGAGGAGAATGATAGGTGACCATGAACAAAGTGCAAAGGTGAACGTGTGCTCTAGTTCATTCCATCGCTGTGATAAAACACTGACAGATAGCAATGTAGAGGAGAAAATACTTTATTTCGTCTTATAGATTACAGTGCATCATTGAGTGAAGACAGGGCAGGAAATCCAAGGCAGGAGCTTGAAGCAGTCCTGCTTGCTATGCCACACAGCTTTACTCCCAACCAGAGAACTCATTTCTCAGTCAATGAAGTACAGTAGAAACCATGGCAGCCCCCGCTTGCTAGCTACCACACAGGCAGCTTACATGCAGCTAGTCTTTTTACACATTTCAGCATTACTTGCCTGAATTACCAGCCCACGTGGGCTGGGCCCTCCTACATCTATTTACAAACAAGGAAATCCCCCACAGATCTGCCCATCAGTCAATCTGAGCTAGGTGATTCCTCAGTTGAGCTTTTCTGCTCAAATTACTCTAGGCTGTCCTAGGTAGACAGTTAAGGTTAACTAGGACAACACATATGAAAACGTCATTCTGAAACATGGTATTTAATTTTTAATTTTTATTTTATTTATGTGTGTGTGATGTGGGCATGTGTGTATGCATGTTCCACAGCACACCTCTGCAGAGGTTAGAGGAAAACATCTAGAAGTCTGTTTTTTTCTATCACATGGGATCCAAGAGTCAAGCCCAGGCTCTGAGACTTAGGAAACAATCACTGCCACCTGCTGAGCCATCTCATCTATTATTTTGTATTTTAATGGAAGAAAATTAATTTGTGGGCTGGAGAGATAACTCAGCAGTTAAGAATATTTCCTGCTCTTTTAGAAAATCCAAGTTCAGTTCCCAGCAGCTATGCTGGGTGGTATAAATCCAAATCCAGGGGAGCCTTCCCATTCAACAGCTACTGAGACTGCTGCATTGCACGGCCCCATATGACCCACAACAAAGGGAAACTCAAGTCTATACCGAAGCTGCAAATGTCTTCCTATGTCTTCACTGGCCTATAGGGGACATCACAGTTCTAGCTCTGAAAGTGATCCGGTGTGAACCCTGTGCTTTTAAGGAGGGAGGAAGGGACCTGAACTCTGAGGTGCTGCTCTGAGGATGACTTCAAAGCGCCTTTGGGTGGAACAGCAAGAGGACTGTTGGAAAGTTTTAGAAAAGCCTTTCGATGCTGAGGAGCAGGCTGTATGGGAGGCTCTGGTCTGAGGAATGAAGGATGATAAAAATATAGACAGCTTACATAAACAATCTCTCTAACACTTGGCAGCAGAGGTTGGTGAAGGATTCGGGAAGGAGCTGGAGACAAAGTAGGTTATAAACTTTTCTTTATCCATAAAAGAAAGACATGATAAAAACACACTTCACATATTTTACATATAAAAATTACATGGTGATTTTAATATATACATACAGACTTATAGACACGCATCTACACACTTAATAAAAATTATACTTTCATTTAAGGTGGGAGAAACCTGGTCCTGTGTAGCTCTGATGGGAAAGGGAGAGGGGATAAAAGAGAGGGGCTGATGGGTGGAGTGAGGTCTCTGAGGAAGCAGAGGGGCCAGAGTCCAGAGCCCAAATGGGGGGATTAATTAGCATTGGAAAGGAAGGCAGCCTTGTGCCTTTGCATCAGGAGGGAACAAAACAGAGGTACAGCTGTGGGGCGGGGCCTCTTCTGCTGGTTTCTGTTTTTATTGGGGTGTTTTTTCCAATCCTCTTTGGAGCCTAGGATATAATTACTTTTTACTTACTTACTTTTATTTTTTTCAGTACTAGGGATTGAATCTAGGCTTTTGTGCATGTTGGGTAAGTGTTTATCTACCACTAAGCTATAGCCCCAGTCCTCTTCTTATAATTTTGAGACAAGGGCTCACTAAGTTGCCAAGGCCGCCAACTCATTCTGCATCCTAAGCCACTTGGAACTTGCAACCCTCCTGCCTCAGCCCTCTAAGTAGTAGTAATCATAGGGCCATACCACCAGGTTTGGCTGTGCAATCAGCGTCTGTAAATAACTCATACTAGTGTATTTCCCTCAACACACAAGATTTAACACATACTTATCAAGAGAAGACAATTACAATATAGCAGTTCTCCATGTGATTTCTTTATTTAACTATGCTAACCACTTTCTCAGCACTTTTACTTTTTCAGTTTTGTCTTATATCCCTAAACATGCTAGCTTTCTGTCTCTGTAAGAAATCCCTTCTGGAAGGGAAGATTTATCTTGGCGGATGGTTTCAGAGGTCTGTGCTCAGTTGGCCCTGGTGCTTTGGACGTGTGGTGAAGCGCAACATCTTGGTGAGGAATGCATGACAGAATAAAACTGCTCACTTCGTGGCAGCTGGGGAGATGGAAGGAGAAAGCACCCAGGTCCTCAGCATTGTTTTGAACAGCAGGCCCCAGTGTGAGCCATGGGGAGACATGTCTGTGATCTCAGCACTGAGGAAGCTAAGGCAAGATAATTAACATAAGTTTGAGGCTAGCCTAGGCTACCTAGTGAGATCCTGTCTCAAAAAAAGAAAAATAAAAAATAAAAGAGAGTAGGTTTCATGATCTAAATTTTCCCAGTGTACCCCACCATCTAAAGGCTCCATCACCACACAATAAACCAGATGGTGATCAAGTCTTAGCATATGTGCCTAGGGGGGAACATTTAAGATTGAAAACATAATATTACAGTCAGATAGACTGGTAGTATTTTTGAATCATTAGAGGATTTAAAATATTTATCTTTGCTCTTTTTCACCCGATAAGCTGTTGGTTCTGGAACAAGCATTGCTACGTGTGCTTTCTTTATTCTGCATGTCAGAACAGGCTACTTCTAGGCCTCCCAGCAAATTCCCTATGGGTCTGGAGCTAGCCTGGCGCTCAGGACCATGCAAAAGTAAGGGTTAGTGTAAGAGCAGACTCAGAGAAGATCCTGGAAAGCTCCCACACAAGTGTGTGGACAAAGCAGGCAAGTGGGTCTAAGGCCACTGTCACAGTCTACCCATTCCAGTCACAGAATCCAGGGACTGAAATGTGTCCAGTAGATGAGAAGCTTGTGTGTTCCACACTACTATGTTGATGGCAGGAGGCCCACATCTGGGAACACTCAGATATGGTGGTGTGATGGTGGCCAGTGGTTCTTGCTGGACACTGATTATTTTGGAATGATTCCAAAATCTTCTCATTGAAATCTGGCAAATGATATTCTCAGTAATACCACTCACTGTGATACCTTTTAGGGCTTTTCTTATTCTTAAATATGATTTTCATCATTCTTACTCTACAAACTACTGAGAGAGGCAATATTGAATACAGGTTACTATTCCAGACTCTGGAGCCAGACAAGCAGGGTTGGCACATCAGCACTTCCACTTAAACTTGCTGTGTGACCCCAGGCAAACTGCTTACCCTCTCTGCTTCAGTTCCATCTGCAAAATGATGATGTTTATAACACTGTTTGCCTCAAGAAGTTGTTGTGAATGGCCAGTGAGTGATATCTATAAAAGTCTTAGAGAAAACCTGGCAAGCACTAGAGACCTGGGGTGAGAGTGCTGTAAGTTATTATTTAAACCATGCTGAGCAGGTACTGTGCCCCAGGCACTATATGTCAAGTAAGTCAGACAAATTGCCATGTTTGTTCTAATGAAGACCCATCTCTACAATGAAGAACACTGAATTCTTAGATTTTTTTTTGTATGTATATGTGCGTGCTCATATGTATGTATATGTGTGCACCATGTGTGTGCAGGTGATCTCAGAAGTCAAAATAGGGTATGGTTATCCATGGATCTGCAGTTACAGGTGGTTGTGAGTCACCCAGTGTGGGTGCTGGGAACTGAACCTGAGTCTTCTGCAAGGGCAAGTGCTCTTAACCATCGAGCTATCTCTCAACTTTTCCAAGATCATGGAGCTTCTAAGCAAGCAAACCAGGGTTTGAACCAAAAACTCCACTCTTTACTCTTCTACTGTGAGCCCCGTTTACCCTGCATATAGATGGGTTCACGATGGATGCTCCTGATGGTCCTACTGCTTCATTTCCTAATCATTGCGCCGACTTACAATCGAGTTTGCAGCCACTAGTTTCCACCCTCCCGACATACATACAGGCTTAAACCCAGCTGGTCCCTCATATTTTTTTTCTCTCTTAGTTTCCTGTTGTGGATCACAGCTTTACTAAGTCATAAGACATCCATAAGTCATAGGAAATAAAACTGGGTGTGATGGCACATACTTATAATCCTAGTACTTTGGAGACAGAGGCAGAAAGAAGGAGATCAGGATCATCCTTGGCTATGTTAACCTTGTCTCAAAAAAACATGCATAGGAAATAAGCCCCACAATATTAACAATTCAGTAAGCATTAATTTCAGCCCACAAAGGCTATAGTCTACATCAAATTTCTTATTTTCACTGTTAAGTCCAAGTAGAACTGTGGCAACATATTCACTTTGTATTATCTTATTTTTAATATATTCCAAGGTAACATAAGAAAAAAAGTGTTTCAGTGACTCTCAAGTTAGCAATGTGCCCACTAGTTTATGTGTATGTGTGTGTGTGTGTGTGTGTATCTTTTAAGTTGATTGCACATGCTTTTACTAGCATACTTTTTGCTCAAATATTTTGATGTTCAAATATTTTTCTTTATCCTTCATTTGTATTCTCCTATCTCTACACACACACACACACACACACACACACAATTTAAAGGAGTATAAAACTTTATTTTAAAGGAAGACAGGTGTCTGAATAAATACTAAAATAATTAAACCCCATAGAAAAATGCAGATGATATGCTTGTCCTGATAATGAGATAACAGGTATGGAAGCATTCTGTGAACTGGAAGAGAATGGAGGTTGGTAATGCCTTCACATGACCATACGCATTTGGCCTCACTTAGAGCAAAAGCAGCACCTTCTGTCCCATTGGGTAGAACACATCCTGACAACTTTTCAAAACTAGAGCAATGAAATTTGTTTCCAGGTCAGCTGTCACTCTGTGCTGCAGTGGCCAGCTGTGCAGACCGGAAGAGGAGAAAGTCAGCATGGCTGCACTGACTGCAGCTGGAAGACGTCTCCACGCTGCTTTCTGCAAATGGAGATAGGATAGATAAAAAAAAGAGCCAATGAGCAAAAGCAGGGGAAGGAAGAGTAGGAACTGAAAAACAGCTTTCAAGAAAGCCTAGGAATGTGGCTGGGATTTGACATGGTGAGAGCAACCAGCTGCAAGACGGAAACAGACTCCGCCTTCTCCATCCTGCCTGGAGCCAGGCATCCTCTCACGCCCCCAGAGTTGGATGTCTGCATCACAGAAGTAGAAGACTGCCGAATCTGCTAACAATCCAGTGTGCTTAGTGTCTGACCCGTGTCAACACAGAAAACCAGTGCTCAGAACCTGCAGGCGTATTTATTTACCAGCTTCAATTACCTTCACCTCAAAGAGCAAGGCAACCCATAGGCTGTTTGGTCATGTGTGTGTGTATGCTTGCTTCCGTGGCTAACTTTGGCAAGTAGACCATATAGGGGGCTGAGATATACAACCTCTAATAACAATTTCTGCACAGATGTCCCACAGCATCCCAGTGTGCCTCTTCTTTTCTGCCCTGAGTGATGCACCTAAGAATTTCAGAATCTGACAAGAATAAAGTGGTCAGTTGTCTTGAGACTGAGGCTGAAAAGCAGAAGTGTTGGCCAGAGGTGGATATCAGTCACCTGGGGAGCCCAGCAATATCCACTTACCCACTTTGCCCTCAGACATGCTAAGGCAGGGCCTGAGGATCATAAAGCAGAACGAACTGTCAAGGTGAACTTGATCTGCATGCTAGGTAAGGGTCAGCAGAGCTGGCCTCCACCGAGAAGAAACAGGGTGGTTCCATTTCCACTACACTTGTGTACAAGCCCTCATGTTCGTCCTGCTGTCCTCGGAGGACAGTTTGGAAGCGTGGCCAAGCACGCAGACCTGAGTCAAGCCATTCCGATTGCTTATGAGCTGTGAGACTTAGAACAAGCATCTAATTCCATTGAGACCATTTCTCCATTTGTCAAATGAGGAGGTATAATAGTTTGTACCTGATAGGAGTACATCAGAACATGGAGGAAAAACGTTTTCCTAGTTACTGGCACAAAATGAGGATACAGACAGTGAAGGGAACTAGCCACCATCACCACTACCATCACCACCACAATCACATCACCATTACTGCTACCATCACCACCACCACTACCACCATCCCCACCACCACCATCACCACCACCACCATCACCACTACCATCACCACTATCAATCACCACCACAGTCACATCACCATTACTGCTACCATCACCACCACCACCACCATCACCACTACCATCACCACCACAATCACATCACCATTACTGCTATCATCACCACCACTACTATCACCATCACCACCACCACCATCACCACTACCATCACCACCACAATCACATCACCATTACTGCTATCATCACCACCACCACTATCACCATCACCACCACCACCATCACCACCACCACCATCACCACTACCATCACCACTATCAATCACCACCACAGTCACATCACCATTACTGCTACCATCACCACCACCACTATCACCATCACCACCACCACCATCACCACTACCATCACCACCACAATCACATCACCATTACTGCTATCATCACCACCACCACTATCACCATCACCACCACCACTATCACCACTACCATCACGATCACCACCAGCACCATCATCATCACCGTCACCACCACCACTACCACTACCATCACGACCATCACCACCATCATCTCCCTGACAATCATTACTAATTCATCCCAGCATTTCCATTGGGTTGGTGATGTCAGGCCTCCTGGATGACGGGTGGCTATGCGGTTTGGCTGACAACAGGCTGCATTCTATTCTGTGCCCTTGGGAATCGTGGCTGTGGAGATATTAGTACAAGTGGTGGGCTCTTCACATCAGTTCAAGTTGGCACCCATCCCACGCCTCCACCCCATCTGAGAATACAGGGTCGGACTAGGTGTGAAGGAGTCTTAAGGAGATCACACATCAAGAAGGGAGGGGTTAGTATACAATAAAATACATAGCACACAGACAGTGGTACATACATACATACAAAAGTAATCAAGCAGTCTACAGGACCTAGAGGAGACTTCATATCAACTGTCAACTCCCTTTTGTAGGACATATAAACTTTCTTGAGCCCTTTAAGCCATCTCTGTGAAAACTTTTCATTAAAATTTTGGAAAATAATTTCATGTAATGTTGGGCCTTAAGAAATCCTAATTGACTGGCTGGCACCTTGTGGCCTGGGCAAGATGGTGCTGAGAGGAGCTAAAACAAAGACCAACCAGAGGAGAGAGGCACATACCATTGCATACCATGATAATTAGATGAACTAGGGACTTAAGTGCCATTGGAGGAGAATTACTTCCTCCCTCATGAACAGCACGTGGACAGTTGTAGCCTCTATGTAAAGTGAAAGGCATGATCAAAGTGACCAGTAAAGTGATTGGTAGAAACTTCCCGCTGTATGCTAATACCTGAAGCTCTGAGCCTTTATAATGTGCCTGTTAAGTTCAATAAACGGCTTCCTGCAGTACCATTGAAGAAGTTACAACATTAAAGCTGTATCACCAAAAGAGCTGGCTAGCTGCACACCTCTTTGGTCAGACGGACACCCCAGTCGCATCTGAATGTCTCCTGGAACGGGCCAGGAGGCTGGGAATGGGCGGGCTGTCGCACCCGATCTCCCTTTGCTCCCCTCAAAAGCCCTCTCCTACCATGGAGAGGGGGCTGGGGCAATCCAAGAGAAGCAGGACACAAGCTGTGTACCTGATCCCCCTCGCCACTCTCTCCCGCTGGGTGAGAGACAGGAACTTGGAGAGGGGGTACACCGACTGGTGTCTGTCACTCCGCCACGAGAGAGAGCAACAATGTAAGATTTTACGTCTCATTTCTCCAACCCCCATTTAATCCCCAGGTCTTTTTTATTTTTTTAATGAGAAGTAAACTACAGTTATACTTAAAAGATTCCAGATCTAGAGGAAGCCTCGGAACTTGTCTGTGCTGACACTCTTATTATGCAGATGAAAAAGTCAATGCCCCCATAAGTTAAGCATTTTGTCTCTGATTGCAGGCTCTTAGCAGCCAAACTGAGGTTATTATAATGGTCTTTGGCGTCCAGGCGAAGCCTATTGCACAACAACATCCAGCATCACTGAAATCGCAGCAGGAAGCGGAGCTAAGCATAGTTAAGTGTGCACACTTATTAGTTCCATGTTAATTGAGCTCCTAGGATGTGTGCTCAGTACTGCCCCAGCATTAGGAATAAAATGGGCAATGCAACACATATGGTGCCTGCTCTTGCAAAGCCTTACAGCGGGTGATACATGTTAAAATTCCCACAACAAAGGCTAAACAGGAAGTGAACTAAAAAAGGCTGGCTTCAGGCAGACTAGACAAAGGAAGCCTGTCTGAGCTGGGGCATGAGCCAAAGGGTGAGAAGCATGCATCTGTAAAAATTGGGAGAAACATATTCCAGTTGGTGCGAGAACTCATAGGGAAAGGACTCTTGGTGTTCTAGAATCTTCTAGAAAGTCAATGCGATTATATCTTAATGAATGAGGGAGAGAAAGAATGGCTGTACATGGTGCTCTGGAGGCCAGATGACATAAAGTTCTGGAAATGGCTGTAGATTTTATAAGTGTAAAGAAACTTCATAAGACGTGGAAGTTCATAGTCTATCTGCTTTGCTGTGGAAAACATAACCTGTGACAGTCCTTTTCAACAAAGTCCATATGCCAGTTTTCTCTTATTTCACATGTTGAAGGCTAAAAGACAGGCAGAAACATGCAACTGAGCCAGACAAGAACTTGCTCTGAATTTCTAGTACCAAATTCTTCACTTTATGCTATACTCCATAGGTGAGGTGGGTGGGAGGAGATATTCCATTAAAAGTAGCAAGGTCTTTTGTTTGATTCTTTCTTTACCAGCCATTGTCCTGGTGTAAGAGCACTATCATCAGAACCTTGCCATAGAAAGATAAATGAAGAGGCAGAAAGGGTGTGTAAGAAGAAGGAAGGATGAAAACTAGTATGTTCATACTATTCCCAAATCCTTTATATCAGATGCATCTTCCTTGTGCTGCATTCAAATGAATTCATAGTTTATCCTTGAAAGTGACAGTCAAAGGGGCATATGATGAGAAAACCTCATATGCATGCCCTGTTGAGGCAGCCTTCCACATTACCTAGCCCAGGATGCCAAGACCTGGAGGACTAAGGGATGCTAGAGGTCTGGTTACTCTTACAATATTCAAAGTTGAGTGTATAACAAAAGTGGAGCTGACATTCCAGATTGGCCTTAGGTGTCACAGTACCAATAGGCTTAGTTATCACTGGGCAAATGGACAAAGAGCCCAGAATAGAGAAGCTGAGCTTGTTTACTTGCCTTATATGTATATACCTGTGAACAAGACCAAAATAAGAGACAAACCTAGTCTCTGAGTGCAGGTCAACTCTTTCCAAACATGCATATTTGCTTTCATTACTGTTATTATGTTAGTTAGCTTGATTTATTCATTTGGTATCATATATATATATATATATACATATATATATGTGTATATATATATATAAAACATAATATTGTATCCCATGAAAGTGCATAATTATGACTAGTCAACTAAAATATTAACTTAAATTTTTAAAGATTGATTTTATTTTTATTTATGTGTGAGTGTATGCACATGTGTGTGGGCCACCAGTGATGACCAGAAGAGGGCATCAGATTCCCTGGAGCTAGGGTTACAGATGGTTGTGAGCCACCCAGCATGGTTGCTAGAATTGAATTCTGGTCCTCTTTGAGATAGCAAATGCTCTTAACTGCTGATCTATCTCTCTAACCCCATCATTTTAAATTTTTTACATAGTTTTTTATATTGAGGACCACCAGAGTTTTCTCTCTTGAAAGCTTGAATGGCCTCCAGTGCTCTTTTCCAACATGCAAATCTATTTATGCCGGTTGTTAGTTAGTCCCCTCCTGTCTCTGAACAGGAAATTGGTGTATTGTATCTGGATTCATTTCTGATTCTTCTCACAGCGAAGACTTTGGCTCCAGGCTCTTTCCCCTTGTATCTGCCTTGCTGCAGAATGGAGCTGATATCCTGTATACAGCCTCCTGCACTTTATCCCGTGCAAGGCTGTGCCAATAGCCTTTGCTGCCATATCCTTCCAAGGAGAGTCCTCAGGAAGGCAGGAATAATTGTTTGGCAAGATGTGGGTTTAGAAGCTGCATGGACCCTGCAGGCCTCAGTGATGCATGCTCAGGGGAACTGTGGCTTCATTTCCCACATTTCTTTCACACAAAGCATGATTATAGGGAAGTGCTTCCATATGGCCTAGGGGAAATCCTAGCCAAACCAGCTTCAGCTGTCCAGTTTCAGAGCCACAACAGACAGGATGGGGCCACCATGAGACAGATCAAGAACATGAAGCACCATGCTTTCATGCAAGCTGGAATCTTTGCTAACTTTTAGTCTTAGCCTTGACACATGGGCTTCCAAATGGATGGAATGCCAACATCCACCACCACGTCACTCACACCCTGCAGTGAAAGCTCGGTCTGAGCACTCGACGCCCCTTCTTCAAATTGGGCAAAAACAGTAGAAAACTTTAGTGGTTCTTAACCAGCAATGTCCCAACTGGGTTGAGAGATTACTGGGGCTTGGTGGCCAGCCAGCCAGCCCAGTAGAAAAATTGTGAGCACCAGGTTCAGTGAGAGATCCTGTCACAAGGGAAAAAGGCAGGAGGGATAAAGTCGAATACCTGGAGTCCTCCAGCCTCAGCATGTGTGTACCAGGTTGAGCACAAGCACCTACACACACATATAGACACACATGCATCTACCCCATACAAGCAAAAGGAAAAAGAGAAGAAGAAAATCAGAATGACAGATGTAGTGTTTACAAGTACTCATGCATTTTCCTAGAGAGAAAACATTTCACATTCAACAGCATCTCATAAGCATCTGCTATCAGAAATCTGATAGTCAATAAGAGGAGAGAAGAGAGGAAGGAAGGAGGAAGAAAAGAAAGAAAGAAGGCAAGGGAGGGAGAGAGACAGGGAGACTGAGACTGAGTCCTAGAGGGAGAGGAAAAGAGAGGAATATACATTCAGGTTTGAGCCACAGATTAGTAGGACCTGACTAAAGTCGCACTTGCTTGGTGTGATGGCACATGCCCTCCGGAAGTTTCAAAAGGAGCGACCTGACTTAGAAGTCAGCCTGGGATACACAGTGAGACTCTGACTCAGAACACAAACAAAATGCCAGGTTTTTCTCTAGTATCACACCAGGCGTGAACTTTGTATTTCCTCCACTCTAAAGATCTCACTCCTCTCCTTCCTCCTCCCTTCCTTTTCTTCCTTCCCACCTCTCTTCCTGTAATGCTCCCCTCAACTGGGAATAAACAAGATCCCAACTTTAAAAGTATATCCATACATCCAAAGGAATGGAAGATTTAAAGTTAGAAAAACAGAACCATAAAAGTATTGGCAGAAAATGTGCATTAATTTTTTTTTCCTCTTCAAAGTCAAAACAAGCTATAACCAGAGGGCCAATTTGAGCCTGCAGCACAGTTCATTTAAATATAGTTTTTCTGGGGCACAGCTACACTTGTTTGAGGTGCTTTTGCATGGTAGTGGTTTGGAGTATCTGGGACAGAGGCTGTGTGCCTGGTAAAGTATTTGCTAGCTGGCCTTTAACACCTTAAGTTGACCCTTGAAATTAGAGGTAGAAATTAATGAAATGAGAAGATGTGGACTTCTGAATAAATACAACTTTGAAAGCATTAATTCTACAAACACAAACAAAAATGAAGGTCAAGGTGCTGGAGAGACGGCTCAGTGGTTAAGAACACTTGCTATTTGTTTCAGAAGACCCAGGTTCAAGTCCCAGCACTCACATGCAACTAACAACATCCCTAACTCCAGCTCTAGGGGATCCAACACCATCTTCAGGCCTCTGCGGACATAGCACACACATGGTATACTAATATACATGTAGGCAAAATAGTTATACACATAAAATAAAGATAATAAAATATTTAAGAAAATAAATGTCAAATAAACTGAAAACCATTGTGGATATTGGTGTGATAGATGTTTAGCATTTGGCACATATCAAAGTTTACAATAAAAAATTAAGAAATGGTGTGGCTGGAGAGATGGCTCAGCAGTAAAGAGACTGGCTGCTCTTGCAGAGGATACAGGTTTGCTTCCCAGCACCCACACAGTAGCTAACAACAATTCTGAACTTCAGTTCCAGGGGTCCCAATGCCCTCTTCTGACCTCTGTGGGCATTGCATAACATGGGTGCACCTAAATACATGCAGGCAATACACTCTTACCCAAAAAATAAAGATACTAAATAAAATAATCTTTTTTAAAAATTAAGAAATGGTAACTCATATAAATGGCTCCAGTAGATAACTGAAAAAGTATAAATGAACAATAAATACTATAGTATTTTCTCTTGTTAACAAAAGAAATAAAGGCCTCAGTTTACCTGAAAAATAGTTTTAAATTATTTGAAAATCTACTAACAAATACTTTTAAAATAGCAGTATCTTATAAAGGCAAAGATTCAGAAAATGAGGAAACTAAATAGATAGTGTAAACAAAGATTTTTAGATACATTTTTAAAAATGTATGTAGGGGCGGGTACGTGCCAATCAATGCCCCCAGAGGGGTGATCCGATCCCCTTGAAGCTGGAGTTTTGAGCGGTTCTGAGCTGCCTGAAGCGGGAAATTAAGTCAAGTGCCCTGCAAGAACAGTAATACCCCCTTAACAGATGAACCATCTCTCCAGTCAAAAGAAACTTGACTTTCCAAAAACTAGCCAGAATAATTTCCAACCAGCAGAGCTCAGCATTAGGAATCTGTTGGTGACGCTGAAGTGGGTTTCCCAACCTACTTTTCTCAGGAGACACATGTGACTTGGCCTGACCCCGCACCAGCCTGCAGGTGGAGCCATCGCCCGCGCAGACACCGCAGTTGTCTTCTTTGGCGTGACTTCCCAGCTGCCGATCACAGCCCACCGCCTGTGTGGGAAAGAGGGAGTGAGATGCCTTGCTAATGATGCCATTATGAAAGTCATATCATTTATAGCATTCTCATGCAAGGCCCCTGAAATTACAAGACCTGAAGCTGTCCCTTTGTAACCTGACTCTTTTAGTCATATTTCAGATTTGTAGACATAGAAAAGGAAAAGAAACATTATAGATTATATATTTTTTCCTTTCTCACTATCCGCCATTCTCATTATCGGCCCCCGCTGAGACAGGGGCTCATGTGGCCTAGCCCAGCCTCACACTTGCTATATAGCCGAGGATGACCTTGAGTCTCCAGCTTCTACCCCCAGGTGCTGAGAATTCAGATTTGCTTCACTACACCCAGAGTTTGCAGTGCTGGGGACCCAACCTAGGGCTCCATGCATGCTAGGCAAGCACCAACACCTGAGGTACAGCCCCAGCTCCAATCCCGAGCCCTTTCTTTCTCTCCATCCCTGCACTTGCCCTTGACTGTCATTTCCTCTTGCAGCTGACACCTATCCTCCTGGACCACGTACTCCTGTCCCTCTCTATCTGTATTATGAATCATCATCATTATCTGCACTTAAACTTATATCTCTACCTCTACAGAATTCTTTCCATATATCTAAAAACCATATTAAAGAGAAAAAAACAGGAGCACTGTCTCACTTAAAGAGTGTTTATACTGTTATCCATCAGTCCATTGTATGTTACTTGGTATGTCTGTATTTACACGTAGATTACCCCTACGTGTAAAAAGCTGGTTAATATTTATTTTCACAGTCTTTTGCATAGAGTATGACTGATATTAACCAATCTCTTACTTCATCTCTGCTTCCCAAAGGCATCCAACATTATTTCTAAGCCTGATGTTTAAATGCAGGGACTTTGAGGCAGAGAGACATGGACAAATCCTGACTCCTACACATCTTTCAAAACGCAGGATGCCAAGCAAGTCAGACCCTCAGAGACTCACTTCCGTCAGCAGTAAAGTAGAGACAGAAATGTCAATGTTTACTTCACAGAGGGCCCAGTGAGGGTTAAATGAGAAAATTTATGTAAAGACAACATGGATCAGATCATTATAGAGAGTTGGCCAAAAGGGTCAGCTTGACTATTTCTCTCTGCTTTTCACTTTATTTGTCCTACGGTTGAAGGAGCTGTCAAATTGCTCTATGCACCAGGTGCTGAAGAGAAAAGAAAACTGGAGGGAGTTCAAACCACATCTATACGAAATTTCGCTCCAATATTTTGGTGTTGAAGGAAAGGAGAAAGATGAAATGAAAGTTTCAGGGAGAGGCAGGAAAAGTTCCAAGGATATTTAGGGAATAGCCTGTGCTTTGGGATATTTTCAGACTCACCAAAGGCTGTCAGAAAGAAAGAGTCTACATTTGTTGAAAGCTACAGAGTTAAGCATAATTTAGTTCAAGGTGAATAAGTTTGAAAAGTCAGGCTCCTTGGAGGGAAAACTGCAGTAGATATTAAATTATTGAATGTGTAGCCGAAGCCGAAGCCAATAACTTTTGGGAACCTCTCACTCTGATTATATGATTTTAAACACTACTAATGACTCATTTAAAATTTTTTGTATGCATGTGTGTTCATGTATGAGTTCAGACACACATCAGGGCATGTATGTAGAAGTCAGAGGACAACCTTGACCTTTCAGTCTTTGCCTTTCACATAGCCTGAGAAAGGGTCTCCTATAACCACTGCATATGCCAGGTTAGCTGCCTCGCAAGGTCCGAGGAACCCTTCTGTCTCTGCCTTCCCAGAGCCAGGATTACAGGTACAAGTTCCATTGATCGGCTTTATGTGGGTTCTGGGGATCGAACTTGGGTCTTTCTTCCACAGCAAGCACTTTACCCACTATTCCTATAAGAGCAAGCTGGTTTTATTAGGTGCTTACCATGTGTCTGGCATTATGCCACAAATGTTGCCACAAACTGAAATTCTTTCATTTCTTCTTCATGACAACCTTAACATATGCATGAGATATTTTATGCCCATTTTGCAAATAAGGGCACTCAGTGTTACTAAGGTTAAATGACTTGCCCACATGGCACAGCTCGTGCCTAGTGCCAATAATGTTCTTAAACCCCAGACGCTCTAGCAGCAGAATATTAACACTGTGAAACACCTTCCTCCATCTATACTCTGAACAGAAAGACAACAAAGATCCCTGGTACAGAGGGCTTTATATGAATATTTACAAGTACATGTGGAACAGCTTAGGAGTGATTGATTCTGGAAACAGACTTGCATGGTTAGGATTGGACCAGTGAGTAACTGTGTTCATGCAACTTTCTCCAAGGGGAATAATTCTGCCATGAAATTATAGTCATGGTCTGCCTGGGCCAAGCTCTGTCCGCACATGTCGCTGTCCCTGAGCACTCTTCATTTCATGAGGATGATAATCACCCTCTCTCTGGTCATCCAGGAAGGGTGTGGGTTGCAGTGCTAGGATGGGCTTGTTTTTGAAGAGTGTTTGGGGCCTTGCAAAATCTTGGGCAATCAAATTCCTCCCCGATCACTTCTATTTGCTTCATAATTTTTTAAAGTTAAAATTCATCCAAATATTACAGCCAAATAAAGCATGTGAAAACATCACAGAAAAATGATATTTGAAAAGGTCTGATTGCCTTGTGATTCATCAAGTCTGAGCCAGAACTGCCCTTGAAATTGAGGGATGACTGAACTTTGGCTTTCACAGCCTGATATAGTAGACAATAAGCAACTCTTGAAATATTATCTGAAGTATATTCAACTTCTGTGACATCTCCTAACGTCAAGATATCTAATTATAGTGATTTATAAACTACTAGCTGATAAACATATCACACACATTAACATCAATTTAATAACACTTTTCTATAATGCCAAGCAATACATGAATACATTAATAAGACAAGATCCTTATCTTATAATGTAGTTAATGAGACAAGCTAAAAGTTACAAGATACAAGATCACATAAACATTTATTTTAAATATCTGAGCAGTGCTTTTTGGAAGATCTATTCATCTATAAACATAACTTCAACGAAGACTATTTCAAAGTTCTATTTCAAAGCAGATGAAATTTAAATAAATGCCATTAATCCAAATTAAGCAAAATGTGAATTTTCCAGATAAATCAAATTTAATCCTTGAAGAATGAAGCAATTTTTTAAATTAACTTCTGTTTGATATCTCTGAGAACTGGATTCTACATTAGAGAAAATTCTAACATTTCTGGCTTCAAAACCAAGCATGCATGGAGCTGTGCTAGTCACCGGCATTCATAAACATTTAGGACTATATCTCCTCCCTCTCATTAGAAGCCATCTATTGCCACAGACTATCTTTGGCCCATGAAATATGAACACAGCTAACCTTCGGTAAGAAGGCTTAAGGGTGGTGTGAGTCTCATGGACTCTTTCTCTCTACTGCTGCTGTATAAAGAGGCATGTTCAGAGAAAATCTCCCTCAGCCTGGGTCTCTTCAGCATTCCAAGAGCACAAACCCTGATGACCTCTGTTGACAAGTGGTATATGTAAGAAGCAGCCTTTAATGTTTTACCAATCTTGGAAGGTTGTTAGTTACTGCAGGAAAACTTAGCCTGCGTTATACAGGAGTACAATTCAGCCTAGTCACACATCAAATGAAGTCAGCAATAGAAAAGTGATTTTGAAGAAACTGAAAGTTTCAAATTAAATCCAGATCTCTAGCTTCTCTTGACATAAAACAAAATCTCTGACATGCCGACGTCTTGTTGTCATCTTCTGTGTCATCACAAATGGTGAAAGCGATAGGGCTAAGCATAGTTTAATTCAACATGAGAACCTTGGAAGTGAGCGACTCCTTGGTGGGAAAACTGTAGAAGGTTTTGAATTATGACACCAGTAGCTGAATCCAGTGACTTCTGTGAAACTTTCACTCTGAGCTTGTATCCTTCTGCCACTGCAGGGCCCATTATTCACTCTGTCCAGGCCTGAGCAGCTTCTCTGCAGGGATGTGTGCATATGCATGTGTATACTCCCAGGCTATCTGTGCATGTTTCTCTTTGTACTGGATGTCTTTCCATGAACCACATGCTATTTTCCATTACACTTTAGCTTTACCTGTAGCTATACAAAAAGTATCATCAGCTGTCAAGCAAAGCAGGAATCTTAGGGAGAACATGCCTTCATTTTTAGTTTTCTTTTGTTTCAGTTCAGAATCTGGAAAAACTTGCAGAGAACCAACCAAGGTCACCTATCCTCTGTAATTCTTTTAGGCAACCTAGATTAAACCCAGCTTATTATAACATGGAACTGAACATGCACCACAATATTCCTGTCTGACATCTTTCTTTTCTGGACACCTATATTATGACCCTGAACTGAACATACCCATAAATGTGTCTATCGTCTTTCCTTCTTGAAATACAACCTTAAAATGAGCATGCTCAGAAATGCACAGACTAAACTTCTAGCTATGAACACTCATTGGAGTGTTTGTATACCCATACTCTGTACAAGTCTTAATCTCCAAAAGGATAGTATTGGGCCTTTGGGGGGTGACTAGATCGGGAGGGTGGAACCCTCAAGAACGGGATTAGTAGCCTTAGAGAATAGGCCCTGGAGACCTCCCTTATCTCTTACAACACTGAAGACCAGGATCAAGTCAGCCACAGGCCAGGAAGTGGGCTCCCACCGAACAATATTCTTGCAGTGATCTAGCACTTTTATCTTAGAAGCAAATTTCTGCTGTTTATGAAAACTACTCTGTAGCAGTTTGTTATAGTAACCCACACAGACTGAGACACCCTGGGGAAATCTCTCCTCTGTAGGGCCTATTTCCTCATAAACTGTGCATTTTCCATCTGGATGGGATAGTCTCTGTACCTGCTTCCTCAGATGATGGGGAAAGATGTCTAGGTAATGCCTGATCCCTAGAAAGCACAAATTGTCAGTTATTTTTATAATAAATCTTATAAATTTCTATCATGAATTATTTTTTCGTAAAGTTGAAGTGTCTTCATATATCCAGCTCCAAAAGAATTTGATAAACATAAGAAATCAAAATAAATAATAGTAGATAAAAATCAAACATGGGGCTGGAGAGATGGCACCCTACTCTTGTAGAGAACCTGAGTTTCGTTACAAGCACCCTTGTTGGGTGGCTCACAACTGCCTGTAACTCCAGCTCCTGGGAATCTGACACCCTTTTCTGGCCTCTTGAGGCACCTGTACTCATGTGCACATAACGCCCCCACAGACATACACATGTGCACGTAATAAAATAAAATGAATCTTAAAAAAAGAAAATAAACAAAATTAGACTTGATCTGCTGACCTGGCCTGGTAAACATCAGAAGCAGAAGCAAATTTCCTTGAGTGAGTGAAGTTGTCTCATGCTGTCCACTTTCTCGGACTAATGGAACATTCTTCCCAAGAGTATTGTGACATGCTCATTTAATGAGAAAATCGTAAACACACTTGCAAAAATTATTGTCTGTGCCAGCAGAGTGACTCACACAGTTTGCTCTCCTTCCCTGACAACTGCTGCCATTCATGGCTACACTGTACAAAAAGAGCATTTAAGTGCATGTTACCCTGTGGAAGGAAAGATTGAATTCAACCAAGAAATGGCTGAGTCTTTTTGCCCAGGTGGCCTGGCTGGCTAAAAGCAAAACAAAACAAAAAGCCAAGCACTCACCTTAGAGAACAAGCCATCACCCATTACTGTCCCTACTTATGGGCTTACTCTCTTGCAATCACAAAACCCTAATTGAAGTCACTCCTTTGAAATGGGCTAATTCACCACTGCAAACTCTTAAATGCAGGGAGTTACTGGAGAAAAAGAGGCCGCTGGAGTGAGTTAATAAATGAAAGGAGAGGGTTGTGGCTAGTTAGCTCAGGACAGATTAGAGAGGACAGTGGCCAGCGAGCACCAGGAGGGACCAGGGAAAGCAAAGCAGGGCTGACTAAGGCCTCCTGGGTGACAGCCACTGGTTATCTGGAATGTTGCTTGGAATTGAACTTTTTCAAACAGGACTGAAAAGGAAAATGACATATCTCCTTTCTTCATATTGAAAAAGCCAAAGTTTAGTGACACTAAGGAACAGCTACGGAGCCTTCAGCTGGCTCACTGCAGGCGGGAGATCTGGATGCACAGATCACATCCTACCTCATAAGCACTGGCTGAAAAGTATCTATGCAACTATACTTAAGGAAGGATCTTGAAATGAAATCATCCTGGATCTAATAGCGGGTACTGTGCTTTGTTTTGTATTTCTTTTTAAGTAAGTCATGAAGACAGTCAAAACAAGACAAGGCGAGGTGAAGCAGAGGCAGATACTGCCATGATGGATCTATAAGGAAGGAATGTGGAGGCTGACTAGCAACTGCCAGAAGCCAGAGAAGAAACATGGGATGAATTCTCCCTCCAGAAGAAACAGGTGCCTTGATCTGAGACTTCTGGCTTCTAGACTAGGAGAAAATAAATGTCTATTTTAAAGCCATTGAGTTGTGGCCATTTGTATAGTATCCACGGGAAGCTAATACAGTCTGCCACCCACCATTGCCTTCTCCAACATGTCACAGAGGCTGCTCAAGCTGAGATTACAACATGTCTCCAATTAAAATGAAATGGGAACATTTCACTCCTGTTCCTCTTGAACCCTCAAACATTGAACACTGTTAACCTTTCTTGCTGAGTACCCTCCCACCCTTTTCATGATGTTTACATTATATAGATGGCTATTTTATTCAGCAACCATCAGGGGCACCGTTTCCTAAGCTTGCCCCTTCAGTGACAAGGTCAGCACTCCGTCCTAGGAAATCTGTTCTTACTTAGCATCCAGGGACATTGGAGACTATGTTTAGCTCTTAGGATTCTTCCCTAAGGTCTAATTTGCATATTACCTTGTATATTCACAGGCATATTGAGTCCATCTCATCTTTTCCCTGAACATCTCATTCTCATCTAACTTTTCTGCCTTCTTGAATAACCTCACAATTGACTTAGTGATCATTTCAGAAATCCAGACATCATTCTAAACCTTCTCTCACTCCCTATATCCAGTCAAATATTCAACCCTAAAAAAGCTTCTTAATTATCCTCGAAGTTTTCCCTTCTCCATTCCTCTTACACACTTGTTCACTGCTGGTATACGATACAGTCCCTGCTTGTGTTTGTATAGTAAACCTGTTATATACACTACATTACTTATAATCACTTACTAGCTCTGGGAGGGTTTATTTTTTGAACAGTTCAACAGATATAATCACATCATAGCAGGTGACAACTGTCCATAACTCTAATTCCAGGGGACCCAACACCCTCTTCTGCACTCCATGGGCATTGCTTAGATGTTTCTTGTCAGATCTTTCTTCCTCCTTCTTTCTCTTCTACATGCATTCAGGATTGGAAATTCCCCTTTAAGCATAGCTTTCATTATATCCTACACATGTATCAAGTTATATTTCCATTTTCACTTTAAGTTCAATAGAATCTTTCCCTTCTTGTGAGATTTTTCCTTGTGTTACTTAGAAATATATTGTCTCTAAGTATTTTGAAATTTTCCAGTAGTTACCAGAGGTTGGAGGGACAGAAAAGTGAAAAGACAAATCGCAAAGGATTTTATGTTAGTGAAACTATTCTGTATGATTCTAGTGGATCTATGTCACACTGTCCTAGTTTGCTTCTCCATTACTGTGACAAAACACTCTAATACCAACCTGGGAAGGAAAGGGTTTATTTTGCTTACATCTCCCAGGTCACACAGTTCATCAGGGATCCCAAGGTAGGAACTCAGGGCAGGAACCTGGAGGCAGGAGCTGGAGCACAGGCCATGGAAGAATGCTGTTTACTGACTTGCTCCCCTGGCCCAGGCTCAGTCTACCTTTTTATACAAAAGACAACAACCTGCCCAGGAATGGCATCACCCACACTGGGCTGGGCCCTCCTCCCACAGCATTCAGTAATCGGCCACAGGCCAGTTCAATGGAGGCAACTCCCCAATTGAGGCTCCCTCAACCCAGGTGTGTCAAGTTGACACCAAAGCTATTCTTCAGCTCAAAGAAAGAGAGAGAAAGAGAAAAAGAGAGAGAGAGAAAGAGAGAGAGAGACTATAAACCTTAATGCAAATTACTGCCTTGGGCAATGATGGGTATCTTAGTACAGTCTTGTCACTCCTTGGATGGAGAATTTTAGGACTGGGGAGGGTAGGCATATGTGGGATCAAGATGGCGTATTGGAAATATATACCTTATGCTAAATTTTTCTGGGTGTCTGTAAGTGTTCTAAAAAGTTAGTTCTCTTTTTAAAATAGACCTGAGGAATGGGGTGTCAGAGGACTATGTAGGAAGGTCTCTAAGGACAGGCAGGAGTCCGAATTTCATAAGAATGCAATCAGAGTCTGATTGATGCAAAGATGTGGTTGATTAAAAGTAGACTTTGGAGAGAGCACTGAGAGGACCTGGCAATGGGTCAGATGTGTGGATAAAAAGAGAATCAAGAATGACATGATGCTAACCACTCACACCAGCTATGACACTGAAACACCCGAGATGCCCATCATCAGACGAGTATGAAACTGGATGGCACTAGAGATCATCATGTTCAACAGAATGAGCATGGCAAATTAGCAAATGTTTTCTCTCAAATACAGAATCTAGATTTGAGTTAAATATGTACGTATGTGCACATGTGTGACCTGATAGTAGACAGAGGATTTGGCAGGGATCTAAATAGACTCCAAATAGAGGAGAGTGGAACAAGAAAGGATAAAGGGGAAAAGAAACAAATGTTGGATCTATGTATACAACCTATATATAGGTTTTAAAACAAATGTATATAGAAAACATGGAAGCAGAATGGGGCCTACTAGGGGGACTAGCAGAGAGAAGGGGCAAGAGGGTGTTACGGGATCAACAGGAGCAAAGAACAATGAGATAACACATCAAAATGTCATAATGAAACCTACTGCCTTGTATGCTACCTAAACTAATTAGTAAAATAAATGAATAAAAATTAAAACAAAGAATGAGGCCAAAGTTTCAAGTTATTAACTACTGGCCATTTCTAGAGGAAGAATGGAAAAAGTTGAAGTTTCTTTGAGGAGCTGACCTCTAAGCATCTTAAGTCTGAGGCTCCCTTCATTGTCTGACACTGGGATGTTTGCTATGCTTACTGTTATTGTCATAACCCTAAAGAAGGAGATGGGATACTGGATATTTGTTATTTTAAAAGCATTCTTTGGGGGCTGGAGAGATAGCTCTATAGATACTTATTGACTGTATAAACATGAGTTTGGATTCCCAGGACCCATGTAAAAAGCTGGGCATGATGACACATGCTGTAACCCCAACATTGCAGAGGCACAGACAGGGGCCGTAGAGACAGGTGGATCCCTGAGGCTCACTGGCCAGTCAAGTTGGTTTAGTAAGAGATTCTGTCTCAAAAAGTGAAGAGCAATTAAAGAGGATACCCAATGCCAACCTATAACCCCAGTGCTCACCCACATGGACTACTGCACCCATCCATACACACATGTACATACACACACACACACACACACACAAATAATAAAACCATTCTTCAGAGATCAAAGGAAGGGGATGGAATTTGATCACATCCTGCAGTCTTCATAGGGTCTCAGGAACCTGTCCAAATCTCACTGCAATCCACTGGAGTTCGTGCCTGAGTCCCACTCATCACAGCTCTACAAAATCACCTGGCACATCTGTTAGAATGCAGTCATGCTGGCTTTCTAGTAAAGATGTCTCTGTTCGAGACCAGTATTCTCTTTGCAGTGCAGAGCTCTCAGAGAGTGGTCCAGCAGCCAAGCATAGTGCCTCCTGTTAAAATACAAAGTCTTGTGTCTCACTCCCACCAGCTGAGTCAGAAATCCTGGGAGGAAGGTGCAGGTCACACTACCACACACCCTTCAGGAGGCTTCTGCATGCATGTTCTAGTTAGAAGGTCATCAATGTTTTATTTTGTTTTTTAGATCCTGCATGTACAAAACTCACACTATGTTAAATAGGGAAAACACTGTTAGAATGTTCCACGTCCATTGTTTTAATAAAACCCCCTTTCAGAGATCAGAACACAGGTAGAAGTCTATCATTTCGCTTCAGTCCTCATACTCTCTAGCAAGAAATATTTTTACACTTTGCTGGAAATGGGCAGGGTGCAGAGCAGAACCAAGGACATGCAGGCAGGTGTGGATTACCTGGCAGATACCACTTATGCACATATCCAGGGAGTCAGCATTGCAACGCGTTCCATCCAACACTTTGGGGGCCAGCTCCACTACCAAGTTCTGTCCCTGGGCATGACACTTGAGAGCACAGGGGGCCGTGGGGTCGTTGTAGTGTGGAAGCCATTCATAATAACGCCCCTGGTACTGCACATCATTGTAAGCTGAGCACTGCTGGGCTCTGAAGTCTTCTGCATCTGCAGGGCAGTCCTGCAAGAGGAAAGAAAGGGCCATGTGTGTAACCAGCCACAGAGGCCAAGAGAGGGCTGAACTGACTGCTAGGGTCCACCAGCCGGACCCCACCTGTCTCCACTGAGACTCACTTCATTTCTTCATCCCTGACTCTGCAGTGTGGAATTCCCTGGGTATCTCTGAAATGATGACCCACTCAGGGATGATCTCATTAATCTGATCACTCTTCCACACAGCTATTTCTTTTTCCTCTGATAATTAAGGCATACAATGCTTAGGTGCTAAATTTTGCCCTGGTTTAATCATTTTGACTTAATCTGTCAAATGCACTACACAATCTCCTTCTGTTTGAAACAAAGGAAACTGAAGGACTTAAAATTTTCAAGGCAATTCAAAGTCTTCATAGGCCCACTGAGTATTAGCCCTGCCCTCAGGACCCATTCAGTGGGATGGATCAGTTGCCCATATGTTAGCCCCCAAATGCTATGTATTTTTTAGTAAGCCTGCGTTTATTGTACATGACGATGAGCTTGATTTTGACATTTTCATGTATGATATACAGTACTTGGGTCCTATTCTCCCTCCATCACTTTCTCTGGTCCCTTGTCCCCTTCTCACTGCCATTGACCACCTTCCTCACAAGACCCTCTTCTAATTTATGACTTTTTGTCCCTCCCTAGGAACTGTTAACTGCTCCCAGGAGGAGTGTGACCTCCTCCACACCACTGTGCTTTGTGAGAATTGGTCTCTGTTCTTTGCCTCTGTTGCTGTTTAATTCATCTGCCTCTTCTCCCTTCACTGGACATCCGCTGTTCTTCACTGGTATCAAACATCTGCCTTCAACGAGCTAGTGCAAAATTCTGTCTACCACAAAAGCAAATAAAGTCTAGCACCCTGGGGCGCTCTCATAATAACAGTAAAAAGTACACGTGTTGGTGACTTAGGAGTGTTTTTATTAAATTCCCCCTTCTGGATATTTCCAAGGCAAGATGCTGGATAAGACAAATGTTTACCCACTAAAACTTTGTTTATCTTATTTTTTACGTTTCTTATAATAAAATATTTATTCTAAAAACTTTAGAAAATTGTTTCTATTAAAAAGTATGTTACTCATACTTAAATATTTATACAAATCTTGATTATTTCCCAGGGGTTAATTTCTGGAAATGATTTCTAAGTCCAAGTGTATGTATATTTACTTAACATATTATTTAAATACTGGCAAATGGCCCTCCAGAAAGATATTATTATTCATACTGGGCTATATAAGTTGCCCTTTCCAAAGCTTCTTCCCAGTTTGGATATTATAATTTTCTAAACAGAAGTGTATAACAGAGTGTCATTACTTTAATTTGTATTTCCCTTTTATTGTTTGGGTATAATATCTATTCTTGTCAGTTTGTTTTTTTAGACCAATTCTTCAAAAATCTCTTCTTTTGTGTCCTCTATTCTATCTTTTTATTATTTTTAACAGATAAAACTATTTTCATAGTAAAGGTATCAGATTTTGTCATTTGTCTTGGAAATATTTTTACCAGTTAATTTTGCTTGGAGTGCTTTGTGAAGTCAAAAAGTTTTAAATTTTATGTAGCCAGCTCTATTAACATTTCCCTTTAAGATTTCTTTCTTTTTTTATTAGGCTAGGAATTCTTTTCTTACTCTACCCTGAGGACAAATAAATATTAAATGTATTTTTCTAGTTCCTATAAAGGTGGGCAATGGCATTTAACTCTTTATGTTTGGATTTGGTTTTATGTTTAGTTTCTTTCCATTTTGTTTTGGACAGATGGCCTTTGTAGCCAAAGCTAGCTTTGAACTTGCACCTTGTTCCTCCTGGCTCTACTTCACAAGTTTCAGGATTACAGCTGTGTACTACCATGCCCAGCTTAATTCTTTGTTATATTTGGAATTATTTAGATGAATGCGGTGAGGTGAAAAAAATTTAGCTTTATTATTTTTCCTGAAAATAGTGAATAATTTTTAGCCATTCTTCTAAAACACAGTTTCTTTCATCTCACTTTTAAAAATATTTATTTATTATTACTTTTTATTTTGTGTGTGAGTGTATTGCCTGCATGTATATCATGGACTGCCCACAGAGGTCAGAAGAGGGCTTCAGACCCTGAAATTATGAATGGTTGTTACCCACCATGTCAGTGCTGGGGATCGAATCCAGGCCTTCTACAAGAGCAGCCAGTGCTCTTAATCCCTGAACCGTCTTTCTAGCCCCTCTCAGTGTTTTAACTACAGTAGATTTCTGCTTTACTATTGAAGAGACAAGCCCTTCAGATCCTACCAGACTAACTCCATCTTGCAACAAGCCATCATTAACTTCCCTACAGAAAAACAAGATAGCCTTACTAGAGTTGGGTAGTATTTGCCAACACCATCAAATCTCTGATGAGCACAAGCACACAGAAGCATAACTTTCCCAAAGTGTGGCTTTGTTGGTGCTTTATGTTGTTTGAGTCTGTGTCACTTCTACTGACAGTTAAGCTAGGTAGAACTCTGAGTCCAGGTCTGTATCAATTCTGTTGTGAACTTAGAACAGTGTAAAATAGGGCATAGGATAGGGATTAAAGATTTTCAGGAAAACATAGTTGTTCACAGTTATTCACCACTCCATAAATAACTTAATAAATTCATTTGAACCATCAAGATGAACTTGAACAAGCCATTCTTTGTGCTGCTGATGCTGTTCCAGTTTGAGGACAGATGTTCACGTTTCATCTTCCCCTAGAATATCATGTAACAATTGGGTGTATGCTGTTGATCTTTGTAAACTGTCTAAAATCCTTTGGAAGTAGGTAGGGAATAAGTAGGCTATGATTAACAAACTTTCCTGTGGGATTAGTTGTACCATATTGTGAAACATTCCAAAATCCTAATGTGTATCCATTTTTGTTATTCTGACTGGATTAGACTTTAACTGAGATCATGCCTAATGAAGTAAGTCAAACTGAGAAATATGGAAGTTGGATGAGCTTTCTCTCTGGAATTCAGTATTCTGTCCCCCAACAGTCATAGAAAATCAATGATAAAATCACAATACCTCCTTTCAGTCAGTTTTCTCTAACTCTTTGAAACAAAAGAAAAACATGCTTGAAAGCAGAGAACAAATAACTCCTCTTGAACTGGGCTCACAGATGTGATAAGTGCTTTCTAGAGATGGAATGGGATAGCTGGCTCTGACTGCCATAAGCCCCAATAAAATTTTGAAAATTAATGAAAGCTAATTAACAGAAAGTTAGGAAATTAGCCTTAGCTTAGTTAGTCTGTGTCCAATGGGTGGCCAGGTTTGGAATGCTTGGCCAGAACCGATTATCCAGAGGCACATCTGGGCCATGCCAGTTCAGACTTTCCCAGGAATTTGACATTGCAACAAAGGAGTCAGAGATGAGAACTCATATGAATCTGGAGGTGGGATGGCTCTTTCTTTTATGAGACATATGTCTAAGCAAAGCTAGGCAGTTCCCACAGCAGCAGACAATGAATTAAGCATGGAGGGAGGAGAAGAACTGGTGAGCTATGCATTTCCATAGAAGGAGCAAGTAGCTTGCAATCCTCACTTTCTGGGTTCAGGTTCTTAAAGCCTTCTCCTGCTTCAATTCCTTTATATACATACATATCTACACAGAGAGACAGCATTGCATTTATTATTCCATGTTTTCCAAACTTGTGACCCAGGGAAAAATGTGGAAAGTATATTCAATAGAAAAATATAGACTTGAACTTAACCATCTGGAAGAGAGACATCTCAGGGAAAGAAGTTTCCTAAATGCCCATGGATACTATCTAGCAAATGTGGGGGACACTAACAGCTTTAATTAAATGCTTTCATTGATTTTACATTCTTCTAGCATCAACACCAAGCCTTCTTAGTGTGCTTAGCTAGGTCCTAGCTCAAGATATTGCATGGATTCTCATGTTATAAAATGTCTACTGTATTCTTGTATCCAAAGACAGATATGAGAGAATATAGCTCTTTTTATTTTAGATTATTTTATTATTTGTGTGTGTGTGTGTGCAGATGCCTGTGGAGGCCATTAGGAGACATTGGATCCCCTGGAGCTCAAGTTACAAGAGGTTGTGTTGGTCCTGGGAACTAAACTCCAGTCCCTTGAAACTACAGGAAGTATTCATAACCACTGAGCAATCTCTCCAGCCTCAGGACATGACTCTTATACAAAGTAGAAGCAACGGCAATAGAGAGAAAAGAACTCCAAGAGAGATACTCAATGAAAAATTGCTAAAAATGATCCACTCATAGCCTGTGGTATGAAGGAAGGCTCTTTCAAGGACCTCATCAAATGTTACCTTTTTCTGGAAACCATCTGAGAGCCAACTGTAAGAGCACACTGTGCTCATAAAAAATGTGCTCATGCAGCACAAACGCTCTCGCCAAACTGTGACATACTGCACAGTTTTAAAGATATGTTCCCTTTGATTCTCTCAGCATCACCTTTAGTCCACAAACCCTGGACTAAGAAAACACAAGCAGTCAGTGAAATCAGGTAATAGAACTCCTGGCTT
Source organism: Eospalax fontanierii (assembly GCA_035773235.1). Classification (NCBI taxonomy): domain Eukaryota; kingdom Metazoa; phylum Chordata; class Mammalia; order Rodentia; family Spalacidae; genus Eospalax; species Eospalax fontanierii. Next base: position 150,304,652 of record CM069524.1, on the reverse strand, counting down.
GCATGCATGACTTCTCATAGAAACTCCCATTTGTTCTGATAGACCCAGATAAGGATAATTCTTTCCCAAGACCTCAAGGCCAGGCCCTGGGTCTAAGGATATATGTCAAATGCCAATCAAAGCTTATGTCTGAAGACAGCAGTTGCCTGGGAATCACCACACTGCACACAGACATGTTCTGTTCCCATCTTTCAGCCTAAAGCCCTACCTCTTCTGACCGAATGTGGGAGCCACTGAACCATAGCCTGATTTCTTGAGGAGAGGTATGATCCCTGTGCCCTGTTCTAGACTCCCATTCCTGCATTTGAAGCGCAATCTCTTGCATCTGGAGGGTGAGAATTCTTCATCTGTGGGTTCTGAATGCATGGTCCCCATCAACCCAGACTCCCTAACAAAAGAGCGTGGCCTTTTCTAGACTTTGCAGACAGTGATGTCAGTAGGCTTTGTGCTGGTGAGTGGAATTCTGAATTGCATCTATGGGGATCTGTCTTCATCAAGCAGGCTCCTCCCTATGTGGAGGACCCACCTTGGAATGGATGGACACAAAGGACTCCATTTCTCTGACTTCCCTTCAGCTGTTTCTTACCCAGTTCCTTCCGTCTTCTTCCTGACTGGCTAACTAAACCCAGGTCTGCCCTGCTGTTCGGTGGCTGGCAGTGGTGGCTTAAAGAATAGTGTTCTTCTAATTATTTCTGCAGCTCTTGGGCTTGTGGGTTTTTACATGCTGCCACATCTTTGTTCCTGCTACCTAGAGCATCTATCATTTCATCATATAACAAAGCTGAGACCTCTCCAAACTCCTTTCTAAGAGAATTAAATCTTCAGAAGAGCTCTCCAAATTGCCAGAATTCCATTTTGATTTCTGTCATTTTGATTTGAGAATCTTTTACTAATGATGAAGTGTTCTGAGTGGAAAATAATATCAGTTCCTTATATTAATTTTGCATTTTTGGTGTGCATTCATGCATGCCTGTGCATGTGTATATGTGTGTGTGTGTGTGTGTGTCTAGGCCAGAGGACAATCCTGGGTATCTTCCTCAGAAATGCCATCCAATTCCTTAGAAGTAGGGTCTCTTGTTGACCTGTAGCTCATCAATTAGGCTAGGTGGGCTTCAGATCAAGAGCTGTCTCCCCAGCACCAGGATCACCAGCCCACACCATAATGCCTCGCATTTTTATGTGAGTTCTGAGGGCTCAAACTCAGGTCCTCATTCTTGTTAGGCAAGCCCTTTATCCACTAGAAATCTCATCCATCCCCTAAGTTTGCATTTTACAATTACAAAGCAAAGTACTCAAATTAGTTGCAGTGTTGAATAATATAAAAAGAAAAAATGATATTTGTATAAATTCTCTGTGTGATCTTCTGAGTCACCTAACACTTTGTGGTGGCCCGATGGCTACTTGTCACAGGCAGAAACTTCATTAGACCAGTCTGTAGTCTTCCTTTGAGACTTTCAGAAGATAATTCTACCCCTTCAGCCCAATTCTCTCAGAAGTAAGAGAAATCACCACACTTGACAGACCTGTGTTTCAGAACCCATATGGAGGACGTCAGGTGAGATCCTGACCCAAAGCACTTTGAGCTCTAAAGACTTTGAAGCTATTGTATTGTTTCTGCAAATTCAGGATTTATCAAATACTTACCAAGTTCTATCATAAGCATGAGATGGCCAAAAAAGGTAATATACATGGACATTACTGGATACACTAAAGCTGCCCTTAAACAGTTGAAACTTTCCAGAAGGGTTCTTAAGACATTATCAGTTTTATAGGACATATTAAATATTATAACTTAAGACATGACTTCACTGGCTCACATGCTCTTCTAGAACTTACATGATTGCTGCATGTCTTGTATCGGATGTTCTGCCCTTCACAATTCCTAAAGGAAAAAGGAAACAATGATTTTTATGGAGGTGGTAAGCATTAAAAAATGCAAAAGCAAGGTCCTAGTTCCCTATAAACTTTTTACTAGTGCATAGTATCTCAAAGTCCAAATTCTAAGAAACTTTTCAAGAACCAAGGGGCAAAAAGAAATCTCAAGGAGGTATCAATAAAACAGAATGAGTTCTTTCACTGATTAACATAATAATCAAGTAAGTTTATTCTTACCCCAGGATTCACATTATTACTTAATATATTATGTGGGTGCATAGGCATGTGTATATAAGTGTGTGTGTGTGTGTGTGTGTGTGTCTTGTGTGTGTGTGTGTTTCCCTATGAGGAAAAGAAAGTTGCATGTAGAAGCATTTGTGAACTTATCCCCACCAGGAAATTTCTCTTCTCTCCTTACTGAAGCAACCAGGAGCATTCCCCTGTCCTCTAGTTAGCACAGCTATTTCTGTCAGAAATTTGATTGAAGCAACACTTCTGTCTTAATTTAACCATCAGTGTTAATAAATACTACAAAATAGTATGAGGGCAGCTTTTGTGGGAGGCCAAAGCTGGTGGATGTAGAAACCATCTAGGTGCCATTGCCCTAGCTATCCTCCCTCCAGCCAGGGCAGTGGTACCCAACCACTCACCTTGCAGAAAGACTCACCATTTTTATGTTGGAATTGCATACCATAAGTACTTTCTCAGGCTACCTGCTACTGTATAGTTTATAAACCCTGGAGAAGCATATGATCTAGTCACCTCCTTTCCCCATTGTTCAGTGGAGAGGCATGCAGGTTTTTCCTTTATATTTTCCTAGGAAATTGCAGTTTTGAGATGTTGAAAGTTAAGCCTAGATTGAAATCATCCTCTTGAATTAAAACTCAATAGATTCCCTGCCATGTACCAAACAACGATGATTTTGTCAACCATAGACAAAATGCAGTCCTGTCATAGTCATGTTGGTTTGAGTAAACACATGCTATGATGTTTGCACAATGATATAATTACCTAACAGTGCAGGTCTTTACAATATTTAGTCTGATGAGAACTTTCATTTTATTTTTATTTTGACATGTGTATGTGTGTACATGTGGAGGCCACAGACTGATTTCAGATGTCTTCGATAATCATTTTCCAATTATGTATTGAGGCAGAATCTACCTCTTTTGATTCACCAATTTAGCTAGTCTAGATAGGCAGACTCCTCTGGGGATTCCTAGTCTCTGTTCCCAAGGGCTGGGATTACAGGCAAGTTGCCACGTCCGCCCAGCATTTATGCGGCTGCTGGAGTCTGAACTCTGGCCCTCGTGTTTGTGCAGTCATCTCCCTCCCCCTGAGAACAGAAATTTTGATGATGGAGCTTGAGCCTACATGAACTAACAAAACGTGCCATCCACGTGCCACTGCAGGTACTTTCTGGTGGATCTCTTTTTACAAAAGACGTAAGTAAAAAACAGTAACAGGGCTGGGAGGACATCTCAGCAAGCAGAGTCTTGTTGAGCAGGCACAAAGCTAGCACAACATAAACAGAACATGAAGGAGCACTCCTGTAATCCTGGCACACAGAAGGGATCAGGAAGATCAGAAGTTCAGTGTTACCTTCAGCTATATATGAAGTTTGAAGCCAGTCTAAACACTAAACCATGCACTGTTTTAGTAAAATATGAGCACACACACACTAACACAAGAAGTATCAAGGTGGAAAATCAGTCACACAAAATACCTCTAGCAAGACCTTTACTCTATTTTTTTTTTCTGGCATTTTTTGAAACAAGGTCTCCCTGTAGCCTCAGCTGGTCTAGAACTTGCTATTGTAGACTAAGCTGGCCTTGAACTCACAAAGATCAGCCTCTTGTTGCCTTCCTCCTGGCTGGTGTGATTAACGGCATGTGCCACCACACGTGGCAAAAGACCTTTACTTTTAATATTTCGACATTTAATTTTGGAGTGTTTCTGCCAGAATTCATTTGCAGAGTTGAACTACAGACTGGTAATTCAATTTTTTGTTTGTTTTAATCTAATACTCTAAGAATTTTCCATTTCATTAATAATTCTTTGAAAAATGTTTTAATGGTTACCTAATAGTTTACTATGTAAGAACTGTTTTTGCTATTCCGAGGGATTTTTAATTTAAATTTAAATTATTTATTTTTATTTTATGTGTATGACTGCTTTTCATGCATGTATGTAAGTGTACCTCTGCATGCAAAGCCCACAGAGGCCAGAAGAAGGCATCAGATCCCCTAGAACTAGAGTTACAGACAGCTGTTAGTCACCATGTAGGTGCTGGGAATCGAACCCAGGTCCTCTGCAAGAGCGGTCAGTGCTCTTAACTGCTGAGCCATCTCTCCAGTCCCCAAAGGTTTTTTTAAAAAAGACAAGTCATGCTGTATGGTCCAGGCAGTCCTAGAACTAGTAATCCTCCTGCCTCCTAAGTGCTGGGATTATAGTCCAGCACTGCCACACCTGGCTCTTTGAGTTATTTTAAAAATTGTTGTTAAATGCACATGATTTAGAATTTACCACCTTGGTCATTTTTAAGTATCAAGCAGGATTTGTTAGTTTAAATTGTAAATTGTAAATTTTATTTATTTATTTGTGTGTGTGTGTGTATGTGTGTGTGTACCTGTGGAAGCCACGAGAGTGAGTCAGATCGTTGGAGACAGAGTTACACATGGTTGTAAGCAGACCAATGTGGCCCTAGGAGCTGAACTCAGGTCCTCGAAAGAGCAGCAAGTGCTTTTAAACACCTGAGTCATCTTTCCAGCCACTCAGGCAGTATTTGTTAAGACTCTTTGCCTTGTTACAGAGATGTTGCTTCTGTGGTTATATCACCTCTGGATTTTTTTACTTTTAAAATTTACTTTGGGCTGGATACAATTTTATGAGTTTTGGCAAACCCAGAAGGAGTGTAGCAGCTGTCATGGTAAATGCTAGCAACAGTTCCATCACCTCTAAGACACCCTCCTCTCACCCTTCTGTGGTAAAGTTCCCACTCTCAGCTCCTGGAAACCACCAATTTATTTTGTGTCCCTATAATTTTGTCTTTTCCTGAATGTGATATAAACGGAATCATATGGTGATTTTGAGACCAGCTCTTTAAAGTAATATACATCCAAAATTCATCCTTGCTGCATACATCTTTTAAGTTTCTGAGTAGTATTTCATTGTGTGTGTGTGTACAACAGTTTTCTTACTTATTCACTGGCTGCATATTTCTATTGTTTCCAGTTTGGGACAATCATGAAAATGAAGCCAAGAAATTTACAGAAAAATAGATGGATTTGGAGAGTACAATATTAAGCCAGGTGACCCCAAATCAGAAAGACAAAAATCACACATTTTCCCTCATAGGTGGATCCTACACTGTAATGCTTATATGTACACATATAACTGGATTTGTCAACTTGACACACTTAGGAAGAAAGAACCTTAATTGGGGAATTTCCTCTATCAGATTGGACTGTGGCATTTTCTTTATTGTTGAGTGATATGGGAGGGCCCAGACCACTGTGGGTGATGTCACCCTTGGGCAGGTGGTCCTGGGCTATATAAGAACAAACCAATGAGTGGTGTCCCTCCATGGTCCATGTTTCAGTTCCTGCCTCCAGGTCCCTGCTTGAGCTCCTGCACTGACTTCCCCCAATGAAGGACTATACCATTAGTTGAAATAAACCTTTTCCTCCTAAAATTGTTTTTGGTCAGAGAGTTTTATCATAGAAATAGAAGCTAACTATAACAAAATTTGGTAGCAGGTTCATGGGATACCCTGTGATGGACCTGATCATGTTGTTTTGGGAAGATTGTGTAAGCCTTTGAAATTTTGGGCTGGAAAAGTCATTGAGTACTTAGAGCTTAGTTCTTTGAAAGCTTGGAGAAATGCAGGTGATGGAGGCCTGGCTTGTGAAGTTTCAGGGGGATGCTTGGGAGTCCCTTAAAGTCTCTATCCAAGTCATTTGTGTGATATTTTGAATTGCTTGGTACTGTGTGAGGTCATGAGAAGCCACTGGTGAAAGTTCAATCTCAGTTGTAGTAGAGGATTCGACCCCAGGATTGAAGGGGTTATGGAGAGAATCTGAGGCTTCGCACCATGAAGGACCAGAAGAGGCCTGGTGAAAACTGGTGAAGGTGCAGCCTCAGTTACAGTGGAGCCTCGTGATACTGGAAGTTCCAGGACCATGAGACAAACACCAAGGACAGTGGCAGGTAAAGGGTAGAGCTGGACTGAGCCTACTGCACTAGCTGTGTGTGCTGTAAATGTCAGAGCTCTCAGTGGAACTGCTCGAGTCTTTTGGAGTCTATAAAATAATGAGTGAATCCCAGACATTGGACACTGAGTCAAGAAACACTAAGGTGGGAGGCAAATAAGAAAGCCATACTGGGATGCAGAAGGCTTTTAGTCAGAGGGATGGTTGCATTCTACTAGGGAACAACTGGTGCTTTGTGGACCGGGCAGTTCACTTGTAAGACTTATATAGTTTCCCTTTTAATGCAGATGAAAGAAGAAAACAACAGAAGAACTGAAAGGGTGATTTACACTGTGCTGTTAATTTTAGGAAGGTGGCTATTGGATTAGGGAAGTGATAGCCAAAAGCTTTGTATGCCATGTTGATTTTCACTCCTAAAGAGTGTTAATCCAGGTGAAACCCATTCTTTATATGGATTGATATTCTCTAATATCCATTGAATATTCTCCAATCAACTTTTAAATTTTTTATTATGCAATTTACTTTGGAATGTTTTCATTTTAATCATTCAGCTTTCCTAATTTCAAAAAGAAAGGCAAATTAGAGAGAAATGGTTAAAGAGAAAATATGAATCGATAGAACCACTGAGATACAAAACTCTTGATGTTCTCAAACAATGTTAGTCTCTTTTAAAGTGTTTTAGAAATTTGGAAATATTTTTCATGTGCATTTTAATAATTTTTAATGGCTTATTTAAATTTCTAAACTATTTTTCAAAAAAGAAATTTAAACTAAAAGGGGACGACAGAGCATCTGTCAGAGTTATCTCATGGCTGTGTCTTGAGACTGCTGTGTCCATCTCATAGCCATGGTCTGTACCCATCTGCTACCCACTGTGTCCAGGGATCACTCATGCAGATAAGGAGCCCAAAACATCTATGTCTAAAAGTAAGTACAATCCTACTGTAAGTTCTACTCTAAGTGTCTCAAAATGACACAGAAAACAAGACATTCCATTCTAATAATTCTCAAACTATTAATCATTTTAAACTTTCTCCTTCAACAAGTTCCATGGAGAACCTACTATGTAACAGGATGTAGCTCTAAAGATGCAAGGGCACCAATGCTCAGTTCCTTTTATAAACCCACGGCAAAGTATTTTAAACAACCATCTTGCTACCATTTTTAGCCTTCTATTATTCCATGCCATCCAACCAAGTCCAAACTCAACCCACTGCCTGGCCTCTATTGATGTGGCTTTCTTTGGTTACAGTTTAGTAGGAAAATGAACGACTACTTTATGAAACAGGCATAAAATGAAACGCAAATTATTTTAAAGTTAAGGACATGAGAGTCCTAATTCCCAAGCAAGAACCTGCCAGCTTATTCTGGAAATAATTTCTTTGGCCCAAAGCAATTGAGCTGCAAAATATATTACTTGTATGTTTTTAATATCACTGTAATTAGCATATGAAAGAGCTAATGGTTATGAAGAGTATATGAAAATTCAAGAGCATCTTTTCACAATTCTGTATTTTCTACCCATTACAGCATTCATAGCACCCTGAAACTGAAGATTTTTAAAGTCATAAATTTATGAATATATAAAAAACATATGTTGATTTCACATGAGAATATATTGAAAATATTAATAAAATTTCCCTGGAGTTTATAGAACTATAATTTATTATACTCATTTGGTGATATATTGAGTCAAACACTGGTATCATAAGGGTTGAGAAGCACATGTTTTGAAGAATAAAAATATATTAATTTTTAAAATAGTACTTAAGTTAAACCTGTGCTTCCTGTGGTTGGCTCCTGACCAGAGTATCAAATCACAGACTTCTGCAGGAGAAAGATATTCTGGCTGGTGCACGGTTTGCGGTATAAAAGAACTGACTCGAGTATTTAAATGTAATCAAAATCTGAAATAACTTCATCCACAAAGGAAGAAATAAGCAAAATTGGTGTTCTCATCCCCTTCTTAAATCATACATTTGAAGGAACACGTCGGTAAGAAGCCACTGAAATGGTCTCTAAGAGCACAGGGATGGCTTTCTGTTTGGTTTTATACGCAATCGCCTCCATATTCCTCTTCCAAGAAAAACTGACCACAAGTGCTCAGTATTTATGAAGTTTTAATAAGTCTCTATGGCTGTTCAAGGATAAAGAGAACTGATAAGCCTTCCAAAGGAAGTAGGCTTCCTTCTTAATCTCAGAGCACTTCCAAGGCTGCAATGAAAGCTCTTAATAAGGGACTGAGTCAAAAATGAATGAGGCTTGTGATAGGCTGAAAGGTGCATGCAGGAGGGCCTGAATGATTAAAAACTTGCTGCCCTTCTCTCAGTTAAATCCAATTCACTTTATCTAGAAAAAAAGTAACATTATTCTCCCTTTCTTAGTCATGGAACAATGCATGTGCCACAAGCCTGGTCTCATGCCAAAAGCCAAGCTGCAGAAAGGAAGTTTGCTGCCATCCATTTACCTACTGGCGAGAAAATGCTCTCTTCTCACTTGATCTCGCATATATCACATATATGCAATATATGCATTGTACACACATATATACTTTTTTAAGGAAGAAAACGTTTCATCGATACCAGGATGGAGAATCCATGAATGCTCTATGTACATAATTTACACACACACGTGCATATATACGTAGTTTAGGATGTTTTGTCACCTCATATATGTGTTCAAATTAGAGGAATTCAGGGAGACAAGAAATCTGGAGGTTCACAGGTTTGACAGCACATTTCTGAATATAAACTAAGTTTTGTATATACGTAGACTCAGCACTAAGTAGTCTGAAAACATTATATAAGTATTTAAAATACTACAACAGTCTTAAAACACGAAGTCTCAAAATAATGAAAGCTTTTAAGCAGGCGCTGCTTCATGAGTGGAAAGCGAGACCGGCTAAATGGTCTTATGCTGCAGAAACTTAACAACTTGGATTTCAGTTCAACTTTCTGTAGGATCATGTGGCCCTCACCCTTTGTCACTTGGCTTTTTCTTATCTGGATGTTGCTTTTGAGCATCTCCATGTCACAGATGTAACTTCAACTCATTCTTATGATGGTATAGCAATCCAGTTTGCAAATATTAATAAATGTCGGTATTTTCTTTCATTACTTTTGCTTTTTACATCTTTGTTAAGGAGTTTTTCAATATCCAGAGACCATAATGGTATTCATCTCCGTATTTCAAACTTTACTTCTCCTAGGCAGACTTTAACACACTTGGAGTTTATTCTTTATGTGGATTGCTAGGCTTCCACATACTTCCCTGAGTACTGTCATATTATTGAGTGCTGGGCACTGGCTCTGTCTCTTCTCTCCTGGCTTTCAATATCATGCTCCAGAGATACCAAGCAACGTGCATGTTTCTGTTTCTGGACACTTCGTTTTTCTACCTGTTCAGTCTGTTCTTGTTCTATCACCATGTTGGATATTTTAAAGTTCAGGGTCTGTTCTATTTTGATCTTTTTCAAAAACTTGTTTCCATTATTTTGATATTTCCATGTTATTCTTAGAGTTGAGATTAAGGAGTAACTGGCATTTTTATGATGTTGAAACTTCTTATTTATAAGCATGTTATATTGTTCTATTTGGATGTGCTTTAAAATTCTATCAAAGTATTACACATCCTTCAGAGAAGTCATGGCAAGATACATTCTTCTTGATAGTTTAAATGTTACCTTTTTGAAATTTTGTTTTCTAGCTTTACTACAGTGTAACAGCGCAGATATCTGCCCATTAATCCTCTCCACCATTCTCCAGTAAGCTCTTTTGTAAGTCCTATTATTTCTGCATAGATGCTCTTAGATTCTCTAGCTATATAAGCTCTGAGTAATGAAAGCCACCCAGCCCTTTGCTTCTAATCCTTATATGGTACATGTTCTAGCCTAACTACACTGACTGTACTGACTAGGACCCTAAGTGCAATGCTGAACATCAACAGGACATCAGGAATTAGTTCATACCTCTTGTTAAAGGACACGAAGTCTCGTTTTATCATGAGAGATGACATATGCGTCCACTCCTTAGACAGCTCCATTGTTTCGTAGCATTTTGGGGTTCACTTCTCCAGCAGATAGATAACTATAGAACCTACACGCTTCCCTCTTAGGCCTTCACTGCTATGCCCGCTGGTGGTAACTGGTGGGTAGCATTTCCTCCTGGGTGCTGCAGTTTAGGATTGTAAACTTGGGATAGGAGTGCTGTGTTGATAGGAATCTCTCTGCAGGTCCTTCACCACTATCAGGTACCTCAGGTATATCTAGAAGTGGCATATATTCTTTGCACATAGTGCTGGGCTCCATAAGGACATTTTCATAAGATATATAAACATTTCCCCATGTCTCCACCCACGGCTCTATCTTCCCTTTCTCCTTTCCTCTCCCACTCATCTCCTTCTTTCCCCTAGACAGTTTTCACTTCTATTCCATGTCATACATGATGTTATGTATCTATATAGAATCTAAGATATACACATGAAAGAAAACACATGATATTTGTCTTTTTGAGTCTGATTTAATTTTCTTAAGTTGCATCTACATTCCTACAAGTGTCATAATTTTGTTCTTTTTTGCTGAATAAAATTTCATCATTCATTCATTCATATACATATATTCATACATATGTATATATACACTACATTATCCATTCATCTGTTATCAGACAGCTAGGTTGATTCCATAACTAAATAATGGTGAATAACAAGGCCACCTTCATGTTAATGTTTTGCCTCAAAACTTCCACAGTTTTATGGGATATATGCATCCAATCTGCTTACTAGAAACAATTTTAGTGGGTCAGTATACTTGCACCTCAAACTCTTGGAAGAACCATAGTATCAGTGCTCCACTTGGAATATTTTTTCCATTCGAATTTGGGACCAACATATTCAAATTCATTCAGCTGGTATACAACGTTTTTTTTTTCTCCTTAGCTTACTTTGCAGTAAGGATATGAACCTCAAATGTCCTTTGCATGAAGTTTAGGGTTATAGTTCCTAATCTGTGCTTCACATACCCGTATATATGGTGGAAATAACCTCCTCCCCAGGCTGGGTTCCCATCTCCAACACCAGAGCAGGCAGAGAATCATCCACACACTCCCTGCTCTGGCCTCCCGCCTCCTCTTTCTTTCTTGACTCTGTGGATTCCCCTTCATTTTTTACAGGATCAACTTTTATTTTAAAAGGTTGCATGTCTTATTTAGCTGGAGTTTCTGTGGAGTAGTTTAAAATAGTTATGAATCACACACTTTTAATTAATTGAAAGAGCTGTCTTGTACTGTTCACTCAGTCCCTCTCAAGGGTAACTTCTGGAGCACAGCCACGATGTTGACATCTGACAGATAAAGTGCTTTAGGGCATTTCTATCATCAAATAGAGTCTTCTGGGTTCCTTTTAGAGCTGTGGCCCCTCCCCTCCCTCTTACTCTGCTTCTTCCTTGCTACTGTTCTCCGCTTTTAAACTTTTAATAACCTCAAAATATTCTACATAAGTAGAATGATACCGTTTGTAGTCTTTAGAGACTGGCTGTTAAAAATATCACCTTAATTTTATGCAGATTCATCCTGGTTGTTGTGGGCATCAGTGGTATATTTCATTTTTCCACTGTGTAGTATTCCCTGGTTTGGATGTACCACAGTCTGTGCTCACCCAATGAAGGGTATTTAGCTTCATTTCACTTTTAAAATTATGAATAAAGCACTATAAACATTCATGTACAGTTAGTACGCTGTTTCCATTTCTCTGGAATAAATACCCAGGAGTGTAAAAAACCTAAGTTGTTTAGGAGTTGGATATTTATTTCTACTTTTGAAAAAAAAAGAAACCATTTGGGGTTTTCAGAGTAGCAAAACCACATGCTCACCACCAATGTACAAGCAATCTAGTTTCTCTGAATCCTTGGCAGAATTTCATATGCCAGCAGTTTTCTTTTATAGACATTCTAATCATTATGATATTTCACTATGGTTTTAATTAACATGTCCTTAAGAGCTGAATAATATCGGGCATATTTCATGTGTTTATTTGCCATTTCTGTGTAAAATATTTTCTCGTCTTTTACTCATTTTTCTAATCAGATCATTTGTTCTAACTGTTGGTTTTTAAAGCTTATAGTCCTTTTGTTAGATGTGATATTTGCAAATCTTCTCATTTCCTTTATCTGTCTGTCAACACCGCTGTTTTGATTACGTTGCTGTATAAGTCTTGATACCATCTAAGCTGATTCTTCCTACTCTGTTCTTTTTCTAGAGTTATTTTCCCTAGACCAGGCCCTGTGCCATTCCATGAAACTTTTAGAATAATCTTGTTTCCATCTACAAAAAAAATATTGTTGGTATTTTAAGAAAAACTGAGTTATATCTATAAATAAATTTCAGAAAAACTGATATATTTACCATGTTGAGTCTGACAACCTATGAACAAATATACCATCAATTATTACATTTTTGCCTTTTTTCATTATTACTTTGCAACCCTGCATATGTTTAGATGGGTTTGTGTTAAGTTTGGGGTGATTATAAATGATGTCATAGTCTTAAATATACTTTTTATTTATTATTTTTGTGTGTATGAGTGTATTGTCTGCATTATGTATGTGCACGCAGGTCATGTACTGCCCATGGAGGTCAGAAGACAGCGAAAATTCCCCTGGAACTGGAGTTAGAGCTGGTTGTTAGCCACTATGTGGGTGTTGGGAATCTAACCTGGGTCCTCTGCAAGGGAGGCAGTGCAGTTAACAAATAAGCAAGCTCTTAATTCCCCTTTTATAATTTATTTATTATAATGACATCATGTTTTTTCACTTTAGTGTCTGTACTCATTATTAGTAAGAGAATTACAGAAGATTCTTGTGTGCTTACTCTGTATCCTAAGCCTTGCTAAAATTACTTTTCAGTTGTATAAGTTATTTTACAGATTCCTTGGGATTTTCTAGGTAACAGAAACATCCTCTGCAAGCAAAGGTCATTTCACTTATTTTCCTTCTTGCCTTTTCCCAGTGGGTAGAACTTCGGTACTCTGTTGAACGAGAGTGCTAAGAACATACATCTTCACCTTATTCCTGATCTCAGGTGGGAAGCATTCAGCCTTTACTAATAAGTACAGCTATCTTAGTTATATTTGATGTTCTTTATCAAATTGAGAAAGTTACTTTCTATTCCTATTTTTCTGAAAGTCTTTTATAATAAATTGCGGTTGACTTTGGTCAAATGCTTTCTCTGCATCAACTGATACGATTCCATGAATGTTTTCTTGTTTAGCCTGTTAAGATTACATTTGACTGACTTATAAATATTGAGCCAGCCTTACAGATAGACTAAACCCTCATGTCTATGATGCACAGTTCTTTTTATATGTATCTGAACACTATTTGATTGTATTTCATTTATAACTTTTAAATTTATATTCATGAGCTATGTCAGTCTGTAGTTTTCTTTGCATAGTCTTTCTCTGTTGGGTATTAGAGTCATACTGGATTCATAAAATGAACTGTAATGTGTTCCCTTCTCCTTATTTTCTGGAAGAATTCTACATAGATGCTGCAAATTCTTCTTTAAATGTTTGGCAGACTTTGCCTGGTAGGAAAGAATTTCATATTACAAATTCAACTCCTATAATAGTCACAGAGCTATTTACATTCTCTATGGAAGTTAAGTCCTGATACAGCAGTCAGGGATTCCTAGAAGCAACTCAGTTTTCTCTGAAGAACTCACAAAAGGCTGTAGCTGTGGTCATAGAAGCTTTGTTTTGTGGTAGGCCACATAACTACAAACCTCATAACTGGTCAAAGTGATAAAAGTGTTGAATGTTTAACCATAAATGGGACATCTAGGTCATCCCTTCAAGGTTCAGAGAGCATTGCAGAAGAGAACACAGAAAGACTGTTAAGAGCCAGAGAAATGGGTAGAATGTTATGGCACACTATCTTCCAGACGTGACACAGCCATGATACTCTTGAACTTAGAGTAGCTGTAATTACTTGAACAAGACCTCTATAAGATTTGGCCCATCAACATACTGTAATGGGGGAGGGATCATTCACAAGGCCTCACAACCCCCCTGAGGACTTATATTATGCTTATGCTAAAGGAGGGATTTTATTCAGTGGTGCAGCCACTGGTGAGATACCCACACTTCCCTAAGTTCCTGTAAGTCACAGAGTAAAAGGGCATGGATGTGGGGAGGGGGGTAGATTGAGAAGAGGAAGGGGATCAGGAGGAGGGAGAGGGTGATAAGAGAGGATAATTGATATGATCAGAATATATTATATACATGTATGAAAATGTCCTAATTAAACTCATCATTATATATAACTAACATAAGCTAAAAAGAGTGAAAACACCCAAAGAACTCAGACCCTTAGACTCTCGTACACACCCCTTACTGCAACAAAAGATTGTGTTCTTTGTGGAGGGCTAACTAATGCTAAAGAACTTTGAAAAAGCCGTATGGAAATTTGCTGTTGTAGAAGCTTCCTAAAACATATGCATTTATTAAAGAAGTTTAAATGGAGCTGCCCTATCCAAGGGAATAATGCCTCTCCCCAGTGTGACTGCCAAACAAACAAAAAGCTCAGTGCCAGGCATAGGTTGTTTTCCTTTGGCACTGTTGTTAGTCAGTGGGGTCACACAGACACCCAAAACAATACAGGCTATTTGCCATTGATCTTGGTTGTCCTCCAGAACTTGATGGTAAGTAAGATCCTATTGCTAAAGACATCACTTACTTGAGTCATGGGACATGGAAAAAAAATCAAGCTCATATTGACCTGGAAGCTTCATCTGTGCTGGCTAGCTTACATAGTGCCATAAGGTGCGATACGTGCTACTGGGGGAGAAAAGTTAACAGTTTTTCCTAACTGTGAAGTCTGAAAGCTACAATAGTAATCAACCTGGCAAAATATGCCCATTATCCCTCTGGGCATGGTGGTGCACATCTTTAATCCAGGTACTTGGGAGGCAGAGGTAGGGAGATCTCTGTGAGATCAAGGCCAGCTTGATCTATATGGCGAGTTCTAGGCCAGCTGGGATAACAGGAAGACTCTGTCTCAAAAAGAATATGCCCATTTGTGCAATAGTGGCACAAATGTTTTGGGAATAATGAATTGATTTAAGGCCTGCTCCACAAAATGGAACTCATGCCTGCTGTTATTAACTGATCCAAGGACCCGTGCCTAGGTAGATCATAGGTCCTGGGTAAGAACTTACTACTGTTATTCTACTGGAGAGATGACTCAATGGTTAAGAGCACTGGCTGCTCTTGCAGAGGACTCAGGTTTGATTCCCAGCACCCACAGGGCAGCTAACAGCAGTTAGTAACGGCAGTTCCAGGGGATCCTGGAACTCTTCTGATCTCCACAGGCACTGCGTGACATAGGTGCACTTATATACATGCAGGTATACACATACACTCATACACATAAAATTAAAATTATAAAAAGATATTTTTAAAAGATATAGAAATAGGCTTCCCAATTGTCTTCACTAGACTAACCCTGGATTTGGTTCTATAACCATTTATTTAAGATCCATGTTATGAGTCAAAACTTGCCCTGGATGAAGCTCCTACCATGCCACCAGCAGCCTTGCCAGGCCTCCCCAGGCTGGGTCAATGAGTCCTCCTCAAAGGCCACTGTGTTCTCGCTCATCTACCCTGCACTGTCTCAGAGAAACTGGAAGACATACTTAGTCACTGTTTGGTGTACCATAAAGTAATGATCTTCATGAAGTACAAAGCAGAACAGAATGAAACATGCCTATGCACACTCCTTCTCAGCATCCAGAGATAATTAGTGAATCAGCAGTTTACTCTTTCACTTGAGAGCATACAGAATTTAAAGATGGCTGCCAGGATCCTGGAATCTTTTGTCTAGGACCAGAGATCAGGTTTCTCCAACCTGGAACTGTGCTTTACCTAAGAACCAGGATTTAAACTTGCCTATGAATAACCACCTCAAAAACAGTAAGTGCAGACTTATTACAGACTTGTGGGTTTTTAAAAATAAGCTGATCTTACATTTTAGACCATGTTATTTTGTACAAAAACACCTAAGAGTTGAAGACAGAACTTGCATTACCTTCTTTAAGATTTTAAAAATCTATATGTGTTATACTCATGCGCATGCATTTGTATGTGGCTACGCTTGCTTGTGTGAGCATATATGAAAGCTAGAGGTTGATATTCAGGGTCTTCCTGTTAGCTCTCCACCTTATTTATTGATTTATTTATGGACTTATTTCTTGTTTTATTTATTTATTTTGGCAGGGTCTCTTATTGAACCTATAGTCTACTCGTTAAGTAGACAAGCTGGCCAGCAAGTCCCCACGATCCACGTTTCTGTCCACCCTTTGCTGAGGTTACAGATATATACCAACACTCCTAGCTTTTATATGGGAGCTAAGGATCTGAATTCAGATCCCTGTGCTTGTGCAGCAAGCATTTTACCCACTGAGCCATCTCCCTTGCCCCTGCATTACAGTCTTAAACCAGTGGGTTGTTTAGAGTAAGTGAATGACAAAGGGGTTTCAATTGCAGAACTCAAATGATATAACCTTTTGTCCCAATTCCTGGCAACAGTTAAACCAGCAACTGAACTTAGCAGGTCTTCTTTCCTCAGAACCAAAGTGTCTGGTGAGTCCTCTGAGCATCATGTGGATAGGACAGAGTAACATCCTCGGAAATAGGACCATTCCTATTTAAGCATCGTAACTTGGGATGTTCCATGTAATGGAACATTTCAGAGCCAAACCTTCTCCCCTTTCACTCTCCCAGAGGCTCTGACACAGCCCACGCAGGGCGACCAAGCCACCACTGACCTTCCAGTCAGACACCTCCTCAGA
The DNA here is from genome assembly GCA_035773235.1 of Eospalax fontanierii. Classification (NCBI taxonomy): domain Eukaryota; kingdom Metazoa; phylum Chordata; class Mammalia; order Rodentia; family Spalacidae; genus Eospalax; species Eospalax fontanierii. Next base: position 150,287,725 of record CM069524.1, on the reverse strand, counting down.
GAATAGGAAGCTCCTCCTCCACAGGTACGGGAGCAGTCGCTCCAGTCGCCCCAAGCGTCCCAGTTGCCATCTTTATCTTCATCTGAACGAGCATTTCTTGAGGTCTAAATGTGAAAAAGAAAAAGAAATTATCCAGAGTTATAAAGTCAAATATCACCTGATTCTGCCCACATGAGATGAACCCACAGTAGCCCAACTCACTGAAGGGGACTATAGGATATGGTTGTCAGGATTCTGGTGCAGGGAAGAGACGTGCCCATTCAGTGGGTCTAAAGTTTCAGCCTTGCCAAATGAGAAAGTTCTGACATATGCAGAACACCGGGCCATAGCAAACAGTGAGCTATACCACATATTTGCTGGGAGACTGTGTAGCATCTCTGGTGTTTTTTATAAAATCACAATTAAGGGGCTAGAGAGATGACTCAGCAGATTAGAATACTGACTGTTCTTGCAGAGGACACTGGTTCAATTCCCAGGACCCACAGGGCAGATAACAGCCACCTGTAACTCCAGTTCCAGGAGATCCAACACCCTTTTCTGACTTCCACAGGCATTGCACAACATGAGTGCACTTACACACATGCAGGCAATACACTCATACACATAAATTAAAAATAATAAATAAAATATTAATAAAATAAAATCACAATTTAAAAGAATAAATGTAGAGGAATAAGGAAAATTGTCTCCATCGAGAATATAGAATTAATGTAGTAAGTAATCATATTATTAAATTTTTCTTGTAATGATTTATTACTGCATATTAATTGCATAGAAATGAATTTCATTCCATTTTCATAAATGTATATTTACAGACAAGTATACTGCACACCACTCATCAAAGAAGTTTCTTTTTGCAACAAATGGAAGCAACTGCAGAGTTCCACAACTGGTCACATACAGAGAATATACATCTGAGAGATGCCCAGTCCTTGATGACATATCTATAGTGGAACTTTACACCTAAGGTTCATGGAACATGGCAGAATGAGGTGGGGGGGGGTAGAGAGAAAACTAGTGCATCCCTCAACTCTTACTGGTGAAGCTTCATCATACAACAGAATGAAATGCACACAGAGGCAGAACTGGCCAAGTTTTAGAGACTAAGAGACTGTAGAGTGTGTGTCCCTGGATAGGACTCCTATATTAAAACTCACCCACCTACGGCTCGGGGATCCTTGCCGAAGAGGGAGTGGAAAGACTGAAAGAGCCAGGGTTGGTACATGAACATAGGGAAACAGGGGCTTCTGGGTTACTGGGATCTTGCACATCTGAACTTGAAGCAATAGTGCCATTGAACACAAAATTCATGCCAACTCAATCAGAGAAGGGCCTGAAGCGGAGCAAGGGGAATGAGCGTTGGGCTGGCCCTAGCCCAGGAACCGTCAGAGACTGATTACTCCTGGGTGAGGGAGAGTAGACCTTCATGAAGCTTTCTAGATGACTGACTAGACTCCAATGGATAAACCTACACTGAAGGACAACTGGGTACAAATGATGAACTGAATAGGACTTAACATGTACCTCAGAATACATGAGGTCCGTCAGGGGTGTCAGGAGCATGGACGGGGAGGGAGTGTAAATGTGACTAAGATCTGTTGTATGAAATGTACAAAATGTCAACAATTTTTTAAAAGAGACAAATAATAATTAAATGTTATAATGAGAGTGTGAGGAGACTTTGGTTTTAGGAATTTTTTGCTGTTTCTCCACATTTTGTAGTACCATTAAAGATTTGTTTTTATTTGTAAATACGTGTTTGTGTGTGTGCCTGTGGGGGGGGGTGTGCACACGAGTGGCGGTGCCTTCAGCAGTGAGAATAGGGAGTCAGATCCCCTGGAGCTGAAGTTAAAGGCAGCTGTGATTTACTGATGTGGATGCCAGAAACCAAACTCAGGGCCTCTGGAAGAGCAGTAACCGCTTAGCCATCTCTCCAGCCCCTTGTAGCATATTTCTAAAGATAAAAAAATAATGCCTTACTTAAAACCAAGCAAGAAAACAAGCAGACCAGATTGAGAGAGAGAGAGAGAGAGAGAGAGAGAGAGAGATCTTCTTGGCCTGTGGAAATGTTCAAATCCAACAGAATTTAATAGGCAAGTTGTAGGAGAGAGAACGGCAAGGGTTTTGAATGGAACCATGACAGTAATTCACAGCAATTAAATGACAGCTCGTGACTGCATTAGATATTGCTCAGGTTTCCTTAAGCCCTCAGGCAAGTTACCTCATCCAGCCAAAAAAATAAAATAAAATAAATTAGGAGAAGAATTTGTGGGACAGACCTTCAAAACTGAAAGGAAAAATAATGACTGGAAGCAAAGAAAGGGGTTTCCAGTCATTTTCATTCAAGTCCTACAGGTCAGGGGGTCTGGCGGCTACGTGCCAAGACACCTATTTATGCAAGTGGGCAGTCCTGCGCAGCAGCACCTCTGTCACGCAGAGCAGGAGGGTGAAAAGCTGGAAGCTGTCAAGTCTGTCATCAGGAATGGGAGCTAATTAGGCCCATACTATTTACTGTTCAAATTAGAACACTGTTCAGGTCAATTTTCTGCCCTGAATGTCACCAAACATAACTGTGTCCTGTCTATAACATAGTATAAAATATAACATTTTAATTCACAAGACCACAATTAGAAGTTTAATGCATTCATCTAGACTTTTAGGTGAGTCCAAATCGTTTTGGTAGATGTTTAAAATATACACAGCTGAAACTGATTTTTCATTTTGTCATTCAATCTACCAATCAGTTAAATGTGAAAAATACCATCATATATATTTTAAATGAAAGTTGAGCATTCCTTGAAATATTGTTTTAATTTGTTTTTATTCCCACTATCCCATCTGTTTCATTTATAGTTAGAATCAGGTTTCTTTCTATAAATTCTCTACCTTTACTTGATTCTGAAATAATTAAAACAGCCATGTTATAAAATACAAGTATTTGATTTCTCTGATCGGATCAGTCAGATTTTTCCCCCTTAAGATAACAGCAAGCAATTGCATCTCCAGGAGACTTTGGGTTGCTCCTGCTCCTGCTCCATGCAAGATGGCGGGGGCGGGGGGGTGCAGGCCGCAGGGCCCTTCCTCCAAACAGCACTTCTGATCCACCATCTCTTCTTCCTTAGCCACAAGGCAGTGCCAATGGCCCTGATTTTATCCACTTCTCTCTTTCTTTTGATCATCCTCATGCTGAGACAGAGTCCTCTTCCCTCCCCAGAATTCCCCTCCCTTTAGAGCAGCCCAAAAAGAGGCCTGCCTGGTCCTTCTAGACCTTTCCCAAGACCTGACTAACAGCACCAAAGCCTCTCCTAGTTCTTTCCTGACTATGTTTAATCTCTGCATGAAGTTAAGTATGAGAATTTTAAATATTTGGGGGGGTGGAACCTGGGAAGGTTAGAGGAAGAGAGGGATGATGGAAATTATTCAGATACAGTACTCATGTGTAAAATTCTCAAAAAATAAAACTTTAAATAAAAAGAGGGAAAAGTTAATTCTCTATTTTAAAGTGCAATATCTAGAACATAGTAGTGTTATCTAGTAAGAACATAGACCATGCATTGCCCCAATGACCAGGTTTCCATGAATTGTGTGTGTGTGTGTGTGTGTGTGTGTGTGTGTGTGTGCGTGTGTGTGTGTACGCATGCTATTATAAGTATGCTTGTGTGTGCCAGAGCATGTGGAAGCTAGCAAATAAGTTCAGGTATTATTTCCCATGTGCAGTTCACCTTAATTTTCATCTGTGAAACAGGGTCTCTTATTGGCTTGGAGCTCACTACTTTGGCTAGGCTGGCTGACTAGCCCAAGAGATCTCGTCCTCCCCAATCTGGGATTGCCATCACATGCCATCAGGTCTGGCTTTTTTATGCCACTTTTTATGCTAGGGCTGAACTTGCCCAGTTGTCTTTTGAAGTTTCTTTTGAAGTTGTCCTCCCTCCCTCTCTCCCTCCTCCCTCACCTTTCTTCCTATTTCAGGCATACTATTTACTGGAACTCCCAATGGAAGCAGAATTACATAATGATTAAGGCTGTTAGGACAAGTTTTTAACCTTTATAAAACTCATGTTAAGTAGTGACAATATTCATCATTCAGACAGCACTTAAATAAACAGCACTTAGAAAGTGAGTCACACAGCATCTCCACAAATATAACTGGTGAATGTGTCATAAATGTTAGTGATTGTTCTTAAAAATAGGGTCTTCTCTTCAAAACAAGAACGGCAGAGCCAACTCTTCCATTGGTGCTTATGCAAGACTTAACATTAATCGCTACTAAATCTCTTCTTGTTGCTTTTGGCTCAGGAGACCAGCCTGCTGAGGTCTGCTTGGCCCCTGATCCCATCATCCATCTGTGAGCCTCGAGGTTCAGATTTGCAGCATCCATGTAGTCCCCCAAGTCACTGATAAAACATGCTGGACACAGCTCCCTAATCTAACAGAATTCCATTTGGGCTTTACTAAAATAGTAAGATCATAATGCCAAGTAAGCAGCCCGCTAATCAACACAAGATCTGTGAACATAGTTTAATATTTTGATAGAAATATGAAATCCTATCACTCACCATCATTAACTGTCAGGAGGCCAAAGAAGGCTGTGGGGAGGGAAGAAAACAGCCTTTTAGAGCTAATGGGTCAGGCAGGGTGAGGTCTTCCTGGGATGCATGGTGGTGATCATCCTCCTGAGAGGATGGAGGTAGTTGTAACCTCTCTTTGGTCAAAGCTGTAGCCCTAGTCCCAAAACTCAGTGACCCTGAAAATAGAGCTGACTGATGCCCACCACCCCACATTAACTTCATGGCAACCCAGAGGAGGCAACTTTATCAGCTGGGCACTACTCTTCCTTTACAAATATCTCTGTAAATTGCCTTAATTAATTATTTAAGCTCCATGTAAATGCTACCTTAGAAAGTAACTGTTATCTGAACTCAAAGTTTGATCAACCAGCATCATGTCCTTCTGGCCCCAGTGATAGAACCTGGAGGAAGTCCTGAATAACTGTGTCTTCTCTAAGGCAACTGCTCTTTATGCAGAGAGTGTTGTGGCCCAGTCAGTTGCTTTTGTCTCTCTAACCTTCATAACTCTTCAGGTGGATAGTCCCAGTTCCATCTTACAGATGAACAACACTTTTTGAACTACATATGTCCAAGGAATGAGGGGCCCCAGGCTGAACCCCTTTGTGACTCCCCCCAGACTAATCCTGTGTTCCTTGGTGTGTTTTCTCCACTGCAGCTCCACTTCCTTTGCAATCCACTCATACACAGCCGCCAAGCTATCATCACTCACAGCTAGCAGTCCGCATCTTGGATCCAGTCCATCTGCTGCTGTGATCCACTTGACCACAACATTCTTCTGATATCTCAATGAAGCCTTCTGCTTTATCCCCCTCACTTTATTGCGAATGGAGCCATTCTTCTGTTTTGCAATAGTATTTCATTTTCTCCGGGTTATTTCATGAAGAATGCAGATTCCTGGCTGGTATTCATGGACTTGGATGCGTTGACTAGTTTTCCCACCCTAACATATGTCAAAGTTCAAGGCTCTCAGTTCTAGGAGCCCTGAGAGGACAGTTGTGGATCCAGGCCCTCAAGTAGCTCTCAAGTCCCTGAGCAGCAGAGGAGAGAGGTCAAGGGACACAGTGGACTGGCATCAATCCTTAATTGTTCCTGAAACCCTGCTTAACAGAGTGAGGGCAACTCCTTTCTATAGAGGACCACACATCCCTCTCATCATCTCCTATAGGACATATGAATGGCTTATGAGTTCTTCTTTTATTCATCTTTACCTCCTAACTGCTAATGGATTATGAACACACTTCAATTTTCTTTTTTCTTCTATTTTCTATTGTTACATATATGTGTGTGTGTGTGTGTGTGTGTGTGTGTGTGTGTGTGTGTAATATAACAACCTAAGTTCTTTTGTTATAATAGGCAAAGAAAAACACTAAAGGGAAGCTTATGAAAACATGACCAAAGAAACAGTACACACTTTGTGTTGTTTGTTTTAAACTATCAGGCTTAAAGATCTCTTAGGAAATCACATTTTCCCAAGGAAGTTTTAGCTAGGGAATATGTTGGATGAAAAACTCAAAAAAGATACTCTTTGCTCATTATATAATCAGACTTGGCAGAAGCCCAGAATGCTGTAGGAGTATGTTCACAGTCTCATAAAGGCTCAAGTATTGCTTGCCCTTCTTGGATCCCCAGGCATAAATAAAATCATAAAATATTTCCCTGACAAGTTCTTAAATCCATGACTTATAATGAATAGCACCGTTCTAACATTTCTTGCCTAAACATTAGTAATTAAACACAGATTTCACATGTAAGGTCACTTATTGGAAATGCTATATTAACAGCTCCATATTAAAAACAACTCCAAATAAAATGAGTTCCAGTGGGATATTCCTTCCCAGACATCAAATAAAGGTTCATTCCAGTGTTCCCACAAAGGTTATTTGAGGAGATCTCAATCACTCCGGTTTCGTTAACAGTAGATACATTCTTTCAAGTTCATACCACCTTAAGGTCTTGAACAACAGAAATTTAAAACTATGAATTGGAAAAAATTAAAAATTAAAAAATAAAACTAGGACTTCAGCAAATGACATCAAATGCCACTCAAACTGTCACACAGACTCGATGATTGAGTTCACCCAGGTCACATTAAACACCACCGTCTCTGAAGTCATCCATATTCTGGAAGCTCCATCTCCTCCAATGGTCCATTCCACTCTCTGTGCAATCTCATCAGCCCCTGCCCCCCAGTCAGAGCCCTCTGGAGTTTCATTTATCATTTCCAGAGCTAATTTGCCCTTGGTCATGCTACCACCTTAGAGAACTTCTCTTTCACCAATTTCTCCCAACCCAGGCCACAATTCTAAGCTGCTCGTGGCCCGCCCTGCCTCCTTCTCCTGCTCCGTTCCTCACAGCTCCTGTTTATACTGAATCTCACACTCCAGGCAGGTTGCAACTGTCATTATTTCCCCCAATTTAACTGTTTGTCAAGTCCTGCCTGGAGGGCTGTATGTGTGTGTGTGTGTGTGTGTGTGTGTGTGTGTGTGTGTGTGTATGCCAGAGGTCAACAGCAGATATCTTCTATCATTCTCCACCTTGCTAAGAAGCAAGTTCTCTCACTGAATCTGCAGTTTGATTGGGCTAGCCTGGCTGGCAGGGAGCCCCTCACATTCACCTGTCTCTGCATTCCCAGTTGCCACACCTGGCTTTTACATGGGTTCTGGGGATCAGAGCTCATCTCCTTATGCTTGAGTGGCAGGCACTTTATTGACTGAGTCATCTCTCCAGCCCTTTGAAGGGCATCTTACTCTATATGTTTATGTATTAATTTTTAAGTACTAGTATTTACTTATTTTTGTAACACTAGAAATCAAACTTGTGGCCTTGAGCATGATAAGCAAATGCTCTGCCACTCTTAAAACATGCTTCAGGGAAAGCCATGAAGGCTGGTCAGCAACCTGGGCTGCTGTGTACCAGACTCTATGAATCCCAGGATTCTCATCTTTCTGTGTAAAGAACTGCCAGGGAAGAGCTGAGGCTTTTGTGAGAAAATATGGCCTCAACAAGGGAGGGAGACAGAGAGAGACACACAGAGAGACTCAGAGAGCTGGGAAGCAGACACACCTCTTTTCTCCTTCTCCCTAAGCCCTTCTCCCAGTACGCCCCACTGGCCAAAGCCAACCAGAGGCCAGGGGCGAGGAAGAGCACTGATGTAGTCCACCAGATCAGTTTCCCAGCAGGTGCAGCCGAGGGTGGGGAAGGGTGGAGAAAGTGGAGCTAGAGGGCAAAGGGGAGCTTCCAGTATATTCATTTATGGGCTCACTGGAAAATTTTTAAGAAGAGGAGGGACATGGGCAGATTGTGTTTTGGAAAAATTCCTCTGGCAGGCAGGAGTATGAGGAAGGATTGAAGGCGTTGAGCCACACATCAGAGAAGCAGAAGCACGAAACAGTGCATGCGAGAATCCAGACTCCAGAGCCATGCTGGTCATGTCATTCATCCCAAAGGAGGTACTGGAATAACAGGACTAGACAAATGGCCGATCAGTCGCAGGGGACGGGAGGTGCCAGGCTGTTCCCAGGCGTCTTCGTTAAGTGGCACATGTTGATCTCATTCAGGTTTTACAACTATCCTCAAGCCCACCCTTGTGGTGGGATTCCAGCGCCCCTATGTACAAAGTGGGGAGAGGGACCTTAGTAATGCGTGAGAGAAAGCGAGCAAGTTGGCATTCCCCTGCAAGTCTGATTTTTTTAACTATAAAGGTACATTCTGCCGATGAAGATTATATGTGTATATGTGTGTGTTCATGTGGGAGGATGCACATGTGTGTGCATATGTGTATGCATGAACGTGGAGATCTGAGAACAATGTTAAGTGTTATTCCTCAAGGCACATTTTGTGGAGACAGGGTTCTCTCATGCTGGCCAGGAATTCAGCAAGTGGGCTAGGCTGGTCGGTCAGTGAGCTCCAGAGACTCAGTCTCTACCTCTCTAGTGCTGAGACTACAAGCATGTGCCATCATCACCCTATAGACTGAGATATCTCCCCAGCCAGGAAGAATTTTTTAAAAGAATTATTTGGTGAAGATTTAAATATATGAAGACAACATAACAGTCTAAATTCCTTACTTCTGACGAAAAATGTAAGAAAAAAAATTAAGTAGGATTCATATTACTACATGGCAATTAAAACAAGTGTGGCCACCCAATTATAATGGGCAACGGAGGGTCTCTCTGGCCCTCTAGCTTTCAGTAAAAATTACAAGACAGTACTTCTAACCCACTCAGGATAACTTCTGAAAGCAACACAGTGTGAGTAAGAGACAAGATCCAGAGAGCAAAGAGGAAACAAACACGTGTCAGGGGGCCTGTGGAGAGAGGAGAACCCTACTTCATTGCTGGTGGGAGGGTAAAGTGGCACAGTCATTTTGAAAATAGTATGGTGGCCCCTCAAAAGATTCAGTGTATGATTCCATGAGACAGCAATTCCACGTCTGAGTACCTACTCTCCAAAATTAGAAACAGGGATGCAAACAGATGGCTGTGTGCTCATCTCCACAGGTTGAATTATTTGCAGTCACTGAAAGGAGAAAAAACAAACCAGAAAAATCCAACAAATGAATGAATAAGATATGTATTACAATAGAATATTATCTAGCTTTCAAAGAGAACGGCATTCTGGCACGTGCTATAGCATAGATGAAGGCATTATACAAAGTCAGACACAAAAGAACTCAAATGTCTGACTCTACTTATAAAGCACCCAGAGTCCTCACATCCACAGCCACACAGTAGTGATTTCCAGGGGCAGGAGAGGAGAAAGAATGTGCTGCTGTTGATGGACAGTTCAGCTTTGTAAGATGTGGATGGTGATAACAGCTACACGGCAGAGCGCATGTAACTGATGCCACTCAGCCAACACACGCACACACACCACACACACACACACACACATGCACACACACAGATATAGGCAGCACCAACATTTTCAAACATAGAAAGAAAAACCCTCAGGAAATGGAAACTTTCTTTTACAAGTTGGTGCTGGAATCCAATTAGCCAGGAGATGATTCAACAATTTTGAAAACAGGCTTATAGAAGTCACGTAGAAGGAATGGTAGGGAACACTTAATTTATTTCAACCCTGAGCCCAGAAGAAACCACAGGAAAATCAGAGTTTCAGAAGACACCGTACTACATTAAATTAGTACATATACTATGACTAATAAAAATTGGAAGGAGAATGGAGCAAAGTTGTAGGAAGTCATGTAAGATTAAAGATTAAATGAGATTTAAACAAGAAAATATAAAGCATAATAACTCGGCCTTCTAATGTGTAATCTTTTGTCATATTCTTAAATATGTTTTTGAGGAAATAAGTTATTCTACAATAGTGGAATGTTCTTTTCAAGGTCAGCAAGTTTTTCGCTTTCTCCTCATTTTCTTTTTAAATTCATATAAAATAAGGCTGAAGAGATGGCCCAGCAGTGAAGAGCACGTGCTTCTCTTCCAGAAAATCTGAGTTCAGTTCCCAGTACTACCTGTAACTCCAGCTCCAAGGCATCTGACACCTCTAGCCTCCTCACATACCTGCACACACACACACACACACACACACACACACACACACACACAAATTAATTCGAGGAAGAGTCACGCAGATCCCTGTGAGTTTAAGGCTAGCCTGGTCTATATTGTAAGTACCAGGAGTATCAGGCCATCTGGGACTACAAGGAGACCCTGTCTCAAAGAAAAGATTTTTAAAAATTTAATTCACATTAAATGAAATATTTTGCATTTGAAATGGCATGGATCATGCAATTGAATTTTTATAGCATTGTGTCTATGTACTTATCCTGTCCAAAATCTGATCCTGTATATGCATAAAAATGTTCAGAATGTTGCAGATACAACAATATTTCCAGAGTTGAATGCCTGGTGGGTTTTCAGTTTTCATTGTAACCTTCCTAACCCAAATAACAAATGTAATGCGTTTAAACTTTTAATTATTTTGATATATAAATCGACCTAACTTGAGTTTAAGAAATCATTCCACAGCACCTTCAAAACTCGGATGATGCAGGGTCTCTCTGGTGAACGCTTGCCAGGAAGCAGGCCCTGGTAGTTGGCATCTTTGGCGGCAGTATGTGGAGACTGCCTCAAGACACTTCAAGTCCAATGGAAAAAGGCCTGCGGCCACATGCTCCAAATTATTAACACTTATCCCTATGTTCTAGAACGGCACTTCTCAGCTTGACATTTTGTCACCTGTAAACCACTTGTGGATATCTGGAGATGCTTTGGGGGTTTGCAACTGGGATAAAGGAACTGCTACTAAGATGTAAATATGCCCTAACCCTCAGGACACCCCCACCCACAGCTAAGAACCTACAGTGTCAAGAATGGTAAGGTCAAGAAATCCCTTCTACAATGATACATGTTCATACAATACAACAGTTGTTAGTATCTTCAGCCTTCGAAGTTGTAATAATGCAAACATCTTTGCTTTCACTGAGCTCATCACTGGGGGAGAGAAGACCCTGCAGAGATCACGTGTTCTCCCCCATTCTCCAGCAGACTCTGTGAAATGCCCTCTGTACATTCTTGCCCTCCATTAACAACCACAAGAGTCTTATGAGGTTCTTAATTTCAACATACTTCAAACCATATTCAAAGCATTCATATTTGACAATCCACAGTGGACTTTTCTTTCCAAGGGGGAAAAACAGGCATAGTTTTTCAAGTTTAATGATACCAAGTTTTTAGAAAAAGATTCTTTTTTTACTTTTCTTCATGATTTATTTTCATTCATGGTTAGCCATGTTCACATAGAAAAACACAGGGTTTGTGCCAACAACTCATCAAGAATATTACCCAGACCACATGTGAAGGGCACTGGCTTGAAACAAATTCCCTCAAGAAATATTACTTGAGGGTTAGTAAAGTAAGTCATGAGAGAAGCCAACATGTTGTTTCCATCCCTTGACTTTCCTTCTGTGCCCTCTGGGCCACCTCTGGGTGATGTGTCACCCTAGGTGAAAGAGAAACCTAGGTTAGGGAATTCTGTATATCGGAGACGAGCGCACAAATACTTCAAGAGCCAACAGGAAAATCCCAGTTTCTTGACTAGAAATGTTCAATAAGCCTCTCTGGTTAGAGAACAATAACCTGTGTGGATGACTGCTGCGTGGTGAGCATTCAGAACCATCCAGGCTTCTATCAGGGACTTGCAAATTAAGCAAAGGTAAAGTTCACTTTCTCCTTCAATAATATTCACCAGATACCATCACTGCCCTCAAAAATCTAGTTAAATAATTGGAAGGCACCAAGAACTAAAAGAACAAGGAAAGACAACTACCCTCAGTCTGGGCACTAGAAACGTTTCTTGGGAACAGTAACACTTTGGGTGAATCTTAACAGATAAGTAAGGTGTTAGCAAACCTAAATAATGAGCATCTGACTAAACAGTGTGTAACTTTGGAGGGTAAAGAAATATTTGTATTGGCTTCACAAGATGGAATCCATACCTGGCACTGATATCAGATCAGGCCTATGAAACTGATGTGGCTAGATGGGTCACAGGCCCTAGGAGAGCCTAAATGATTATTCGGTTAAATTACACCAACTTCTAATGACCTACTGCTATACCAATAGATTAATGCATTTCTCAACTAAAAAGTTCTTTTGTATAAGATGGCGACGAACACAGAGACCCACAACTGGTCAACATGCAGAAAATAAGAGACTGCAGAGTGTTCAGCCCTGAATGGGACACCTCTGAGCCTTGTCTCCCAAGGCTCAGAGATCATTGTAGAAGAGGCGGAAGAAAGACTGTAAGATCCAGAGGAGGTGGATGACCACAAGGAACAGTATTTTCCAGACAGGAGGGCAGTTACTCATATGAATTCACAGCAGTTGTGGGAACGTGCACAAGAGCTGTGTAAACTCAAGCCAGACAAGTTCACAAAAGAGAGTTGGGGGAGTAAGAAGCCCCAACCCTGGCTGAGGAAGTAATGGCAACTGATGGCTGCGGACAGAGGGAGTGTCTGTTCCCTTTAACGGTGTGACACTGTGTATGTTGACCAGAGTCCAAGGGATAGACCCACACTGAAGAGGGTTTGGGGACACGAATTAGATTCCAATACAGAATATGAAATCAGGCAGAGAGACATTAAGGGGTGCAGATAGGGGAGGAGGTCTGAATAAAAGCAAAATGTATTATATGAAATTCTTAAAAATTCAATGAAACAGTTTACAAGAAATATTTGCATAAACTCATGAGTTGTTGTATATGGAGTCATCAAAAGAGTACAGTAACTTCTGGAGAGCCATAGCACATAAGTTTAATCTTTTAAAATTTTATTTTTATTTCTTGCTGTGAGTGTTTTGCCTGAATGAATATAAGTGTACCACGTAATGCCTGTGGTGGCAGAAGAGGGCATCAGACCCTCTGGAACTGGAGTTACAGATAGTTGTTAGCTGCCATATGGGTGCTGGGAATAGAACTGGGTCCTTTGCAAAAGCAGCCAGTGCTTTTAACCCCTGAGCCATCTCTCCAGCCCATAAGTTTGATATTAATCTGTCTTCTTAATTTGACCTTGAACTTACACTAGCCACATCTGAAGTATTTGTTACGGGTATAGGGAGTGACTACTGTGTTAGATGATGCAAATATAGAAAATGTCCATGATTAAAGTAAGTTCTAGTAGACAAAGGCACAAGTAACTATTGGAAATATGGTCACAAAGATGAAAATCAAGAAGAGTTTAAATGCATATTGTGTGCTCATAGAAACACAAAGCATATGGATATGTAGTGTAAGTGTACCTTAAACTGACGATTCTTAATTAGACATTTGATAAACTTTGAAAATACTCATAGAAAATCTTTGAAAAGAACATTAAAATTTCAAAACTATCAGAGAATACATTCAAGCCAAAGTATTCTATATAACAAAGAATCAAAAATAAAGAAAATAACGAGGCTTGATAAAAAACACGAACATGCGAAACAAAGGAATCGAAAATGAAAGAAATGAGAGAAAACGAGTAAATTCGGGCATCTGCTTTTTTCAGCGTATTGTTGCTTTTATTTCGCGTCGTTGGCTCCGTTTTTGGCAGTGTTAATGTTTCCCTGCATTGCATCCCATGTGAACTAACCCTTCCAGAGCACCACTCGTTGACATTCCCTAACCTTATTTATTGAGACATACTATTTGTACATTTTTATGAGGTACATTATAGTAATTCAATACATGCGTGCAATGTGTAGTAATCAAATTGGGACAACAAACAGCCCCATCTTTCTAGTAATTTATGATTTTTATGTGTTAGGGATTGTGTAATCTTCCTTTCTGCTCATCTTGAAATATAGCATCTCACTCTGTTGTTTCAGACACTCAGTATTTTCTTCAATTGTATTAAGAGCTAAAACAAAGGTCAATTAATATGTATTTGCTTCCTGTCTCTTCTAAACTTTATCTCTTTGGAGTTCATTTTTTAATATAATGCAGAATATTTTCACATTTTCATTTTTATTATTGATGACTTTTACGTTCTACAGAAGGAGAAATCTATCCTAGGCTGGTATTTGTCCCCTAGATATTAAGGATTCTCACTGTGAGGCTAGATTCTTATCCTTACCTGGACACTACTGGCAATTTCCTTAAACCTGGGGTTGGTGATTAATGACAAGGATTTAAAATTTCTCCAATATAGAAAATTTTCTCTACAAATCATTTTTAAGCAGAAAGTAACCAGCATTCTATCCAGTGATCTTACCTCATTTTTTGTCTCAGTTTTGTTTTATCCCTTTAGCTTTTGATTATGGGGCTGACACCACCCTATGGCACAGAATTCACTGAGAAATCTATCTTATTTCAATCCTCAATGAGTCTGGCTCATTTCCCTTTGCCAGTGTTAATCCTTTTTTCATTACTCTTTAGGCAGAAGCTTAGGTTAAGACATTCCATCTCTGCTCAATAAGGAAAGCGAATTTTGTCATCCATGGAGCTGGGTTGAGTTACTACATATGTTGTAATTGATTAAGAAACAAAACCTTCAGGCTTGTAATAGCTGATACTTGATTCTGGTTCAGCTTGAATCTGTAATCCACTGGCTTCAAACTTTATATGGAAATAAGCGGATTTGGAAGGCCATGAGAGTGGAGGCATTAATTAACATACAAACATCCAAACCGAAGTTTCCAGAAGTCTGGTTTTATGCTAACCCAGCTTTCAACATCTCTTCTGAGGACACAATCTAAAGAATGTAAGTGAGCAGATAACTTCAGAATAAAATCACAAATTATTACAGCTGGATAGGACTTCTAGTTGATCATTTTCAAGGATAGTAAAAGAGGTCTGAGAGGGAGAGTTTGGATGGGACCTTGGTTATTTCAATCTGCAACCCAGGATTCCTCACTAACCACAGTACTCGTTTCTTTCTTTCTTTCTTCCTTCCTTCCTTCCTTCCTTCCTTCCTTCCTTCCTTCCTTCCTTCCTTTTCCTTTCCTTTTCTTTTCTTTTCTTATTTCTTTTCCCGGTTCTGGGTATTGAACCAAATGTCTGTTGTATATCAGTTTCCCAAGATAAAACCTTCCACCTTGGAGGGAAGCTCTGAAAAAACCTAGTATGTCTCAAGGGAGAGGAAACAGTCCATTCTGCTGGGAGGTTTCTGTTAATCTCAAGAAATAAAAATCTCCGTAGCTTCAGGGAGTACCTGAAACTGACCAGACTGAGTAGGCCCCTCCCTCACCAAGCATATGTCAACCCTAAAGACTGCTGAGACGCTCTCAGACCAGCTGAGCTGTTTAGAAGAGGCTCTGACCAACTGAGCCACCCAGAAGAGACACTCTTCAGCCTGTGGAGCAGCCCACAAGCTGCACAGTGCAGTCCAGGTTTCCAGCCTCCATGAACTGTCACCCACACCGGGTGTGCTTTTGATGATGCGGTTTTCGTTGAGTCATTTCTGCTCCTTAAATAACCCCATTAAACTCACTGGTTCACTAGGTTGGACTCCAGTGGTGTCCTTCATTTGTCTGTCATAGGTTCGCTATCTGGGGTGAGCAGACATTTGTTTACATTTCCCCAGGAATAGTGTCACACTACATGGTAGGCAAAAGTTCACCACTGAACTCTATTTCTAGCCCTCTTTTCACATTTTACTTTCAGAAAGACTTTCACTCTGTAGTCAAGGAATGTCTTGATCTTGCAATCATCCTGCCTCAGCCTCCCAAGTAGCTGAGTTATAAGGCATGGCTGCAATATTCACTTTCGTGTGTTACCACTCCATACATGTCTTCCTCCCTTACATTTCATTGCTCTTCTTTTCCTCCTACACATCTAAGCCAGATGTGACCCCTTGAAACATAATCTCATACCTTGTCACACCTACCCATTGCCCAAACTACTTAGTATATTCTTACTATCCACTGGCTAAAGGTCAAAGTCCTTCAGTCGGCAGTCAAGACCCTCTACCTTCTGTTTCCTACCAACACCTCCAGTATCACCTACTGCTACACTTGCAGACATCAGAGCCCCTGCAGTTCCCAATGCTCCTTGTGAGGTCTGGGTATGCATTTGCTTGTGCCATATTCCCCATGGCACTGCCATAAATCCCCTCCAAGGACATTCTTGCTGCCTTAGCTACAAAAAAGTGTAGAATCAAACAGTCTTCAGCCATCTCCCATTTGGGAGATTGAATCAGGTTCTAGAGACATCTCCCTAAGGTTACACTCATGCCTGGAAACCTAATATGCAATGCCCTTCAGCAAGGGTCACTTCTACTATTGCCATGAGACAATGAGAGGCACAGTGACCATCCCTTCTCTTACACTGTGGACACATTCAATAACCAATCAAAGCAGATAGAGAAAGATGTGGGCATGCTGGTCTAGATAACAGCAGCTCTACAGGCCATGCTTACTCAATTCCTTATAGGTGTACCAAAGCTGTCTGCATAGGCTCTGTACAGTGGCTCGACTTCTCTCTCTGCCCATCCTGATACCTTCCATCTTTCTACCCACTTCAGTTTCAAGGAAACACTTAGCATTTTCACATACCTCCTAAGCCTCCAGGAAAACCTAACATGCAACACTCCCCACCCCAACGTGCCTGTCCTCACTGTCTTCCAGGGTTTACTCTCTGAGTCATTCCTCCTCCTTAGAAGTCTTATAACACATGTATACCATTTCACTTAGGTTCCATTTACATGAACCCCACTGTAACGTCATTACTGTTTAGGTACATAACATCTCAAGTGCCCACTATATCCAATGCTGGTGATATCAGTGAAGGCAATGAAGGTAGAACACACCATGAATCAACTCTGCAATTCAACTTACATGCTGTTCTTCCTTAGCTAGCTAAGTAGTTCTCTGAGGACAGAGCACTCTGCTCTCAAAGGTTCCTCATGGGAGAAATTGGATTAACACCATGATATGCTGCCACTTTCAGATGGAAAGAGACCACATTTGCTTTTTTATTCTCAAACAGGGAGAGGAAGTGAGGAGAGAAAGGGAAGCAGAAGAAATGTTTTGTTTAAGGAGAGAGACATTGAGGAATGTTGTACAAGGTCTTTCTTCCATGCCAAAAAGACTCCAGAAGGCGCCAAGTAGACACTTGCTGAGAGCCACACTGGTGCCAGGGCGTCTGGACATGCCAGATTTGATGATGGCTCTACCCGAGCTGCCTTCATCCATCTAGGATGACCCATGTTCTGAAATAGGAGCCACTTCTCCATCTTCACACAGCCAAGCAAAACAACTGCTTTCATTTCTTTCTTATGAAGAAAGTGAATGTTTGGATGATATGGATTTACCTTAATTAAAACAAAACTGGATCACATTAACTTTTACAACAAAAAGTAAACAAGAATCCACCATGACTGCTAAGAGCCAAGTTTTAAAGTTTGTATATGTGAACATGTTGTAAAAAGGAAGGAGCCATCTCAGTCTCTAGAGGAAGAACTCAAAGCTAACCCTAGAGGATGATGTCCTTCCACGAGGGTCGTTTCTACCACTTCTCTGAAGGTGTGAGGCACAGCATCCGGCCTTCCTCCTGCACTTGTGGACTGAGCTGGCCAGGTCCCTAACAGGAAATCTAAGGAACGGGAAATGGAAAAACTTACTGAGGCTAGTTCTCCACGGGGACACGATGGCTGCCTCAGGGTGCCAATAATGAAATGTTTCCACACTCTTTACAAGCAAGGAAGGAGGAAGCACAGATGAGTGACAGAGGGAAGCAAGTCAAAAACAAGGGTCCGAAAGGACCCAGGAAGCAGGAAGCCTCGGGACCAGCCTAAACTGGCTGTCTTCTAAAGGGATTTCAGAGATTTACAGCAAGAGAGCAGCCCAGTGCTTCCAGACATAGCTTACTTTTCAAAACACCCACACCACCACTTGCGCTGATTAGTTTGGGTCAACTTGCTACAAACTAGCATCATCTGGGAAGAAGGAACCTCAATGGAGGTTTTTACACCATTAGAATTGCCGGAGGTCATGTCTGTGTAGCATTTTCTTAACCGCCAATGATGTAGGAGAGTAGAGTCCACAGTGGGCGGTGTCATCCCCAGGTAGGTGGGCTTGGGATGTATAAGAAAAGTAGCTGAGTAAGCCAGGGGAATCAAGGCAAGAAACAGTGTTCCTGTATGGTCTTCCTTTCAGTTCCTGTCTTAAGGTCCTGCCCTGCCTCCTCTCAACCATGGACTATAACTTGTAACATGGAATAAACCCTCTCTGGCCCAAGTTTGTTTTGGTCAGCTTTATCACAGAAACAGAAAAGAAGCTAAGCTAGCATGTCTGTTGGGCACCATCCTCTTAAACCTAATCTTGTCTGTCATTTCTGCTAACACTGCCATTTTCTCAGTGTCCACATAAAGGGAAGCTAAAAGATAGTTCTAGTCCCTTCAACTCCTCACAGAAAATCCATAACAAACCTTTGCCTTAAATGACTGAAAATTATTACATTGGATTGCCAAGGAGGGAAACCTCACATAATACTTTGCCTTAAAAAGAACCTCCTTCAAACATGAAATGTATGATTTTTGCTTGACACAAATGTATGATTTTGCTTCAGCATAGCAATGCCATAGTTAATATTATATGCATCGCCCAAAGTCTTTCATAAAATGACATGGCTTGCTGCTTAGCAGTCAGGAATGTGAGCAATAGACTTGATTCCTCTACAAGCTCTGTCCCCCAAGGGTTGGTGACTTGGCCTTGCTATGTAGCCCAGCTCCATCTGAAATTCTTCATGGATGACAGACACAAATGAACCCCAGTATTCACATGCTCTTTCTTGTTTGAAATAGAATCAATGAGAAAGTGAATTATATATAATTCAACACAAGATGTGATCAGGTTCCTGATTTCTCGGCCTTCCTTGCAGTCTAAGTGATCATGATCGGGTGGTGGTCAATGGCACTGAAGGGACTATCAGCTCTGGATGTTTCTGAGAAAACACTACATTTCTTTCTTTCTCACTCACTTTTTCTTTCTCTCTCACTGTCTGGGGGGGGTAGTAATTGTGTATACAGGTATACATGTATACACACACCTGTAGAAGTCAGAGATCACAGTTGAGTGTCATTCCTCCTGTCTCCACCTCTCCCGTGCTAGGTTTACAGGCATCCACCACCACACTCAGTATTTTATGTGCATTCTGGGCATTGAACTCAGGTCCTCATGCTTGCATGGTAAACACTTTACTAACTGAGCTATCTCACCAGGCCCAAACAATGAATCATTGATTAACTGGACATATGTGATTTCATCTTCTCTCCGATCCCCCTTGAATCTCATATGTACCTCATAAACCTGCAATAGCCATTTGTAACCATAACAAGAACAGCTAATACACAAGATACAAAGAACAGAAGGAGCCTGAACCTCCAGTAGTGCCACTGAGTCACGATCCCAGCCCTCTTCTTAAAGCAACAACTCTGTGCTGTGTTCGTTGCAGCTGAAACACTCATATCTGACACACGATTGTTGTGAAGACCAAAGAGATACTTTATGAAAGTCACTTGGCAATGGTCCTCACACATCTCAGCTTTGTCTGGCTCCAAATCCTGCCCTCTTTCTACGACAGTGCATGGTCATGAAGAGCACATTTATTCATGAGATATTTTTCCCAGTGGCACTAGATAATCCAAGTGTTACTTTATAAACTTTCTGCTTCATTTTGTTAATGCAGATAATCTCATAAGATAAATAAGACATGGTTTTAACATTACAATAGAAAGGAGAAACTTTCAAGCACCATAGTCCTGCTAACAAACCAATGACTGAAAATTAAAGAAAGCTTCTGGTGTGTGGACAGAAAAGATGAGATGTGGATCAAACTAATACAATTCCACTTAAGAGTGCAGAGATCTGATACACAATTTCATTGTTGCTGTGACCAAATGCCTGACAAGAAACAATTTAAGGGAAGAAAGGTTTACTTTGGCTACCATTCTAGGACACAATCCATTCTGCTGTGGAAATCATTTTGGCGGGCACTTAAGGCATCTGGTGACATTGCAGGAAGAAGAGGGAAATGAAGGCTGGTGCTCGGCTTGCTCTCTCCTTTTATTCAGTCCAGACCATAAGCCATGAAATGGTACTGGTGGACTCATTTGGAATGGCTCTTCCTACCTCAATTGACCTAGTTAGATAATCTCTTACAGACATGCCCAGAAGCTAACCTAATCTAGAAAATCCATCATGGAGAGGAGAAGGTAAAGAGATGACTTGGTGGTTAAGAGTACTGGGTGCTCTTGCAGAGGTCTCTGATTTGGTTCCCAAAACCCACACAGTAGCTAACAACCATCTGTAACCCCAGTTCCAGGGGATCCAACACCCTCTTCTGGCATCTTCAGGCACCATACAATACGGGCACACTTACGTACATGTAGGCAAAACACTCAATACATATAAAATAAAAATAAATAAACAGATATATAGATAAATAAATAAATAAAAATTTAAAAAGAAAATCCCTCATTGGTGTGCCCAGGGGCTCATCTCCTAGGTGAGTCTAGATCTTATCATGTTGACAACCAAGATTATCCAGCACAGATAACAGATAGCTAAATAGCAGGATGGCTAGATAGCTAGTTAGCTAGATAGAAGATAGATAGATGGATGGATGGATGGATAGATACATAGATACACAGATATATAGATAGACAATGTCCGTGATATTATTAAGCCAAATATGTGGTTTGCTTTTTCTGTACTCAGTAATGCTATATTTTACTAGGAGGATAAGAATCAACTATGCTACCTGAAGAACGTTTATACCTCAAACTATTATGGGAATTAAGGAAATCTTTTCTAACTGAACCCATTATTGACATGTGAATTATTGATTGAATCAAAGCATATGTAATCTTCTCAGTCTCTATCTCCCCACACAGCGGTTAGTAAGTTGTCTGTCCTCTTTTCTGGTCCCGTGTGAGGAGCTGGTAACTCATCTCCCTTTCACTTGGTTGCCTCCCCTTTCCACTTGGCTGTCAGGCAAGTTTAACGACCATCAGTATCAGGCTTGTCACAGATGCCTCTACACAGAGAAAGCAATTTATTGCCACTCTAAAAGCAAGAAAAAATATATATGTTGAAAGATGTGTTAAAATAAAAAGAAGGAAACATTAGACAGATCTTACTTTTACTCACTAAAATTCAAGGAAAAGGACATGTTAGAAAATGGAACGAAGCTGTAACAGAGTCTTACCAAGAGCTGCTTTGGGAAATGGGAGGATGTGAGGACAGTTACAAGACGCTTGAAACTAGATGCAAGCACTAATAAAGGAAAGGAAGTTCACATGTGGATGTCACAAAAGAAGCAGGTGATTTTTAAGGTTGGGGAAAGGAAAATGAAATTAAACAACTGAGAAAACAGAAACTAGACAGCTCCGTG
This sequence comes from Eospalax fontanierii, assembly GCA_035773235.1. Lineage (NCBI taxonomy): Eukaryota > Metazoa > Chordata > Mammalia > Rodentia > Spalacidae > Eospalax > Eospalax fontanierii. The sequence continues at coordinate 150,266,318 of CM069524.1, read as the reverse complement.
AACTTTCTCACACATTGCCAATGGTTTTTAAATTTTAAGTGGGATATGAGTCATAAAGAGTGGCAGTAACACAAAAGAACTTCTCGCTCCTGTCTAGCTGCAGCACTCCCTCACCTGATGCACTCATCATCATCCCATTTTCAACTTCTATGAGATCACCTCCAGTGCTTGTCTTTCTGTGCCTATGTCATTCTACTTAACATAATCACCTCTAGCTCTAGCCATATTGTTGCAAAGGACAGGATTTCATTGAGATCAGGCGGAATAGTATCCATTGACTACAAACATAAACATTGTTTGTAATTGTAAATGATGCAGAGTCAAAGTCATATCTCCACACAAACTAGAGAAGTTCTTATTTTAAGCAAAATCCTTGAAAAGAAACTCTGATGTAAGCATAAATATACAGAACTAATAACATAAGGTTCCAGCCAGAAAAATGAAGACATGATTCCCAACTAAGAAAAATCATAAAAACTACTTTATTACTTGTATTTATTATGCCACTTTCCCCCCTAATTTTGTGAATTTATGTTTACCTCTTTCTTGTAAGACTAACCAGAGGTTTATCAGTTTTACTAGTCCTGGACCAAATAGTTAGAACTTGAGTCTTTCAAAGTGTAAGCTGTTCTAATTAATTAAATTCCGCTTTATTAATACTAATTTTTTCCTTCTAAATTTCTTAGAAATGTTTGGCTTTTCTGAGTTCATTGGTGAAATGTTCAGTGCAATTGTAGTCACTGTTTCTTAGGAAGTTTTCTCTGACTGCAGCTAGGCTGTATTCAACATGGACTATAGGTTTAACATAAGGCTTCTCATTTTTTTCAGTTATTATTTTACAAATAATTTATGATCACAGATTTTATCCAATAATCAATAACTCAGAAAAAAAACTTACTTTAATTTACAAATGTTTGGATTTATTCAACTGCTACTTTTGTCTCACATTTCTTGCTTTTAATTCTGTGATAAAGACGCATTTGTCTTTTATATGAAAAATTTAAGACTTTTCCTTGTGAAACATTTGACAAAGTTTTGAAGATTTTTCCAATTGTGTTTTGAACAAGGGGCATACTATCTATTTGAAAAATGTAGCATTCAATAGGTATTAATTAGATCAACTGCATTGAGTATATTATAATTTAAATCCACTTTTACAATTTAATCTTTTAGCTCTAAAATATTATAAGACGGTTTTTCTCAAATGTTTAGATTATCATAATTTCTTCAAATAATTATAGTTTTGTATATTCCCTTATAGTTTTTGTAACACATTTGTTTTTCTTTTCTTATTACAACAGCTAGGTATTCCAGCTTAATATTATGATTCTGTTATCTCCTTTCTTATTTTAATGGAATGTTTTAGTAATAATTAAATATAATGTTGGAAGGTAATATTATTTTTTTAAGTTACCTGATAGCCAGAAATGGTGATGCACGACTGTAATCTCAACACTTTATAGCCACGGGATTGTGAACTTCAAGACTAGTCATAGCTAAATAATGATTTGAGGCCAGCCTGGGCTACATAGCAAGATCCTGTCTCAAAAAAGCAAGAACAAATAAATAAATTTACCATACAGTGCTCTTGTTTTAAAAAAAATTTAGACAGGAATGGTGTTACAGGAAGTTCACTGTAGCCCAGGAGTTCAGGGCTTAGATGGGAAGAATGCCCTCTAAAGACAATTAGTAATATTCTGTGTTGAATTTTATCATGTGCTTTCAAAACCCTTGATTAATTCTACAATCTACTAATGATTGCCTTTTTAATATATTGATAACTAAAATTTAAACTATTCTATCTCCCTAACAAAAAAAGTCCTCAGTTAACAATATTAACCAAAATAGGAAAGAAACCTTGCTGGGTTCTATTCTTCATAGGTATCAGTAATATGTCATTATATATAAAATATTCTCATTATTATATTAGCTTATCGATACTTTGATGTTAGATATTTTTAATTTTACCATTTGGTTCATTAAATTGGAGTATATTTTTTCTGCCCTATCTTTGTTAAACTAGTTATTCATAAAGTTCATTCTCCATTTAAGAATACTTAACAGTACACAGTGACACATGTCCTCTTGAACAACTGTTAGAATTCGCATAGAAAAAAATACCTATGTTCGATGCTCTAGGAATAAGCAGTTGGATATTTTTCAACTAGTTCTGTAGACATTACTATATTTAATTTTTCCCTCTTCTTTGCTTTTAGGAATTTGGAGTTTGTTTAAAACTTACCCATTGTATGTAATTTTTCAGTTTGTTATAAAATGACATAATAATTGCATGTATACGCATGTATATATGTATATGAATTTTTGAGCCAAGGTTTTACTATGTGGCCCTGGCTGTCCTGAAACTTGCTATGTAGACCAGGCTAGCCTTAATCTCACAGAGATCCACCTGTCTCTATCTCCCAAGTGCTGGGATTAAAGGCATATACCACTACGCCCAGCCATACATAGTAACTGTTTATAATTTGCGATCTTTTTCTATCTGAGACTCTAGTCAATTCGTTTCTGCTGTTTGTGTCTTTTTTAAAATATGTGTCAGGCTTGCCTAAAGATGGTATGTTTTTTTGGTCTTCTCTACAATGATGTTCATTGCTGCTTCCTGGATAACATTCTTATATTCCATCACTTGGCTCTTACCTTTATTTTCCTCTCTCTTATTTTACTGTCCTTTTATACCTTTTTATTTTTAGCATGTGTGCATTTATTCTTATTCTCAATATCCCCTGACTGGGAGGGCATAAATTTTGCTGTTAGTACTGCTTTAGCAAAATCCTACAAATATTTATATACAGTCCTCTTAAATTTTTCATTTCCAAACCACTGGTAGTTTCACTTTACATTCTTCTTCAACAGAAAAAGTGAGTTTTATCATTTCAAATAGATAGATGTGGTGTGGTGAGGCAATTCTTCTAGCAAACATCACTTTACTACAGAGTAGTGCACCCACATGATTTCTAGTTGGAATTTATTAGGAGTCTAATTATTTGGAATTACTTATGATTTCTTTTGTGCTTTAGTACATAATCAGCATTTGTAAGTGTTCCATGGGTGCTGGAGTGTTTAACATGGACACGAACACTTAATAAGCACTGTACACATTAAATTTAGTGTATTTGACAAAAGATCGCCTCTACAAAAATTTACATATGCTGAAAGCAAGGTGGATGGTTAAGAAATACTGCACCCTCGTGATATACTCTCTCACAGTTACCCTTCAAGAGAAAAGGGATTTCAGATGCCCCAATTATGCGAAGCCAAGAAAAGGCTAAAATTCAGAGCTTTAGCTATAAATAACAGACCCTGGGGTGGCCAGCATCTCAAGAGTACCATTCATAAACACATCACCTACCTATGCATCCATATGGCTTCCCAAACATGAACTAGTAAATTCCATTACCAAGGTGTCCCTTTCCTAGGCAAATACCAAATATTCAGTCAATCCCAGAGACAAGGATAACCTTCCTCTCTTCCTTGCAAGAAACCCATAACTTCTAGACACTGTTGGTCCATTCCATGCAAATTTGTTTTTATGTTTTTCTATAGCACTCTATAACGCAAAAGAAAAAACAGTGTCGTCTAAGTTGTGCTTATATAGTGAGAGGTGATCAGATACACTTGCTTGAAGAATGGAAGTTCGAATCAACAAAGTTAAATTGTTCCCATAAGAAACTGTCAGCTGATAGAAGTGAGCACTGGTTTCCCATCTGTGGTGGAGACCCTGAGAGAACACAAGGCACACAGGCTTTCTTAGAATTTCCAGACCCCTGAGATCTGCACCCATCTCCATCCATCTGAATCTGGCGTGGAGTTTCAGCAGTTTCTTTGGATGATTTTCAAGGGTTAGTAAAAAGGATCATAAACAAGGGTGAAGGGAACAAGTCACGCTATCACCACAGCATCCAAGTCATCTCTGAGCTCCTGTGGAAAACTCTCAGAGGGATGAAGCTCAGGAGCACCCAGGCACAGATCCCTGGGACCGGCTTCCAGATGGTCTGCCACAGTGCCATGCTTATACATCTGACAAGGCCACTGGAAATGTAGTCACAGCAGGGATGCCCAGAAGGGCAACTGGTTTGCTGAAAGATACCTCTTCAGACCCCTGGCAGCCTTTGAAGAGAACCTGATTCCTATCCTGACAAACATGGGTAAGGCAGTTTCTGGCAATCAAAACTGTCTGATTGAAACAGCAAACATCACCCACAAAGGCTCAGCACTCTGACTCAGTAAAGTGGTATGGGTCTGTTGTTGCCATCACCTGTGGCCAGCATTCTGTGGTCTTCAGCTGACTGTACAGTAAGGCTTCTTCTTCACAGTGTTGGCATTTTCAGGGAAGATGTTTCAATCATTTTAAGTTCTATCCTCTCTAGCCAAAAGCCCCTCTGGGCTAGCCTGGAGACTGCTATGAGAGCTTTAGGTTCCAGTTTGTGATTTGTATACATGATGACACTTATTCTTGAGTTGCTCTTGTACTCGTTTAAACCAATGGATGAACAAAGACCGCAAACAAATCAGTTTCTCGTACATAATGGGCCTCTTCTACTGTGTTGACATTAGCATATTTTAGGGACTTGTCTTGACCACTGTCAAGCTGTGAGCTTCACTGTCTCAGTCACATTTTCGTGTCTGATCACCATCACCCCAGCTGTCCGCATCCATTATCCACCTGGCTCACTGCAGCTACTTTCTAGAGTCTGAGAGCCCAGCTGTCTAAGCATAAGAGCACAACTGGAATGAGACAAGCCTCACCCACAGCCCCTGGGTTGTTCTCCAGTTGAGCATGAAGTGCTAAAGCATTCCCAGATGCATGTTCAGCTCAGAACACCCCATCTTTCTTCTCTGGTGCCGGAGTAACACTCAGACATCATTTTCCATCATTCGTCAGCATGTAACTACACTGTCTGAAAGGTGCATTCTTGTCTTGTAAATGTAAAATTCCAGCCTCTCCTGACTGACAGCATGGGTCACAAGAGACTCACCAAGAAAGGGGTCCCTGAGATCTGGGGTGACCCTCCCCAGATAAGCTGACAAGATACAAATACAAATCCTATTCATGCCAAAACCATGCTTACAGAATCTCCAGGACTTGGCTACAACCTGAGAGGAAGAGCATCAGCCCCACCCATGCACAACCTCCCTGCAGGCCACCAGGTCTCAGCTGCCTCCAGAGAGACACTTAGTCCTAAGACTCTGGGTATCATAGTACATGGTTCTCAGAAGCCTATGAGAGGCAACATGACTCCAACACTGTCTGAAGCAGCAGTGGCTGGGACAGAGAGCATCCTAACCACAAAGGTCAGGCGACGGGAACGTGCCCTCTTCCTCTTCTCCCTGAACCTCTAGATGCGTAGGTTTTTATGCTCTCTTGTTTCTCATTTATCAAGCTATTGTTTTGTTTCCTGCTTTTCCTACCTCGCCTATCTTGGAATGATCACATTTTATTTGTTCGATTTCATCTTAATTTTTCTTGCAGACTAGAAGTTACAGCCCTTCTTCATTCTTTGAAACCACATCAACTTAAATTAATTTGACAATAAATTAAACAATTTAAATAAGCTTAAATAAATAGAAGAAACAAAATCTTAACAAATTTTGATTTCACAATGTTCATTTAAAAATCTTAACTTTGAAAAGTCCAAAATAGTACCTATAACACACTGACATCTAGTCAAAAAAGTGGCAGTGCTGTGCACGCATAGAGACAAACTTGGTTTGTGTATGTTAAAAGTATGTCTAAGAGGAGACCCAGGAATTAGGAATAGTGCCTTCCTCCGAGGAGAGACCTGCTGATTCGAGGAAGATTTGTAACCACCCCTTTTTACTCCCTGACACTGGAGCTCTCTGACTGCTACCTACTCAACTCTTTCCTTTTTTAAACTTATAATTAGATTTAGTTCCACATTTTACCAGCTCCCTTGCTCAATCTTATTCCTATTTCCTGGGTCTCCTTTCTCTCTGTTAGATTCTTACATTTGTTGTTATCATATAGTAGGCACACCCTGGATTGATTATTCATCTTGTGCCTGAACAGGATGTGTCCTAGTTACTTTTTGTTGCTAAGAATAAATACCATGACCCAAAACAACTTGGGAAGGAAAGGGTTTATTTGGTTTACATGTGCTGATAACAGCCCATCACAGAGAGAAACCAAGGCAGGAATTCAAGGCAGAAATGACATAAAGACTATGGAGGAACGCTGGTCACTGGCTGGCTTGCTCTGGTTGGCTCAGCTAAGTTTCTTACACACACAGCCCTGGTCATCTGCCTAGGAATGGCACTGTCCAGTGGGCTGGGTCTTCCTACATGAACAAGAAAAAGCCCCACAGGAAGGCCCTCAGGAAAATCTGATGGAGGAAATTCCTCAGTTGAGATTTCTTCTTTACGGGTGCCTCTAGTGAGAAGACTCACACACCACCATTCTTGGAGAAAAAATACATGGACCCTCTTCTGAAAAGCGTTCTATCAAGTTCAGCAGTACAATTACTACCTATTGAGAATCTTTCCATACCAAGGCCAGGTTGTTTGCTCTTAAATGACTGAAGAACAGTCAACGTTCTCAGGGGCCCTTCCTATGCAAGCCAACATCAGGCTTATAATTGTCAGCATGTCCCAGGGATTGGAACATGCATAAGTCTTAATCAGGTTCTGAAAATACATTGTAACCTCCTTGCATAGGTCCAGCTGAATCAAGAAGCCTGGCAGTCTCTGTGAGACACCAGGATTTTTCCAGAAAGAATGAGAGTCTCCCAGGAAGACAAAGGCAGCCACCGAATGTCTGCAGGATAGTCATACTTATTTGGAGATGGCCAGTCTACCTCAGCATGAGTGTCGCAAAGTTTGTCACTATGCACAATAATCTTCCTCCAAATTCCTGAGACTCATGACCTTTGTCTTTGATTCTAAAACCTGTTTATATTGGTTAATTCTCATTTCAGACCCAGGAGGAATTAGTAAACTCATCATCTTCTGAAAAGGGAATTAGATTGAATGTTTTAAAAGTTCCCAAGATCGAGAGTCAGGGTCTAGGGAAGGGGCTTCAGGTGCCATGTCTGGGCATGAAGGTGGCAAGAAGAGGCCCCTGAAATGGCACAGGAAGCAGGTCAAAGAGTTGGGTGAGGAAGAAACAAAGAAAGAGCAAAGGGAACTCCAGGAACTAAAAGGGAAGACCGAGGGGAAGGGACCCCTGGCCACAGGTGGAATTAAGGACTCTGGCAGAAATAAGCTGTTCCTTGAGCCTGAGATGACAGTGGCCCTCTTCTATTCCTGTCTGAGCTCTAGATTCCCCACCATAACATCTTTTGCCACCTATGGCTAGAGCAGAGTATAGTCCTGGAGCCTGTTGTACATTGTAATAAACTTTTGTTAAAATCAAGCAGTGGCTCCTTGTCTCTAGTTTTCCTTCAGCTTATTCATACTACAGCTGTGAATTTAAACCCAGTCTGGAATCCTGCCAGAGCCACTGCTCCATCTTTGTGGTACTCTAAATTCTGCATCACTGTGAATTAAACACAACCTATTTAAAAGGCTAAAAATAATTGCTGCCAAGTTTCAAAAATATTGTTGGTCTACAATACCTCAAAACAAAACTAACAATTCTTCATAGATTTTTAAGTACTAATTTGAATTTATGTACCACTATATCAAGTAACACAAATTTTATTGAAAGTTACAAGTACATTCTCTCAGGGTGTGTGAACATACTTGATAAATTAAGTAGACTTAACTTCAATAGTATAAAAAGAGTCACTAGTTCAAATTCACACCATTTGTTTTATATCCACAAAATCCCACTGACAGGGTGGAGAATGTGGTCTGGTTTCCTGTACTCATGTTTCACACTTACATTTTTATCTTTTAGAAATTTACCAGAGTTTCTATTTTTCTGGTACAAATTTTTCTTCTTTTCCATGGTTGTCAAAGAGTTCCTATTCCTCACACACCTTCAAGGTCCTTCCATAAAATTTACACTTTCCAATGAAATTGGTATAGAATTATTAGACATCATCTTGATCCAAAGTCCATTTCATGTCTTAAAATTCCTTGTAAATATACCCAATACTTTACTTGCTCTAACACAGCAATTTTAAAATACAATTTAAAAATTTTTTTAATTTTAAAAATACAATTTTCTAATCATAAAATATTTTATACAACCAAAGGTACATCTAGTCATTTGAGAGAACATAAATTCTGTAATTGATAGGAAATCCAGCATAATCCCATCCACAGTGAAGAACAGAAGAATAACATCTCCCTGTTAGAACACTAGCTCATTATAGAAATGGTAAACTGGACCAACCAAATGAAATCTTCTACCAATAGCGCTAATTTATGTTTTACCAATTACAATGCAGTTTTAGTCAACTTTGCTTCCTCCTGTCCTTAGAGTAGTTACTGCACATCACGTCAACAGGGATTTCTCCCTTGGATTTTGCTGCAGGCATAGATTTCTCAAATCCCATCTGCCATATAATTGAATCACAGTAAGAGGGGCTGAAGCATTATAATAACACTATTATCGGTAACCTCTTCTTTAGCCAAAACTCCTTCAACTGTGTACTTTTTAAATTTAATTTTTTTAAATTTTATGTGTATGAATGTTTTGCCTGCATGTATGTAAGTGTACCTGTGACATGCAGTGCCCAAGGAGACCAGAAGAGGGCATCAGATCCCCTGGAATTGGAGTTTTAGACAGTTCTTAGCTGCCATGTGGGTGCTAGGAATCGAACCCAGGGCTTCTGCAAAAGCAACCATTGCTCTTAACAGCTGAGCCATCTTTCTGGTCTCTGAACTGTGGCTTTAAATGCAGGTTCCTCTCTGATCACCACCAGATTAGGGATGTACACACCTGACTTAGTTCACGAAGTATCCTATTTTTTGTGAGATGGTTTGATAAAAATTGGCTTAGTAATAAAACAAAATACAAATAAGCAAACAAACCTTTAACTGAGATGCCTAAGTCATACATATGACTTAACATAATAAAAAATAGGATTGATCACCAAATATCCTTGTATATGCTGATAAAAATATTCTTAATAGGAGAAGCTTCTAGAAAATAATTATTATGATAGGGAACTGGTAAACAGGGTTTAGGAAACCTACCATGAAATGTCTTTTTTTCAAAATCAAGTGCCTGATCTTGCTACACTAAAGGCTGCTTTCTTATTAAGTTGATAAATTCTTTCTGTGTCAATGTGAGAGAGATGTATTGCCCCTGGAAGGCCTATTATTCATTTATTACCTGGGCCCTATGAATTATGCAACTGTGTTTCTCCAAGTTGACTTCTAGAAAGTTCAGAATCATATCTGCACCCTTCCCAACCTACATTAAGTGTGTGGAGTACAGTGTGGTGTGCATTTTTAATGCAGGCTTACTACTAGCTTTCTCATTGCCCGCCCCATCCTTGTCTGACCTTTGTCACCTACCACATAACAAATTATATTATATCAGATCCTCTATTGTCATATAGCCTGCCTTTGACAGATACTGAATACAATTTTAAAAGATAAAAACTGTGATTTTTATAACATTTGCATAGTGAGACTGTCTGATACATTTTGCTATTAGGTGGGGCACAGGCAACTGCATAATAATCACATCAGAGAACCGTGACTAGCGGTTCAGGTTCTCCTCTCTGGTGGTGTTCCAAGAGAAAGGAGATCCAGGTGTGATATCAGGCATGAGAATCCTTGCCATCTGACTAGCAGAGGAGGAGCTAGAGAAGAGGCCTACATCATCTGCAGCCACCATTCCCAAGCTCAGAGTGACCCCTAGGGTCAGGCAAGGCACAATGTCCTCTGAGATTTGCACAGGTAACCCATTCTTTTCAACTCCAACAATAACAAATGGTTGAACACTTGGGAGGAGGTCTTCTAATTCCTTGGCTTACCAATGTATAGATCTACAGGCAGGAGACTAGCATACCAACCCCTCTGAGAAATGGCTATACTCTGCCAAGCTGACAGGTGTAGATGAGCAGAAGAGTTTGCCATAAACCAGGCCCAGGGGTGCTGTGGTACAGAACAGTTCCAGGCACCGGGAGCCTAGACATCTAACCTTGGCTGGAAGCGTAACTCTGCTCTGGTTTTGTCAAACCAGCACTGCAACAGAAAGGGGATGATTTTTTATTAAATTAGCTGAAAGTTATTACTTTGGGTCATGATCCTTGCCAGTGTCATTAACTATGGGATAATGTCTACAAATCCCGATTAGCATAATAAGCAATTCAATAAAATCCTCCCAGTTGCTGTACTTACTCAGATTCTAAGGACTCAAGAGAGAATTATTAATTTTTTTTTGCAATTTGAAAAATATGTGTTGATGACTTTTCCCTTTTAAAGAAACCACACAGACACATCATAAACTGTTGCCATAAAAATTACTATCTGGATTTAGAGCTGTTATGAGTTCATAGTCTATATTTTATAGTTAAAATGTTTCAAGCTGTAAAACATCATTATAAAACCAAAAAAATTAACAACTTTGGTGCAGACTCACCATGCCGGTTATGCTAGAGGCTCCACATTTCCCTCCAGTAGGAATACCAGCCTTTAATTAAATGGCCGTCTCACATACCATTCCAGATGTCTACCCAAATGGGAAGGGGTCCCAGGCCTACTCTGTGGTTGATGTCCAAGTTACTTTCCTGCTTTACTGGGCGCCAAGCCAATCAAATGATCTAAACCATTCAAAATAGACATCAAAATTAATAATTTTTGATTCATATGAAATTCAGGATCATGCACCCTTATTTTATGAAGTAGGACTGCTGTCAACAAATTCCAGGAAGTTTTACAATAAAGTCATCCCCCTGTAAATTTAATCAACACTAGTTTCTGCAGACAGTGAGACCACTGCCATCAGACAAGGCTTAGCAAGAATGGTGCAATCATCTGAAAGATCTGCACTCCCGTGTAGCACATTACAGAGTTGTTTCCCAAACCTCTAGACCCACAAGCTTTCTCTGGTGAGTTTAAATGACATTAAATTCCATCCATGTAATGTGCACAGCCACAAAAATGCCCAAGAACAATTAGCCCCAGAATTCCAGGCACTCTTGAGAGCTATGACTCACAGTCTCCCCCCAGCATTCTCAGTACCTAAACTGTAGACACCCATGACTAAGTCTCTCACCCCATGAAGATAGCCTTCCTTTCTCTGTCGTCTTCTTCAGCGCCTCTATGATAGCAGCAAATGGCATCATATTGAGGTTGCTTGTGTCGATTTGTGTCCCTGCCTAGACTGTGAATGACTGAAAACTGAAACTGTCCAGTTACTCACTTTACCCTTAAGAGTTGATTGTTGTGTGGTAGGCCCTCAACTTGTCTTGACTGAATGAATGATTTGGCTCAGTTTTGCTTAGGAGGCTGGAGGAGGTATTTTACATTACGTGTCCCATCTCACTTTCATGATTACACCCAGACGGTAAATTTAATGAAACACAGAAAATGGAAATGATGTGGCGGTTGTAATAAATACCAGCTCAGGAATTCCTTAAAAGTGTGTTTCCCCAATACAATGCAGTACTGTGCTTTCTCCAGGGCCATAATTTACCCAGCCCATTTTGACAGATTTTGTGAACCCAATGTCATTAAGACAATATCCATTACTTGTGCCCACCCTGATCTGACAGGAATCAGAGTGACACCCTATCGTAAGTGGGCAGTTTCTAAAGAAGCCTTCCCCTCTAGTGCAAGGAAAGAGAAATGAGCACATGAGATGTTCTGTGAAAATTCAACAATATTTACAAAGTAGAAGGATAGTCTAGCAAAACTGAGGAAATTCAATAAATTCTATTTCTATGACATGTCAATGTAATTAGAATCACGGCTTTACGGAGCACAAGTGGCCTGGTTAAACACAGGTGAGCACAGTCCACACAGCACAGGTGTAGGGATTTCTTGCAATCCCCATTCATTAAATAAATGTGAAAGCAAAATCCTGGCATAAGTTGTTTCCTATCATTATTCAAATAGAATATAATTTTCCTGGGAAAATTAAAACTTTAAGGAGTAATAAATAACCATCCCAAACTGTTCCTTTAAATGTCAGTTTTATTCGTGCCTGTTGATCTGACAAAGGAAGCTTCTGTTAAACAGAGAAAAATGCAGAGATGGCTCATCCACCTGACATTATTAAAGAAGCTCATATTTTCTAAGTAATGAAGGGTGGCCTTTCAGAGTACCATTTTTAGTTTAAGTCCTTTTAAATAGAAAACCTATAGTTTAGCCTTTAAACAAGAAACCTAGAAAATGATTTAAGAACCTCTCAGTGCTCAGGATAATGGGAATATCAATTACTCTAAAAGGAAATGGTCAGTTTGTTGAGATCTTGTTTTAACAAAAATTGTATATACTTAAAATGCACAACACAATGTTTTGATATGTGTATACATAATGAAATGATGGCTGTAGTTGAGCTAATGAACATACCCATGTCCAGACATGGTCACTTACTGAGGAGGGCAGTGACAGCTCCTGAAAGTCACTTTCAAGGCAAATTACAACACATCACACACTACAGGGTATCACAAACTGTCCTGACATGCACAGCATTGGACTTCTGGCCTTTTTGTCCCATGCCACTTCAACGGTGTGTCCTTAACCAACATCTTTCCAATTCTTCCAGCTCTTTGGCCCAGAAACCACCCTCCACTCTCTGTCCCCATGCATTCTCTAGATTCCAAATAGAAGTAAGCTCATGATTTTATTTTTGTGTCTGACTGGCCTAATTAGGACAATGTCCTGCAGTTATGTTCATGTTGGTGCATATGGAAGAATTTCTTTCTTTCTAAGGTTGAACAATATTCTATTGTATGTTACTACATTGTTTCCTTTGTCCACCTCTCTGTCAGTCGGCATGGGTTATCTCTGTATTATGAGTAATGCTTTAAAGAACAAGGGACAATGATTTCTTAAAGACAATGGTTTTATTTCCTGTAGATATATCCATAGAAGTGGGATTGCTAGATGATATACTAGTTCTTTATTTTGAAGAATCTCCACACGTTCCCCATAATGGCTGTACAAATTTACATGCCCATCAGTATTGTAATAGATACTTTTCTCTCTCACCAAAACTTATTATCTCATGTCATTTAAAAAATTACTGAATTTTTGAAGTTTCATAGATTATATTTTGATCATACTGAAGTCCCTCCCAGAACCCCTCTTATAAACCCCCACCAGCTTTCAAGTACTCTGTCATATATAGAAAGGCCTACTGAGCCAAGTTTGTATCCCCAAATATCCATCCGTGTGCTTTTATCCACTGGAGACTGGCTGATCTACAGTCATATTCTTAAGGAAAACCAACTCTCCTTCTCCCAGCAGTTTTCAGTTGCCAGTAGTTCCTCAGCTAAGGTTGGGGTTTCTTACCCACTCCCCCTTTCGATGCTGGTTTGAGCTTGCATGGGTCTTGTGCACGCTGTCATCATTGCTGTAAGTTCATATGAATAACTTTCCAGCTGTCTGGAAAACTCTCTTTCCTTGTGGTCATCAACTACCTCTGGCTCTTATAATCTACATATAAGTTGATAGTGTATCATGTTTTTAAAATATTTTCCTGATGATTGGTGAAATGAAGCATTATTTTCATATACTTCTTGGTCATTTGTATGTCTTTTCCTGAGAAATGTCCTTTTCCTCATTTTTAAAAATCAGGTTCGTTGGAGATATCACGTTTCTGGATTTCCTATCATTCTGCAAACCTACAACAATCAGAACAGGATGGTGCTGGCATTTAAAACACGTATGTAAACAATGAGACAGAATAGATAGACCAGAAATAAACCCAAACATTTCTGACAAGGGCACCTAGAATATACAATGGCAAAAGCATGATCTCCTCAACATTGTGCTGGGGAAATCAAGTATCCAAATACAAAAGAACCAAATTGAAACTTTATACCACACACCAAAATCAGCTTGAAATACAAAACAACTTAAATGAAAGGCCAAAAACCACCATAAAATTCTTAGAAGAAAACATAAGGAAGACCTCCTGGACAGAGATTTTTTTTAACATGATACCAAAAGCTTGTACATGCAAAGCAAAAATTAAACAAGTAGGCTATAACAAATTCAAAAGTTTCTGCACAGAAAAGGGGCAAAAAAAAACATCAAAACAAAAAGCTAGCCTCCAGATGGGAAAGAACATCCACAAACCACATTCTGATAGAGTATAAATAACCAAAACTTGGGAGAAATTGACACAATTCACTAGCTAAACAAACAAACAAACAAATCCACAATTTGTTGTGATCCCAAATACTCCCAGACCACTCAGTTTTCAGGCCCTTCAAACTAGTTTTCCTTTGCTGTAAAATTTGCTGTGGCCCTTTGGCTCTGGTCTCCACCTTGTCATTTCCCTCCCCTTGTCTCTGTTCCTTACCCCTTGCACACAGAAGGGACTGAGCACATTCAGGAGGTGCCACCAAGCTCAGCCTTTCTTGTCCCAGGCCTTGGACTTGGTTTCAGATTCATTCCTGCAAACTTCATTCCCAGAGTTCCCTGCTTGCAAAACCCACTGCTTTGGTCCACCATTGGTGGCCAGTGCCTCAGATCTTGTCCAGTAGCAGGGTCGGAGAGATGATTAGGCAGTTAAGAGTGCTTGCTGCTCTTCTAGAGGACCTAAGTTCAGCTCCCAGCTCCCACATGGGGTGGTTCATAACTACCTGTAACTCTAGATCCAAGAGATCTGATGCCATCTTCTGGCCTCCCCAAGCACCTGTACACACAAGACAGACACACATATATACACATAACTATAAATATAAATATAAATCTTTCTAAAACAAAAAGATCTTGGTTACCAGTACCGTCTCTGAACAGTCAGTACCTGTGACTTGTCCATTTCCTTCTATAATGTTCCATGTATTGTTTAAAGCATCAGATTTATGATATCATTTTTAGATATTATCCATCTCTGAAAGAAAAATTTATGGCCTGCTGGTCAGTGGTTATCCAGTTGGCTATCTATTCAGTGGTAATTCTGTCCCTCAGAAATTAAAGTGAAACTGTATCTCTTGGCAGTCTTTTAAAGTCAAGATCTCGAAAGGTACAGAATTTATTCCCAGTGAACTTTTGTAATGTTGAGTTTTAATTTCAGAAAAAAATAGGTAAGTATACTGTGACTTATCTGAGTAGTAACACTATGTTAGCAAGACCTTTCTTTTCTGTGACAAATACCTGAGAGAGACAATTTAAAGGAGGAAATATTTATTTTGTCTTATTATTTCAGAGGTTTTCTTCTACTTTCCATTGCTTTTAAGTGTAGGAAAAAGAGGAAATTTCACAGCAGCAGAAAACAGTAACAGCTGTTCATATTATGGTTTCCCGAAGGTACTAAGGAGCAATACAAAGTGTCTAGAACCAAGATTTATCTTCATAGCATATATCCTCCAACTAGGAATCACCTTCCAATATATTACCACCTCCCAACAGTCTAACAGTCTGTCCAAAAATTAAATACATTAGTGGACTGATCCATCCATGAGATCTAATGATTGAACGGTCTCTGGAAACACCTTCATAGACACAAGTGAGATATGCTTCTCTAATCTCCTAAGTGTCTCTCAATCAAATCAGGTTAGTAATGAAGATCAATCATCACAGATACCTCACAGACTACCGATGCCCTTCATTCCCTTTGAATTGGTGTTGATGTCTCGAGATGAGGGGAGAATGCTATTTGGTCATTGTTTAGATTTCTACTGTGCTGATTATAAACGAGGCTCAGTCTTCCTGTATGACTGTTCACAAAGCATTTGATTTCCTTGTACAAGAGTACATTATTTTCCTTTATTTGTTCATCAAGTATCAAAGATTCTTCTTGTCAAACTATTCAGTTCTCTGGTAAATCTAGAATGTTCAACATCTTCTGCATCTTGATTTATTTTGGAATCTATGCTTTGATTTCTTTCAACTTCCACTCATCCTGACCTATGTTTCCTCCTAACTATCCTAGTGTCTTCTTAAAAATGTTATCTTGAAGACAAGTATATCATACACCAGTCATCAAAGAAGCTTCCTTTTGCAACAGATGGAGGCTACTGCAGAGTTCTACAACTGGTCACACACAGAGAATGTACATCTGAGAGATCCCCAACGCTAGGTGACACATCTACAATGGAACCTCTACTCCTAAGGTTCATGGAACATGGCAAAAGAGGGGGTAGAGAGAATGCCAGCTGATCCCTCAACTCTCACCAGCAAAGTTTCCTCATGCAACCAAGTGTGATGCACACAGAAGGCTATAGCTGGTCAAGTTTTAGAGCATAATGACTGCAGAATGTGTGTCCCTGGATAGGATTCCTATAGTAAACCCCACCCACTCGCTGCTCAGGGACCTTTTCAGAAAAGAGGGCAGAAAGATTGCAAGAGCCAGGGTTGGCCCAAGAACATAGGGAAACAGAAGCTTTCAGGCCACTGGAAGCTTGCACATGTGAATTTGCAGTAAGGGTGGCTTCGAGTATGCGACCCATGCTGACTCAACCAGGGTAGAGCAAGGGCAATGGGCCCTAGCCTGGAAACAGCTGGAGGCTGATTACTACTGGGTGAGGGAGAGAAGACCGTATTTACAATCTCTAGATAGGCTGACTAGACTCCAGTGATGAGTTTGCATCAAAGGACATCTGGGTACAAATGCATGACTGGATAGGATTTGATATTCATGGTGGAATGCATGAGGTCTGGCAGGGTAGAGGAGGTGGAGGGAGGAGGGGGTCTAAATTTGACTAAGAACTGTTGTATGAAATGTACAAAAGCTCAATAAATCTTAAGAAAAAAATGTCAATCAGCTGGTGTTTGAGTTTGCAATTTGGATTATGTGCCATTTTACTTTAACCTTTCATTGAATTTGTTTTTATACATTTTAAGTATTATAAGCAGGATCGGCCATCAAGACTTCCCATTTATTTCAAGCTTCTTCATCAGAAATTTGAGAAACATTTATTTTACGGTCTTTTGGATGGTTTAATTTTTAAACTCTTCCACCCATCTGGAATTTATTTTGGCACATGTTAAAGACTTAAATTAACTTTTCCTAACTAGTCAACAATTTGTTCCAATATCATATCACTTATTAAACATATTAAATATTTACACTTATTGAAAACATTTGAGGTTATGGTTTTATGTCTCAATGTAAGTTTTAGCTACATGATCACTTTAGGTAAATATTCTCGTTTTGGTTCTTTTCCACATAAGATGTAACTGCATTTTCATTTCCCCTTTCTTCAATAATTGCCTTAGCAGAGTGTTCCAAAATTTCTGTTTATACTTTTTTCTTTAAATACCTTAATGTTTATTTGGGTTGCTTTGACTCAGGATGTATTAGCTTGTATTAATTTCTATACATCTTAGAGGGTTTTTTGTTTGTTTGTTTGTTTCTGAAATTCCTGAATTCTAAGAGGCTGTCTCCCACTTTTTAATTTCTTTTTTAAAATCAGGAGATAAAGCATCTTGCAATTGATATGTATACTTGATGATAGTTTTATTTCATAAAAACCATGAGCAAATCAAAGCTCTTTTGCATTGATTTGGTTTCTTTGTGCCTCCCATCTGTGTTCTAACTTGAAGCACTTTATTCTATGCCTTATCCCAGGGCACTACCAACTCTTACAAGTGACAAGAGATCTCTCCAGAACAGCTCCCATCACCTTCTCATTAGTTTTATTTCTCTTTCATTGTCCATTATACCCAAACTACATGGTTCTCTTATGAATCTAGAACGTGTGACACCTTCTGCATCTTGATTTATTCTGGATCCATGCTTGTACCTCTTCCCCCCTCTGTGCATCCCACATTGTGCTTCCTCCTGACTCTAAGCTGTTGTCCTCTTAAAAATGCCAATCAGCTGGTGCTCTGTGTTTCTTATCTTGATGGGTTCAAGTTTAATGTGGAAGGAGGCAACATTTAAGAGTGCTTATGGAGTTGGTAGTCCCCTTCTCTCAAACTAGAGACCATTACATAGGCTCTATGATATCCTACTGTATATACTTCCACGAGTTAATACTGTCTAGAATCAGACTGTAATTGAGTAGAAGTTGAACTGGGGTCTCAAGGAAAAACATCTTATTCACCCAAACCCTTCAATGAGGGTCTCTAAATCTGAATATCAGAGTTCTTCCTGAGTGAAGATGGAGGAACAATTGGCCTGCATGCGCCAACACCATTAAATGTCCTCACCAGGTGTTGACGAATATTGCTGGTGAATGCAGACCATTTCCAGCAAGGTTTCCTGTGCCGTGTGGGAAGGCATGGGCCTCAGAGAAAGTTGTGGAACACGGCCATGACAGAATCACACCTGGCAGACTAAATGGAATTTCAGGGCACTTCCTAAAGCTCTGCCAAAGTGTTCCCATCCCAGGTGAGAGCAGCTACACTCACTCAGAAAGTATATTTGCTGCTTCTAAACAAAGTACAAGGGGGTAAAGAAACATTAAAAAAAGGGCTAAACTCGCACAGGAAAACAAAAGATTTCCCATGCCATCATCTGAACCCAGGAGAGAGGACTTGTTTCCGCTTTCCAATTGTACTATTTTACAATGAAATTTGGCAACTTTAATAAAGTATTTTAACTTAAAAATGATCAGAATAGTTTATGGCCTAACTTTTTTAATGATGTTTAAAGCATTTTGGTTAAAGATTTGCACCAAACTCATGACATATAAACCCATGTCTTAAAATGAGTTGAATCAGGGACACATGTTATATTATAACAGCCAATACCCTGTAATAGGCAGGAAATAAAGCCCTTCAAGTTAGAATACAAAATAGGCTGAACTTGTAAAACATGCTAGTGGTAACTCTCCCACTGCCAGCGGTGGGCATACTTCCTGCCATAAAAATATTTTGGTGCTTGATATGACTATTCAAATGGCAATGCCCACAGACACATCCTAACCTTGTAGATGCTGAAAATGCAAGGACTTTTGTCACCAATTCTGAATCAATGCTCCTCAGATACGTTTTTCTGTCAGAATGTGAGAAAAATCGCAGATGCTTTAACGAGCCTGACAGAACACTAATCACTGACTGGTCATGTCTCCTGGGTGAATTCATGAACTCCTCCAGGCCAAGCTTTCTTATTAATCATCTTGACTAACTCTCCACCTCACAGGAACACTGGCTTTGGTTCTGTTTTGTTTTAATGTTGTTGTATAGTAATCAACTCTTAGTATATACGATTTTTAGTATGTTTACACGTACACAGAATAGTATAATGAATCTCAGGTGCCCAGGACCTTGCAAGCCCCACTATCAGTAATCAAAGGCCAGTCTTGTACTATCCACTGCCTACCTTCCTCCACCATTTTGAAGCACATTTTAAATACCACACCAATTCATCAGTAAATGTTTGCATGTATGTTTGTAACAGATCCTTTCTAAACATGTTCACAATACTGTTTTCACACCTTAAGAACAACTGACAAAATATTTTTCAGTTTTCTTTGTCATAAATGATATTATAGTTGGTTTTCTATTTGCTGTCTGCTTGTTTAAACCATGATTTAAACAATATAATTGGCACGAAAACTGCTGCAATTGCAACACATCTTTCAGGTCTCATTTAGTCCTTTTGGGTTTTGTATCTAGTGTTCTGTTTTTGTTTTTGTTTTTCCTTTTCAATTTATTTGATAAAAAAACTGGGTTATTTAGCCCAGGGCTTCTTAAGCGTTTTTCACTTATGACCCCTTTTCACACAAGAAATTTTTATACAAACCTATTTTTATACAAAATAGCTACATAAATCAAAATTTATAGGTAATAGTTCATAAAGAAATATATTCTAAATCAATTCTTTGATATACATATAATTTTACCATCCACCTCAGATTCCTTAGGGGATTGATATGGTTGCCTTTTTTTTTTTTAATTCTCATATCCAGTTGCACTGTGCCATATAGAATTGCAACCTACAGCTTAAGAAGCTGTGATATAGCCTGTAAAATTCCACTCTGTGTGAAATTTGTTGATTGTAAACCCATGGCTTAGCTTAACATGTTTCTCTCGTAAATGAGTAGCTGGATCTAGCATGTTCAGTTTTGGGGAGTCAGGAGCACAGAGGGCAAGAATGCTTTAAGGTAGTACTGTGCTCCTCCACGGAGGGACGGACAGGAAATGGCTTCCTCTTTGGGGGACATAAGTAGCTGCTGAGATTCAATACACAGATCCATCAGTTCTCAAGAGACGAAAAATGAGGATGCTCTTCCATCTTTCCTTATTGACTGGAACATGTATATAAAGGCAAACTTTCTCACTATTGTTTGGTCACCCAGTAAGGTGTGTGTGTGTGTGTGTGTGTGTGTGTGTGTGTGTGTGAATATTTGTGGATTTTCCTTTTGTTTTCAAAATGATGACTTGGTTTTCAAATACCTGCCAACATTAACTAAATCATTCTAATATCATTATTAATATGAAAAATCAGGCATACTACATATGTTTCGATCCTTTGCAGGCTTTCTACTTTATTGGTGCTCAAATTCCCTGACTTATGCTCTTCAGAGTTCTTAGAATTTGACTCCTGAATGCTATTGAAGAATTCTAGCAGTCTGAATAGTCCATTTGTCACCTGGTAATTGCATGATGGTCCAGGTTAACTTTGTATGTTTCCATTCCAAACCTGGACAAAGTCATTCAGCATGGGGTGCTGGTTCATCCAAAGCAGGAAATGGCACTTAGAGACCAGGACCTGATCAGGCATGAGGGTTGTCCCTAGTATTTGATTTGTCATTCATTCACTTTTTAAAGCCTTTTCAGTAAAGGGAGATAGAAAATATGTCCTTTGTAAACTTAAGATAAAACATTGAAAGACTTTCATAGGCATCACAGATTTTTACTTAATTTCTTCTATTGTATATCTGTATCTTCTTTCTCCTGCACCAAGAAAAGAAGACCTCAGAATACCAGAGATTTACAGAGAGACTTTTTCATTTGTACTGTTGGTTTATTTCATCAAACATTGCACGCACAGTAGTCTCAGAACAACAGCATGTCAGTTCCACTACCAGTAATACAATTCTTGTGAAAAGTTTATCATTTTATTGGAAGTTCTTTTTCTTCTTCAACAGGTCCATCTTCAGTAAGATGATATGTGTTGAAGCTAGTTGTTAGAATAACTCTTTTCTATGTGGTTAATGCCACAAACTAGAACTAAATTAGGGTTCTTGTTTCTGTTCTTTTCATTCTGATTTTTAAATTCAATCTCATTTTCCAAATAAGTAAAAAAGCACGATGTTCACATCAAATGCACAAGTCAGGTGTACGCAGGAAAGCTCGCTTCCACCACTTGCTTCCGCTGCCCTGCTTTTCTCACTCTCAGTTTTCCAACCAGTCTTTCCTGTGAGTTTCAGCTCTTTTACATGTTGCATACTACTCTTGCCCAGGAACCACGCTAATCTCTGTTTATACTGTTAATTTAGTATATGTGTGGCTGAAGGAAACACAGAGAGGTGTTTTGAGGAATAAACTGTAATGAACATGTGCAGGCACCATTCCACACCCTCCTCACACATGAAGATCTCCTAATATCAGTCATAAGAAAGAACAAGACTTCTCTTCTCTAATGCAAGAATGCATCTGGAGGCAGTACTAATGTGCATCTCTGCAGCCAATGTCTGGCTGACGGCAGAGATTCCATCTATCCTTCCTAAGGTGTTGATGGAAAAATGACTGCTCCTCAGACCGCCTGCACTATGGAATGGACATCAAGCACAGAAGTTCTCAGTTTACAGTATTCTAATCTTTATTCTAATCTTTCCTGAGCAGAGGGTTTAGAACTTGGTTTTCAAATACAGCACAGTCACATTTAATATATACGTTAAAACGTCATAGCTCTATTTCATACACATATATCTCAATGAGCCATAAGCCTAATACAGGCCAAAAGGTTAAACTAAAAATATCTTGGTTTTCTTGATTAAGAAGGAAAATCCCTAAGATCAGTGACTTCTCCATCCATGTGTATTTGGCTATGTTTCTAGCACCACACATGATTTCCCTCCCACTAAGTGGACTTTAAGTTCAATTAGGTAGCTGTTGATTGCCCCCAAGATAAAAATATGGCTACTACACCACTGTCATTTGCTATGCCATTTACTGGTGTAATTGTTAGGCCTTGAAGCTGGAGTTGGATCATCAATTGATGATCTCCCTTAGCAGCTTGTGTAGTGCTCCCAAAGTTCTGAGAGCTAGGTTTCAGAGGAAGTGGCTTCCAGGTCAGTTCCAGCTTCATTGCTCCGAATCTTATGTCCAAAGTATGTTCTATCTTCAGCAACAGGTTGTTAGATCTTAGAGAAAACCCCAAGGTTCTCACATCCCTAAACAAATGTAATTTCTTGTTATGTTCAAAATATAGACCCTTCTATTTACAGACAAGTATCCCAGTCACTGCTCATCAAAGAATCTTCTTTTGCACCAGACAGAGACTATTTTAGAGTTACACAATGGTCACACAAAGTCATTGTCTGTGAATTGCCCAAGCCTCCATGGTGCATCATGCAACCTCTACACCTAAGACTCATGGACTATAGAACACTATATGCATCTCTTAATTCTCATTAATTAACCTCATGCAACAGAAGGCCAGGAACATAAAAGTTAACAAATAGCCAAAGCACGCACACAGAACAAGAATCTGCAGAGTGTGAGTCCTTTGACAGGACTCCTATATTAAACGCCACCCACCCAGGGCTCAGAAACTATTACAGAAGAGCGGGCAGAAGGATTGTAAGAGCAAAGGAAGAGGTGCATGACCATATGGAAATTTTAGAGTCCTGGGACCTTGCTCATATGAACCTACAGAAATGGTGTCAGCATGCGTAAGACCTGTGCAAACTTAAGCAGACAAAAAACAAGCACAGAACTATGGAAATGGGCAGCAGGCCCCAATCTTAGTAGAAGAATTCATGGCAACTGATTACTGCTGGGTGAGGAAGAGCTGATTGTCTTAAAGGAAGGTACTCTACATAGGCTGAGTAGACCACACTGAATCAACTTGCACATAGGGATGTCTGGGGACACTAACTTGACAGATTAGGCTTTAATACAAATGACAGAATGTATGAAATCCAGTGGGGGGGTATGAGAGAATGCCAAAGGGGGAGGGGATATAAAGATGATTAAGAGTGATTAAGATATTCTGCATGAAATACACAAAAATTAAAGGAAAATCCATAAGATAACTTTGAACCCCACAGAACTAAAATGTTCCTATTAAGTACCATTGGGAAGAGATTAAAAGACTCATCCAAACGGAGTAGGGGTCTTTTCTCCCAGGTCTGCTATGTAGAAAGAGTTGAGAACTGGAGGCAGAGTGACCAGTATTCAGAAACAAGGATCAATCCTTGCTTCCAACCAAGCCTTAGGATTGTGTGAAAGAAAGATTATCAGTTCCTCACCTTTATATGCAGAGATTTCAAAACAGAACAAAATACACATACATAATAAAGAATACTATATACATCTCTTAATTCTCATTAATTAACCTCATCAACAGAAGGCCAGGAACATAAAAGTTAACAAATAGCCAAAGCACACAGAACAAGAATCTGCAGAGTGTGAGTCCTTTGACAGGACTCCTATATTAAACGTCACCCACCCAGGGCTCAGAAACTATTACAGAAGAGGGGGCAGAAGGATTGTAAGAGCAAAGGAAGAGGTGCATGACCATATGGAAATTTTAGAGTCCTGGGACCTTGCTCCCAGGTAGGCTCTTTATGCTCTTTAAATAGGCTCTTTATCATGACAAAGGATAATTTGCATTTTTGAAAATTTAATCCTTGAAGAGAACTCTATAGAAATAAAGCTTGAATTAGAATTTCTTCTGATCTCATCACTTGGTATTCTGAGTCCATAGGAGTAGGTGGAAAAGTCACATAGGCCAACTTTAGAATTGTTCTGACTCTGGTACTGTGCTGGATAGCTTTAGTTGTAAACTTGACACACCTGGATTGAGGGAGTCTCAAATGGTGAATTGCCTCCATTAGACTGGTCTATGGCCATGTCTCCGAGGAATTTTCTTGATTGTTGAGTGATGTAAGAGGGCCCAGCCCACTGTGGGTGGTACCCCCCCGGGCAGGCTGTTCTATATTATATAAGAAAGTAGGCTGAGCACAGGCCTGGGAACAAGCCAGTTAGCAGTATTCCTCCATGGCCTGTGCTTCAGCTTCTGCCTCCAGGTTCCTGTCCTGAATTCCTACCTTGGGCTCCCTTAGTGATGAACTGTGACCCAGTAGATACAGTCATATAAACCTTTTCTTTCCCAAGTTGATATTAGTCAGTGTTTTGTCACAGCAATCAAAGGCAAACTAGAATAAAAACTGGTGCCAGGAGTGGGGTGTTGCTGTGACAAACATGACCATGTGAGGTTTTGGAAGATTGTAGAAGGCTTGGAAGTTTGGGCTAGAAAAGTGGGTAAGTGCTGTAAGCAAAGCTTAAGGGGTCGTTCTAATAGTAGCCTGGAAGAAAGTAGGGCTGATAGCAAAATAGTACCAGCGGGAGATAAGGACTTAAACAGCAAATGGGATATTTTAGCAGAATCTGGCTTCTATCTGCCCACAGCCTAAGAGCTTGCCTGAGGCTAAGTTGAAAAAAATGGACTAATTTCTTTGGTGGAGAATATCTCAAGACAGCCTGGAAACAGTGGCATGGCTATTAATGGTGAATATTGTGCAGATAAAGTGAAAGGAAAAAGTGGGACAGAAAGAAATGCAGAATGTACGGTTTACATTGAAAAGGAACACTAGGAAGATCAATGTTAGAGCCAAGGCATGTGCTGAAGGAGAGGCAGGCTGTGATAGGATTAAAGTCATTAAGGAGAGACCTGGAGATTTGCACTTAAAGAATAGAGAGAGTACCTCCAGGGAAAGACCACAACAGCTTGTGAAAGGAAAATGTTTCAAGGATTTTGTATTAGAAAACCACTGCAGAGAAAAGTTTCAAAAGTAGATAAAACAGGTTGGGGTTCATCTCAAACTTACAGCCAAATTTGGCAGTGTCAATCACCTGGTGCTTACTGTGGAGGCATGAAAGATCCAAGAGTGAAGGATCATTGGTTCTTTCTCAGAGGTTTCAGAGAGTCACAGAGACCAGGGAGCATGCAGCAGAGGTGTCCCTGCATAAAGAAGGCCCTGAGCGGTCAAGAAGCCTTAATAGGCCCTTGCATGAAGCTGTGAAGATAAAACCTGGTTGGCAGTGGAGACCCCAAGAAGATGGTCATGAGGCCAGAGCTTTGAGACATCTGCCAAGGAGAGCTACATACAGAGAGCAGTACCGTCCTAGAGAAAAGTGTGTACTGTATGCAGCAAAGCTGGAAGGGATGAGCCTTCCCTTTGGATGTCTCAAGATTCTGACATGGAGCTACTGAATTTGGGGCTGTCCTGCTGGATCTCAGTCTTGCTCTGGTCCGGCATTTCCACACTGCGCCTCTATTCCTCCCTTTTGGAATGGGAATGTGCATTTGATTTCACTGCATGTTGGGAATATGTAATTTGTCTTTTTTATTTTATAGGGGTTTACAGTTAAGAGGTTTCCCTGAGTCTCAGAAGAAACTTTGGACTAAGGACTTTTGAACAGTACTGAGGCTGGTAAAGACTATGGGGACTTTTAAGGTTGGACTAAATGCATCTTGCATTTTATATGGTCATGAGCCAATGGGGGCCAAGGGGTGGAATGTGGTGGTTTGAATGAGAATGTCCCACATAGGCTCCATGTGTTTAGACCTTTTGTCTCCAGTTGGTGGTGCTATTTTGGGAGGTCTTAGAAAGTGTGCTTCCAGTGCCTGCTTGAAGACATAAGCCACTGCTTTCTGCTCTGCTTGGGTCACTCCTGCCACCACATCTCCCCACCATGCTGAACTCTAATTCCCCAGGAACCATAAACTCAAATAAATTCTTTTTTTTATAAGTTACCTTGGTCATAGTTTTTTATCACAGCAACAAAAAGTAACTAATAAGGTACTACTGATAAGACATCCTTGTAAAAAGTGCAGAACCAGATGAAGGCATAAGCGAAGATGAGTTACTGTTCTCCAAAGAACAGGAAGACACCTTCCTGACTGCTCCTAGAGCAGAGGGAACCTCAACTCTGAACTTTAGGAAACACAGACCTTCAGGGAAGAGCTTTGTGTGCCACAGGCTTGGCACACATGAAGATGGACAGGGACACAATATTGAGCACACTGAGAGAAAGGAGGAGACACAAAAGTCATGCGAGGTTTCCGCACACTCTAAGCTGAGCTATTTGAGAGGAGGAGAAAGGATTTATTTAAGGTTTTTGACCAAGTGTTTAATCTTTAACAAACATATGTCCATGGAAAATATGGTTTCTGTGTCTAATAAAAGACACAGGAGGAAATAATCATTGTGCTAGGAGCAGAGGAGAGGGAATGAATGTCAGAACCTCAAAGGACATAACAGAAGACGTGACTGAGAAAATACAGCAAGGTAACTGCAGCTCCCGGAAGGGAGGTGTCTGTTATGGATGTTAACTTTCACATAACTTAAATGTGTTCATGGATGCCGCTGCACATCATTAAGTAAGTGGAAATCTGTTCAAAACAACTGTGCATTTGTACAGAGGCAGAATGATGGACATAAGCGAAACCTGAAGAGGCATCAGTCATGGTCCTGGACTGTCACTGCTGAAACTGGGGATATGCAATTCAGTAGAAAACCATCCAAACTCAAGTCCTGGGTCACATTTGCTTGACAGTTGATGATGTAAACCCTCATGGTGTTTGTGGTTTAGATGAATATGTCCCCCAGCCTCCCTCCAGAAATGCAAATGAGTCCCTGTTTCTTCTCACTCCCTGAATCAGCTGTGATGAAGACTATCAGGGTTAGAAGGTAGAAAATGTTACAAGGAAAAAGAATCCCAGAATAAGGAGAGTCTGAAAGAAAGAATGGAGGGCAGGAAGGAGAGAATGAGAAAAGGAAAGAAAGTGAGGGTAAGGGAAGAAAGGCTGGAAGGACAGAAGAAGAAGAGAGAGAAGAAGGGCCTTGACTTACCTGGAGTTGGGGCAGGAAGGAGAGGACCGTGTCAGAGAGGATTTCCCTAAGAAACTAACTATTGAGTTGAAAGATGAACACACATCAGACAATAATCCCCGGGGAAGAGAGGAGGGTATTAAAGGCAGGGAGAGATGTCTGCACAAGCTGTGCCAAGCCTGTAGTTGAGGACAGCCATGTGTAAAGGAAGCAGATTCACTGATAACACTAACAGGTACAAATGTGCTGGTTGGCATTGCAGAATGTCCAAGTGCAGTGTCTTCAACAGCCACATATCTGTGCCAAGGTGCCCTTGGGATGTCCCCCCAAGAACACTGGCCAGCAGCAGCCAGACCGCAGAGCACTGATCTGGAGAAGTCCTGCCAAAGAGTGGACAAGAGTCCAGGCCAGAAAGTGGTATAGAAACCGGAACTGCCTTGGTCAAAGAAAACAGGAATCTCAGCACCATATAGCAGCTCATATGACTCAGATTGAGCATATCCTAAAAGCTAACTAAAGCAGAGAACATGATCAGTACTCTCAAGGTACTTCTCAGCCTGACCGGGGGCATCCCATAGACAGAGCCAGTTTCCCCATCACAGGGAAAAAGCTCCCCAAAGTCCAGACCCAAAGAAGCACAACCCAGAGTATTAAATCTCCAAGAATGAGCAGGCCAAAGCATTCACTAGATGATCTGAGCTCCAGAGCCTCAGCCCCCAGAAGCCTCTTTGCAAACTATGCCTGTACTTCTGTGATGTAGCCTGGAACTGGCCAAAGGAAAGGAAATGTTTCTAAACTCCAAATAAGCCAATCAAAACATAATTCCTCAAATCCCTCATGACAGAAGGAAAATTCCATTATTCCTTCTATACCTAGTCCTTCCAAGTTCAGCTTGGAGAGAGTCAGGGATGTCTTTTCTTACCTGGCATGAATCTCTCTTGCCTGGCCAGCAAAGTAACACAACTTTGTTTTGTGGCTCTGTTGATCTTTAAAACCCACTCCCTTGGCTATGTCTGAGGGCAAAACATGACAGAATATAACTCTAGCATTCACTTGAGAGACACAGATGCTCAGTAGCAGAAAAGTTTCTTAGTAAGAGCAGACAATGAAAATGGCCAAAGTAAAGAATCAGAGACAAACAAAGGTGACAGCAAGACATGTCACACCATTGAAGGCTGTGTTTTATGTATGAGTGACTTTCCACTGCATAGCTCAGAAGGCCACCAGAGTATAAGATTTGGAAAGGCCCTAAATTTAACAGATCCACTTACTAGACTCTTCTCAGCCAGCGCCCCAGGAAATCTATGCATAAAGGGACAGGATGACACTGATGGGTAGGAGACCTAAAAATACCAGAAGGAGGCTGATCATTGGAAGAAACTGAGTGATAAGAAAACTGGTATATTTTATTGCATTTTGTGCATTTCATACCATATATATTTATCATATTAGGCCCCCTCTTATCTGTACCCCTCAGGGCCTGCCCACAGTATTTCATGCATTATCTTATATATGTCAAGGCCTATTGAGTCAAGTTTGTATACCCAGATGTCCCTTGCTATGAGTTCATTCACTGGAGCCTGGTCAGCTTATCTAGAATCACTCCCTTAAACAAGATCAGTTCTCCCTCACTCAGCAGTAATCTGTTGCCAGTAGTTCCTCAGATGAGGTCTGAGCCTCCTGTCCATTTCCCCAGTTCTATGCTGGGCTTTTGTCTGACTGAGTTTGCATGGGTCTTGTGCACACTGTCTCCATTGCTGTAAGTTCACATCAGTAAGTTCCCAGAAGCCTGGAAGACTGTTTCCTTATGTTCATGCACCAACCCTGGCTCTTAAAATCTTTCCTCCCCCTCTTCCACGATGGTCCCTGAGAGAAAACTGGATTTGTTTTTGATGTACCAAAGTAGGCATTTTGTAGGAGTGAGCATGGAGGAGTAAGGGAGAGAACTGAGGTTAGAGGCCACAGAGATCTACTAAGGCAGTGTTTTGTGATGCACGACAAGATACAAGTTGGACAATTGGAATAAATGGCTTCAGGAGAAGGTGGGTGAAGGTAACCAGAGCCAGAAAGAACCAGAAAGGTTGGATGTAGATGGAAGTTTGGGCTGTCTACAATCCCTGAACAATCTCATCATCAAGGCAGGACTGAAGAGAAGAGAGACAATGTGACGAGTAGCTCATAAGCACATTGATGAATGGTCAGGTCTGTGATCAGATGAATGAACTAGTCTCCAAGAAGGGAAGCACTGAGAAGACGGAAGCTGGTGGGAGGCAACAACAGGACTCCGGGAGGGTCAGCATCCCGCTTTAGCTTCATAATGCCTGGTGACAGGCATGAGAACTATGCATGGGAGGCAAGTCTGGGCAGCACCTGAAGCAGAAAGCAGGAAATTGGGACCTGGATGCATTTATCATGAGAAGGAAATGGACGGTATTGGGAGTGTGAAATGAACATTATAGAGAAAAGCAGGAGAACTCAGAACAGCGTATG
Organism: Eospalax fontanierii; assembly: GCA_035773235.1. Classification (NCBI taxonomy): domain Eukaryota; kingdom Metazoa; phylum Chordata; class Mammalia; order Rodentia; family Spalacidae; genus Eospalax; species Eospalax fontanierii. Next base: position 150,236,820 of record CM069524.1, on the reverse strand, counting down.
AAGAGACTTGAAGAGAGAAGATGGTGGAGAAGAGAGGACAGTCATCCAGAGCTCTGGGTGATGGAGCCGCTCAATAGCCTAGTCTCAAAGAGTTTGAAGACTGAGAATCTTTGAGCAGGGACTGGCCAGATCCCAGAGATGGAGGTTGATGGGGAGCATCCCTCTCTAGAGGGACCTATCTAGGCATCTGTAACTGCAGTGACCAGACTTATAGGTGAAAGCTGCATTTAAAATTATCTTGAATGTCACTACATTATATGCATCATATAACATGTATGGCAAAAGTGTGAAAAAATAGCCCAGCTCTCCCAAAATGAGTTGTGGAAAACATAAAAAAAGAATAATGTTCATGTAATTCAAGAGCCAGATACTGAACTTCAGCTAACAGACTAAATCCTTGATCTTTGAGAAAAAACAAAAACCAAAAACACAACTGGTCTGTGAAACAGCTCAAAGATAATGAAACTCAGAGTTTACATGAACCAAAGTCATTCACATCAGCACATTGCACATGTAAGACTTGTATATTTGCTGGGTACCTGAGTTAGCATAGAATAGAACACACATCTTTCCAATCAGTATGTTCTCATCTCTTAGCAGACCATAAGCTTGTTTTCCTATTAGATCGCTAAATATTTTGAATATTGAAGGAGCATAGCTACATTTGACCAAAATTACTCACTAACAAAAGAATGAGTTATTCAAACTCAAATGGCTTGCTGATTTAAAACATAACACACACAGGCCAGGAATGACATAGAAACCTCTACGCGGAGAACATATAAGTGGCTCACTTTGATCAGCAAAGAAGATGACAAAATACCACAGACCCAAAGGCTAGGTCCATCTTCCTTTACCAGAAATTTCAGAAGTTGCTATATGCTTTCCAAGCTAAAAACTATTACATAAATAACTTGGAAATCTCAAGCGATTGTTTTGAGGCCGGCCAACAGTTTAACCACAATGAAGTTCCTGGCCAAGATATCCATGAAAATTTGGGAAGAAGTTACTCTGAGAAAGATGTACTCACAGCAAACAGACTTCGTCTCCTTAGAAGGAATGCATAAATCAATAGTTAAATAAGGAACAGGAAAATTAGGTCTGGCATAATAGCATAAGAAATATGACATTTAAAAGAAGTTTAAGAGTAAGACTACACAAAGACTTCATTATTAATATATTGTTATTACTAGTTTTAAAATTCATTAAACATTTCTCTCATACTTTTCCTGCCCACAGGAAATGTTTTTTTAAAAAATGCTTTTTTAGATGCTTTTTAAAAAAAAAAATGTCTAACTGAGCCTAAGGGCAGAGAACAAGCACTTGGCTTTGCTCTGCCTGGCTGTGGGATCCTGGACAGGGTACCAGTCCTCTCTGGACTCAGATCCTAGCCTGAAGACCCAGGTCGCTGTGCTTCCTTTCAATTCTGATAAGCTGTTTCAAGGGGCCTATCAGAGCCACACATCCAACGTCCTACCTCCCCAGGAATGGAAATATAGGAAATACAACCTGGCCAGACATTTTGAAACAAGACATCACATAAACGGGCAGCCAATGACATCCAGGGAAGGAAAGAGAAGGGTGGGTTGGGATGCTGTCTATGATGCCGTCTTGCACAGGAATGCCACAAACACAAGTTTTTGAAAATAAAAAATCATGTGCCCCAGAGTGAGGATATATAACTTCAGGGAAATAATTGAAATTTAAAATTTTAAAGATGGCTCTTTAGGGTTAGGGGGAAAAAGCTAGAAGAGATCCTAGAAGTTAGATTTAATGCTTAAAAATAAATAGAAGAAAGAAGTGGCTGCCATAGAAAGGCAGAGATGAGGCAGAATTTCTAAGCCACCAGAGGCTGTGCTTTGCCTGCTCTGTTGCTGTGACTACAAACAAGAAGGAAGTCCACTGCAACAGTTCTCCAGGCCTGGGCCTTCCACATTTCTCTACTCGTAACAAATGCTAGAAGAAAGATGAAGGTATATGTGTACAAAAACGTTTCATAACTATTAAAAAAAACATAAATGACCTCTCATGGAAAAGCCAAAGCCTGTCACAGACTTGCAAACTAGTGTCCACAATGATACTCCACATTTCAACCTTCGGCAATAGAGGTACGAATGGAACAAGACTTCACTGTCCCTTTTCCCAGAAAGTGACCTGGAGCCACTCTAAACACAGTCTTAATTGTGGAAAAGGAAGAAGAGCTCTACACCCCTCTACACCGAACCCAAAACACTGCTTCCCACAATCAACACACAGCTGTTCCCTATGAGCAGGGTCTGCAGTGGATGAAAGTCCAAAACCACCATGAGAAATGACAGAAGAATTTCCCTGGACACTGGCTGGTAATAACTAACAGCCAATATCCTGAACAAGAACTTTTTAATTATCCTGTATGCCCACTACAACCAAGAGACAGAATGAGTTAATTCCAAGCATGTGCTGTCCAATGGGGACTCAGTGCTGTTTGGATTTTAACTAACGAGTTGGGATATGCTAAGACTTTGAAAATCTTGTGATTTCTATTAAAAACTGGGGAGGGAGGATATAGCTTATAAGATGTTCCTAACACAGCTAACCTCAAATTCCTGAAGTTTCTGAGTCTGAGCCGATAAAACAATCCGTTAATATTATTTCATTCTCTGTGGTTTCTGAAGGCCCCCAAAGCTCTCCTAACCAGAACAGTGAAATCAAGGTATTTAAGAAAGGATAAAATTCTCCAAGCAATCCTGAGAGAAACCTCTGGTCATACCCTAGAATAGCAGAGCCTGAGGTGTGGAGTGCAGTGGTTTTAGTTTTTCAAATAGCCTTGAATAAGGCATTTGCACATTCAGAGTCTGTTTCCTTGATGTGTAAAATGAGGTGTTTGGACCAAAGTCCCCACCTGCTGTAGAATGCTCTAATTCTCTAAATAATAGTTCATTGCTTTGCTGGCAAGGCTGCCTGGGTAATCAAAATGATCCAATTAACATGGCAGACTGGAATACTCTACTATGGTTTAAAAACTAGATGATTTTAAAGGGAAAAGAATACAGATCGTGAAACCCATTCCTTTTGTTTTTGAAAATAGTTGAAGGATCTGAGGCCACAGATGTCAAATCACTGTGTTAAAATACTAGCTCGTTAGGGGTGGGAGCAACATTAAAGTTGGCTGACCAGTCCTGCCCAGTTCTGCTCGCACCCACCCACCCAACAGCCAGGTGCCTTCGGGCTGCTCTCTCGAGAAGCTGCTTCCACTCCCGAATAATCCACAGCACAGCTTTTATGTGTCTCATTAAACACAGCCTACATCACAGCTGTGCTTTACAGGCCTAGAGACTATTAGTTTTCCAGACACCTAATCCAGGAGACATTTGAAGAATGACCGAAAGGTCTTTGTGAAAATATGCCCAGGATAAAATGCTTTCAAGAAACCTGTGGGAGCTGTTGAAGAAATTCAGTGTCTACACACCTTCCACCTGCACCTATTTTGTCAAATGAGTATTTTGTAGGGAGGAAGAGCCTAGTGAACTCATATCTGTCCCAACAATTTTACAACACAGATTATAGCCTCAATTACATAAGCACTTTGTCAGTCTGGCTTGGGGCCACTGTGACAGTAAACCACGTCTGGCATATACTCGCAGACTCAGCAGGTAGATGGCCAAGCCACCTGGCAGCACCAAGCCGCCTGGAGGGCGACGCCCACAGACACTCGGTCTTTTTGGCTGTCAGACAGCAAAGACCAGGCTGCAGCTCCACTCCACTCTTCCTTAGACACAGGTTTGGAGTGACTGCCCTACAAACCGTTTAGGGACAATCTGGGAATTTCTATGCAGGAGTCATGTGGCATGCCACCTGGTGCCACCCAGAGTGCTGCAGTTTGTCTCAATATGAGGAATTCCATTCTAGTGGTACAACTGATAGATGGACACTAAACCTGGCATCAGATCAGATCCAAAGATTCATTCAAACCTCAGACACGTGATGTGTGAAAGAAGTCAAGCACAGATGAGCATGTGCTGAATGATTCATCTACATAAAATCAAACTGAAAAGTACGGAAAGCCAGTGACAAAAGGCAGGCGCATTTTTCCATCTTGGATGGTGCATATTGATCAGAAAAAGGTGCAAGGAAAGGGTGCTCAAAGTTTCCTATTTCTTGATCTTGGAAGCAGTTCCACAGGTAGAAAAAGACTGTATAATATATCAAGTTCTATAACTCGGATATGTCTTCATTTCGCCATATGCAGGACATTCCTCAAAGACTCAGGATTTATTTTTACTTTTAATTAAGAGTATATGGAGGTGGTATGTGCTCATTTGAGTGCAAGCGCCTTCAGAGTTCAGAAGAGGGCATTGGACCCTCTGGAGTTATAGGTAGTTGTAAGCAACCCAAAGTGGGTGCTGGGAACTGAACTGGGATCCTCTGTGAGAGCATCAAGACCTCTTAACCACTGAGCCATCTCTCTAGTATCAATAAAACTTAATATGTGATGTGTAGTCCCCTGATATAAGAAAATATGCTTTTTCCTTTCTTTAGCATAAGCATATGTGTGATTATCTGAAATGCATGTTTGTAAGTAATATTACTATTAATAGCAATTGCTAAACCGTTTATACTATGCAAGGAAAAAATGTGAAAACAATCACATTGAAGTCTTCAGACCATCTCCATAAAGCAGATACTGTTGATGTATCCACTCCACAGATGATTGTGGGGCAGAAAAGTGACATATCCAAAGCCAACAGGCAAAATGGCAAAGCAGGCATTCAAACATGAACCTAAAGCAATCTGACTCCAGAACTTTCACTCCCAGTTGATTTTAATGTCTTGTTCCATGACTGCAGGAAAAAGGTTTTGTTTTGTTTGTTTGGAGTTTGATCCTATGTGATGGCTCCATCCTTCCTGAATTGCCTGAAAAGTTACTGGACATCACAGTGCAACCTGCATGTTTGGTAAAATGTGCCCAGATCAAAATTTGACATTCATTTGGAAGATACAACTAGTTTACTATAAGAGCCTGGCCAAGAGGGTGTGTGGTATTATTGGCTTGTTTTTTGACCTTGCTCCTTTCTCTTAAAAGAAGAACACACCATCAAGACAACAGAAAGTGCTTTATACACTATTCACTAGGACTTTCGGGAACGTGTCCTAGCATAAAACTTCCACAGCGTGCCACATACTTTTAGGATCTGCTATAGAGCATTTGAAAAAAATTAACAGGGTCTAGTCTTTTTTTTCTAGCTTTTATACTATTAGTTTATTAAATATAATGTATCTGCAGAATCTGGAGAAGGCATTAGACATTCTTTAATTATAAAATATATAGCTATTTTCCAAACACCTGTTTTAGTCTTAACTACTTCTCAATTAGTTTCTCTGATGTTCTCATATGAAAATCTGTTGAAGTACTGATTTCAGGATTGAAAGGAGCCATAAATTATAGAGCCTCTAAAAATCCATAGAAGAGAAGGCAGAACACAGCCTTATTGGTAACTAGCCCCACATGACTGGACTTACAACTTGAATTCACAACACTCCACTCATTTTCTCCAGGAACTTGGGTAAATGACTGAATGTTTTTGCAAGGCTGGTGGTCAGTAAGTCTCACTGATCTGATTGTCCTGAACTGGGGTTACAGGCACATGTAACCACATTCACCTTTTTACATGAATGGTGGGGATCTGAATTCAGGTCCTCCTGCTTGCACGACAACCAAGCACTCTTAACCACTGAGCCATCTCCTCAGCCCCATTAAAGGCATTTCTGAGCAATCATTTCATGCTGGCCAACGCCAAGGTCTAAGACAGGTGTTTTTGCAGGGCTCTTACCTGGTCATCGTAGCGATATGTGAGGAACTGCTCCCCTGTGGTATCTTCCAGGAAGCTTCCCTGAGGAGAGAGTGCAAACTCAGGAAGGAAGTATGCTCCAGGAGATTTCTCTGCTGTGGTCTGGAAGGCAAAGACACTTGATCACGATAAGACATGAAAGAGGCAGAGTCCAAATAGAACCCGTGCCACTTTTCCATCCAGAAGAGGAAAGAGGAATGACTCCTTTGGGCGAGGAGCAAGGTGGGGCATCCGAGTTGAACTGACACACGTGGCAGTGCTCCAGAGACCAGCTCAGCTCCCTTCTCCCCCTGAGCTCTACTTTCTAGGCATTCAGGACAGAATAGTTAAGCTGCTGATGTTTGATTGTTGCAAATCCATGCCTTTTAGAATTTGCTTTCTTTTTTCTTTTTTAAAAGATTTACCTTCTTTTTATTTATATGCTTGCGTGTCTGTTTGAGCAGATGCCATATGTATGCAGTATTCCAAGAGGCCAGAGGAAGTCCGATCCTCTAGAGCTGGAGTTACAGGCATTTGTGAAAAGCATACTTTCTATGTTTTCATAAAAACCCAAGGTTAATAAATCTGACTTTCACAAAAAGGCTCTGTTTGGTCTGTGGAAAGCTCAAACATTTCAATATGAATCCTTGCTCTTAAATCCCAAGGATTAGGGTCTTCAGAAGTCAGTCAGGACCTCAATGTGGAATATGCAGCGGAAACTATCGCTCAGGATTCTCTCGATCACGCCCCCATCCCTACTCTGGCAGAGCCACCCTAGAGAAGTGGAAGGATGCAGAGTGCTTTCCAGAATCTCTGCCTTGATTGAGCCAGGGAGGGAATTAACAAAGGAAATGGTATCTCTAGTGCTATACTTGGATCAATGAGCTCAACACACCCCAGCAGGGACCTCTCTCTCTCTCTGCCTGGGAACACAGAGTGACTCTACCAAAACCGCTCTCTGACACACGAACAGTGGGGAACAAAATTACTCCTAACAGCTGCCCGGACAGTCACCCTCCTCCCGTACTGCAGCGGAAGCTTAGCTAAAATGGGATAGGGATTTAGCTCAGTTGATAAAGTGCCTGCCTAATGTGCAGGGAACCCTGGGTTCAAACTCCAGCACCACATAAACCAAGTGTGGCTGTGTGCACGCCTATAATCTCAGGGTTCAGAAGGTAGAGGCAGGAGGATCAGAGAGAGTCAAGGTGGCTACACAGTCTGCCTCAAAGAATAAACAAATACATAAATAAACAGCATCTATTTCAATATGAATAATGAACTTTGAAAAGAGAAATGAACACCCAATAGCTTTGCCAAGGGACATAGGAGAGATAAGTTTACTAAACTGGGTAGCCCTAGGCTTTAAAAGAATTACAAGATTTTCTTCATGATTTTCATTTTAAATTTGAAGTAAACCTAAATTTCTATTAAACTGGAAATTTAACAGCATGATTCATTTTATTACATTTTATTTATTGCGTGTATGTGTGTGTGTGTCTGTGTGTATGTGTGTGTGTGTGTGTGTGTGTGTGTGTGTGTGTCTGTGCCACAGCATGAATGTGGAGATCAAAGGACAACTTTCAGGAGCTGGCCCTCTTTTTTCACAATCCGGGTCCCAGGGATCGAACCCAGGTTGTTTGTCTTGGTGACAAGCTCCTTCACCTACTGAGCCATCTCTCTGGCTCAAACTCCACCATTCTTATTTGCCTCTATTAGATTCTGAGTCATCAAAGCATGACTCTGGGTGTCTAAAGAGCCCTTAGTAGTCATCTCAGCCAAAACCCTCACTTTACAAAAGAGTAAACCAAGGCTGTGAATGTGAGACTTGCCAGACATCACAGAATCAGGCCTATACCCCACAGCTGGAACATATTCAGCCACATGCAGGGACATGGAGAGACCCATCTTTCCAGGAATGGGATTGAGTAGGACCACCACCTCCACAGTTTCCAGAGTATACTATATCCCATTGACCATTCATTCAACACGTACTTATTAAGGAACTCTTTATGCCTGGCACATTTCTAAGTGCTATGTACACCAGGACAGACAAGAATGATACAGTCCACATTTTCGTGGAGGTTATGTGTTAATTTACTTATATTTAAAAAATAAGTAAACAAATAAACAAGAAAACTGAAGATCTAAGAGCTAGAAAAGAAATACTAAGGGTGATTTGACATACTTTCTATACAAGTATGAAGACCTCCGTTAAGATCCTAGCACCCACATAAAAAGCCAGGCAAGACCGAATGCAAGTCTGTAAAGTCAGTGCATTAGTCACCTTTTTGTTGCTGTGAGAAAACACCATGACCAACACCACTTATTAAAGGAAGAGTTTATTTGGCTTACAGCTCCAGAGGGAGAGTTCATAATGGTGAAGGAGGTGTGGCGGGGAGGTGGAAATAAGAGATCATTTATTCTGAGCCAAGTGTAAGTGACCACAACCCAGAAATACATCAATCAAGACATTCCCCAAAGACACTGGAGGAGGTTACAGCAAAGAGGGAAATCTATGGATCTACAGGCCTCAGATGCTATATGATGGCATTCTTAGCTTTTGGATTGGTGGAAGCTAGTGATCTTAACACACTGCACAAGTTTTTGCCTGATAGTTGAAAGAATGTTAGGTCAGACATGGGAGGGCCATGAATGACTATTAAGAGGCTAAAGATGGCCCAAGATAACTTGGAACTGTAACATTCCAACTCTCCACAACACAAAGTCCTAATTGGTCAATTATCTTTGTAGAATCTTTAATATAGGTTGGCTCTTTTCTAAGCCTTCACTTCACAGAAGGAAGCAAGGAGGGATCTTGCTACTAGAGGATTTGACTTCCAACCTTTGCTTACTCCTCAGATACCCGGCCACTGCAATCCAAAGGGCACCTCGGTCCAGGATCGTCAGTCTTTCCCCATCACCCCCTTCATCCCATTCTTATCCACTGAGCTGATGCTTTCTCCTGGGCTTCTCTGTGGCTGCCCATATGCTGTGACAGTGAGCTGCCCCACATCTCTTCCCCCAAATCCCAAACCTGACCTCTGGGCAAAGTGGGATTGCCCTTGACCTGGTGTGGATAAAATTTTTGCAGTCTCTTTTCTAATAGCATATTTCTCTGGAACCAGAGTATTTATTTGTTTATTGTAGTTCTAAAGCATTAGAAAGTAAAAACAATTACAAGCATTTCTCAAGCTCCCATGGGCTTTTTTCCTGTCTCCTTTAACTCATATTAGGGAAATCCCAAGGTTGGGCCTCCTCTCTCTTCCAAAGCACATCTTCCTGCTACATTTGGGGGGGCTTCTCTTAAATATGAAAATAGCAACTTCACTGGGTCTGCACTTCCCACAGTAAGGGTCCATCAGCAGTGCCCAGTGTGGAGAAGGAAAGGGACGACAGCTACCTAAGGTGCTGAGTAGCTAATAGAAAGTCCCTGTCTCCTCATGAGAGGAGGCTGCAAGTCCAAGGTCTAAACTAAATTCTCTCACATCCACATTGTACCCTTTATTATGCATGAGAACAAAGATTTTATGCCTACCTCCTATGATCAAAATTCTTATTCTTGAATAAACTTCTGGTCATTCGGGAGTTGATTCCACAATCCAGATGGAACTCAAGTCTTTTCCCTTTACAAGAGTGAAAGTGCAGCAGATATATACGCCACCACAGTGGTGGGATGCTTCGAAAGCTGTGCTGCGGCATCCCACGATTACGAAAGCCCAGCACCGGAAGGGACCTTCGTGGCCCACAAAGATCAGCCTGACTTCCTCTGCATTTCTTTCAGATATCCCACAGCCTCTACCTGGATACTTTCAGTAATGCAGCGCTCAGTCTCTCTCAAAGCAACAGAGGTCCACGAGAAACCAGTAAGTTTACAGATATCAAACATAATCTGAAGTGGTCTGTTGCTCTCTAGTCAAGGTACCTAGCCAACAGCACAACAGCATATTCTCTGTCACTGCCCTCTATAGTCCCACTCCCGTACACACACACACACACACACACACACACACAAACAGTGGAATTCTAGTATTCAAGTAGATGAGGCCTAGAAAGTCAAGTATTTGAACAAGTGTGAAAGTACAAATGTGAAAGACAGGCCCTCCTCACCCCTCCTGAGGCAGGAGCTTCTACAGCAATCAGACATAAGAGATTCAGCAAAAGTCCTTTGAAGAGAAGGTGGGGGAAAGGCCTGCGAAGATAGCTCAGTGTGAAAAGCGCTAACTGCACAAGCCTGAGGACTCAAGTTTAGACGCCCAGTATCTACCTAAAGCTTCAAGTATAGCGGCATATACCTGTAACCCCAACAGTGGGTGGTAGGCACAGGAGGATCCCAGGATCTTACTTGCCAGCCAGACTAGCCGATTGGTGTTATAAAGAGAAAGGTAGGAAAGGAAAACACTGAAGTGGGTTGGAAGGACGACTTAGTCAAAAAAGCATTTGACTTATAAGCACCAGGACCTGGGTTTGGTCCCTAGAGCCCACATAAAAAGCTGGCTGTGATGGCATGTACCTGCAATCCCAGCGTGAGGGGTACAGAAACAGGAGCATCCCTGGGGCTCACTGGCCAGCTAGTCTAGCATAACTGGTAAGCTCCAGGCCAATGATAGCAGTCTCTCAAAGTGATGGACAACATCCATGAGGATGACACTCAAGGTGGTTCTCCACTACACACACACACACACGCACACACACACACGCACATATACACAGGGAGGAGGGTTGAGCATAGATTGTGGTCTAGGATTTATATATTTTTTAAAGTCTTGCATGAAGTGGTGATACATGCTGATTATTTAATCCCAGCACTAGGGAAGAGAAAGCTGAACTCTGTGAGTTCAAGTCAAGCCTGGTCTACACACTGAGTTCCAGGTCAGCTATAGATAGCTACATAGTGAGACATTGTCTTAAAAAATAAGTCTTGTTTTGTCCTCACAACTACCCTGTGAATGGTGTCATTAAGCCTTAAGACTTACACGAGGTCATGTCATTTAAAGAAGCATGTGCAGACCCCACTGCCCAGGAAAACATAACCTCCATTTGATTTCATTTCCTCCTTGGTGGATAAGACTCTCGGAAAAACTGGGCTATTCTTTAGAAGAGATGGCTGGGTTCACTCATGACTTCAGAAAGCACAGGCATCTGACATTTCCACACAGAAAAGAGGTGACTTCTTCATCTTTGTGTTTTGTTTTCTTTGCTTTTTGTTTTGTTTTGAGACGGGGTCTCCCTGTAATCCTAGCTGGTCTGGAACTAATTATGCCACCAGGCTACACTCAGTCTCACAGAGATCCATCCACACTGCTTCAGCCTCACAAGTGCTGGGCCATGCCCACTGGGAAGTGACTGCTTAACTGTCAGCATTATGGGACGAGGCGACCAAAGAGGTTGGGGCACACAAGTAAATAGAGCTGGGGGGAAGGCCGGGAAGGGAGGCCAGATAGGAAGTGTGCAAACTTCCCAGGGCACAGAGCCAGGGCCTGGGAGAGAAGTTGCCAAAACGCATCATCCCCACCAGCCACTGTCCACAGCTGCTGAGTCACCAGGGACAGAGGCAGGAGGAATCCAGATGAGCTCCAGGGACTATGAATCTGGGATTTAGGGATACAGCTGGGTCTCCCACCCCAGCTGAAGGGTGTAACTCTGGCAGGAGAAGACAAACATGGCTCTGAGAGGATGAGATTGCTGTGTTCCAAGCTTCCATCCAAACTCTGTGAAAGACCAAGAATAATGACCAAGACTGGGTTTGAATGATGGTAAAATTCTGACAGAGAATACATTTGGTCTCTGACACTGAGCAGTTCCTGATACCAAGCTCTTAAAACTGTTGCAGAGGTGTTCAGGGATTTTTAGTTGTTGTTGATATTCGATCTTTGACCCTGGTTCCCCAAAACTCCTAAGACTGTTGTAAAATCCTGGGTTTAGGAGCTATGTCTTCTGATGTGGTGAGTCTCTGTGGGCTCTTAAATATCTTCAGAATGAGAACCAGTTAAGACCAGTCATGTGGTCATCTCACTCTTACCTCCAAAGGCCAAGGAGACACTAAAGATGGAGTTGATCCCAGAGATGCTATCAACCATGCCCACACAATGAAGTCTCCACAAAACCTCAGGCCTGGGCTCAGGGGTGTCCATTTTGAAGAGTGCAGTGGAGTAACATAGACTGATTTCTGCCATTAGCTTCCCAGACCTCACTTTGTGTTTCTCTTCCTCTGGTGCTCATCTGTGTTTTTCAGTATATTCCTTTTTGTTGTTTGTGACAGGACATCATCTTGTAGATCTGAATGGCCTGGAGATCGCTATCTAGACCAGATGGCCTCAAACTTCTGGTGATCTTCCTGCATGTTACCCAACTCCCTGCTGTTTGGATTATATTTGTGTGCCCCTCAAGGCTGGCTCTTTATTGTATTCTTTATCAATAAAATGATAAACATAATTAAAGTGCTTCCCTGAGTACCACAGTCCACTCCTGCCAATTATTAAACCCAAGGAGTACCCATTAATGAGATCCTGGTTTCTAGCCAGGGGTGTCAACAGTATACATGAGCAGTCCTGTGAGACTGAAGCCTTAACCTAGTAAGTCTGATGATACATTCATGAAGGCAGACAGAATTAAGTAGAAGACACCTAGCTTGTACCTGATGGAGAACTGGTGTGTAAGAACTGCCCCCATACATTTTGTGTCAGTAGTATCATGTTGACTGGAGAGTAGTCAAAAAAATAACTTTGGACTTCTTTTTCTTGTCTCTCAGAATGATGTAATGGGAAGAGAGGGGAGGAAAGGATATTCCTATTAAGGAGAATGGAACCAAAGTGCCCCCAAAGTCAAGCACTCAGCAGTTAGAGCAAACACAACGTGATTGCCACTGGAATTAAACAAGCCAATGTGAATACTTTTGGCATGGTCTGAGCCCTGTAGGTGGGATGCTCATCTCTCTCCAGAGCACAAACTCAGCCAAGGACCACACCACAAACCCACAGAACCACGGTCAGTGAAGGCCCCCAAGTCCTTTTCCCATGGGCTGCTGTTGAGCCATGTTAAACCATGTCCCTACACTCTGGGCTGAGACTGGACTGTCCAACTTCCTGTTGTTCATATCCTCTTTCCATCTGGCTCATCATTTCAGCCTGTCAGGATTGTTTTGAATCCTAATTCCATCTGAGTATATGCATTGCTCTCCCCTTGCTTCCGCCCAAGTGGGAAGCACTCTCCATCTGCGTCCTTGTCACTGCTGCATACACTGAGCAGGAACAGCCTGTCCCTGTCTGTACCTATGTTGAGACTCACAGCGAATCTACTCTGGGATAGACTTCAGATGCCTTCATGATGATCCCTGGAAAATCAAGAAATTTGTCATCCAGTGCTCAAATCTGGACATACACCTACAGAAGTAAGATGCTAAATGAAAGGAAAGAGATTCCAATATACCTGAATAGACTGGGATAGAAGCTAAATGCCAAGAAGGCAAAGCCTGAGCCACGACTGCTGGACTCTACCCATGATGCCCGGGATCAGAGGAGGTCTTTCCAGGTCAATGTCAGGAAGAGTACTATATACTTGGGCCAATTTCTAATTCTGGCAACCGTGTTCTCAGGGTAGAGATCTGTCTGTGGATGGAACCTGGAACACCCCTACAGTCCCCCCAAATGATAACATTCCATGAGTACAGAAGTCTGCTTCTCTGGGCAGCAGAAAGACCAAGCAGCGATAAATAGCCAGCAAGGACCACACTCCCTGGGAACCTCTGACTGCCATTCCTCCTGTCCAGGACAGTACATGAGACTTAATAACAGTTTGCACTTTTTAGGTCCAGGGGGAACAATTAAGATCACTACTAGTACTTAAACTCTGTACCCAAATGGCTTTCTTCCAGAAATTGCAGTGCACATTTTGTTTCCTGAACCTGAAGCAAAGGTTAAAAAGGAAATCTTCCAGATCGTTTTGGTTTTTAAACAGGATTTTGTCATTCTGAGGTTTTTCAGTCTTTGGTGTCCGAAAACTTCCAGATGAAATATAAAACACATTTACTTTGGCAGGTTTGGGAAGGGTAGGCTGACAGAAAGAGATTTTTCACTTTTTTTCTGTGTTTTTAAAAATGAAGCATGGGCCAGGCACGGTGACATGTGCTGGTGATCCCAGAGCCTGGGAGGCTGAGGCAGGAGGATCTCAGTTTGGGGCCATTTTAGGCTATATGGCAAGACCCTGTCTCAAAAATAAAAATTAATTTTAGGGATCTAGAGATTTAGCATTCTTTTTTCTCTGTTTATTATCAGCAAATCATATCTCCTCCTGGTATAGCTCAAACTGAACTATAAGAACTTCTTGAACAATATCTGAGTACCATTTCAGCCAAAATACTATATAGCTTTGCACTTTAATTTCTGTTCTAGCTTGCCTTGTGAATTTTTGTGACAACACACTCTGACCCAAAACCAACTTGGTGAGGAAAGGGATTATCTGACATTTCCTGGTCACAGTTCATCACTGAGGGAGCCCAAGGTAGGAACTTAGGGCAGGAACCTGGAGGCAGGAGCTGAACCACAGACCATGGTAGAATGCTGCTTACTGGCTTGCACTCCAGTTCCTGCTCAACCTGCTTTCTTATACAATACAGGACCACCTGCCCAGGGGTAGTACCACCTACAGTTGGCTGGGGCCTCCCACATCACTCAACAATCAAGAGAAAATGCCCCAGGGACATGGCCACAGGCCAATCCAAAGGAGGCAGTTCCCAGTAGAGGCTCCCTCAAACCCAGGTGTGTCAAGTTGACAACTAAACCTATTCAGCACAGTTTCTGAACCACATTTTCAAAAGAAGGCTGACCAGCAGAGCAGATAGGTTGTGTCTGTGGGTATACTGCTCAGAAAGAGTTGAACACATGGAGAAGCTCCTTCCAGAAATGTAATGCCATTCATCATGGCCACCCAGTCTTCTGCTACCCTACAATAGTCTACCCAGCCCCTCTCTTTCCGTCTGTCTTTCTTTCTCCCCAAATATGGTCTGTCTGTCTACCTTTCTCTCTCTCTCTCTCTCTCTCTCTCTCTCTCTCTCTCTCTCTCTCTCTCCGTCATTGGCCTGGCAAGCAGGGTTCAGAATAATCAATGAAAGACCTTGCTGGAATGGTTTGTACATTTTGGTTTCCTGAAAGAACAGAGGTTGAAAATGGAATCTCTCTATCCTTCTCCCTTTTTGAATCTTCAGCCCTCAGCATCAAGCGACATACACAGAAATTCTCCAATAATTTAGTTTTTCCCTAGCCAACCTAAGCTGCTACCTCCCCTGCACAGAGCCCTGCATGGCTAGTGTCTGAATGTTCCCTCCGCCACGGGAGGCTCTGGCCGAACAGCACACTGGCATCGCACAAGGGGTTATTTAAAAATTCGCCTGTTACTCCAAAAGGAGAGCAGAGAGCAAGCCTTCCCTGCCAATACACACAATACCGATCCTCTTTCCCTGGAGCCTGCCCTCCAAATCTTATTTAAGAGTCCATTTTTCAAGAACTTGAAGTAAGCTGGCCCATTGGAAACAGCTTCAATTAGCAAAATGTCACATGCACAAGTCTACCTTAAAATACCTCGGGAAAAGCTGAGCATCACATTCTATGAGCAGGGCGTTCCTGTCAGATCTTGACCCTGAACTCCCCACTCCGCTATGTCTCTTCCTATTCCCTCCTCTCCTGGACCAGACACCCGAGTGAAGGGAGGCAATGGCCCCCTCCGAGAAGTCAGCAGTAAAGAGAATGTTTGATTTGAGAGACTGGTAGTAGAAAGGGCTGTACGAAAACTACTCAGAAAGAAGACACCACAGAAGTGAGGTGTTCTGGGGGTTCCTTTCATTCCCTCCCCCAAATCACTGCAATTCCATGACAGAAATTCTGTGCTGAGGGAGAACACTTTATAGGCCCTGATGGGAATTCTGTGCTGAAGGGGAACACTCTCTGTGCTGACAGGAATTCTTTGCTGAAAGACAATACCGTTTTGGCCCTGGAATCTGCACTTTGATTCAAAAGTGAAATATGTATTTTCTCAGGACCTCTTTACCACTGGCACCCCTCATCTCTCTAGTAGAGGAAAAACATCTTTGCCCTTAAAATTAAGTACAAGTAAATATTTTATTTCATCAAAATGATGGGAGAGGAAACCCCAAAGCATAGAGTACCCAAGTAAATTCTTGGGATTCATACGGCCTATTAGATTATTCAATCAATATATGTTCATTAAAATCTAGTATGGTGGCTCACACCTGTAATTCTAGCACTTGAGTGGCCAAGGCTGGAGGGTCACAATGTGATTGAGGCCAGTCTGAGTTCCAGTGCTCTGGGGTACAGAGCAAAACCTTGTCTAAAAAATAAAAAAGGAAAAACAAGGAAAGGTTCATCACATATCTCCCAGGTGCCCAATAGAGTTTCTGACTCTGACATTTCAGAAACTGTGCATAGAGTGGTCAAGGCAGGTCAAGGTAAATGTGAGGCCCTTAGGGCCTTTTTATCTGATCTTGTAAGCTAACAGGTGTATCTTCCCATTTCCTCAGAGATCTCAATATATCCACACTCTGTGAGAACCTGGCTTCAGCCTGAAGGTTCTGGAATCTGTCCCATGTACAGCATCAGGGACCCTTTCCTCCACACCCAAGTACTCCACAAACCTGGGACAGTTTAACCAGGCTGAGGCTCTTGGTCCTCCAGCCTCCTGCCTCCAGGGCAAAGGGTAGCCTCTGCCGTCTGTGACTTTTACTGTATTACTTTTCTGTTGCTGTGATAAAACACCATGACAAAAGCCACTTATAGAAAGAAGAGTTCGTTTAGCTTATGGCTCCAGAGGGCTTAGAGCTCATAAAGGCATAACAGCACAATGGCAGGAGGCCTGGCAGCAGAGATGGCTAGAGGAGAAAGCCCAGTGTGATCACATCTTCCAGCAAGCAGAAGAAGCAGAGTGAGACTGGAGATCCAGCAAGTCTTAATCACTCTCAAAGCCCACCCCGAGTGACATGCTTCCTCCAGCAAGGGCACATCTCCTAAAACCTTCCAGAACTGCACCACCAACTGGGAACAAAATGTCCAAATACTCGGAGTCTATAGGACACATTCTCATTCAGATCACCACACCTGCTATTCTTCTGTCCAGTGAGCCAGCAGCCCAGTGCTGGTCACACCTTTATGACATAAACTTAGCACATGCTTGTAAGGAATACCACTTCCTTGAAAACTGATTAATTACTCACACATGGTGTCAACATTACTGAGTGCCACACAAACTACTCACAACATGGGTCACTATTACTGAATGCCACACAAATGTGCATAAACCTTCAAGCATGGGCCAATGCTAATTCGGTAGCCAAACGTGGGGAGGGAGGATGTCTACAGCTCCTCTCCATTCGGCAGTGAGACACCACCCAACCTGACAACATCCAGAAACCCATCAGAGACATGTTCATGTTTATTCAAGCCTTTCTCACTCCTACAGCTTTCTTTATTTCAGGAAACAACTCATCTGTGTGGTTGAACCCATGCAGGCTTTCAAACTGTAGCCTTCCAAAGGAAGAAAAAGAAGACAGAAACAGGCTGTTTGCACATATTCTGAAAAGCACTTATATTCATCATAAGCTGATTTGTTTTTCTGAGTTTACAGGGCAGGAAGTGTTCAGAGGTTCTGGCAAGACTGCTGTGTGGATGCTCAGGCCTTTCAGAACTCATAAACAAGCAAAATGGTAGAGGGATAATGGTTCAGATCAGGATGTCTTTGCTCCATGCATAAAATGGCATCGCTCTAATTTCCATAAACCTCAAAAATGTTGAGGTTTTGCATAACATATGAAGGACTTCCTAAAAATAAAACATGATGCTTTCATAATATTAAGATGCAAATATTATCCCTTGCAGTCCAATGGTAAAGAAAGCCATATTGAAGCTGTAAATCAGCAACATTGTATATCTTTGGTCTAAAAACATAGTATATTACAAACTTTATACTTTTTTAATAAAAAGGAAGAATGTAAACTAGAGTTCTTAATCTAAACTGTGGGTTAGATGTGATACAGGTCTATGGATTCACATTGCCATATTTTTAAAGTATAGTTTTTAATTTCTTAATAATGTATGGAATTGTAAATCATTTTCTTTGGGGTATTTAAAACAAAATCATATTTGTTTGACATGAAAGTATCACTTAGTTTTAAATCATGAATAAATATTGGATTCATTTCAGCCATAGTCCGGATACACGGTAATCATATTCATAAACGAGACCAGCATCGAGACACCAGACACCTGTTACAATTGGTGATGGATAATCAAGTTTAAAAAGGAGCCAGATTTGCAGCTGGGAGCCTGGAAGCCCAACCCACCTTCACAATAAAGTGACCATATGGATCTCTGCACATCATTTCACATCCTCAGGACTTGTATCCAACATCACTTAACAAGGAACATCAAGCCAAGCAAGCACCATAAGGCTCCAGGCAGGCAGAAAGCCAGGCAAGAAGATGACAGTGCAGTAATATTGTTTCTTTATTGTAATCTTATAAATTACCAAAGTAATACTGTTTGGGTAAATTATTTAAATCCTATTTTAAAAAAAAACAGCAGTCAAAATGAAAACTCTGGTAATTTCTGTCATGAGTCATTACACTTTCTTTAACCAAAATCAAGCCCAGGACAGAAATACATGGAGACCTTCCCTGACTCAAGGGTCCTGCTATGCAAACACGCTGAACCCAGTGACAAAAGAAAGTGGAGAATAACCTCTCCAGATAAAGAGGTAAGGTTTTAAATTGTAGCAGGGAGATGCAACATTGTGACAATGCCTGAACAATGACAGGAGCCAAAAGTGTCCCAATATTTTTCAGAACTTGCTCCTTCAGATCTCTCTTAGAACCGTCCCTAGAACAAAAGGACTTGCTTTCTCTGTATTGAAACAGTATATCCAGTATCACATGGGAAAGAGGAACTTGCCTTATCACAGGATTTTGCCCCTTCTGATTCCTACTGATCCAGAACAGCACACTCAACCACAAACAGATGTTATCAATCTAATGCCATCTGTTGTTTGCAACACAAATGGGATAATTCCTTGCTTTCAACAATATGCATTGCTTTCAGTTCTTGATATTTTCACACACACACACACACACACACCACGCACACACGCACATTATTCTGGGTCAGGGGCAAGGAATGGTACCGAGAGATTAAAGCATATGTTTGAAATACCCCAAAGAAAATGATTTACAATTCCATACATTATTAAAGCCTAGTAAGTTTGTCAACATTATAAACAAGCTCAGATAGTAGTAAATGATCTCAAAATATAAGATTAACTTTAGTTACAAGGTTAGGAAAGATTACATTTGTAACAGAAGTCATTCTCACAGAAGGATGGATTGCTTGCCCTTACTGTCTCCAGGAGGGTTTCCTGTTCACAAGGAGGAGGCTTGCCTATTTTGACAAAGTATATCTGTCCTCTCAAGAGTTCAGCTGCCTCATTCATAAACTGGAGCAGAAGCCATTCCACTTCCCACAGTTGTGATTCTACAAAGCATGTGAGAGCACTTTTTAAACTATATGAGGCTGCACAGATGTACAATGCTATGCTTAATGTACTTCCAGAGTTCCAAAATCAAGTTTCTAATTTATGCATACAAGCATGCACTGAGTACTTTCCATATGCAGATGCTCTGCTAGCTGTGAGACCAAACACAGCATACCGTGCTCTCAGACTGCTCACCATCTGGGTTTGGGTGTGTGTGGACTGAGAGTCAACAAACAAGGGATTAGGAAGCCATGTGATACGGGTCACCCCACAGAGGAAAAGACAGCTTCAGCAGCACATGGGAGTGTGCTGACCAAGAAGAGAGATATAAAGGACAGTAAGAATATCCAAGAACACAGAGAGAAAAATGGAGGAACAGAACCTTCTCTAAAAACATGGGCAAAGATGGGAGGCAGGAGAGAATAAGATAAGATAGAGGAACGGAGGACACCTCTGCAAAGCTGAAGAACAAGATATAAGAAAAGTGGAGAGACGAGAACTTGGAGAAGCTGGATCTTGAATGGGTCTGGAGGGCAGGTCATGAAAGACATGCTCTCTTTCAGAAGCACTGGAGGAATATTAAGAAGAAAAGTGAAATGATTACTCTGGAGAAGAGATAGGAGGGTTAGTGTAAAAGGAGCAGTGAGGACTGGCTGGGGAGCTAATAATACGTCAAGGGAGAAACCATAGTTTCAACAATTGAGAGAGAAATGAGCCATAAAGATGTAATGTCTCAGAATGCAGAGCATGAAGAAAGAGCCCCACTCTGCTTAACATATTGGGGGAAATTGTAAACAAAAACTGACTGGAAAGCAAAAGAAAGAAATAGAAAAAAATCAAAGAAAGGAAGAGCAAGAGAGAGAGGAAGAGAGAGAGAGAGAGGAGAGATCTTTATGATTCTTTAATCATGAAACTGGAATCAGCATTTAACATTCTTCCCATAAAGAAAACAACAGAACCACATGGTTTTAGAATGAGCACCACAAGACCTTCAAAATATAAATAATTCCAGTCTAAAAAAAAATCTTCCAGATCAGAGTGAAATGTAAAGAACACCCAGTAATTCATTTTAGGAACTTTTCAAAATCTTGCTAACAAAACCAGATACAAGTGATACAAAAATGAAAACCACATTGCAGTCTTACTCTCAGAATGAGGAATTCCTAGATAACATGAACCTAACACTGTAAAAAGACACCACCAACAGCAGAATGGATTGATGCACTGTGATATATTTATATTCCAGAACACAAAAGAGAAGTGAAAGGGAATGAACTCAGCTTCACACATCATCAGAGATTAAATTTTAAACAATAACACTGAACAGAACGGATGTAGCATGATTTCATTTGTATAGGATCCAAAAATGTTAAGACCAAATGATATATTGTCATAGATACACACGAGGCCAAATTATAATGACAAATAAAGGGGTGTGGCACAACCTTTACCTTTTGTTAAGGTTACTTCTCAACAGAGAGTAGTGCAATAAGGAGAGGACACACAGAGCTCCAGTACTGACCCTGTTCCACTCATGACTCATGGTGGGTAGATATACAGTGTGCAGTAGATCATTATTCCTGGACCACCTCATGTATGGTTAGACAAGTTGAACACTACACAAATGTGTATGGTCATGCTGTGGTTTGAATGCGAAATGCCCCCATTGGCTCATATGTTTGAACACTTGGTCCTCAGCTGTTTGGGAAGGTTATAGAACTTTAGGAGGTGGAGACTTTCTAGAGAAAGCATGTCACTGGAAGCAGATTAGACCCCATTTCTTGTTCTCTCTCTGCTCCAGGACTATGGATGTAACATGACAGGCCAGCCTCACACTCCTGCTGCCATGCCTTCCCTGCCATGATGGATTGTGCCCCTCTGGAACTGTGAGCCAAAATAAACCCTTTCTCACTGAAGTTGCTTTGGTATTTTAGCACAGCAATAGAAACTCAATGACAGTCATCTTACTTTAAGCAACATATTGCAGAAATTATTTTCTACATATGTATATACATGTATATAAAGATCAATTTTAAGTCAGAATTATATATAGGTATATATTTATACTTAAAAACAGATAAAAAGTTTCATGAGGAAGTGACAGATTGTTCAATAAATTCTTTAACACAACAGGAAATTTCAGAAGGAGGAAAATGGATCAACAAAGATCCCTCTTCCATTAATACACCAAAATCAATTCCATACGGATTAAAAAAACACTATGAAGACACATGTGTGTGTATTATTTCCTCATTTTCTGCAGTCAAGAACTACAAAGAAAAGTCTGCTCAATTTGATTTTCTATTGTAAAATATTTTTTTTCATCTGGAAGTTTTAAACATAGTTTAATCACTAATTTGAAGTACTCATATGATGTCCAACACCAAGCATCCCTCAAAACAGATTCTATTAACTGGTTTCTTTTCGTGTGCATAGCCATGAGGATTTTATGTTTGCTCATGTGTCTCATAAGCTTTTGCTGAACACAGAACTACATTAAATGATATAGTATGGCAGCTTTTAATCTTATCTCTAGAAGTTAGGAATGTCAGCAGCCTGTGTGGATGTCTGTATAGGCACGTCTTCATTCCTACCCATGACCCTGTGAATCCCTTCAAGTCTTTATTCAAGTTACATGCTTTCTCCAGTCTACTGATCACTGACTCCCCATTGCTTCATCTTCTTCCATTCCTCTTTCTCCTTCTGCTGGTCCTACCTAATGTTTAATCTCAGGTCTCACAATCTGTTCTCTATGTCTCTGTCTCTGGATTATTTCCCCTCCCATTTCTCCTCTGTGATTGGGGTATAGTGGAATCTCCCTAAGTACTGTTTGTTTGTGGTTATTCTGCTTCCTCTGTCAGAACTGTACCCACAGGAGATGTCTGAAGTAGATGTGCAGCTTCCTAGTCCACTCTGGTTGCTAGGCCCCCTTGGATGTTGTGGTGGTTTGAATGAGAATGTTTCCCACAGGCTCCAGGAATTCAGACATTTTATCTCTAGTTGGTGATGCTGTTTTGAGAGGTGTTAGAAGATGTGACATGCTAGAGGAAGCATGTCACTGGGGGCGGGCTTAGAGAGTTCTTAAGCCTTGCTGGATCTCCCGTCACTCTCTGCTTCCTGTGCCTGCTTGAAGACATGAGCCTCTGCTTTCTGCTCCTGCTCTGGCCACCTCCTGCCACCATGCCTCCCCACCGTGATGGATTCTAATTCCTCTGGAAGAATAAGTTCAAATAAACTCTTCCTTTTTTTAAGTTCCCTTGGTCACAGTGTTTTATCACAGCAACAGAAAAGTAACTAATACAAATGGAAATATATTAGTGACATTTTTCATTGCTATGATCACATACAGAAAAGCAACTTAAGGAAGGGAGCATTGACTTTGTCTCACAGTTTAAGACATACAGTCCATCATGAAGGACAAGACAGTCTGGCATGCAGATTCATGGTGGAGGAAGAGTACAACAAAGACTCCTCACCTCCTAGCCGAATAGGAAGCAAAGAGTAGACAGGAAGCAGAGCTGGGTTGTAAAACCTCAAAGCGCACCTCCAGTGGCCCATTTGCCCCAATGAGGCTCCAGCTCCTAAAGTTTTTATATCATCCCCAAATAGAGCATTTAACTGGGAACCAAGTCTTCAAGCATATGAGCCTGTAGCGAACATTCCACATTCAAACCACAATGCTAAAGATTAAATTCTAGAATAGGTCATCTATAAATGAGAAGAGAAGAGAGGAAATTAGCAGGTTGTGGTCTAAGTGATGGAAAAAAGAAAGTGACACAGTGAATATCCCCCACTCTTCCCTGCACAGCATCCTGCACAGCAGCCACTAGTCACCCTTGGCTACCAAGCATTTAGTCTGCAGTGGGACTCAGAGCATAAAACAAACACTTGATTTCAAGAATAGCATGCAAAAAGCAAAGCAAAATAGTTCATTTGGAACTTTCATATTGATTACATATCAGAATAACATTTGGTTATACTAGGAGCAATGACACAGGTCACTAACGCTGATTTCTGTCGGTTTATTTTAACTTATTTTTAATGAAGCTGCTAGGAAATTTATGGTTACATATGCAGTCTACAATACGTTACATTTCTATTGAAGAGCACCATTGCTGTATCAGATTCAGAAATGGTTGTTACTTCTCTGAAATTTCTGGCAAAAGGAATGCCATTGATCTAAGGTGGGAGAGGAAGAGGGATCTGCAATTCTTTTTATTCCCCAAGATGTGGTCTGGGGTACGAGACTATGATTGTTAATATAGAGTGTCAGTTTACTGGATTAAGAAACTCTAATGTGGACCTGGGGAGATGACTCAGCTGGTAAAATTCTGGCCACACACCCATAAATACCTGAACTTGCTCCCTAGCACCCATGGAAAGGACGGGCATGGTGGGACACACCTGTGTGATAGCTAATCTTGGTTGTCCATTTGACACAGCTGAGAAGAGGGATCCTCAACGGAAGAATTTCCTCCATCAGACTGTCCTATGGACATTGTCTATAGAGCATTTCTTGATTGCTAATGTATGTAGGAAGGTCCAACCCACTGTGAGTCGTGCCATCCCTAGGCAGGTGATTCTGGACTGTATAAGAAAGGCAACTGAACAGGAGCCTGAGAGGAGACATTAAGCAGTGGGTTTTGCTTCAAGCTCCTGCCTTGAGTTCCTGCCTTGGCTTCCCTTGATGATAGACTGTAGTCTATAAGAGAAAATAAACCTTTTTCTTCCCAAGTTATTTTCAGCAACAGAAAAGCAAACTAGAACAAGCTAAAATCCCAGCATTTGCAAGGCAGACACAGGAGGATCCCTGAGTCTTGCCTGCCAGCCAATCTAGTCAATCAGTCAATCAGTAAGCTCCAATCTCAGTGAGAGATTCTGTCTCAAAAAGGTAGGTGGAGAGTGTTTGAAAAAGACACTGATATTGACCTCTGACCACCACATGAAGGTGCACACAGGTACATACATACAAACACACACACAAATAGAAACACACACACACACACACACACACACACACAAGAGAAACCATAGGGCATTAGTGCTGTACCTTTGGGTATGTCTATCAGGGTGTTTCCAGAGAAAATTACCTGAGAGAAGTCCTTCTCTGAATGTGAATGGCACCGCCCCTTAGGCTGGAATTCTGGACCAAATGAAAAGCCAATGAAAGAAAGCCAGACGTCCCTCTCTCTGCTCCCTGATCCACCCAGATGTGACCAAGCAGCCTTCCATTCCCGCTGCCATGCCCTCCCCACCAACATGGGCTCTAGCCTCAAACCATGCACCAAAATAAACCTTTCTTCCCTCAAGTTCCTTCTTGCCCTGCATTTGATCACAGCAATGGGGAAAACTCTGGGTTTAAAAAGGATTGCATGAAATTGGGAGGGAATGGGGGAGCTCAAAGCACAATGCATGCAAGCATGAGAGCCTCAAACAATAAAAATTATTTAAAGAATAACTAATACAAATACTGAATGAGTGAGAATAGGAGGTTTCAGAAGAAATAATCTTGAGGTCTTGACTTAGACACCCTGCTTAAGGGGTGGTCCCACCACACATGAACTACTGGAACCGATTGAAAACCACCTTTCCTCAAATCAGTGTGTAGGACTCACTATAAGACACAACATGGCAACCCCACAATGAACTTGACTTAAGTTATCTGATTCTCTGAACAGGATGCCAGAAAACAGCACCATCTAACCAAGCTGTTGAATGCAGTCTACAACATGAAATATCTTCCATTTCTGCCATTATAGCAGCTGCTAGCCAAGTATGATTCAAACAGTGTGATTATCCTTACATCTTATACCTAGATGATGTCTGACAGTTACTGCAAATCTGTTTGTCCTGGCAAGTCACCACCCACAGCAGAGAACCACCAGAGCAATTGGCTGTAGATAGGAGAAACTTCAGTGTGAATGAATCACAAATTTTGGGAGGAAACTACTGTACAGCTCTATTTAAAGGCAGCTCTGGTTTAAGGGAAAGTATCCTTAAGTGTTCAGAAGGAAAAAGGATGTCGCTGCTCGAAGGCTTGCCTGCATCTACTCAGAGGTCTGTGACAGGTTATAAAAGAGAGACGTCTGCTGCCTGGCTTAGCAAAGAAACCCAGGCTGTGGAGAAGAGACCAGACAAGGAGGGAAGAGGCGGGAGGACAAGCTAACTGCCAGAAAGAAGCTGGAACAAGCCCACCACGGGGTTTCCACACGTACTCTGGGAAGTCACAGAGAGAGACTGTTTCATACCCCATGGCTCACTCATGCCTGATGGCCTCCGTGAAGATAAAGAGGAAGGAAAGGAATGCTTATATTACTGGAAGCCCATCACATGCCTGGCACATATTAGATATTCATCATAGTTTATCTGAACTAATCTCAAGTAACCCTGTAAAGTATTGAAAATCATCTCTATTACTTTTGAAATGGAGGGAGAAAATTTGAAGCCCTGGAGGTAAAGAAGGCTGACTACTAGCTAATCAGTAACAGAGGCTGCGGGAAATCTCATTCATTTCCTTTTCACAGAGCCACATGGGGTGTAAAATGAATTTACTGGGGAAAATGAAAAGACTAAACATCTAGGATAAAGTATGACAGGAAATCTGTGTGGCATCAAGTTAAGAAGGGATTTCTTTTAAAAGACACAAAAAAAGGCAAATCATAAAAGAAAAGATGAGTAACCATCTATCCAGTCATTCATTCAGCAAATATTTTAATATCTGCCACATATCACACATTAGGTACTTAGACTTCATCAGATAACAAGGGAATTCAAAATCCCTGCACTCTAAGACTACAGTCTAGAGAGAAATGACATTAAACTTCAAGGAACAATTTTCACAATAAAATTTTCATAAAAGAGTAAAATATAGACTATCATCTGAAAAGAGCCATATGACAGGAAAAGGTCAGTATATCAATGGTGACTATAGATTTAAAAGGTACAAAAAGGGACTGGAGAGAGGGCTCTACAATTAAGAGAAATGGCTACTCTTGCAAAGAACCTGGGTTCAGTTTCCAGGACCATCTGGCAGCTTACAATTACCCATAATTCCAGTTCCAGAGGATCCAACACCCTCCTCCAGCCTCCATGGGCATTGCACATACATGGGGCACTTTATTCATACAGGCAAAACATGCATAACAAATAAATAAAGCAAAAAGCCCTAAAGGCACAAAAAGCCATTATGGACCATAGAAGCAGACACTCCAAACCAGTAACACAGAATGATGGGAACCTCACAAGCAATCAGAAATACAAATAATAACATCAAAAAGGTGCCATCTTAGAACTATGAAATGAGACAGGAAACCTGACAATACTGTATTAAAGCCAATGTGATATACTAAGGCTCATTATTTGGCAATTAAACTGTAAATTGATATCAAAACTTTGCACAATTATTTCTATAAGTTTTAGTAAAGTCAAAGATGGGCAAGTCATTTTGGGTAACAATTTCACTCCTTAGTATCGATCTTAGAGAAATTAGTGTGCAATTGTTTTATGGCAACAAGAAAATTGGAAAGAATTTAACTAAATATCCAAAACTAATAAGTTTAGGTATCTTCATGCCATCTAACCACAACTGTAAAAAGAGATGACTTAAGCTTTATTTAATAATAGGGATAATTTCACTAATACTGAGCAATTAAAAGCAAGTTGCAGAATATAGTATAATTCTATTTCTTCCATATCTATAAAGTTTAAAAAGTAAAAATCTACTGGACACATTTTGGGGGCCATGTAGTAAATATTTAAAAGTAAAGAATTATGAAAATAGTCCTATTTGCTGGAAACCAGTGAGAACAGAAAAAGAGAGTGCACCATTGGCTTTCTGCTGATGGCGTTTGTTTCTTAAGATGGGAGGTGGTATGCGAGTATACTGGATGATATTTTTGTCTGCTTTAAATTTTGTTTTTTGACAGGTTCTCCTGGCCTGGAACTCACTAGGTAGATCAGGCTGGCCTCTATCTCACAGAGATCTGCCTGCCTCCACCTCCTAAGGGCTGAAATCAGAGGCATGTACCATCCTTTTTTTTAATAATAAAAATTTATATAATTTCCATAGAAAGAAATCACAGCAAACTAAGGAAAAAAAAAATATATATATATAAGAGTTTCAAGACATGCATACAGATGCTCAAAGGATAAATTACCATCACCCTTGATAAACTGTAGATGAGTGATTACTACTTTGGGTTTCAAATATATTCTGAAGCCCTGAGGTGGACTGTCAACATGAACGTCACAGCCTGGAACATTTGTGCAGCCTAAGGTGCTACTATACAATGGAGAAATCTTACATAGTTTTCCTAAAAACAGAATAAGAAGCCCACCAAAATTATAGTAAACTGTTCTGGCAGCCAAAAGGTAAGCCAGGCCTTTAAGATATATCAGGGCCAAACAAAGACCTACTCCTATAGGAGAAAAACATACATGTCCCTCCATGGGGGACTTGAGCTTTGAAAGGGTAGTGTGGGTGTAGAAAGACCATGGGATGAACAAGTGCTGGTGAGCACAGAGGCATAAGAACAGTTCTTCCAGCTCAACCTGAGCTTCATCCAGGCCAGGCAACAATGAATCCTCATATGTACCTGGATCTGTGCAGGACTACTTGAAGTGTGAAGGGCCTACGGTAAGGCAGAGCCAGACCAAGGGAAAAGGGTGAAGACAAAAACTCAGATGGGAAGTCCAATGAGGGAGAAAAGAAATTTCGTATACAGGAATAACTTAATGGCAAGGTAGACTACTGTGATGATTTTTGTTAGCTTTCAAACTGACAGGATCCGGAATCCCTTGGGAGACAAGTCTCCATACATTCTTCTTTGGGATTAGTTAGCCCCCGAGCAGGCCTGTGAAGGATTCTCCTCGTTAGGTTGAGTGATTAAACACTCATCTTCACTCTGGGCTGGGATCCTGTACTGTATGAAACGGAGGAAGTGAACTGAGCCGTAGCGTGTATCCGCTTCCTGCCTCGTCATTGTGGTCGCAATGTGTCCAGCTGTTTGATGCTCCTGTGCCTTTCACTTCCTTGCCATGATGGACTGTACCCTTGAAACCCTTTCTGCCTTAAGCTGCTTTTGTTGGGGGTTTCTCACAGCTACAAGGAAAGGAACTAAGACAAAATAATGATCAATTTCTGGTTGCAGAAAGACTGGGAAAGACTTTGCATGTGGTGTGAATCTGGAAGGCTGTCAAAGATGAAGGAACCCAAAGACAAGCGGAGAACGTTTCAACAAGAAGGAACACTAAGCAGAAGGGGACACAGAGCCGCAGAGGCCCAGTGTGGCACCCATGTGGGTACTTGGCCCCTCACACTATTTCCAGGGAAGGTAAGTCCTGCTCACAAGCAGCACAAGAACCCGAGGATAAGCCTCCTGATACAAACACGGGTCTGGGAGAGCGTTCCTTCCTTTCACTCTCTCTTCTTGCACTAGGTTCATCTTGGCTCAAAGGGATGACCGGTTTTATTGCGCCAATACCTTAAATTGAATTTGTGGTCAAATTCCAAATATTTCCAAGTGAATTTCCTTGTTCTCATAAACTTTTGAAAAAGATCAGGCAACTTTTGAAGGCTTTTTCCCTCCACCATTAAGCAGTTGGCCCACCTTACATGAGCTCTGGAGTGACCCAGGGAAAGTGAATGGAAAGGAAATGGGAATAGAGGCGCGTTTCTTTACAACTTATAAACAACATGTTTTTGTAACTGAAGAAATAAATTTAGTTCACTTCTAAGAAAGCAAACATTTATACAAAAGTTGTTAGATGACATCTGTTCTCTGATGGAAAGTTTGAGGTAAACAGCACACTTCAGGCAAAGCCAAGGGAAACACCAATTAGTGTTATTTAGACGGCCACACCACCACACTTCCCTGTACAATAAACAAACACTGAATACCTCTACCATTTAACACCGGTGCTCAATAACAACACACGGAATTCTTCCTTCTCCCAAGTTCCCCATCAGTTCAAGTCCCCTCTATTTGTGACTGTACATTCTGTGGTCTCAGTCACTCTGCTCAAACTCAGTGTGAAAATATTAAAAGCAAACTGCCAGAAATAAACAACTTACAAGTTGAAATTCTGAATATGATAAACTCTAACACTGTCCTGCGCTTTCTCTCTCCACCTAGAGTACACACCCTGTATACATGACTCACCCATTAGTCACTTAGCAGCCCTTTCAGGTATCAGATAGGCAACTCTGGAATCATGCGGCTTTGTTTCAAGTGATCCTTCAGTTTTTGCCTAGTTCCACATCACAGCACTGACATCCTCGACCTCAGTTCATCTCCCATGTAGGTGTCGCATCAACTTAGCTCCCCACAAGAACAAATACTTTAAGAAAGAGATCCAATGCACCAACTTTTATTACAGTAGCTTGTTATAATGGCTCTACTTTATCATAAATCATTATTACTCTCTGATTCTGCCTGCTTTGCAAGTTGAACTTCATCATAGTTAAACATACAGGAGTAAAAGTATATGTAAGAATTTGACACCCAAAGTTTTAGGAATCCGCTGGATCTTGGAAAGCCTTCTCTGTAGATAAGGAGAACTACTGTAAACTATTCAGAACTCAGTGCAGTGTTGGTAGGTTCCTTTAACAAACCTGACATATCAAAGAAGAAGAAGAAAAGAAGAGAAAAGAGTGGGATGGGAACGTGAGAAAGAAAGATAAGAAATCAAGAATATGTGTACAAGGAAGGGGCAGGCAGAGAGGAACTCAACTGCTGAACACTGGCAGATACCTCATGCTGTCCAGAGAAAAGTCTGGAACTGTGCATTGAAAGATTTAAAAGTATGTGTCAAAATTAGAACCTAGTCATGTTCTGTGAGAATTTCTGAACATCCCAGCAATACAGGAAAAGAATGTTGAATTATGGACACAGTGGTGAACACTCATGTCTTCCCCAACACCCAACCCGTTAAGTACAACTGCGGATAGAGTACAGAAGAGCAGACCAGAGCAGGGCAACCACCTGCAGTGAGGCCCTCCGAAAGGCAGAAAGAAGGAAGGTGGTCAGGAATGTCAAGACTCAAAAAACACCGTTTTAGGGGTTCTCTGAGTTTTCCTTTAATGGTTCATATTTTCTGAGCTGAGGGCTACATAGCCCTGCCACTCAGAAATGTCACCCAATGGAACAGAGAAGGGGAGGGAAGAAAAGGGTGCTTTGTCTAGTCAAAGAGACCATGAACCCAGCAAGACAGAAATCTTTTATTTCTTACCCCAGAATAACAATCTCACCCAAGTCAAACACCGTGGTCACACACCTCCATCATCACCAGCACAACCAGCAAAGAATAGAAAGCCAAGACTCAGTTCCCCGGGGATCAGAAGTAGGCAGTCTACAGCATATTTTCCCCAGTTGTTGCTTAGTAGAGAATCAACGAAGAGGTCAGACCTAACCCCGAATAGCAGAACTGGGGTGTATATCTCGTCTCCAAGTAGAAGTTGGTAAGGGCAGAGCTTAGGAAGATGCTACAGAGAGACTCTTTAAACCTACATGTAAAGTGCCGGACAGATTCCTGCAAAAGCCACAAATGAACCTCAGAATGAACAGTTGCAAGAGGTTTGAAAAGTAAACTGCAGCGTGAAACACCACTGCATGAGGAGGCAGCCCAGAACATCACTGTAAATGTTCTAAAAATCAAACTGCTATTATAATTATGACCCACAAGAGCAGCAAAGGCCTGTACAAAAAGTCTACACAGTCACTGACTGTCAAAATAGAACACAGCACTCACTAAATCAAAAGAGAGCCAAAGGTTGCTAAAATAGAAGAGAGTCTTAAATAAAATCAAGTAGGATCCAGAGTCTTGTAACATAAAACCCAACTCATTTAGGGTATGGTAAGCAAATCACTTGGTATATGAGGAACTGGGAAGATCTGAAGGTAAATGAAGAAAATCAATCAACAGATGCCAACACTGAAACAACAAAGATGTTTGAGTGATCTGACAAGGATTTTAAAGCAACCGTCATGACCATAGCAAGCACTCTTGAAACAAATGGGAAAAAAATAGAAAACAAAGAAAAGGCATAAATGGGGCTAAATAGAAATTACAAAGCTGAAATTACAACATCTTAATTAAAAAAAAAACACCTAAGTGAAATTTTTGCCATATTGAGCAAACTTGAAGAAAGATCAAGATACAGTACTTGATCTAAATAACAAAGAAAACAGACTGAAAGTAAAATTAATGAACACAGGGACACTGGGACGATAACAAAAGATGTAATTCTCTTGTCATCAAATGCAAAGAGGGAAAGAGAAACAGCACAGGGTCAAAAATAGTGTTTAAAAAAGAGCTGTAATGTTTCTAATTCTGGGAGAAAAGCATATAGCTAAAGAAACACAAAATGACATATATACATATATACATATATATATATATATTTAAAACCTAAAGAAAAACAAAAATCTAAAACCCAGCTAGAGAGAAAGCACATATCACCCAAAGCAAACAGAGGACAGTGAGGAGAAGTCTTGTCTGAAGCCCTGGAGACCAGAGGGAAATCGTTCAAGATGCTTCAAATGCAAAAGGAAAACATCAGTCTCCTAGAAATCTTCATTCAGCAAAGAGCCTTCTAGGATCAAAACATCCTCAGATGAAGCAAGACTGAGAGTTTATCTGCAGAAGACCTGGCCTTAAAGAAGGGGGAACAAGTACTGCAGGAAGAAAGGACACGGTAACCCCAACGGGGGCATCCGAACCCCAGGAAGGAAGGAGAAGCAATACAGACAGCAACAAGAAGGGGGAAGACAACAGAGTGTCCTTCCTGATGCATTGCTTGAAAGAGATGTGATAGCTGAAATGAAAACTGTCCTCTGATGTGATGCGTGACATATTGAGTGTGCTGGATAGCCGAAGCTGTCAACTCGACACACCTGGGTTGAGGGAACCTCATTTGGGGAACTGCCTCCATTGAACTGGGCTGTGGGCATGTCTGTAGGGTATTTTCCTGAATGTTGAGTGATGTGGGAGGGCCCGGACCACTGAGGGTGGTGCCACCCCTAGGAAGGCTATTCTGTATTGTGTAAGAAAGCAGGCTGAGCATGGGCCAGGAGAGCAAACCATTCCTGCATGACCTGTGCTTCAGCTTCTGCCTCCAGGTTCCTGACCTTAGTTCCTTCCTTGGGCTCCCTCAATAATGAACTGTGACCCTAGAGATGTAAGCCAAATGAACCCTTTCCTCCCCAAGTTGGTTTTGGTCAGTGTTTTTAACACAGCACTAAAAAGTTACTAAGACAAGGGGGAAAAGAAAGAAAGTCTGCATACAAATAAGTTTGTACATTTCACTTCAAGTGGTAATGTGTCGGCATCTATCAGCAGACTGTGATATGACAGAGCGATCAAGACAAGAGTCAGAGACAAAAAGGACAGAAATTCAACTATTCAAGTGACCCACAAATAGTGTGATGTTGGAGGACAGACAGACACATAGATCAATGGAACAAAAAATAAAGTTCAGGAATAGACCCATACAAACACGACCAACTACATTTTAACAAAGGAGTGAGAGTAACTCACTGGAGGAAGGATAGCCTTTTCAACGGATGATGACACAACTGGGCAACCAATTGCAAAGGATGTTTTGACCTAATAACAATAATTAGGAATATAAATGTAAACTACGTAACATTTTAGAAGGTAAACAGAGAAAGTCTTCATGGCCCAAGGCAAGGCAAAGAGTTCTTAGTCCAAAATATAATGATGCATAACTACTCCACCAAAAATAATGATACACCAGTAAAATATTAACATGTTGGACTCCAAAAAGCAAAAATTCTGTTTTACAGAAGAGCTAATAAGAGAATGAAAATTCAAGCTACAGACCACAAGAAAATACTTGCAAACCATACATAAAGAGGATTCTAGCACACCAATCAAGCTAAACTTTCTTTGTATACACCCACTTCAGGATCAAAGAGAAAGCAGAGAAGAATCTACAAATTCTAAAGATGAACACCGAGGAGGCTCCATGGGTACGGCCACTGCCAACTCCAGTCTCATATTTCTTTCAGAATCCTCGAGTGGAAAACCCAGTTGAGCAATGTAGGACACCATTCTGGTGCTGGCTAAGGCTGTTCTTAGGAGCCAATAAACTCAAGATACTATGGGATGGACATGACAGAAAATCAGCAGACAACACAAAGAAAAACCAGTAATGAGGCCAACAAAGCCACCTCCCTGGCCTGTTACTCTCGAGGGACTGGCAGTGCGGCCCTGAGGAAGAACTCGAGATGGCGGCAGTCCATCCTCAGTGCTCCCTTGCGTGTGCACATATACACCTGTGCATATGATAAACAATGGTGAGTTCATTCTACAGGGTAGCTTGGGTTCTTCTCCCTCTTTGTAAAAGTTTTCAATGATCTCTTAAGTGTCTGGTTCTAAGTACATTGGTAAGGACCCGTCAGGCACCAGCACTCTTAGGCACAGTAGGAGACACCTAGAAAATAGCCCTTCTTCTTGACAGGACTGAACAGAGCCTGCTAGAGCATGGCCTCCAGCCACTCCATGCGTTCCTTCCATGCTTAGTGCATCTAAATGCTTTCCTGGCTCTGACAATGGAAGCTGTTAATGCATCCCAGAAAGTGTTTATAGAACATGCAACACAAGTGCGTCGCCTCCAGAGCTGTGAACAGTGATGCCTGCCACATGCTGGACCTCCCAAGGATGGGAAGGAGGGCTCCAGGGTCAGCCTAAAGCCACCAGGCTACCTCCAAGAGGGAAAGGCCACAGAGCCCAGCCTGAAAAGCACAGGCCCCATCCTACGGGTCTAGGAGAGTCTGCCTCCATCACAGAGCCATGGGTAGAGAGTTACTTGCAATTACCCCCTGACCACAGCCCAAGGGAAGGAGGCTCTGCCTTCTAAGTGTGAAATGTTTGCCCTGGAAGGAATCTGGTTTGAGTTGTCATAGGGCATTGAGCCTGCTTCACTCTGTCCTTCCCATGTCTCAATCTCCCTCTCACCAGCAAACAATTGCCAACAGATGGGCAATCTTCCCTCCAGGACAATCACACTTCTCACACTCAAACTGACTTCTTTCTACTTCCTGCTTCAGTTTACAGGCCAAGTAAACGAGTGGGTCATCTGTTGACCTTAGAAAGAAAAACCACCTCACAAGGAAAGTGTATTCACAGGACATGCCTAAATACCAGCAAAACTCCGCACAGTGATTCTTTCCAAATCACCCAGAGCCCTGCTTTATAGACCCACCTTAGCATCAGCAAGGTTTGCTTTTAACCATATCCCCTCTACTTTCATTAGTATATTATTTTTGAACTTTAACATGTACTGGTCTCCCTTTCATAAATGACAGATTCGTTTCAGAAGATTTGTTTTATAGCGTAGTTTAAAATATACTCCTTCTGTGAGCCACACCAGCACTCAGGACTCCCTACTCTGGATGCTGAGGAATTAGGTCAGTGGGTAAAGCACTTGCTAAACAGACATGCAGACCTAAATTTGAATCCCCAGAACTCATATCAAGCCAGGGATGCTATCACATGTCTGTAATCCCAGAGTTCCTCTATGTATAGGAGGTGGAAACAGGACAATCCCTGGAAGCTCTTGGGCCAGCTACACTGGAGATAGCCGACAACAACAAAGAGACCCTGCCTCACACAAAGCAGAGAATTAGGACTGACACTGGAGGTTGTCCTCTGACTTCTGCGCATGCTCTCTGGCATGCACATACTTACACCTACATACAAAACACATGCATATGTCATACATTACATACACACACACACACACACACACACCTCCTATGATTACCACAGCAGCTACTTCCATGTGGATTTGAGAGCAATAGAATGAAAATGTCCACTGTACATGCTTCTCTCCAATGAGCACTTTAGTGATTGCAAATGTTCCAAGGGTTTGGTGACAGGGCATTTTTCCATGCTACTAAGGGACAATCTGGTAATGAAGAGAGAGATTCGTGTATAAAGAGGTTGAAGAATCCATTATAAGTAATGCAGAGAAAAAACCTAAAAGGTGATCCAGAGACAAGATCAGCAGAAGGTAGAATGGAATTCAATCTTACCCAAAAGTGAAAGCGAGGTCTGTAGTTCCTCTTAAGGAGACAATTGTCTTTGTTTACAAAAATAGGCTAGCACATGCGAGAGCTGAGCTCCTAAGGACATAGATCAGTGGAAGACAAGAGAACAGAAGAGAAAGATGGCTCCGCAGTGTGGGAGTGCTTAGGGAAAGCAAGAAAGAGAACCATGAAGAATGAGTGGGGAGAGAAGACCCATGTTCTCTAACTCAGAAGATGCAGCTAGGATGTCAAATGCAGTCATTTATAAACATACAAAATTACCAAATAATACCAAATGAAATTGAGCCTCTTCATACATTTCAAAAAATAAAACCTTAAGGGTCTGGAGAGATGGCAACCTGGGTTCCACATGGCAGGTAACAACCATCTGAACTCCAGTTCCAAGAGATCCAACACCCCCTTCTGACCTCTGCAGGTACCGCACAACACAGGTATACTTACACACATACAGGCAATACACACATATACATAAAATAAAAATAATAAATAAAATCGTTTTTAAATTAAAACTTAAAGGAAATAAATCAGAGGTCAACCATAAAATAATTTAAAGATCTTTTTTTGAAGAATTAGAAAATATTCTCCTTTGCTTTGTCCTATCAATTGTTTGACTTCTGATGATATGGAAGTCTCTAGAACATGATTATCCAACTTGATTTATGAAGCACAAGAACTCCTGAGTAAATTAACAGTTGTATGTAAAGTCATTGTCAGGCTGAAAGGATGGCTCAGTGGTTGAGAACACATTCTGTGCTTTCAGAGGATCAGAGATAAGTTCCTTCAAAGGATCTAAGTTTTGTTCCCAACATTCATGCTGGGCAGTTTATGACTGCCTATGACTCCAGTTTCAAGGAGTCTGACTCCCTCTCTAGTCTCTGCAGTACCTGCAATACACATAGCACATACATGGTGCATGCACACGTGCACACACACACACAAATAAAACTGGAAAAAATTTAAGTAGTTTTCAAAGAAATGCTCTATTCTCCCTACCAAAAAGAAGTGTTCCGTGCCCCTTTTATTTTACTGACAAATTCTTTCAGACTCTCAAGGAAAGGGTGGTTTCTATGCTTCTTTAACTGACTGAGAAAAGGAAAATGATAGAAAGTGTCCCTGTTCATTTTACAAGGTTAGTGAAAAACCTGACATAAAAACCTGAAAAATGCAGTGTGAACTAACATCTCTATGGATTCCAATGTAACAATTTTCAATAAAATATTTTCAAACCAAATCCAGGTGAATATCTAATGGAGAACACATCATAGCCCAGTAGAGTTGATGCTAGGAACGCAAGAATGATTCGATATTAGGAGGCCTATTAACATGATTCCTTCTGTTACTAGGTCAGAAGAGTGAAAAAAAAAAAAAGTAACGTCTAAATAGCACTAAAGAACCCTGATGACCAATCATGCTGGGAATTCCATCTTTCCATATCCAACACTGGCAATAGGTGACTCTCTTACAACCCAGGAGAGCCAAGCTATTATAGGAAATGGCCCATCCAAATCACAGGTGGTGTTAGAATCTCACTTACCAGCTGTTGGTTGCAACACACACATGGGTAAACAGAGAGTGGGGTCAATTAGTGAGAACAGTGTGAATGGAGCCCATGAGTGGCCATAAGATTAGCTGGTGAGAATCTGTCACTTTGTCATGACATCATTCAGACTGGAAAGGAATGGAAGGGAAAGGAAAAGTAAATATCAGGATTAATTACTCATAAAATATGGTATCATTTTCTGAAACTTTTGAAGTAATATGAAGGCTGTACATACAGTCGGGAGGTAAACGGCATTGTTTCCCACAGGCCACAGTTGCCCAGAGGGTTGAGAGGAAACTTTTTCTGCATTTCTTCTGTTTACAGCACTGGTTTAGGATTAGCATTAGGACCACATGGGAGGCAGTTAGGGAACTATCAAAACTCCTGCTTATCTTGTGTGGAAACCTACCTGTCAGAGTAAAGCTAAGGTAGATCACAAAGTGAGCCTGGCTGCGATGGCTCATTGCTGCCTACTTTTCCCAAACCCTGTCACATTCGTTGCTGAAGGTCTGACAAAGGTAGGGATTAAGCGATGTTCCCTGGAGCTCTGCTGCCTCGGTGAAAACCCCAACTCTGCCACAATGATGGATGGGGTTATTTTTCAAAAACATTCACTTCAACTCTTTGACCCATACACACAACCCCTCTAAATTAAGCTTGGTCCTATGACTTGCTATAGCCTCAAAGTAGGTGAAAGGACTTTCCCAGTCTCACCTGTTCTTTTAGTCATGTAACATCATTAGAAATGAAACATCCACAGAAGTCTGAAAGACCCAAGTGCATGTGGATCTGCCCTGGTATATCTCTGTCATCACTGAGAGATGAACATTCTCTCATTCGCCTCCTAGTCCAAGGGGAATGAGTGACACATGCAGAAAACCTCCATTATATAAAAAGAACACCTCTCAGAAAAGAACCCTGACAAAATCAACATGCACAGATGTTTAAAAATAGAAACAAAAGAAAAATGTAATCAAAGAACATTACTGTGATGTAGCTATGAACTATTCTCTAAGGGCCATTCCCTAAGGCTTGGTCCCCATGCAACAATTCAAAAGTGGAGGTTTCTGGAGGGGACTAGATCAAGAGGTATCTGGGTCCATCAGTGGGCAGAATTCCTGACAGATGTTTAGTCTGGAATTTTTTTTGGAATGCAATGAATCTTTAGGAGGTAGAGCCTAACTGGAGAGGTAGGTCATGGGGACATGCTCTGGAAGGATATATCTTGTTCATTTCACCCCACCTTGCTTCCTGGTCACCATGAGCTGAGAAGTTTCTTCTGCTATATGCTCCCACCCCATGATACCTTGCATTATCCGCAGCCCAAAGCAATGCAGCCAGCCTACCCTGAACCAAAACCTCTGAAACCATGAGCCAGCACAAACCTTTCCTCTTTTAAGTTGACTTTTCTCATCTATTTTGTCACAGCCACAAAAACCTAACAAAAACATATTGGATTACTGAAGATAACAGTACCAAATGAATTATGAACAACTTGGTTTGACCTTTATAAAGGTTAAGTAGAAATAGTGTAACCAGGCTTGTGGCGGACACATGCAATCCCAGCTATGCAGAACAGTGAGGTTAAGAGAAATGTGAGTTCAGGGCCTGCCTGGGGTACAGAGAGAGTTCAGTGCCTGCCTGGTTAACTTAATGTGATCTTGTTTCAAATGAAAGGGTTAAAAGAGGGGGCTAATGATATAGCTCAGTGGTAGAATGCTTATCTAGCCTGCTCAAGGTCCTGGGTTCAATACCTAGTACTGCAAAATGAATACCAAAATAAGACAAAAATAGTTTGTGGTCATTTATTCTTTTAATTCCTGAAACAAAGACATTAAAATTTTGATGTCTAAATTGATTGTATTCATTTGTATTTTTATGTGTTTGAGTGCTTTGTCTGCCTGTATGAAAATGCATCATGTGCATGCAGTCCCTGTGGAGGCCAGACGAGGATGTTGGCTCCCCTGGAACTGATGTTACAGACAGCCATAAGCTTCCATGGGCGTTCTGGGAACCCAAACCAGGTCCTCTGCAAGAACAGCAAGTACTCTTAACTGATGAGCCATTTCTTCAGTCCAAACACATTGAAACTTTTAAGATTGCATAAAATTACAATTATTTCCATCATGGCTGAGTGAAAATAAATGACTTGGGAATAAAGAATTAATTTAGGTATAATGAAAAAGTGAAGCCCGTACAATACAAAGGGAGAAATCAAAAAGAACATAGATTTCTCTCCAGTAATATTCAATGCCAAAAACCATGCAGAATCAGTTATTTCCAGAGTAGAAGAGTGAGAAAGAATTTTATTATATCGTTAAGGTTTTTTCTCTTTTCCTGTGCACATCTCGTTTGTTATCATTTTTCTATAATGTTTGCATAGTTTTGTTTCTCACATTTCATCTTATAGCTAGTCTAACGTGTCCAGTATATTCTGTTGTACATTTATTTGTATTGCATAAATACTGTATATTTCCAGTATATTTATTTCTGTTGTCTCTAATGTAATCAACTATTTGCAGAAGAGCAGTATAACTGAGGTATGGGGAAGAGGTGGAGAATGAACTGGAATTCCACAATTCCAGGTCTGCGCTGGTATCTGGCCAATTCTATAGCACTATGCGCATTATTTCCTTTTCTCTAAACTTACATCATCCCCACGTTTCAACAGTTAAGACCTCAAAAGAGGTCTGATCTATTTTATGAAAAAGACAGCTTTACCCATTTTAATCTTGGTAGCATATGTCTCTTACTGTCCCCCTCTGTTGGATTCCTTCTTTCCCTTAGCCTCGCATGGCCTTTTTCCATTTTCCTGGCTCCTGTGGGTACATTAGGATATATTCTTACATATAAGAATTTGGTGCTAAGATCCACAAATGACTCCCTACTCTCTTCCTATGTCCTACTTTGGCCTTCAGCAGCATCCCCTGTGGGAGGCTATGTTGTACACCTAGATAATGAAAATTCAGCCTCAGTGGGAAAAACAGAAGACCCAAACATGAGTGCATGCAATTTCAGCCACCTGGTATTGACAAAGGTGCCAAGAACACACAGCGGAGCATCCTCAGCAAATGGTGCTGGCAAAACTGGATCTCCACCTGTAGAAGAATGAAATTAGATCCTTATCTATCACCCTGCACAAAATTCAACTGCAAATGGCTCGAAGACCTCAATATGAAACCTGACATAGAAGAAAGTATAGGCAGGCAGTATCCTACAAGATATAGAAGCAGAAAAGGACTTTCTAAATCAGACATCAGTTGCTCAGGAATTAAGGTCAACAACTGACAAATGGGTCCTCATTAAATTAAAAAGCTTCTGCACAGCAAAAGAAAACACCAAGGAAGTGAAGAAGAAACCCACAGAGTGGAAGAAAATCTTCATAAGTTATATATCTGACAGATAATTAATATCCAGTGTATACAGAGGACTTAAAAAAACAAAGAATCAAGAAGATGGCTAAACACACACCTTAAAATTGTTCAACATCCTTAAAAATTAGGAAAATGTAAATAAAAATGATTTTAAGATTTTATTTTACCCCAATCAGAATGGCTGAAATCAAGAAAACAAATTACACCAAATTCTGGCAAGGGTGTAAGGAATGGGGAATGCTCATTCACTGATGGTGGGAATGCAAACTGGTATACCTATTATAAACAGCAGTGTGGAGAGCTCTTAAAAAACTAAAATTCAGTGTACAGTATTATCCAGTTATCCCACTCCTCGGCATGCACCTGAAGGACTCATCCTACTGTAGAGATACCTGTACATCCATGTTTCTTGCTACTCTTTTCACAATAACTAAGAAATGATAAAAACCTACGTGCCCCTCAGCTGACAAATTGATAATGAAAATGTGGTACATTTAAACAATGGAGTTCTCTACACAGCAGTAAAGAAAGATGAAATTTTGAAATTTCCAGACAAATGGCTGGAACTAGAAGCTGTTATACTAAGTAAAATAACACTCAGAAAGCAAACAATGAATGTTCTCTCTCATTTGTGGATCTTAGCGCCTATTCCTTATATGTGAGTATCTATCCTAATGTAACCACAGGAGCCAGGAAAATGGAAAAAGACCATGGAGGCTAAGGGGAGGAAGGAGCCCAAGAGGGGCTAGTAAGAGACATGCGCTACCAAGGGTAAAATGGGCAAAATGGGGCACTAAATTGGAAAGGGAGGAGAGAGGGTTACACAGGGAACATGGAGGTAAAGGGAAGAAGGAGCTAAAGAGGAGGGGGGATAATAGATGGATACTATCAAGAGGAGATGCGGATAATAGATATTGTCAAGAGGAGATGGAAGTACTTAAATGGGAAGGGAACACAGAGGGTGAGACAGGAAAAGGAAGAAGAGAGATAAATAATGCTTAGGTGGTGTGAAAAACCAGAGAGAAATGCATTAGTTCAAAAGCCTACTGAAATATACACAGACAATCTCTGTACCTGAAAGGCATGTGTATAGCTGAAGGCTATATAACAAGAAGCAGTGCCAAACAGGAGAAATCTTCCTTTGAGCTGTTGATCAGGGTAGTCCAAGAGACTCCCAAAATTACACAGGCTTTTGCCACAGCCCTCAATTTCTCCCCTCCCCAGAAGTTGAAGGTAAGACCCTACTGCTGAAGGCAGGACACACTTCAGACACAGGATTTTGGAGCTGGAGCTGATCTGGAAGCCTTCTCCCTGGAGACTAGGTTTTCAACGTTTCAGAGGATGCTATGCAAGCAACTAAGAGAGAAAATGAATCAATGGTACAACCCCAGCTTTGAAGCTTAATAACAGCAACAATGACCAGCACAGCAAACTATGGCGGTATAGCACTTTTATCCTGGGGGTAATCAACACATATCTAATTGGACTTAAAGCCTGTTCAGTGGGTGGTAACACATGTGTGGTACTGTAAACATAGCCAAATACACATGACTGGAGACATCATGGATCCTAGAGAAAACCCCTTATCTGTAACATTCATTGACAAAAGTAATTTCTAACTATATACTAAATATGTATCCTTATATTTACAGACAAATGTACCTCTCACCACTCATCAAAGAAGCTCCCTTTCAAAACAGACACTATTACAGAGTTCCATAATTGGTCAAACACAGAGAATAAATGTCTGTGAGATGCCCAGCCCTAAGTGACACATCTACAATAGAACCTCTATACCTAAGACTCAATAGGCCTTAACATACATGATAGATGCATGAAATTTGGTGGGTGAGTTTTGGGTGAGTGCAGATAGGGGATGGGGTCTAAATATGATTAAGGTGTTTTGTATGAAATGCACAAAACTTCATATAAATACATATTTTAATAAAGCAAAACTGAAAAGGAAAGGATAGTGTATTAGTTACTTCTTTGTCACGGTGACAGAAACACTGACCAAGGGAACTTATAAAAAAAAGAGTTTATTTAGCTTATGTTTCCAAGGGGGTGAGAGTCTTTCATGGCGGGGAGGCATGGCGGCAGAGGCTGCTAGAGAAGACGCAGCAGCTAAGTGTTCACGTGCTTATGCAGGCACGGGAAGCAGACAGCAACTAGAGATACCGCAAGGTTTTAAAATTCTCTAAGCCCACCCCTAGTGACGAGGTTCCTCCAGCATGACCTCACCTTCTCAGACCTGCCAAAACAGTGCCTCCTACTGGGCACAAAATGTCCAAATATTTAGAGCCCAAGGGGGGGGGGCATTCTCATTCAAACCACCACAGAAAAGAAAGAAAAATCAGCCTCAAGGTCAATCTGGAGTCTAGAGACAGTAACCATTTCTTCCAAGACTCACTCAGGGCTCCCAATTTCACAGTTCTTACCAAAGCTTGATTAGATGGGCACAACTATATCAGTTGTCCTAAAAGAAATCTCTGCCCTGTACTTAGCCTAAGGAGACAGCTTCCAGCCTTCAGGGTCTTCTCCTACTCCACATATCACAAAAGTCTGCAAAGTTTCTTCAGGTATTATGTTTGGAGGCTAGGATCATCTCCTCATTGGAGATAAGCTTTGGTCTCCTAGTCGTGTGTATGTGGTTTTTACACAGGGATTTGAGAGGAGGAACTTATGTTACTCATTCATCACATCAGATGCCATTGAAAACAGCAGGATTTTTTTGCTCTTGGACTAGAACCAAATAATGTAAAGACCTGGATTTGTTAACTACAAGAAGGGAGGGAAGCCTTGCCACAATAGACTAAACACAGTACAAAGGTGCCATAATTTTACAAGTATGGATTAGCACAGGAGGACAGTGAGAAATTAATAGATCAAACAAATTCTGAAATAGTTAAGTATTTAAAAAGAAAAACAGGAGTAGAATAAAACTTGAATGTTCACATACTTTTATAGGATTCCTCTCATTTCAATACTATTTCTAAATATGATGCAGAGGCAGAGAGTTCAAAAGAGGCTCTTGGAGTAGACTAGTAGAAAAGCTTCAATTTCAGTGTATCAAAGTCATAAATAGGGGGCTGGAGAGATGGCTCAGTGGTTAAGAGTACTTATTGCTCTTGCAGAGAACCTAGGTTTGGTTCCCAGCGTCCACATGGTGGCTCACAACTATCTGTAGCTCCATTTCTAGGGGATCTGATGCCTCTTCTGACCTCCAAGAACATTGCACATATGTGGTGCATATACATACATGAAGATCAGCCCCTCATTCACATAATTTTTTTAATTCAAACAAAACAGAAAAAGAATGTCTCACTAGTAAATTTTCTCAATCTTAAACTGTCAACTATTACAAGGTAAGAAAATTCATTGATAAACACTTTTAGGAAGGCAATTTGATCATAAAAATCAATGACCTTAAAATTTCACATAGTTTTTCATCTTAAAACTATGACAAACAAAAGACTTTTTCTATAAATGTATTCAAATCAAATAATTAAAAACGTGCACAAAGACGCATCTGCAGTATAGTTACAGCACAAACTGTGCAGGGACAATAACAGCTAGAGGCACCTAAATGTTCAGTGGTGAAGAATGATTTAATACAGTATAATGCACTGAGACGATGCAATGGTACAAATGCATTAGATGTTATCTGAGTAAAATTTCTCACATGGATAAAAATTGTGAAACAGTTATCAAAGTTAGCATTATATCTTTTTGTATGTTTGAGTGTGTGTATGCTTTTGTGCATGTTTGTGTACACAGGTACATGTGTTCATGTGAAGATCAGTGGTCAACCTTTGGTATTATTCCTTGGGCATCATTCACCTTTTTGTCTTGACAGGGGTCTCTCACTGGCCTGGGATTGGCCAAACAGTCTAAGCTGGCTAGCCAGCCAGCTGCAAAGAATTGTCTACCTCTCCCTCCCCAGGACTGGGATTACAAGCATTGCCAGCAGGCCTGGTTTCTTTCATGTGAGCTCTGAGGATTGGACTTGGGTCCTCATGCTTACACAGTAGGTACTTTGCCCAATGAGCTATCTCCA
This sequence comes from Eospalax fontanierii, assembly GCA_035773235.1. NCBI lineage: Eukaryota > Metazoa > Chordata > Mammalia > Rodentia > Spalacidae > Eospalax > Eospalax fontanierii. Next base: position 150,192,442 of record CM069524.1, on the reverse strand, counting down.
AGGCCATTATCACTTCTTTTTAAAATATTTTATTTATTATTTTTATTTTAGTGTATGAGAGTATTGCCTGCATGTGTGTAAACACACTCGTGTGGTGGGGTGTTGGATTCCCCAGGAACTGGAATTATGGACAGTTATTAGCTGCCATGTGGGTACTGGGAATCGAATCCAGGTCCTCTGCAAGAGCAGTCAGTGCTCTTAACCGCTGAGCCATCTCTTCAGCTCCCCTTATTACTTCCTTAAAGATATATAAATGCTAATATTCTAAGGTCAGAAATATGCACAATGGAATCCCAAGCAGCTGGAAGAACTCAAGATGATGTTTAGCTTCATCTCTGTCCTTGTCTACAGTTTTCATGCTTTTATCATGAATACTTCTGTTGTTGTTTTAAATCAGAAAAAATATTGAAAGCCAAGTTCAAGAGCAAAGAGAATTTAAAGAGTCCTTTAATATTACAAATTACTTTTGTTAATAAAATAGGTATTCTTCCTGATTTTAGAAGTATTTCCAAAGGAAAAAAAAATCTATTAACTTTCGTAATGAAAACTTGGAGAATAAATGGGTTTCTGAGAATTTGGCCACAATAATTTCTAGCATATATTGGCAGGAGCTGTTCAGGACTGACAAATTCCAGAAAGTAATTGCATAAACTGCTTGGAGAGGAAATTGCTTGATGCTTCCCTGCTATTTATGGAAATTAGCATCTTTGTAAAAATAAACTGAGAGCAATCACAATCATAAGCCCTGAAACGTGGTTTCCAGGATGCTAGTGATACAGTGGAGAAACGCTGCTTGTTTGCCTCCTGTTATGAAACAATTACGTACAATTACGGTGGGGTTTTTCTCCTTTTATCTTTAATCTCTTGCTTCTCTCTGAACGTCCTTTCTTGCAATCTCATTTTCCTCTCAAAAGTTGTGCATTTCCTCTATTCAGTGTCCCAACCTTCTTCAATCCCCAACAATCCCCAAACCTAATCCTTCAAAATGAATCAATCATTTCCCAAGACAAGGTGAAAGTGAACTTTCAGCTTCTTTGCCGCTAAACTTTGTCCAAAACCTAAAAGAATTTTCACTTTTTCCATTTCTCTCAATCCTGTTGCCTTCATCTCCTCTGGCTGACAATTAGCCTGCCACCTCTCATACAATCCAGGGAGGGGAGAGGAAGGGAGGGAAACAGTTATTCAAAATCACCACAATGACAAGGTCACACAGGAAGTACCTTCAGGACATGAGACCTGAAATCCCAGGAAAAGTATTCAGAACTGAAACAGAAGAAGGTAAACCACAAGGCATAGTAAATGTCTAGCAAAGTATATGCTACCAAAAAGAAATAATTCTGGGGAAATGATCACACAAGTGAGCAAGGTTGTAAGCATAAGACACTACAGGTGAGGACAGAAAACCAAGTGGACCACCCATCCCAAATGTGCTTAAAGGCCAAGTGTGGTGGCACAGACCTTTAATCCCAGCACTCAGGAGGCAGAGCCAGAGGGTTTTCTGTGAGACTGAGGCCAGCCTGGTCTACATAGCAAGTTCCAGGCAAGCTGGGCTATGGGGAGATTCTCTCTCAAAACACAAACAATAAAATAAAATAAAAATGTGCTTAAGATTATGGTCTTATTGGGTCTGGATAAATGTCTCAGTGGTTAAGAGCACTGGATGTTCTTGCAGAGGATCAGGGTTCAGTTTCAGCACCTAACAACCACTCATAACTCCAGTTCCAGAGGATCTGACTCCCTCTTCTGACCTCCAAGGGTATTACACACAAATGGGGTACTACACGAAGGCAAAAGCCTCATACACATAAAATTAAAAAATGAATATTAAAAAATCATTGTATTATGATCTATGCACATGTGTATATGTGTATATATATGAACATTGAAACAGCTATTAGAAGTGAAAATTAAGAAAGAGAAACCATCATAAAAACTAGGGTACTGCAGAGTCTAGAAACTGTCCAGGATGCATCTCTGCTTAGATAGTGGATCTGCTGGTCCTCAGTGGACCTCCCGGAGCAAAGATAGAGGAATCAAAGGGACCTTTTCCCTGGGAAGGCCGGGAAAGAAGTCCATGCTAGAGTCACTTGGTTTTCAAGCATGCAAAATGCATGTTTCCATGTATCAAGTGGACACCAGCACACGTGCAAACAACCACCCTGCCAGTACCCCATCTAATATAGCTGCCTGCTAGGTGAGAAGACCCCAGCACCAAGTGGCAAGTCAGCACTGGAGCACCTGCCACAGGGAAGAGCCTAGAGAGCCCTCCGAGGAGCTGGCAGAGTCGTCCGGGACAGCTGGGGTGGCTGTGGCAACTGTCCGGGTGAGCTATCCACTCCTTCCCATCCTCTCCTTGCTTTCTAGACCCAGCAAAAATAAAAGGAAGTATATTCTACAAGCATTCTGTACCATCCCTTCACCATTCCACGGCAACAAAAGACAACTGCACATAGCATAGGCCACTGGATACCTGCAGCCATGCATGCATCATGCCAGGACTAAAGGAAAGGAAATGAGATTTACATCAAGTTGGAAACCAAACTTCAAGCTGAACTGGGCTTGAGGTTTTTCAGGAGGGATGGGAAGTGGGAGTTAGACCCGTGAGTTGGACCCATAGTTGGCTCTACATGCATACCCCACAAAGGTGAGACTTCTCAGGAAATTAGCTCCTTTACAGGCCCCAAAGCTTTCAGGCCTCCCAAGATGGGGTAATCCTCATCCAAGATATGACTTACCAAGGTCAGCCAAATCCAGGTTGAAGATTAACCATGTGCTATGTCAAAGTCAGGGATACTGTGAGCTGATTACACCACAGAGGATCCCCTGAACCCTGATTAAGGTCTGCCATCCTATCTGTGACTGACGCAATCAAAGGTAGATGATATAGCAAGATGGATCACTGGAGACTGTCATATAATGTAACGCTGTTCTGAAGAGCAGCTTGGGCTTGACTGTCAGCATGCAACTGACACTTTTGCATTGTTCTGTCAGCTCTGTGCTATGCCAACCTCCCTCAGCACCCGTGATTCCACTCAGGCTATTGAGGGTAAGGAAAGGACGCCAGATGGAGAGAGGACAGGAAGTTAAGTCCACAATTAACAGCCTGCATCAGTTCCTTCTTGCTGGATATAACCAATTACCACAAACTTAATGTCTTAAACATACCAGGTGGGGCTGTGGAGATGGCTCAGTTGGTAAAGTGTCTCCCACACAAGCATGAGGACCTGAGTCTGGATCCCTAGCACTGATAAAAAGCCAGTAGTCTCCCACAGCAGTGACTATCAGTGCTGGAGGGGTAGGAGGGCCGAGCAGAGAAGGTGGAGAACGGGTGAGTCCCTTGAGCTCACTAGTCAGCGAGTGTAGCCAATCGGTGAGCTCTGGGTTTAGTGAGAGACTTCTGTTCAAAAAATCAGGTGAAAGCAATAGTGAAAGACACCCAGTGCCAAACTCTGGCCTTCACATGTACACACACACACACACACACACACACACACACACACAAACACACAATCAAAGAGAGAGCGAGAGCAAAAACAAAATAAGATAAGTATATAGTTTTAAAGTTTTAAGGTCCAAAATCTGAAATGAGTTTTTGTTGACTAAAACCCAGGTGTCAGCAAGGCCAATTACTCCCGAAGAGTCCATGAGAAAATTCACCTCTTGTCTCTCTAATCTTCTGGGGTACGGGCAGTCCTGAGCTCCTGGCTGCACAATTTCTCCAGTGTGGTTTCCTTGGGAACCTCTCCTACTTCCCCTGCTTCCTACTCATAAGAAATGCTGGAATAACGTGGGGCAGTGGCACATGCTTTCAATCCCAGCACTCAGGAAGCAGAGGCAGAAGGGTCTCTGCGAAATTGGGGCCAGCGTGGTCTACATAGTGGGTTCTAGTTCTGCTGTGGTTATAGCCCTGTCTCAAAAAGAATAAAAGAAATGCTGGAATAGGAGCTGGAGAGATGGCTCAGTGGCTAAGAGCACTGGATGCTCTGGGAGAAGACCCAGGTTCAAATCCCAGCACCCACATGATGGCTAACAGCTATCCATAACTCCAGTTTCAGGGGTTCGGAAGCCCTCTTCTGGCCTCCTCAGGCATTTTTCATGACACAAGTGCACTTACATACATGTAGGTATAACATACACATAAAATAAATAAACATTTTTTATTTTTAAAAAGAAATGCTTAAATAATCAGCACAACCTCAAGATCCTTAATCCCATGTCAAAGTCCCTTGTCCATAGAAGGATTCTAGGAATGAGATCATCGACATATTCAGTCCACCACATGTCCTAGAGGCTTCCATACCTCAGCCCCAGGAGTTCCCTCTACATTATAATGATGGAGACAATAAAAGCTTGGGGAGAGAGTTGGAAAAGCAACTGCTGTCTTCTCTGAGAAAATCAGGTCCCTAGGGAGAGGGCCAGAGTAACAGGAAGTGAGCCCACAAGGCAAGAAGGGAGACTTGCCCCGCCTCCTGAGTGAGAGGAGCCATGGGCTTCTTGACCAGAGTCAAGCCCTGTGCCTTGTCCTGCAGCCTGTCATTTATTGTCACTTGTAGTCAGTGAACATAAGAGTTTATGCATTCCATTCATTAATAAGGGGAATCTCATTTTTATTAATTAGCTGGGCTATCCCAAGCTCTTTACAGGTTCAGTCTCACATTTCTATTAGTCATCCACCTGGTGGTCTATTTTGGAGGCCAGGGAAGAAATACTGAGGAACATCTTAAGCCCCATGCAAACATCAAAATCACAAGATAACACAGAGGGACAACTTGACACAAAGCTCAGACTGAACCTAGGGGACATACTTGAGACAACCCACTCATCCCAGTGAGAGCCTCCTTAAAGAAGATAAGCCACCACCTGGTACTAGCTGCATCTTCTTTCTTCAGCTGATGCCTCTTGAGCGCCTCCTAAAGCTCCATAGCAGAACAGGCAGGTGCCATACTAGCAAGCAGCATCCTTGGAGTCGACATTGATTATGAACATCCTTTGTGCCAGACACTGTATTGTTTTGTTTTATGTTTTTCCACTTCACAGTGCATTACCTCCTCCAAACAACTCTAGAAAGTAGACGCTATTGTTAGTCCCGCTCTTCAAGTGTGAAAACAGATGTGATACACAGATGTGCCACCCAGCCATGCAGTAGTGGTGTTGGGATGAAAACTGCTGCTCTGAAATCTTCTAGTCTGCCCTTCTGTGCCCACTACCTTGACGCATGGAAACAATACTGCCACAGGCACACAGATATGGAAAGAAAAGGGTCACTGAACGGTTCAAGCTAGACAAATGCTGTCCTTGGACAGAAGTCAGAGGACAGACTCTAGGCACACTGAAATGCTATAGGGAGAAAAAAGTCAACAGGAAACACTGCTTTGGAGGCTCAGCTCCACCTGACCCATCTCTCCAGCCCCTAAAGATTTGTTTTTATTTTTAATTATGTGTATGGGCATGTGTCTGTGTGGATGTGGGTATACATGAGTGTAGTTGCCCATGAGACCAGAGGAGGGTATCAGATCCCCTGGACCTGGAGTGAAAGGCACTTGAGAGCCTTCCTCCTCCATCTCATCCCCTGGCAGGGGGAGTGGGTACTGAGAACTAAACTCTGGTCCTTTGCAAGAGCAGTATCCACTCTTTATCACTGAACCAACTGTCAGCCCCTTAACCTTCATTCTAACTAAAGATATTTATTAAAATACAGTGATAAAGATGCATCAGTAAAACGGGTTAAAGGGGAAGATGTTCCTTACTAACCCGTTCTGTGTGAGCCATGGAATTTGTGAGGCACAGAAAGAGGCTTAAAAACAATAAGTCCAGGAGAATGCAGAGAGACGCAGAAAGTGTAGATTTTCATCCACGGCTGCATGCTTGTTTAACAGACTTAAGCCCTTAAGTACCAGGCTGTCTGCTAAGACCATGAGGGTGCACAGACCACAGCCAGAAGTGAAATCCTCAGGGAAGTGTTGTCTTGTTCCAGTTCGCACAAGACATTGCAAGGGCTTAACAGCCACCCTCAGGACATGATATTAACTGAAATGTTCCCTGCATTTTTTAGATCAGGGCCACACACTTCTTGGCTGAATCCAGCTACAAACACATTTGTCTGGATTTCACTGTTTCATAAACCAAGGGATTGAATGAAAAATCTGGATGTTCCAGCTATCTTGAAACCTAAGTTCCAGCAAGCCTGAGCTTGCATTCCCACTTAGCAATGACCAGCTGGAGTCAAACAGGGACTGTTCTCAGTGAAGGGAGCACGCGTTCCCCACTTCTGCACCATCTCTCAGGCAATGCCAGCTGCTTTCCTTTGAGTCTGCCTAGTAGTCAAATAAGAATGCAGTATGTGAGCTATGCTCCTCAGGTTGAATGGAAAAGACAGGAGGAGTCGAAAGAGAGGACTGCACAACAGCGAGCCATGTGTTAACAGAGTACATTCAGAATACTTATTCAGTGGCTAAGCTAGTGCAAGAATCTGGCTCTGCCCATTCATTGGATTCTGACCTCTAGCACTCTAGCTTCTCCTGGGCTCACAAGACAAGTCACTGTGGTCCAAAAAGACAGGGTTCATCCAAGCCCTAAGTCATCACTGGTGCGTGGTGTCCACAGCGCTATCAAGTCTCTTACTCTAGATCCAGGGAGGACCCCAGGTATTTGAGTTATCCTTATAGCTAAGTCAACCACAATACCATCTGCATGTATTCCCTGGTGCAGGAATAACAGTGGTCCTATGTGGTCTAGAATAATAGTCCTAAGCAAAGAGAGGCAGGCCCAGCAACCCCAAATGCCCCCTATTACCTGCAGAAGAGCAGAACACGTGAAGACCGTCCACGTCAGCAGCCATCGGGGGCATGTCCAGAAAGCCATGGGATCCGATGTTCTACGGGTGTCCCTCACAGCCTACAAATGAGAACAGATTTGCTTTCCAACAGCTCTGGCTCCAGCAGTAGGATCTGTGACTTAAGAAACCCATCAAAGGGAGGTTACCCTGTAGCCCAGGTCGTGCCTTGGAAAGGTTTGTGTTGGCCCAGGACAGGGCTGCCTGCTGCAGAATGGGAGCTTTGGGAGGCTCCCCTTAGGATGAGTCCATGGAGATCAGGAGTAAGGAGGAGCTGGGCCTGCCTCCAATCAGCAACTCACATCTCCAGCCCTCCAGAAGTTGAGACATCCCTGCACCAGCCACCTCCCATCCCATTTGTCAGCACCAGGGTTGGGCTTTTGGCATGTGGCTCTGGAAGCCAGCCTACAGCCAAGGGTTAGGGCACCTGCCAGCTTCTGCTCCTTGAGGAAAAAAAAAAGAATCTTGTGCCAACTAAACCTGCTCAGAGAGGGAAGGGACCTGCCTAAGGTCACACAGCAAGACAGTGACATTCTAGGACAGAAATGCAGGTCTTTTGATAGGTATTTCTCAATAGACAACACAGACCCAGACCTGCAGCTCAAAGGGCTGACCTAAGGGAGCTTTTGCAGTACATAGTCCTGCAGAGCGCAGTGTCCTAAAAGTAAGGAAAACCCAGAAGAGATTAGTTGAGCCCAGTAGGGCAACTGGAGGCCTTTGAAAAATTTTAACCCCGAGTTTTCCTGTCAGTTTACAGGGACATCAGTGTGAGCGGAGACTGGGAAAGCGGAGGTCACATTCGACTCTTGCTTCGCCTCGCGGGCGCCTTGGCTGAGCCGCTGTCCGGGGGCGGGTCGGTGGCTTCTCTCCATCTGGAGAAAGCATTAAGGCCTGGCCTAATGCGATCCGCAAATGTGCTGCTGTTTCCGACCTGAGGCGGCGACTCCAGGCCGAAAGGAGGCAGCCAGGACTGGGCCCTGGGACCACGAACTCCACCTCCGCTGGCTGGCACACTCGGGCGAAGAGCGACAGTCTTGAGGTCGCAGCGCAGACGCCCCGCCACCCCACACCTCCTTTCCCCTGCGCGCCTCGGTGCTCCGGGATGCCAGCTCGCGAGCCTCGGTGGCCAACCCGCCGGACCTTCAGGCACTCGAGGCTGCGATCACCGGCAGCACGCTGACCTTGCAGGGTGTCCCCAACACCGAGAGCGTCCCTCTCCCGCAGGGAGCGGGGGAAGGCGAAGCCCAGGGTTCCGGGATCCAGTGGGTTGCTACCGCCCCGAGGTATCTAAGCACATAGGGCAGAGCGTCCTGGTCCTGAGGCCGGTGGCCAGCGTAGGATTCCCCCTGCCCAAGGTGACCCCACCAACTTACCATCCCCAAAGAGACCTGTCCCCGGACGCCCACGGGTGTCCCTACACCCGGTCCCGGATGCTCGGGCCGCGGTGGCGTCTGTCCGTGCCGCAGAGACGCGCGCTGCAGAGAGGCAGGCTGGCAGCGGCGACCCGGCGACACCTCGTGCGGAGCGCGGGATTCTGCCGGTCCCCGACGTCGGCCTCCAGCCCGCGCCGCCGCCAAAGTCAAATGGGGCTGGGACGCGGCCGCCCCGCCTGTCCCGCCCCTCCGGGCGCGCGGAGCGCAGCGCTGGCCCCGGCCCAGAGGCGGAGAGCGCGCGCCGCCACCTGCACCGCCCGCCCAGCAAGTGCACGCCGCGCCCCGGCGCCCGTCCGCCCGCCGGCGCCGCGTCCCCCGCCCCAGCCCCTGGCCGCTGGGGACGCGAGGAGAGCGGCGACGGCGCCGCAGCCGGGCCACTCGGAGCGCACGGGGCCGCGGCCACGGCGAGACTCTGCTGGAACGCTCCTCCGCCCGCTTCCTGGAAGCCACTCCTCGCCCTGGGCCCGCCGCCAGGCCTGATGCCAAGAGCCCGGGCTGCCGACGCCGACGCCGGCAGGCACGCTGCGAAGAGGTGGCTGCTGTGCCGCGGGCCCGTCGGGCCAGCACGGGGATGCGGGGATGCGGTCCCCTCCCATTGCCACCGCCTGGCCCCGGAGTCTGCTTGGTGGCCCCGCGGAGAGCTGGCCCCCGACCGCTCACTGGTGCTGAGAGCCTTAGGCGCTTAAGGAGAGGCAGGACCGAATCAGGAGGACCAGCTCCCGGCCTTCATTCCTCCAGAATGCGGGACAGAGACCCGCTCGCAGGCCGGTGCGGTCCCGGGAATTTTGGCCGCCAAGGATCCTGGATGACTCAGCTGGGGTGTCTAAGCCTGGTGCCTGGAGCTCCTGGTAGGAGCCAGGTTTAGGTGACAACGAACTCAGGAGATGTTAGGAACATGAATGCAGCCCCAGGCCTAGGATTTGGAATGGTGGTGTCAGGGACAGAAGCTGGGATGAGGATGCCTTGTAGACGTCTAGATGTAAGAGAAGTCGGGGGAGACGGGACAGAAACCAAGGGCCTGGTGTTCCCTTTAAGGTCAACAGCCTTGTGCCTCTTGTAAAGGACCTCCAGCCTTCGTTCCACCAGTGAAGCTGCTTTGCCAAAGAGATGTGGGTAGCCTGTCTTCGAAAGAGACGTAGTTCCTAGCATTATCCCAGTTCACTCTCAAGGAATTTGGAATTCCTTAGGGAATCATTAACTTGCCCACGGTGAGCAGAGAGGCCAGGGCTGGAACTCCTATGTTCCCCTCTCGAAAGCAGTTTAGACCCAAAGTTGGTCTCCTGCCTGCTGGATACTACATTCCAGATTCTGTTAGAGCATTATCAACTGTTACCCTACCTGCTTTCCTTGGCTGTTTTTCCCCTCTGTACTCTGATGGTCTCCCCGGCCAAAAGGATCTCAAGACTGTTCCTCCACTCCAGGGAAAATAGCTGGAATTCTGTGGAAGGGAGCATAGAAGAGGTCGGGTGAAGGGGGGGGTGGGGGGTGGGGGGGTGATTCAGGCGGAACCAAGATGGGAGAACCACGATACATCAAGACTAACTCACCTATGTATAATTGAGTCTCTCTTATCACCATAGTTACACTCTGTAAAGTCATGCAAACTGCATTTGTGAGCAGTACTAAGCCATTGCTCCAGTGGGGATAAAGGGTTAGATTCCCACAAACCTCTGGTCACATTTTCGCCAGCCAATTGGCTCACTGCCTTATTTTGTGTGTTACTTAACATATATTATCCATTCATTCACAGTGAGCTCAGGTACCACACCATAACTCACACCTCAGAGGCTGTTCTGCAGGTGCTCACCACAGGAACACCACAGTTCTCCTTGGAGACACTAGACAAGCAGCACTGTGCCCGAGGATTGTTTAAAACAGTGACATCAACAAAAAAGATAGGAAAAAGACAGCGAAGAGGAGTTTTAAAGATCCCTGTTTATAGTACAGAACTGAAATTGAGACAAGGCGGCAGAATGTCGCCTTTCTGGACCTCAGCTAAGAATATACATACCGGGGGACTCAAACTTTTCACCACTCTTCAGAGGACTGCAAGGTGTGTGCTGAATTTGAAAACAGCAAGTCTGAAAATCATAAGGATTGATGGTGTGTGTGTGTCTGTGTAGTGTCAGCACCAGCAAAGGAATAGCCATGTTACTATATGAGAACATGTATAATACACCAGGAATTATTTTAGACACTTAAAGTGTATTAATTCAGTCAACACAACAGCCTATTGGGTGGTATATTGGTTTGACCTTTAAAGCTGTGACACAACACCTGACATAAACAACTTAGTAGAAGGAAATGTCTTTCGGCTCACAGTTTTACAGGTATCATTCTATCGTGGCAGGGTGGGCATGGTAGAACAGAGCAGTTCACATCATGATGGCCAAGAAATAGAGAAAAGGAAAGGGACCTGAGGCCTGATAAATAACCTTCAAAGTTAGAGCTGGAGTGACCTACTTCCCAGAAGTTTCTTCTACTTCCCAAAGTTTCCACCTCCTCCCAGAATAGCACCACTAGCTGAACACCAGGCATCCAATGCATGAACCTGAATTTCACATTCAAAACAACCAGTGGCTATTTTCATTCCCATTTTATAAATGAGACACTAAGGCAGAATGATTTCAGTACCGTAAGCTCTTAGCAACTAGGCCGCACTACTTCTGAAAGCATTTATATTCTAAAACTAGCCGCAAAGTACCATGGAATCAATTGCAAAACTTGCATGAATATTCACGAAGAAATGGAGAATTCAAAGAACTCTTATGCTTGCGCCTTGGCAGTGGCATCGAGCTGAACTCCCTGCGTCTGTAGCTGAGGAAGCCTCAGGAGCTGGGGACACTGCTGGGGGTGTACGAGTGGCTTTGCTCTAAGGTATTAATGTCTCCACAGAGCTTCCTGTCTCATTTTCCCTTAGGCACTTTTGATTCCTGAGCTACGTTCCAAAGAATACCTGACATTAAGTATTTGGGCCAGAGCGGAACCTTTATTTCTGCACATTTCATCCAGTGTTAGGCTGTCCCCACAAAGAGCAGTTGGCTGAGGGAGAAAAGCAGAAACGTCACCCATGCCGTTATGGAAGTTCTGTCTGTGTTAATTCTGGCAGGTCAAACCATCTCGAATAGGAGGTGGCTGAGGCTGGAAGTTGGGATTACAAAGGACTACAGAGGACAGACTCCATTCAGAGGTTAACTACATCTCAGAGATATCCCAGTGTGATGGTTCATTTTAATGGTTAATGTAACTGGATTGAAAAACGCCTAGGAGATTAGCAAAGCACACCTTTGCAGTGGCTGGGAATATGTTCTACAGAGCTCTGTGGTAGATACCTTTGATGAGCATGCCTGGTCTAGACTCTCTTTGCAGCATGTGTACCTATTCCCTAGAATGTGAGAGGATAACAGTGAGGGCCTTACTCCCAGGACTTTCCTGCAAGATGGTCATTGGTAGCTGCCAAGGAATTCATGCCACCTTCCAGCTCTCAAGGAGCAATGGCTCACTGGCATATGGGTATGACAACTTAGTTCTGTTGCTTCATGCTAGGGCAAGTCTCTGGCATAGCTTTTGCTCCAGGGTCCCCAAGGGTCACAAGAAGACTAACCTTGACCTGAGCCACAGGTCACTCTTGCCCCTTCTCTATCCTCCTCCCCTTACTCTTGTTTTGTTTTGTGTTTGGGGTAAAGACCACTCCCTTAGTAATCTCATGCTCTTAAAGCACCTTGCTCACCAACCACTCTGATCTGTTATCTCCTGGTGGCCTTGGCTATCGCAGTCAATAGTTCCTTCCGTAGGTGTTGCCTCCAAATACTCTTTTTCTTAAAGTCACCAGCACTCTTCTTTTTTGGCGTGTGTGTGGTACAAGTGTGGCTTGTACCTGTGTATACAGGTGTGCACCATGCCTGTCCTTGTGTGTGTGGAGACCAGAGGTCAACATCATCTCTAGTCATGTCAATCTTTTTGAGAAAGGGTCTTCCACTGAACTTGGAGTTCACATCCTGACCAGCCAGCCCCTGGAATCTGCCTGTTTTTACCCCAGTCAGTGCTGGGGTTACAGAAGTGGGTTCCATGTCTGGATTTTATGTGGGTGTTGGGGATCTGAACTTAAGTCTTCATGCTTGCACAGGAAAAGCTCTTATTCACTGAGTTATCTCCCTAGCTCCAACCAATGGTCTTCTTATGTGTGCTTCTCAACTTTATTTCACAATTCTGCAAACAGAAAAGGAAATTCTGTATAAAGAACAGGGTGAAACGCATAATATCCCACACCACCAGCACCATGTGCTTCCCATGTCCTCCCTATATAGCTCGCCTGTGAGAGTTGTGTAACTTGTCTGGTTGCTTCACTAGGCAATGCCTGGAGCAGGAGGAAGAATCTATAAAACTCCTTCATGAAGAAGCAGATCTCAGGATACCTGACAGAAACCAGGAAGCTGAGTGGGTGGATCTTAGGAGGAAATGGAACCTGATTTCCCAGACTCCTCAGGGAAGTCAGGATGCACTGCTCTTATTGCTGGGTAAGGAGGCCTCTCAAAAAGAGGCGATCCAAGAGCTAGAAGGAGGGGCCTGACCTGGAAGCCAGAGATGCATGTTTCTGTCCGTTTCCTGAGAATTTAAGTAAAGCTGAATTCAAAAGTAATTTGACAAAATTATGTCACAGAGGAAATTCAAGGCAGCATAACAGAGTCTTTGGAATGGCGGTTACTGGTTACTCTTATGCAGGTCTACAATTTTAAAAAAGACGTAGCGCAGAAAAGAAACACAAAATGAATGTTTTGGAGAGGAAAAGAGCAGTAGGAAGCTTAAGAATGTAGCCAGCTGTTGCAGAAAGAAGCTTCTTTGATGAGTGGTGTATGGTATACTTATCTGTAAATACAAGGATTCATATTTAGCATACAGTAGGAAATTTTCATTTGTCTCGAGATATGATAGAGATAAGGCTTTCTCTAGGATCTATGACCTAGACATGTGTGTTTGGCTATGTTGACAGTACCACCGTGAGGTCCCTTCCATTGAGAGGGCTTTCAGTTCAGTTAGGTAGCTGTGATTATCCACTAGACATGAGTGTCAGCCACTACTGCACCACCACAGTCTGTTGTGCCAGTCATTGTTGAGGAAATTACAGAGCTCCATAACTGGTCACACACAGAGAATAAGTGTCTGAGAGATGCTCAGTCCTAAGGCTCATGGAGCATAAAAGACCAAGAGGTAGAAAAATACTAATGCACCCCCTCAGTTCTCACCAATGAAGCTTCCTCATGCAATGGGGTGTGATGCTCACAAAAGGCCACAACTGGCCATAGTGTAGAGAATAAGAGACTGCAGAAGGCTTGTCTCTGGACAGGACTCCCATATTAAACCTCATCCACCCAGGCTCAGGAACTACTGGAGAAGAGGGATGGAAAGATTGTAAGAGCCAGGACGTAAGGAAACAGTCTTCCAGGCCTTTGGGAACTTCCTCATATAAACTTACAGCAATAGTGACAGCATGCACAAGACCCATACTGACTCATCAGACAATAACCCATCACAGAACTGGGGAAATGGGCAGCAGGCCCCAACCTTACCCAAGGAACTATTGGCAACTGATTACTGTGGAGTGAGGTAGAGTTGATCTTTAAGGGAGTGACCCTAGCTAGGTGGACTAAGCTGCAGTGAATAAACTTGAACCAGGGACATCTGGGTATTGTTTTGGAGACAAGAAAAATGCAAGACTGAGGGGATCACAGGTTATTCCTCTGCAGTTTAGGAGAGCCACTGAGGTGAGGCAGTGTGTGTGGTAGGGTTGGGAGTCTCTGACGGTTTCAATAAAAAATGTCCCCTATAGGCTCATGTATTTGAACACTTGGTCTTCAGTTGGTTCCACTGTTTGGGAGGTTATGAAACTTTAGGAAGTGCATCATTGCCAGAGGAAGCACATCACCTGGGGAGGGCTTTGAGGGTTTACAGTCTCACCCGGACTTCTGTTCTCTCAGAGCAGATGAATGTGATAAGCCAGCTTCCTGCTCCCAGCATCATGCCACGCCTTCCCACCATTATGAACTACAGTCCTCTAGATCAATAAGCCAAAATAAACTCTTCCTTAATTGCTTTTTGATCATGATACCTTGTCACAGCAAGAGTAAAATAACTAATTCAGAGTGGCTGTGAGGAGTCCCCTCAGTGCTGTGTGTGAAGTCATGAAGGTGAAGCCTGGGTTGCAGTGGAGACCCCATGAAGCTGGAGAGACCAGACATCTGCCAAGGAGAACTGCATATGGGGACTGAAACCAGCCCGAGAGAGAAATGTGAGAAATCTGGAGGGACAGAGCCATCTACGCCCTTTAAAACTGAAGCCCCAGATGCTAGACATGGAGCTACAAGGTTCTGTCTTTGAACTGGCATTTTGGTCCTACACTGGTCCAATCGTCCTTACCGCACTGCCATTATTCCCTTTGAGAACGAGTATGTACATTCTGTTTCATTATATATTGGAAGTATGTAATTTGGGTATTTTTAATTTTATAGGCGGTAACAGTTAAGAGCAATTATCTTGAGTGTCAGAAAAGACTTTGAATTTTGACTTTGAAACAATATTGAGATTGCCAAAGGCAATGGGGAATTTTGTGGGTTTTTGTTTTTTTGCCTTGTTTTCTGATTTATTTTTATTTTGTGTGTGTGCGTACGCGCGTGCATGCGTGTGTGTGTATGTGTGTGTTTTTGTGTGTTTTGCCTGCACGTATGTAAATGCACCCGTGTTGTACAAGGTCCTTAAGAGGCCAGAAGAGGATATTGGATCCCCTGGAACTGGAGCTATAGTTGGTTGTTAGCTGCCATGTGGGTGCTGCAAACTGAACCCAGGTCCTCTGCAAGAGCAACCAGTGCTCTTAACCTCTGAGCTGTCTCTTCAGTCACCAAAATGCATTTTGCATCATGAGTTGGCCATGAGCCTATGGACACCAAGGGGCTGGATGCGATGGTTTAAATAAGAAATCTCACCCATAGGCTCATGCATTCAAACACTTGGTCCCCAGTAGATAGAACTGCTTGGGGAAGAGTATGGAACCTAAAGGAGGTGCACAGCCTTACTGAAAGAAGTGATGAAACTGGAAGGGGGCTTTGAGGGGTTATACCCACTGACCCACTGTCCCACATCCCATCCCCCCCCTCCTTCCTGTGTGTGCATGAAAATGTGATCAGCCAGCTTTCTGTTCCTGCCACCATGTTATTTCCTGCTATTATGGACTCTATTCTTCTGCAACCATAAGCTAAAATAAACTTTTTCTTCTTTAAGTTGCTTTTCATCATGATGTTCATCACTGCAAGAGAAAAGTTCTACTTAATGAGGGGATCTTTGTGCTTCAGCACACCTTACACTTGGTTTTATCCTCTGCCTGCACTCCATTTCCCAATGAGTTCCCCAGAGGTATTAAATGCTCCAAATTCATGATTTCAAGTAAATAGCTTGGGACTCTGGGCTGCTGTAGCATGGGAGATCTGAGACAGTCAAAATCTTTGTCAAGAAGATGAAGAAAATTTCAGAGTGAGTTAGTATAAGAGAGTTTATTAGAATGTGATTTTATGGCATTTATATGTTAATTGTGTGTATATGAACATTTACATGAACATGTACATGTACCATGGTATGGTTAGAAGAACCATGGTGGCGAGGTTAGAAGAACAAGTTTATCTTCTTCCATGGTGTGGGCTCCAGGCATCAAACTAGGGTTGATAGGCTTGACAGCAAAGCTGTTACTGATGTAATAGCTGTTACTTGTCAAATTGGCACAACCTAAAGAGTCTCAGTGAGTAATTCCCTAGGCTGGGTTCGTCTTTGTGCATGTCTATCGGGGACTGTCTTGATTATGCTAATTGATGTGATAAAACTTGCCCTGAAACTGGCCAATACCATTCTAAGGTTTTGGGTGCTGCACAGTCTAAGAGTAGAGAAAGCTATTCAAGCACAGAAGACAAGCAGTTTAGTGTGCAGGCATTCGTTTTCCTCTGCTCCTGTCTGTGGATATGATGAGACTACTCTTTAGTTCCTGTTGCCTTGACATCTCTGTTTTCATGGGCTGTAATTTTGAAATGTGAACTAAAATAAACTTTACACACACACACACACACACACACACACACACACACAAGAAGAAGTAAAAGAAAGGAAGGAAGGAAGAGAGGGAGATGGTAGAAAGTCTTTCTTGAAAGAATTCCCAGTCTTTGAGGTAGAACATTGGAGTCTAGAGCTCCTTAATGTCCTGTGAAGGACTGAGCTGGATTTGGTGGTCCTTACAAGACCAGCAGATTCCCCAGGCAACAGCCTCAAATGTTGACTGATGCTGATTTCTATAGTCAGGAAGGTCCTGACCTAGCTCAGACACATATATACCCTCACAGCCTGAAAATCCTACACATGCACACCAGCACTAGTCCTCTGAGCTTCTCCTGTGGAATATAAACAGAACACAGATGTCCTGCAAAGAGCTGTTGTCCACTCCTCACAAGACCCTTAACCCCTTTCCTGTGAGAGAGGCACAAGGTCACCTACTATAGGAAGTAGTGATCAGAAAACCCAGTATTGGTCCAAGTTTGGCAACAAATTGGGGGATTCAGGGCAAGCTATTTCAATATCTGAAGATCAAGTTTCTCCTTAATTTGTCAAAGTGCAAACTTTAGAAAGTTCTGAAAGTTTCTTGCAATGCAACCCCTGAATTGTTTTCATGTGTTGACAGTGATACTTCTTGCTAGGGTCTGGGTGTGATGTGTCTCCCAAGGGTCTGTATGTTGATGATTTGATCCATAGCAGGGTGAATGCAAAGTCTTTAGGTCACTGGGCACGGCCTTCAGAAGGGGCTACGGTACTTCTTAAAGGCCCTGAATTAGTCTTAAAAGACATATAAGAGCAAGTCTGACCTCTTAATCTCTCTCTTTAGCTTCCAACTGGTGAGAGATTTCCTGCTCCCATACATACCCCATTCACCATGAGGCTTTTGCTTGACCGGAGCTGAGGCCAGAGGCATGCTCTAAGTCTCCAAAGCTGCAATCTTAATAAATCTGTTCCATATAGTTACCCTTGAAAAATGGACTTACGCACCTCTCTAATCTAAAACTTCACTCTAAGAATCTCCATCACAACCAGACCAATTATAGGAAAGGTGTATGGTGAATTTGGGATTCTCTCTGAGGTTTTTTTTTTTTTTTCCTATTGGTTCATTCCATGGCAAGTCCCACCCTTGGACCAATAAGGGGGAAGGAAGGCGAGGAGAAGGGAAGAAAGGAACATGGCAGTGAGCCAGAGAGCGGCACCAGGATTGCTAAAATCCGTGCGGGAAGAAAAATGCCCCAGCCCCAGGCCCACGCAGAAGGCCAGACCCAGGAGGCAGCAAGCCAAGTCCCTGCGTCTTAAGGATCATGTGAGTGAAAGTGAAATGCTGGCTGGGAAGGGACTAAGAGACCTGCACATGGCTGTCGATAACTTTGTCGGCGGGCGGCTGGTACCCAGCAACTTTGTAAACTTCACTAAATAAATCTCTCTAAATGGAAGATCAGTTTCTGTTTTATCCAGCTGGATTAACCAAATCCCACCCGCTAAGGCGTGGAGAATAAATTTCATGAGACAAAAGGCATCTAACCAACACTGCAGATTTAAATGCATCACATAGAAACCAACACTTGGGTCTGGCTCAAGATGATCTTCCTTTGCACTCAGTCCTAGTTAGTTTGTTCATCTGATTTTCAAGAACAAATTAGAGACTACGAATTAGGAAGGGATAACATGTCCACTAAGAAGAGATATATTGATTCATGAAGGTATTACTGAAAACCATAACAGTCACAAAAGAAAAGTTAAAAACTAACTTCAACTTGTTACAACTTAATGATTTCATTGGGGCCATAAACACTATGGAATTGCATTATACTGTGTTCATGAATCCAAGTTACTCCAGAACGTCTTGTGTGTTCAATTCTATTTACCATAATATGGAAGTAAATACTATGTTCTAGAAAAAGATTCACTCACAAATGGGTCAGATTTAAGAAACTAAAAACAAAAATCCAAGTTTTATATCCATGTAGCCATATATACATATATATCTTGAATTATTATTAGCATCACTTTTTGCAAACCTCATGTCTAGAATACCATCTCTGACAACTGGAGAACACCTACTTTTTATTCCACAGATGACTTATTTGAGAGAGAACAGTGTGCAAAACATTACCTCCCTCTAAACACTGTGCACTGCTGCTGAAGACTTGATGCCTATTTTCTTACACATCAAAGAAAGCTGTACACGAAAGCATTTCCATGATGCTGTGCTGCCTTTCACCCACTGTGCACTGCAAAATGAGGCTGCCTGTTTAGTCTGCTCCCTTACATACTCCTTACCAGCTCAGCTAGGCAATTATTTGCATTGGAAGCAACACAAAGGAATAGTTGAAAGGTCTTTTTTTTCCAAAATAAATTCAATAAAACCATTTGTATGTATTAAACTTTGCAGAGCACATTAACTTTGGAAGGACTTTGATAGCCAATTAAGCACTTTTATCCTTTCTTTACATAGGTTCAGACAGAAAAGTTCTGTGGATGAGGGTGAAGAACCAATTTTTTGCAGGCCCCAGAATGTACATCTGGTCAGCTTGCAAACTGAGGAGTGATTGATTCAATGCTGTTCGGCATTAGGCAGTGGATATCCGTTGTGTATCAGGCAGCACACATTCGTTGACAATACACCTCATGTCAGATCATTGGAAGATCTCAGAAGCACAATGGCATGGCAAGATACAACACATGTCTTGAAGCAAAAGAGATACAGCATGATGATTATTCCCAGGGGTGAGAGAGCAGGAAGCTGTAAACACATAGGGCAGGAGAATCACTAATTCAGTCTCAGGACTATTAGAGGTTTCTCAGAGGAAGCAGCATTTCAAGTAAGAGCTCAAGCTGTAAGCACAAGTGTAAGATTTTACTGTAAAAACCAAATTCAATATTTTATTCTCCTTCTGTGTATTCTCTAGTACAAAACAATCTATAAATTCAAATGTGGGTTAGCAGGACAGTCTACGGTATGCACGAAGGCTAATGTCTTGTGGCCCTGACAAATGGGTCCAGAAGTTCAAGGGGAGTCTTAACAACGTACAAAAACTCTTATCTTATTTTATCTCTTACAACATAAATAAAGAAAATATAAATGGGTTTGAGGTAAAGCTAGGAAGGAATACTAACCTCAACACATGTTCTAGAACAAATCCTAACTTTGACAGTAAAGGAGGGGAACAATATTGAAAGTTTGCACTTACTGCTCTCTCTTCTTTCATATATGTTACAGCATTTATTTCCAGAATGTTCCCCTTCCATTTCCAGCAGGGTCAGAAAAGACCACCAGCCCACCTCATCAGAAGGACCCAATCAGCATCTACTGCTCTGTTTTGTCAACCTTGGGTCTCAGTTATGTGGTGGCTCCCTTTTCTACTTTCCAGCACTAATACAGAATTTTCTGCCATATCTGTTTGGTAATCTCATTGGAGGAATGGTCATTGGAGGAAAACACCTGGGCTCAAACCATTTTCTGAGTTCAGAAGTTTCTTCTGGACCTTAAATTTCCTATG
The DNA here is from genome assembly GCA_035773235.1 of Eospalax fontanierii. Taxonomy (NCBI): domain Eukaryota; kingdom Metazoa; phylum Chordata; class Mammalia; order Rodentia; family Spalacidae; genus Eospalax; species Eospalax fontanierii. Next base: position 150,172,589 of record CM069524.1, on the reverse strand, counting down.
AACATCAGTTTTTAAAATTTCATCTCCATCTTCTGTTTTTAGGCTTTGCAGAACACTGGACACTCTGTTATCAATTTTCTTGCCCCATATATAAACCAGAGGATGTTTGTTTCATGGAGTCTCTTTTATTCCTTTCTTAGTCATTAAAACAACAGCAATATTGCATGGTTCCAGCATACATTTAATAAGATAGCATTTAGTGATTTTGTGGAAAATCCTGAGTGAGTCCTGCTCTTACTTCCAGGGCTAACCAGAGGCTCAGGCTAGGATTGCATGTCAAACCCACCTGAGAGAGGCTAGGGCTTCTGTGTCTTTCAAGATGAAGTTCATCATAGAAGAACAAAAGAACAGAGCAAGGGCAGCGTCCTTTCAGCCACTCCCACGGGACCACATGATCCAATAGCGAAGGCTCAGGTAGAAAGCTGGGACAGATCACTGTGGCTGCTGCTGCTTGTTTGTAAAGAAGTAAATCTGGGGGACTGGAGAAGTTCTCAGTGATTAACAGTGCGTACTATGGGACTAGAAAGGTAACTTGAAGGTTAAGAGAAATCACTGTTCCTCCAGAGGACTGCAGGTAGGTTTGTAGCACCCATGTCACATGGCTGCCTACCACTACAGTTCCAGGAGATCCAATAACCTCTTCTTGTCTCTGTGGTCACACACACACACACACACACACACACACAGGCACATACACGTGTGTGTGTGAGTGCATGCATGTTCAAGGATACATATACATACACATAAATAATAAAATAAGTCTCTGTTTTTAAAGAGTGCATACTGTTCTTACAGATGACCCAAGTTCAGTTTCGAGCATCCACTTTGGGTAGGTCACAACAACATGTCACTCCAGTACTAGGGGATCCAACACCTTCTTCTGAACTCTGACGGCACCTACACTTACACAAGTACATACTGATACACACACTCATGCTCGTATGCACACACACATACACACACACACACACTATTAATCCCAAATTATAAAGACCTAAATGTTATTTCTTTGTAAAAAGAACTTATTTTTAATTATGTGTGTGCAAATGAATATCATGGAGCATTTAGAAATCCCTTTCCTGATAAACATCGGATAGATGATGAACAGAACCTATGCCATCAACTTCCATGGCTTCAACTATCAGCCATATACTGAAAAGTCACCAATGAAGATCTCCAGCTGAGCTTGTCCTCCTGATTCTATATCCAGGGTCATTTCCAACTGAAGACATCCCAAGTAAAGTTTTTGTCTCTGTCATCCCTTCTCACCCAGCATACGCCTTTTCTTTAGTACCTCATATCAATGAATGGCACTTCAACATCCTTGTCATACATCAGAAATCAAGAGAGGCCTGATTTACCTCTCCTTAACAACGCACTCTAAACCAGGCCTTCTTCATAGGTCAGAAGAAAGTATCAGAATCCCTAGAACTACAGTTAAAGACAGTTAAGAGCCACCACATGGTTGCTAGGAACCAAACCCAAGTCCTCTGCAAAAGCTTCAAATGCTCTTAACTTCTGAGTCATCTCTCCATCCCCCAATCTGGGACTTCTTAAACTTTTTCAACTCACAGTCCCTTTGACCTTAGAAAGTTTTAAGGTAACCTTGGATATACAGACATATAAAATAGATATACAAATCAAAAGTGTATTGCTAATAAATCATAAAGAAATCTATCTTAAAATAATTCTTTGGCTTATTTATTCACTTTACTATTTACTAGAGGTTAAAATAAATTTGTATACTAACGAAATAAACATGCTTATTTTCACATAAAGAATTCAAATCTTGGCTAAAAATCTGACAGTGTAGGACACATCTTCACCGTCAGAGCATCTTCAACAGTTTTCAGAGTTGGCTGATATTATGATTTTATAATCATCAATGCTGAGGAACTTTGCATCAATATGTCATTTGAAATGGCAGAAGTACATTAGGACCACTTCAAAGATTGTCAGAAATTCTGTCTAATCTTAAGTCAAATTCATTTAAACAATTTTTTATGAAACTCAGGTCAGGCTCTGGCAGCAGATTTTTAGGATCAAACTGTCTAACATAACACAATCCAAGCGTATAGTAATTTGATATTTACACACTAGGGAATAATGGCTGGAAAACATTTAAAGTGTTTTCTATAACAGAACCATTATGCTTCTATAAGAGCAAAAATCATTGTATGTACAGTAGATACACTAAAATTCGTAACACAATAATCTAAGCCTGAGACATGTTGGTTCAGGCAGCATGTGTAATGTGAAGGGATCTGCAGGAGAAAATCTGCATGCTGTGTGTTCAGATTTCAAGGCAACAGTGAGGCTGCATGATGCAACATGGGCAAGCATTGCCAGAAACACCTCGAGCTCATTATGCATTTGATATTAAATTAGTTTTATCTGTTGTATAATCAGAAACTCTTTACTCTTCTCAAGTTTTCTCATCCCCCTCATTCAGTGGGGTCGTAACCCACAGTTTAAGAAGCTGGTTTTAAATCATTTGCCACATCTTATCAAACTACACCTAGTCTCAAATCTATTTTCGTCTATTCCCACTATCTCCTATGCTAAACTAGGCCATCATGAGCTTTTGTTTCTTAGTAGAAATGTAGTCAGAGTCACTGCTCCTAAGAGCCAACCATTATTTTTCTTTTTAAGACAGCGTCTCACTATGTATCCCTGACTAGCCTGGAACTCATTATGTAAACCAGGCTGGCCTTGAACTCACATTGATCTGTCTGCCTTTGTCATCTGAGTGCTAAGATTAAAAGTGAGCACTACTACCCCAGGCCTCTAAAACCAATCTTTTATCATTTACGCCACCGAATACTATGTCAAGTAACTCACTGCTCTTGGGGTGAAGTTTGAGCTCCATAGCATGACCTATGTAGCTTGACCTCCCCAACCCGTGTCTGTGTACTTACCTTTTGCTAATTCCATTTTCATTCTGCTCCAAATGCACAAGTCAGCATAGACTAGCTTTATATTGCAATAACAAAAAGAATTCAGACGTCTGACAGAAAAAGTTAATTACTTGTTCATATCCAACCTAGCACCTAAATAATTCTTTAGGATAGTTGTCTTTCATGGAGTGACTCAGTGATCCAGGATCCTTTGCTCTTGTGGCTCTGCATGTCAACAAGCCAGCATCTATGCTAACTGCACAAATGGGAAGAGAGACTGGGGAATTCTTGGCACCTGTTTATTGCCGCAACTAAAAAATGACCGTATCACTTTCACAATTATATCATTGGCCAAAGTAAGAAGCATGGCTTGCCTAATTGCGAGAAGGGTGGGAATTGCAGTCTTCTGAGAGGGTCCAGGAAGGAGGCAGGCACATAAGTACAATTACGGGAACATAGCATTATCTCTGCCATATAAACACCTGGTGCAAATACCAGGATGCAAAAATCATCAGAGCCCTGTCAGAATCTGTTCACTCCAGACACCCCACAGTTCCTTCAGCTATTCATTAAACTGATGGTACATGCTCACTCTGCCATGATTCTTCTCTTAAGTTTAGCATGAACAAGAAAAATTTCTTTCTAAAATTTCAAAATCAAATGCATAGCTAAAAATTGTATGAAGCAATAGAAAAATAAAAGGATGTAGGGGACCAGAAAATATAAAAACAGTCAGGCAATCAGTTTTATGACATATTCAAATGTCAAGAGAGTCAATGAACAGTTGCTCTGATAACCAGCGCTTTGGAGAAAGAAAAAGACAGTTTTTAAAAGGCCTAGAGTGATGTCAGTAAGATGACAGGCTAGAGCATTACAGCTGTCACATCCACACACAGAAACATGGATTTTGGCAATAACCTACACATTACACTACCTATCTCTGAGCCCTGTGGTCTGAGTTTCTCTCATCCGCCTGGAGCAAAAAGTCTGGAATTTGAGGGAGAAACAGAAAATTTGGGGGCGGGGGTGAAGAACTTCCTTTATCCTACATCACTCCTACCCCCAAAGTATACATCCGGTGCTGAGAGTCTCTCTCCAACCCCCAGTCCCCTGGCCTGGGACACCATCCCCATGGGAAAGAGTGGGCAGCTTCCCCTCATCCTTACAGGACACTTGGCAGCAGGCCAGTTTCAGTCTTGTCCTATCCAGAAAAGGGAAAGAATCAGTGTTATAGTTTAGATACGTAATGTTCAGCAATGTGTTAAAGCTTGGTCTGCCAGATAGAGTACAATTTTGAGAGGTGGAGGAAACTTCAGGAAGTAGTACCTAGCTAGAGGAAGTGGGTACCTTTGAGAGTTGAATCTTGTCTTTTGTTTCCTGGCTATGATGAGCTGAGCAGCTCTTCCCCATCCTGTCCTCTGCGCTGTGATGCTGACCACAATAGCCAAGAAACTAAGGACTGAAACTCAGAAACCATGAGTCAAAATAGAGCATTTTTTCTTTTAAATGGTTTCTCTCAAGCATTTGTCACATTGACACAAAACTGACCAACAGATAATTAGTACCAACTAAGGAAGATGGTTTCTGTGACTACCTGGCCATGTATGTCAGAAACCCTTGGAACTGAAAATCTGCAGGGAAAATTTGGGAAATTTTGAAGATGCAAACCAGAGAAGCCTGAGAATTCCGTACGCAGAGGAAAGTCTCAGAAGACGAGAACGCTGCCAGGAACATGGAGGAGAACAGACTCGCTATCTCTGGCTGGGAATGGCAGTATTGGGAGTTGGACTAGAGGGCATTTGTGTCACACTGCACATTTTGCCCATGCCTGGGAAACTTCGTAGGAGGCTGAGTTTAAAAAGGATGCACTAATTAAGTTGGCAGAAGAAATGTCAAGGAAGCCTAGCACTCTGTCTCTAGAATGATTATTGCTAGCTGTTTCAAGCCAGGTTTAATTGTGAAAATCAGAAGTAAGTAGAGCAGAAAAATTTGGAAAACCTTGGTCAGAAAATCCTATGTTAAGTTGGGATTAAGGAAAGCATGATCTCTGAAGATATTAATCAAACTAAAAAGAAGTCACATACCTCACACTGGGACTGTAGGAAAGATGTCTTTAGACCATTTCAGGCTTCACCACAGCCTTAAGGATGAGAAGCAATTACCCCTGAGGTATCCTATGGCTATAAGGCCATTTATGAAGCCATTTCCCACCGAGAGACCACACATCCATGGTCCAAGAGAGAGACTATGTGAACCATGTGATTCGGGTTTTTCAGGTATGCAGGATGGAAGCATTATGGAGTTGTGGGAATTTTTACCCAGATTTCAAAGGGAAGTCTTGGCGGCCAGGCAATGTACATAGGGGTTGGGCTCCCCATGACCAGTCCAAGAGAGTAATTCATGAAGCTGTGAGTGAAATCAGAGATGCAAAAAAAGACTCCCAGGATGCGGGAGATGCCCAAGAGCATGAAATGTCCGCCTAGGATAGCCGAAGGCAGTGCAGTTAACTCAAGAGAGATGCAGGGTTTTCCGACCCACTGGAGCTCACATGCTACCATCAGGGATGTTGCTGGACAAGTAGCTAGAGGATTTAATGTTTAAATGGGTTTTGGTCTTCTTGTCGTTTCTTTCTCTGTCTCTATTTATCCTTTTTAAAGATAACTTTTATTAAATTTGTTCTTTGATAATTTCATACATGTTATAATAAATCCTGGTTACAGCCATTCCCCACACTCTCTGAAGTCTGTTAACCCCATCCTCTCTACAAGTCCCTTTCTCTCATTCATGTCTTTTTGGTTTTATTTTGTGACTCCCTGACTAACCAGGGCTGTCTATGTGACCACGAATTTGGAACTATTCATTTGAGCTGGTGGCTTATCAACGGGTATGTTATTGAACACAATGTCTGCTTCTCTCCCAGAATCCATCAGCAGCCAGTTTCAGTGCCGATAATTAAACCTAGAGCTTCACACATACTAGGCAAGTGCTCTACCATTAAACTCTATCCCCAGCCTCATCCCTCCATTCTGAAACATCAAAGTTTGCCATTGTATTGGAAGTACAAAAGTTGCTTGTTAACTTTTACAGAGCCTCACAACTAAAAGTTTGCCTTGAGACTTTAGACTTAGAGTTTTAAACAGTGTTAGGACAGTTGAGACTAGTGACTTGGAGATGGACTAAATGCACTTTGCATTATGGGTCTGTCATGAGCTGGGGAGAACTATGCGCAGAATGTATAGTTTGGGATGAAATGACCACACTACACACAAGACATAATGAAGCCTTGGTTCCCCAGGTTCTATTCTGGGGAGGGGGTGAAATGTTAGGGGGTGAGGTTTGGCTGAAGGAAGGAGGCTGATGAGGTATGCCAGCGAAGGTCATATCTTGTTCCCAGATGTACTGTCTCTCCCTGCTTCCTGGATTACAAGAGGTAAATGGGTCCACTCCACAATTCTCTGTCTTCTGTGATGCTCTGCCTAACCTCAGGTCCACTGCAATGGGGGCAAGCAACCACAGAAGGAAACCTCTAGAACTGAGCCAAATAAATATTTCCCTCTTTTAAGTTATTTCTCTTAAGTATTTGTCACTGTAGCCTAAGACTAACACAAACAGCATGGCCAAATCCTCTGGGCACAGTCAGTAGGAAGAGAAGGAATACTGTCCCAGTCAGCATGAACTGCCAACTTGCCACAGCCTGGAACCACCTGAAAAGGGCATCTCAGAGTCTCATATATCTTTATCAGCTGGTCTGCAGGCATGCTTGTGAGGGGTTGTCTTGACTGATAATTGACACGGGAGGGGCCAGTACCCTGTGGGTGGTATCATTTCTGAGGGGGTGACTAGTGTATTAAAATGCTAGCTGAACATGAGCATGAACCTGAGCATGAGCCAGGGAGAGAGGGAATAAACAGTGCTCTCCGTGATCCCTGCCTTTAGGTTCCTGCTTTGAGCTCCTGTCCTGACATCCTTCCGTGATGGACTGTATAGCATATGTAAATTATATCTGGAAGTATAAACTCTTTCCTCCCCAAATTGCTTTTGGTAACTTTTTTTTTGTCTTTTTGAGACAGGGTTTCTCTGTAGCCAAGCAGGCAGGGAACTCACCATGTAGATCAGGCAGGCCTCAATCTCACAGAGATCTGTCTGCCTCTGCTTGCCAAGTGCTGGAATTAAAGGCGTGCACCATCATGCCCAGACCCTGGTCAGAATGCTCTATCACAGCAACAGAAAGCAAACTAGAACAAATACAGACAAACAAGCATGGGATTTTCCATCTCAAACTATAGATCTTGCTAATCATCTTACAGACTCCACCAAAAGGCTCTCCCAGGAATCTGCAGGATTACACATTCAAGACTCTCCAACCATACAATACATGTTTCTAAGCATCCTGCATGTCTCCCTGAGCACTGCACCACATAAATCCCCAAACATGGCCTGTTCATGCCCATGAACAATACAAGATTTCAACATCAGATGCAGATCGCAGAAGCTTGCTTGACTCTGCTGAATTGGGAGAAGAGGAATATTGGGAGGCTAAGGGATCAAGTGAGAACAAGGGTGGGGGACTAGGGAAAGGAGGAGGCAGTGGATGGATTAACACAGTTTAAGCCTGTATATTAAAGCATTTTATGGAAAGCCACTAGTTAGTAGTGTAAATATTACTTACAAAAAAAAAAAAAGAGTTCACACAGAGGGAAAATCACAGTGTAAAGCACAGGACATTTCTGTATGAATTATTGATCAGGGAGGCTACAGATGTTGCCAAAACAATACAGGCCATTGCCAATGCCCTTGGTTATCAACCATAAACTGAAGCTAAAGGCACCACTCACCTCACTTTGGCAGTAGTACATAGAGAAATCAATCTCAAACCAACCAGGAAACTTCCTCCTTGATGGCTGGTTTTCATTGTGCCAGAAGTTGCTATGAGGGCTTCTGGGGAAGAAAAGATATTAATGGTCTTACCCAGTGCTAGACTCTACGTGCTATGATACCGATCTGCCAGGCAAGGTGTGCCCAATGGTTCAATAATGGCAGGACTGTGATGGAACAACTAACTGCTTTATGATTGGTTTTTGGATCTTCTCCACAGGAGGGAATTTCATGCCTGGTACTGTAATGCTGGTCAAAAGCCTGTGGCTGGGTATGTCATAGACCCTAGGAAAGAAACTGGTATTGTTAGTTGGTCAAATGGTGGTATTGTCAAATTGCTTTTTAAATGTTGATACACATAAACTCGGGCTTCTCTCAACCATGGTCAGAGAAGCTCTTCTTTGTAGTGGGCAGCAGTCAATGCAAGGACACAAAACTGGTCAAAGTGCTGAGAATGAGACACCGTGGAGACTCAGCACTAAAGGGGACATCTTTATCAACCCCCAAAGTCTCCCACCAAGGCTCAGTGGTCAGCACAGAAGAGGAGTTGAAAAGAATGTAAGAGTTGGAGGATAGGGAGGAGTGTGAAATACTGTCTTCTGGACACGACACGGCAGTTGCAATCATGAATTCTCAACAGCTGTGATCATCTGCCCAAGATGTGAATAAGAGCGAGCCTACCTAAATTCCAGCATTTATGGTGTTCTTCAGCACCACCCCTTACTGGGGAGCTACTGGCAGTTGATTGCTACTGAGGGAGGAAGAATACTTCTTCTTTAAGGGAGGGGCCACAGTCAGTTTCCCAGTCATCTCCCCTGGATGGCCCACATCCATGCATATACAGACAGCACTAACTGGACTTGGTGGGTTATCAACACAAAAGTAACAATGAAATTGGGAGGATGATTTACTGGGGAGATATTAGAATTAGAGAGGAGGAAAATAGGAGATATGCTCTTATTTCATTGCATACATGTACAGCTTCTCAAAGAATATGAAAAGACAAAAGTAGCAGAAAATAACTATTGAGATAATAATCATTTTACTGTCCCACCACAGACCCAAAAATTAAAGCCACAGTGCACAGTCAATGCATAGATGAAATAGGGATTAAGTGTGCATGTAGACAAAGAAAGAAACAGTATGTGTGTGTTTATATGTGGTATCTGTGTGTGTGTGTGTGTGTGTGTATGTGTGTATGTGTGTGTAACATTCAGTACCCAGTGGTTTCAGATATCCACTCTGGGTCTAAGATATTTAGCATCTCCCCTATAGGGAGATCTCCCCCTATAAAGGGAATGACTATGTCACCACACATCTATCAGGGTGATTATTATTCAAGGCAAGAGACCAGGGGTGAGGACTTGGAGAGGGGAATGCTACCACACTGTTGGTGGTAATGTAAATTGTATAAACATTATTGAAAAGAGGACAGAAATATAACCAATCATACAAAGGAACAATCTTTAGGAAATCTAGGTGCTATATGAGGAGGTTAATTAACACATCAAATTTATATAAATCTAAGCTCAAACTGCCTGCCCTATGATCCATTTTCATGTTAAAATTGTTTAAAATGTCTGTCTAATATAATTAACCTATTACACGCAGATATTTGTTATTGACCTATCTATAATGTGGGAAAACTGGAAATGCACAATAGCAGGACCCTAGTTACATGTTCTGCACCCACACAACAAAATATTATTTAGCTAATTAAATTATTTAGATCCACAATTATTCATATGCAAAGATGAAATCATGATATATATACACTGCCATTTCTGTACATATGTGAACATATATGTACACACGGGCAAGCCTGGAAGGACATAATGAAATATCTCACAATAATAATTATTTTCAGGTTTTGGAATGAAAAGAGATTTCTACTTTGACCTATAATTTTAACAAGTATTCTGAATTTTTCTACAATATACTTGGATTGCCTTTATCATTAGAAAAATGAAGTTATTTGAATGTTAAAAATTGTTTTGACATCTGAAAAGTCATGAATATATTTTAGAATTGAAGAAAATTTGCACAACTTCTTAAAGATGAAAGAAGTTTCCAGATGCAAGTTAACAGTGAGCTTCTGTGTGGAAAACAGCAAGTGCCTCAAGACTACCTACTCACAATGAAATCTTGTCTCCAACAGCCGGTTAGAAGCAACTATTGTCAAGTCAGTGGCAGGAGCCAAACTAAAGATGCCAACTTCCAGCCTTCTCCATGAGCTTCATGTGGCCTTGAGACCCAAACAGCAGAGGCCACAAACCAGTGAAGGATACACTGTACACCAAGGACAGTCAGGTTACAGTCATCATGTCTCCTCTTCCTCAGCTGTCTTTACGCTAACCAAGTCCTGTTTTTAATTGCTTTAAAATGATCTGATGTAACTGATGACTTGTTTCATGTATTATTAGAGTTTAATCTATAGTTCTCAATTGACTTGAATTACTGCTTATCTCCCAAACAAGATATCAAAGTAAATCATGAGTATTGGGATGGGAGCAGGATTTTGTATTATAATTATTGTTTTTATTTGATGCGCTTAAGTGTTTTTCCTGCATGTGTGTAAGTATACCGGTATTGTGCAATGCCCACAGAGGCCAGAAGAGGGTGATGGATCCCCTGGAACTAGAGTTACAGACAGTTGTTAGCCACCATGTGGGTGCTGGGAATCAAACCCAGGTCCTATGGAAGAGCAGTCAGTGCTCTTAACTGCTGATCTGTCTCTCCAGCCCCAGGAACAGAATTTCTTACTGGTGAATTTCTACTGTGGCAAGTGAAGAACAAAACCAGGGCAGAAAAGCAGGCAAGTTTGTGAATTTATAAGGAGAAATACAGATAATGAGAGGAGCAAAGTGAAGATTTTGAGCTAAAATTCACAGCTCTGCCATTTAGCTGTGACTGGGCCTTCCTGGGGCTCAGTTCTAGTATCTGAAGAACAGGATCAGAATGACCTCAGAGAGGTTTGTTCAGGCCAGATTCTTGGAAGAGTACCTGGCATATAATAAGCATCCAATAAATACTAAGAATTATTACCATTTTCTCATAGACACTGAATGTACAAGGGGAGAAGGGGGAGGAGTGTCTGTCTGTCAGTCTGCCTGCCTATTTATCTGGGTGTGTTAGCAGAGGTAGCTCAGAAGACTAGAAAACCTAACTTAGGTCGCCTGTTTAGGTGAAAAGTCTGGCCTCTGTTACAAATGCCAGCAAACAATAGTACACTTCCTGGTGACTGGGATGAATGCAGTGTGATGGGAATTTTCAAACAATCAGAGCTCCAATTCTGCTTCCACAATCACTTGGCTGCTTGATCCTGGGCAAGGAATTCCATGACTCACCTTCTCCGAAAAAGGGGATCAATAGCCACCTCTCCCCTGTGACAGGGGTGCTATGGACTCTACTGATCTACAGCAGGTGACAAGGTCATACCCTGGGCAAAGTGAGGCTGGTTTTCTAAACCCAAGTTCCAGGACACTCAACCTAGCAGATCATGCTACTTCCCAAGCACCCACAATAGGGTGTGTCTGAACCACTTGCTGGTGTTGATATGTAGCAGTCAGCTGTACCCAGGCTGTGTTGCAACAGTCAGAAAAAGGCACAGGAGGAGTTTGCACTGGAAGTCCATGCTTAAATATCAATAGAACATTAAAAACAACAGAAGCCTTTGCAAACACAGTGTGTCACGTTTATTGGGCTATTCACAGGTAAGCTTAATACACAAGGTCAGGAAAGACCAGATGCCATCAGTAATGTCAAGAAACAAAATACTTAGCTTTCTTAGTTGCAAACATTGCATTCCACTGCAGCTAAGGACTACATAGGTATTTGTTCACATATCTGCAATGGGTGCAATTATTTTTTTTTTAGCAACAGGAAGCACATATATTTAACCAATGAGTTTTTAGGACAAGAAGAAAAAAACTGTCTTCATGAGTTAGGACAAGGAAATCATTTATACAAATTAAATTGATACAAAATACATTATAAAGAGAGCACACATACAAAAGTCATTAAGTTGGTCAGAGAGCGAGGATGTCACAGAACACCACACAGACAACACTGGTGCGAATTCATTTCAGTTATGAAATTATGTCCAAAAGACACATTTACCGAGGTAAAGGCACAATGACTTCCACATAATTAATGGGGAAGAAGCCCGATTCCCCACGTAGCATTCCCTCATACCAGTTTTCATCTATTTGATTGGTTAATGTAATGATGTCCCCTTCTTTAAATCCTAATTCTCCTTGGTTTTCTGGCTCAAAGTCATAGAGACCACGACAGCAGGGCTGGTCCACGGGAATGTTAGAACCTGTCCACGTGATATGGAGACAAAAAGTACAGGTTAAAATGACAAATCATCCAGGAAAACAAGACGTGGAGGAAAAGCAGGCGCCTGTCCCGTCTACCCCAAGGCTCGTTCCCGCTGCTCTCTGGTGCTGTTTGTGGTCCCTGGACTCCTCCGGCCTCCCCAGTTCTCCAGCTGCCTTAACTGACCCCTGTACCCAGTGTTTGCCTCCTCAGCCCTCCCAGAAGAGGACACATGCCCAGTTCATCTCTTTAGAGCTGACACTCAGCTCAGACTAGAGCCCTAGGGGAAAAGTGGAAGATTACAAGGCTCAAGTGCTGCCTTCAGGATGCTCACAGTGTCTTTGTGGGGACTAGATGGTACTTAGGAGAGTTAAAGGACAAAGCTGAGGTGGCGTGTTACACAGGGCCAGGAGCTCTGAGGTGGTCAGAGTGTCTTCCTCGAGCTGGTAATCAGGCACTGGGATGCAGGAGCAGGATGAAGACAAAAGGAAGGGGCTAAGACGGGAACGAATATTCACAGACCAGACTAACGTCTTCATGTTGGTACGTCAGCCTAGAACAAGGATTTTTTTCCCCCTCCAAAACTAAAATATGGAAATTGTAGAAGAGAAAAATGTGCATGCAAATATGGGACAAGTCAACTGTAACTCATGAGCTCAGATAATCAGGGTGAAACCTTCGAATTTCAGCTTTGTGAAGGTTTATTTCTGAATATATTTACCTATATTTGTTTCCATTAAAGAATACTCTTTTACTTCCTTGTATGAACATAGTCCCAGATTTCTATCTGATGCTACTGACCAGCTGTCAACTATATCAATAAACCTAATTCCTTTAGTGTTGGCATCTATGGCTCGCCCATTCTGAGCACGCCTGGCTTACCCAGTCTAGTACTGGACATGTGGTCCTTCCTTTATCTTTTCCTTCTCACCTTGCCTGGTCCCCTTCTCTGCTCTGCTTCCCTCCCTTCATCCCTTTCTCTCTCTCCTTCTTTCTTTCTCTTTCATTCTCTCTTGGTTTTCACAGATAACTAAAAAAACAGCACAAACGTATTTTTACATGTGTACACACAAACTTCCTTTTTTTCTGGCTAGGACTAGATTTGATCATTATAGAACAGGAAGTGTTCCAAGATGTCTGACATTATGATCAATTTAACATTGTCTTCATTTTAAAAAAAAAATAGAAGCTCTTTTTTGCTCCGAACACTGACCCTCTACCTGCCAAGTCTGTTACAAACATGATACCCAGCTATTCATCTGTTTGTTTGTTTTGGGTTTTCTTTTCTGTCTTCTGTTTTTACAGTTTGCAAAATGCATCCATCCCCCTTGGCCAAGTTTCCTTAGCTCTTGAGCCTGTCATCTCACCTTCAGCTCCTCCACAGTGAACTGTGTGAACTGTTGAAGTTCTGGGGGGCTCCTACGACCTGAAGCAGAGGGTCACATACCCCCCAGAAACATTAAATCATTATCCTAAGCTAACCTGGAGAGCACCCTGTATTCACTAACCCATCAGCCCTCGGAGTTTGGGGCTGTTCTAGTTAGGTTTCTATTACTAAATAAATAAATAAAACACACTGTCCAAAATCAACTTGGGGAGGAAAGGGTTTATTTGGCTTACAGATCCAAATCTGTCTTCTGCTTTTGCAGTTTGTGCTGGAGCAAGTAATAGGTTTTCTATTTTGTTTTGGAACATACAGCATGAAAACAGTCAAGACAAGACTATGACACTTTTCACTCAGAGTTTATCTTCCACAGCCATCTAGAACTTTATTGAACTAAATTTTATTCCACAATTATAATTTTAACATTTTTTTGATGTTAGAACTTTTGTTTTTAATCCACTTAGATTTTGGAAAAAAAAGAGGTAAGGATTTACTATATTTTAATAATGCTAAATTAGTTATTATGACATAATTTAACAAACTATCCTCTTTTTTCACTGATTTCAAATACTACTTTTATACTTCTTATTTTCGAGAGTCTCCTTATGCAGCCCAGGCTAGCCTTGAACTCATAAGTTCCCTCCTGCCTCATCCTCTCAAGTGTTGGGATTATGGATGTGTGCAAACACACCTGATTTTTATCATTTCATTACCATAGAGTCCTGGGGTCTATTTTGAATTGTTCAATTTTGTTTCCTTGATCCATTTGATAATAATACCTTATGACTTTAAGTATTATAGCTATTAAATAGATATATCTATATATAATATAGATATTAAATATTAATATGAACATTAATAACCTGGAAAGGAAGCTCTTAGTCACTGTTCTATTTTAGAGTTTTCTAGTTGTACTCATAAAATTATTTGGGTAAACATTAATACTAGTGTACCATTTCCATTTGGACTGAATTATACTTGTTTTTCTTTTTCCTTTGAATATTAATGAGATTAATTTGAAAGAGTTTTGTAACCATTTGAAGAGGCCACACCAATTCACATGTCATGTCTTGACTCTATCAGGATTACATTTGCTACCATTTTTTTTAATATATTTTCTTTGGTTTGGTTTGGTTTGTTGAGACAGGGTCTCCCTATAACCCCAGCTGGCCTGGAACTTGCTGTGTAGACCAGGTTGGCCTTGATTTCCCAGAGATCCTCCTGCCTCTACCTCCTGAGTGCTGGGATTAAAGGTGTGTGACACCATGCTAGGCTTATATTTGCTACTGTTTTAAGATGTGTCTGTGTCTATTTTAAAAGTGAAATGACTTAGGCAGGCTTTGGGAACATAGTTATGCTAATTTTATTTTTAGAAGGTAAATATTCCTTTCTCTGTTTTCTAAATATTCATATTGGCGCCTGTGCTGGACAGTTTCAGTTATCAACTCAACACGCCTGGGAGGAGGGACCCTCAATGGGGGAATTTCTGCTATGGGATTGCCCTGTGGACATGTCTGTGAGGCCTCTTCTTGACTGTTGAATGATGTGGGAAGGCCCAGTCTACTGTAGGCAGTACCACTCCTGGATGGATGGTCCTGAGTAGTATAAGAAAGCAGGCTGAGCACAGGCCCGATGAGCAAGTCAGTGAGCAGACATCCATGGTCTCTGGGTCAGCTGCTATCTCTAGGTTTCTGCCTTGAGTTCCTGCCCTGGCTCCCCTTAAGGATAAACTGTGATCTGGATCTGTAAGCCAAATAAACCCTTTCCTCCCCAAGTTGATTTTGGACAGTGTGTTTTATCACAGTAATAGAAACCTAACTAGAACAGCCCCAAACTCCGAGGGCTGATGGGTCAGTGAATACAGGGTGCTCTCCAGGTTAGAATAATGATTTAATGTTTCATGGGGGTATGTGACCCTCTGCTTCAGCTCTTAGGAGCCCCCCAGAACTTCAACAGTTCACACAGTTCGCTGTGGAGGAGCTGAAGGTGAGATGACAGGCTCAAGAGCTAAGGAAACTTGGCCAAGGGGGATGGATGCATTACCTAAAGGAAGGCTTAGAATCAGGGACCACTAGTGAAAGTTAAAGCAGAAACAGCTGTCCCCAGCCCAGGAATGTATCCTCTATCTCCAGGGAAACTGACCACCCCCGCCCACACACACACACGGAGGAAGGGGAGCATCAGCAGTGGGTGGAAATCAGTATTCCCTTGTTGCAGAAGGCTCCCCCAGGTTCTATTCTGCTCCCAGAACCAGCAGAGGAGTTCTAAAAAGGGGGAGGGACCTCCCAGACCAGACAGTTTACAGTAGCCTGAAATAGCTGACATGCTTTTTCTCTGCCATCTATTTTCTGGTCTCCATTTTTATTTCCTTTTCCACTGCTACAAAGCTTCCCCTCCCATCTTCAGACTTCAAGTGAGAATTAAAATAAGTTCTGCTAAAGATTATGTTTCTCCCTCACCAAATCTTTTATGTCCAAGTACAACAAGTGAAGAGAGAGAGAGAGAGAGAGAGAGAGAGACTGAGAATGCATCTGGGTACTTCTGCAGTTGGCCAAATGGGAAAGCTCTCTGTCTGAAGCGAGCCCTGTTGAGGAGAGGGAAGGGTCAGGATAATGGGAGTTTCCTGCTGTGAGAACGATTATATGATGCTAATTTCAACAGCTCAGTTATTGGAATGGCTGCCATTCCCCCACCAACAGGACATCACCCACCCCCTACCACCTTCTCAGCACTCTAGCCAAGTCTACACTGCAATTAATACCAAGTCCAGATCTACCCAAAGAGCTCTTATTGGTCCAGCAGGTGACGCTGGCCACAGCTCCCCATGGCCTTCCTGTGGTAATAGCTCTGAACATGGCAGAACATGAAACAGCCCACTGCCAAGGCTGAACCTCAGACCTACTGAAGCTGGAGCGTTCACAATGGGGGTATCTTTAAAAAGTTCCCAGTTCTTTTCAATGTCTATTGGGAGCAGGGCTGAGAACCCTCTGTGTCACAGCCTTCTCCCTCATCCATGGTTAAATTTGGAAGTGTATAGAGCATTAGCTGCTGGGGAAGTGGAAAGTGGTGGTCCTGACAGCTCTTCCTTCTCTCCAGAGGCAGCCCCCTCCTGAGGTGATGTATAGGCTTATCAGCCTCTTAGCATCTAGGCCAATCTGCATAGGAATCTCCAGGACGTTGTGGATGTTTCTATCATTTGGGTGGTTCCGCCCAAGAAACACTTTACCCCAGGCTGGTTGAGTATTCCTTTGGTTGTAATGATGGAAGCTGAGGAACAGAACTGAAATACTGGAGCTTAGTTCATTATCTTGAATTTGAATTGAATAACATTCAATGATTTCAAAACAATAGGGTCACAGTACTTAATGTGGGTGCGTGGAGATCAGACAATGAAAACTTGTAGTCATTAGCTAGAGTCTGTGTCACTAAAACATAACTATTTCAAGGCGATAGGTACAAATGATGATTCGTTCTGTTTCTGCCACTAACAGAATTCAATTGAGAAGGAGGCAGGTACAACCGTCATGCAATCTCAAGAAGCACTTTCTCAAACACAGAATATTCAGGCAGAGGAAATCTGTTAGTCTTTCATGAACTCTCCCCTTTTGAAGAGGTCACAGAAGTCTGACTCCTGGGAAAATGGCCAAGCCAGAATGAGACAGACCCCAGATTGTGACTTGCCTCACCCTGGGTCACCTCCTACATAATCCTGCTGATATAGACCGTCACACTGGCTGTGAGGCTTGCTATCTACTGTACCCTCCTACTTAGTGTCAGCCACCTGCTTGACCAAAATATTCTCATTAGTAGACACTCAGTTATCCATGCTGACCACCTGTATATGCATACATACACTCTGCACGTACACACACACACACACACACACACACACACAGGAAGCAGACAGATGACTCACTTCTCACTTCATTCATCACAAGCATGGGGCCACTGCCAAGTTGCCCACTTCGATATTTCAAGAGACAAAGACCAGCACTCATATCATACTGCACCAGTGAATAACCTGAGACAAGGTGCCTCTCCTGAGACCACCAGGGAGAAAGAACCATACAGAAGTTCCTACTGTCTGGGAAGGCAAGTGCCTAGGGATCTCCACATCCATCCATACTGCCCCAATATAGTACAAGCACTTGTCAATTCACACCAGTTGGAATTCAGACTAGCTGGCCTGAATCACATTCATGGCAGTAGAACATTCTGCAATATCACCTAACCACTTTTTCATTCTGGGCCATTTTTGTTACCTGGGACCCTCATCCAAATAAGCTGGTGACTCTCTTCAAGAGAAGCAGAGAGCCTGGACATGAACCAAATGGTCTACATAAGTTCTAAAATGATGCTTCTACAATTGTAAAATAGTGTGATAGTCAAGGCTTTCAGGCCTTCCTGCTACAGTCAAGTCCATTTCTGGAAGATTTAAGAAAAAGAGCAGACCCTGGGTTCCAAGGACCCAGAGCGTGAAGACCTCAGAACCTAGAGATTTTATTTCAAGCCGTAGAGATGAAGGGGCTATTTCCTGCTACTCAGAGAAGAACTAGAAACTCCTGACCGGGAGGAGTGGGGGGGAGGTGCCTGGAGAGAGAAGAGCTGGATAGGGAATTGGAAATGCTCCTGAGATTTCCCCCAGGGGAAAATGTCTAAACCCCATTTGCCACTGGAACTCTAGAAAGAGGCTCGATCCCAAAGTGTTCTGAGACAGAGAAAATGGGTGGGGGGTGTAATGAAACAAATCAGGGGCTTGAGGCAATGATCGCTGGCTCCCCATAAACTGTAGACACATCCCCAGAGCACCAGCAGGAGGTGAGGAAGGACTGAGGGGCCACAGGCCACATGCAGGCAGGCACAGACACTCAGCACACATATACTTGACTACTCAGAGGTGGAACTGGGGCTAGAGACTTCAGCAGAGCCCACGCCAGAACCCAGGGCACCTTGACTGTGGAAGCGAGCCCTTACACCTGCTCCATCTACTCCCCCTGTACATCTAGACAAGGGCTTGGAGTAGGCTGGGGAAGGAGAGAATCTCAGGAAAGCCACCAGCCCAGAAAAGGGATTTCATTTCTGAATTAGCTGCAGTTATATTCTGAATCCAAGAGGTAATAAAATGGCTCATCTATGCTTTCCATTGGAAGAGACTGAGTTACCTTGAAATGGCAAGATTTCATTTTTTTCCATTAGAAGAAGTGGAAAAAAGATTAATCTTTCTTTTTTTTTTTTTTTTTTTTCCATTTTTAGCCAAAAGTAGAAATGGAAAAAAGATCAAGTTGTTTCCGCTGCTGGTCTACACGGAGACTCGTACCAAGTTCAGCTCAGCTAGTGAGAAATAAGTTTCTGCCCACCTGAGAGCAAGTGGCTGGGCCTTCCCTGGACATGAAAGAATCCACATTGCAGAGGATAGAACACAGGTCCAGGGAGAACAAGCTCTGCTTTCTCAGTGGGATATTTCAAACTGCGTCTGACATACCCATGTGCAATGTGCCCCAACTCCTGCTTTCCCACAACCAGACATTGGAACCTCTCCCTGCCCCAATTCCTTGCAAGGAAACCCCAGCCGGCACCCCATCTCGTTGACAACTGGCGCCTTTGGTTCCTGAGGTCTTGCTGCTTCTCCTACCCTTCTGCTCAGTCTCATGCACCCACAACCTCAGGGAACACCTGCACACAAGCTCCTTGCTGGCTCGTGCTGTAGAAACAGACAGTAGACACCCAGGATCCTGCGCAGTCCACTGGGAAGGACACGGCTCCTTCCCGTCCTCCCTGAGGAGACCATGTTTATTTTCTCTTACTCCAGACTTAGCCTTAATGTAACCATGAGAGGGACAGTAGGAAAACACATTCCGTCTTTGTGAAAGTACTGAAACAAAGATTATTTTAACAGAGAAAAAGGAATATCCCTGTTAAATATTTATTATTCCAGCTCTGTTCCACACCATTAGGTGAGAGACACAGAGAGAGAATTTTAAAGATGACTAGACAATAAATATTCTATCAGCAACACACTAGAGATGGAAACCATATTCTTGCTAAAATAAATTTCACTTCCCTCTTGGCAATGATTAGTTCACTTTCTGACAATAGAGGGCCCCTTCTTATTTTAACCTCAAGAAAAATCTTCGTCATGCTCATCCCCTGGCCTCATCAGTTTTTTTTTTTTCTTTTCCCCAAGTCCCTGCTCAAAGGGTCACTGGCATATACAAACTCTGAGCACACTTTTTCCTGGGGGTAGTCATCCAGTCCCACAATGCCTCATCCCACCCAACTGCAGGGATGGGATCAGAACTCTCGGATGCAAATGTTTACCTTATGTGGAGAGAACAGCCAGACTCAACACAGTGCAGTGCTGAGCTCTTACCTCTGTGCAGGTGCAGTCTACTCTATGGATCACTGTGCCTCACACCATGTGAGTCATTATGGGAGGGTTGATCACCTCTCCATTTCTTAGCTAATCCCAACCCCTGTCTAAATTTGAGCCAAACCCAGTCCATCAGCTGGGCTTCAGATGAGCCTTGGGATCCTTGGCGGAACATGCCTCAGGAAGCTCTCAGGCCTAGAAAGGCTAAGAGCACCCTCCTCCGCCTGAACCCTAGCCATCCTTCAGAGGTGTCTTTCCCTCGGATACCTTGCCTCTGCGCTCCCTTCCTGTGCCTGGAGACATCAGTTTGAAACAACATGGACTCCTAATGGTAGGTGGATCAGACACCAGCATACACGCTGCCTCCAAAGCAGTGGCCTGACTTTGAGGGAGCTGACGACAGGCAGAAGAGGGGTCAGTAGAACAAGGGGTAACCTTTCCTGTCTGGCACCAAAAACCACAGCTTTTCTGTTGTGTCTGGTCTTAACTTATTTTTCAGACCATCAGAGGAGTTCTTCCTTCCCACTGCTGGCCCTGACTCTGGAGATTTCAAGAATCGGGGAGATTTGCTCAGAGCACCCTTCACACATACCTCCTTTCTGGGGGTCAGGGGACCGGAGAGAGAATTCACACCACTGTTGTCAGAATGCATCCTCGTGGAAGGGCAAGGTATGGGGTCTCCAGGAAGCTACTGACCTGAGGAGGGTTCTTTGTCTTTTAGTAAATGGCCCAAACTCTTGTGCCTTTTGAGTTTTTGTTCCCGTTTTTTATAGCTTTTCTCTTGCCTCCCTTGTAGCTGGGTTGCGACCTGTCACTTTTTCCTGCTGCCAGTGGGCCTTCCCGAAGCAGTCCCTCAGGCCCTTCTAATCTGCTGGTTCCAGTCTGCAGTAGGCTGGGAAATCAGATAATCAGTTATGTAGCATTCACGGTGGCTGTATCGTGGGCTCTTACTCTATAGTCAAGTACCATGCTAATTTATAGGCTCTAATTTCATCCTCAGAATTTTACCAGGGGGAGGGGAGAAGTCACAATCCCTGCCTTTCAGATAACAAAATTGAGACCCAAAAGGATGAAGACACAGAATCGAGACTGGAGGTCCCTCTGACTGCAAAGCCTCTTCACCCTTCCTGGCTAGGTGGGCTTTTTTCCATTGCCTTCAGTTATTAAAGTCCGGATGGCCAATGGTATTTCCTTATTACTTAACCTACTGCCAGGACCACTAAGGCACAGAGAGGAAGGAACCCGTTTATGGGGGTAAGCAAGTATCCTTCTGGAAGGTTTGGTTTCACAAGAAGATCACCCTGTAATTTGACCACACCTGCAGAATATGACTCAGTAATTCATGCCCTCACCATGTGGGAGCAAAAACCTGATTTGACATTTTCAAGTTGCTTTCTCTCTTTTTCTGTTTTTTTAAAAAGTCTCCAACAAAGATTGGCCTCAGACTCCCTATGTAGCTGAAGATGACTTTGAGTTTCTGATCCTCTGAACTCTACCGCCCATGTGCTGGGATTACAGGAATGTATTACCAGACCCAGTTCAGTGGTGCTGGGGATCCAACGAGGGCTTCATACATGCTAGGGAAGCATTCTGCTAGCTGAGCTACGGTCCCAGTTCAAAGTTTATTTCTAACTCAGACTCATGTTCTAAACCAGCACCAAGCTCAACCTGTAGCAAGCCATTTCCTTTAAGTTAAAAGGAGCATATTTGGTTCAGGCTCTTCCAAAAGTTACAAAGTGAAACTTTTGTTATAAAATTCTTTTGAAGCTAATACTTTCTCCCCTTAGCTAAGACACAACATTGGTGTATAATTCTGATACACACCACATTTTTTCACCATATCTAAAATATAATTTTTGCCCATAGGTAACTGCATACTAGACAGAAACTTGCAGTCCCTGTGTCCTACTCTGGATTGGTCACCCCTGGGCATCACTCTCTTTATCTACAAATTTTAAGTCTTCATCTATGATAGGTAAGTTGTAAACTGCTGAGTAAAGTCTATAAATTGTCTTTCTAGAAATAATAGCTAGGTATTTATCTACAACAAGTGATTTACTGAAATTATTTATCAGGGGAATTCAAGCTTAATCGTTAGAAACTGTAAAAATAAGCCATGTGATTTGTTTTAACCTTACCACCAACCCTGTACCATCTGCATTGGATTTAATACATAACACCTTGTGCCCTCCACTTGGCAAAGGCCAGACTTGTCTATTGAAATAATTGGTATAAATACCACAGAAGTTGTAGCCCATTTATTATCAAAACTTCCTGAATGGTGGAATGGTGACCCCTCTACTACAACCACGTCCAAAGTCTATGGCTTGTTTACCCTCACTCCTTTAGGAATGGGAAAGACAGGCAGCAGCTGTCATCAGCCGTGGCTATCTGATCACTGACAGGGATCAGTGGCAGAGGGACTGGTTAGAACTGCTTCTTGCTTTGTACAATATGGGTTTAGTTACCAATACTGAAAAAGCAGAAGATTCTGCATAAACGTAGTTCAAGGCCAGGTACCCTGGGCTCCCTTTCTCTAGCAAGGGGAAGTTCCATAGATTGCCCATCAAGGCCTGCAGGCATGCAAGTGCTTCCTGGTTGATTACAGACTGGCATCTCTGTGATGCTCCTGACTCACAGCTTTGCCATCAGCTATTTATTACCAGCCTTGTGAAACCTTCTTATGCTTTTCCTTTGTCTCTTATTCCCAAAGGTAGGAGTCTTCAGAGGTGTCATTTATGTGGATTCATAGATCCCCTGGAATTGTGCTACGTAACTGCCTTGTTTGTACACACTGGAAATTTCCACGCTGTTTTCTAAATGAATACCTATATTAATATTTGGATGACTATTTTTGAAGTTTGAACTTACAGATTAGATGTTACAGATTCCATAGGAAGCTATAAGATAATCAGCTTTTTCAATAACATAATCACACAGTTAGGTGATGAATCATGCTTTATGGCTCACAGACACTCCTGTGACAGAGAATGTAGCAGAATTCAGGAAAGCATTCTCCCCTCTAAAGCTTCCTTCCTCTGAGAAAGTCAGAAAAGAGCCATTTAGACCCTTTCCCACAACAACAGCTATCAACCGATACTCATAATTGTTTACACTTTATTTTATAATAACTGTTTTTTAAATATAGGAAGTATTAAATGCCTAGCTTGTCCGCTTTTCGAAATCTGAAGAATGCTAAGTACTCATGAGAGATAAACATGGCAGCCGCAGAATGTAGAGCTGGAAAGTACCTTAGAGTATAGAAAGTACAGTGCCTTCTTCTGGGCCACGTTCAGAGAGGATAGGAAATTTACTCCAAATTGGTCCGAAGTACCTGTCTCCTTTCTATCTCTCCCTTGCAGTAACACCTACTCTGAACCACTACTGCAGAGTGTACAGAAGTGGGTGGAGGAAGGCTTGGGGGAGGTTAGCAGCAGAAATGAGGAAGGAGAAAAGAAAAGAAAAGAAATAACCTGCCAACTGCATACACTCCATTCTCGGTGCTCTGTGAAAGTTTAATTTCCTCTTTGGAAATTTAAGTTAATAAATGTGTGTGTTCCTACTGTAAAGTGTGCGTCTTCTTTAACTTTTAAACTCCACATTTCACCTTTGAATGCATGTTTATTTTCTAATGTAATCCCCAGAGCTTTGCACCGATGAGCGGAATGACTTGGTCTCTAGAAGTTATTTTTGAGCAGTCTTCGAAGTGTCAAGAAATGTATAAAAGTCTCTTTTATACCTAACGAGGGTAGAATGTCTTAATACAAGTCATTGGAGAGATTTATTTTGCTTCACTCTGACAGGCCTGTAGTACACATTTGTTAATGACCCTCAGCCTCTTCTACACATTTAGAATGGTCTCAGTCTGGAGCCTGTTAACTCTTAGTTGCCATGGCATTAATTGGAACCTTCAGGACTCTCAATAGAGAAGGAAAAAGAAAGGTTCATAAACAGATACCACCAAAACTGTATGTATACATGGCATGATTAAGAAGCTCCAGTCATGTCTTAGGTGTGCACTGTCTGTCCCTAAGAACCTCTCCCTCCCTCAATGACTACACTTGAAGCTATCTTAAAAGTTTTTTCTTGGGGTTGGAGATTTGGCTCAGTGGTTAAGAGCACTAACTGCTCTTGCAGAGGACCCAGGTTTGATTCTCATCACCTCCACGGCAGCTAACAACTGTCTGTAACTCCAGTACCAGGGGCTCTGACACCATCTTCTGACCTCCACGGACATTGCACAACATAGGTACACTTACACACAGGCAGGCAATATACTCATACAGGTAAAAAATAAAAATAAAATAAAAACTTCTCTTAACTCTAACACCACTTAAATAAATAGTTGGTAAAGTGTAAAACACAGCCTCCCCTCCATTTTAATGTAGAACAGGTGACAACTTGGAGCCTGGTATAATAACCTAGGCCTGGAGAAGGCTCTAGAGTACAGGTTTTGAGTTCAATACTCAGTTCTAATCATAGTTTTCTGGGAACTGCCCAGGCACGTGGTTCCAAATGAGGATTTTCCTTGGCTTCCTGTTCTCTTTGGGGACAAAGGAGCAACTTGAGCTGATGAGGCAGCACGACCCTGTGCTCAGGGGCTTGGACAAGGCACCCGTTGCTCCTAGCCAAGGCTGAACTTGGACTGTCTGCACTCCCTCGTTCTGCAGCGCGAGCCCCTCCTCCACATGTGTGCTCTCTTAACTACCTAGCAATGACATTATCAAAGCTTCCATCTCGGTCCCACGACGCAGTCGGCCTAATTGACCCACAACCTTTTCTCTCTCTCTCTCTCTCTTTCTCTCTCTCTTTCTCTAGAAAAAGGAAATGATGAAGAAAATGTTCTTGGAATTAGTTTCTGGCAGAGTCTTCAGAGATTTGCTTTAAATTGTTAGTGAAATGCTTGACATTTTTCCTTTCCTTTATAAACATCATGGGCAAGTCATTCAGAATCCTAATGGAGAGCAATTTCCCATTAATGCAGGCTGTAAAATGCTGTTTTCTTTTGAAACTGTGCCTGAGAAACAAATAGTACAGGGCTCTTTTACACTCTAAAATTCCACCTACAATCAGCAAAGCCCAATGATAGGTGTGTGACAAGAGGTCCCAAGGCTGCTACCAAGAAAAACTTCAACGAAGTGGCTGGCACAGGCACATGGCCACCGTGAAATGCAGTAGACTCTGCAACTCTGGAGAATTGAGATACTGGACATATAGCCTTCTTTCTTTCCACATCTGGTGATCTCTGACTGACCATTACCTTTCTAGCAATTTAATCTGCTAGGGACTGAGCTGCTGGTCAAGAAGAATGGGACTGAAGCTCAGACCCACACGGCCTGGGTGTGAAAGTCCAGAGAATTCCCTGTCCTCTCCAAGTTCCCCTCCACCAAGCCAGATGTGGCAGATGTCCTCAGCCACCACATGTGGCCACCCACTCCCTGTGATCGTGAACCCTAGAAAGAAACTGTTCCCAATGTTCATAACTATCCTGCTACACTCCCCAGGATTCGTTCTCTACTTGTATGTGTGTGTGGTCTATGCATGTATACATGTCCACCTGTGTGTACACATTGTGTGGCTGCATGTAGAGCTCAGAGGTCAACACTGGGTGCCTTACTCTATTGTTTTCTACCTCATGTTTTGAGGCAGAGTCCCTCACTGAACCTGGAGTTCACAAATTCAACAAGATTAGCTGGCCAGCAAACCCCAGGAATCCTTCCAGTCTCCACATCCCCAGCACTGGGATTATAGGCACATACTTCTATGCTTGGCTTTTTATGTGAGCACTGGGGATCTGAACTCAGGTCCTCATGCTTGCATACAAGCACTTAGCCAATTGAACTACCTTCTCATCCCAAAGTATTCTTTCTTAATGAAAGAAAATAGAATGTCCATAAAGGAAAGTATCACTGATTCTTACTGGTTCTGTGACCTACAGAAAAATTCCACCTGACTTCCCTGAGAGTTCAGTTACACATCTGTAAAATGGGAATAAATCTGTTCTATAAATGAATGTATCTAGGAACCCATCTAATGTTGGTATTGAAGTGTGTAGTTTCTATTATATTATATTACTATTTACTGTGGTTTCATTTTTATCACTCTCCTCCAGTGTTTATTGTGAGGTCCTGGGTCCCATCTTCAAAAACTAGTCCTTGCGTGGGTGCCAGCTAGAGGAGTGGGGTATAAGAAGAACCAAGCCTTGGTTACTTAGGTTCTGCTTTACTCAAAGAGGATACACTAGGGATGAAAGCCAGGATAGTACTCATTTTCAAAACTTTTAGATAATTTGTTTATATACACCATCTTTCTAAGAATAACTTCTGAACTGGCTTACAGTAGCATCTGTACTCAGAGTAAGAATTTATTTCAGACCAGAAATAGAAAGGCAAAAATCATAAAAAGTAAGAAAACGACTAATCTCATCTAAGCAACAGAAATTTGAGATTAAGAGGAGGCACCATTAAAAATGACACTGGAGCAATGGACTGGGATTGGCTCCAGCAAAGCAGGGAGGGTTGTCATCTCCAGCAGTCAGGGAAAGAGACTGTGCCTAAACCTCGAACTGGGCAGTGAGTTTTTCAGCAGTCAGAGAAAATAGGAATGTAACTGGAGGCATCATGTCTTTAAAGCAGGAGTCATGCCTACTTGTCAATGCCATTGACTTTTCCTCTGACTAGATACATTTTTGTTTACTTAAATATTCTTAGTGAAGTACATTTTTAAAAATACCTTTGAAAAAGAAAGATATTAGTCAGGTGTGGGGTATACACCTTTAATCCCGGCACTAGGGAGACACAGGCAGGAAGCACTAGGAAGACACAGGCAGGAGGACCTCTCTAAGATCGAGGCCACCCTGAGGTCTACAGGGAGCCCCTGTCTCAAAAAACAAACAAACAAACAAATAGTCCATAATCTTACCACTTAGCCTAGTCTACATGAAGATAACTTAGTCTTTGTTTTCTATTTAGCTTTATACCTGTTTATGTCTCTGCAAAATTCACACATCAACATATTAAGGTAGATGCATAGTATCTCAATCTACTTGCTATTATCCAACTATTGACAAATATCTATAAGTAAATATTCATCCATCAGATTGTTCCCATATAGAACTTTTTAAAGAATATTTAACAGATACACAAGATATTTTGTGCTTAAATTATTTCTTTAGGATACATTTCCAGGAACCAAGTCACCAAGAGAGAATGTACAAACTCTTTACAGACAGTACTACACTGCTTTCCCAGTGAGACATGACAGGAGCTGGCAAACTATGGCCTGTAAGCCAAATCATGTATGAATGGAGCAAAGTTTTGCCCATCCATCTGTCTATGGACATGTTTATATGATGTAACAATAGAGCTGAGTAGCTACAAAAAAAGACTATATACCTTGTAGATACCATAAACCCATTTACACCTGGCCCTCTACCAAAAGTCTGCCCACGCTTAAGCTTAAGTGAGCCTAATGTATATTTCCACAGTGCTTGGGAGATTGTGCCCACATGCCATATTCTAACAGAAATGAAGTCTACAGACCTCAACAGAAGGCAGTGAGTGACAAAGCAGACATTGTCCTCCAGTAAGTCTCTAGTATCTAATACGGTAGACTGCAAGCTGGCCACTCAATCCCACTCTCTTCTTCCATAGTAATAGAACTGTAGATAGGATCTGGATCTCCAGCTCGCCTCTTCCCACACTTTCAGCCAGTTGTGTCACGTGACTAAGCCCTTGCCAGTGGGATGCTAGCGGAGCTGATGTGAGACACTTCTGGCTCATTTCCTTGTGGAAATACTTCGGAAATACTTCTACTATTATCCTAAGACAGGAACTATTACCAGAAGCTGGGCATTGCTGCAATAGAGCCTAAAGCCAGAGACAATGGCTCAGCAGGCAACAAGGGAAAGAAACCATGAAATAGGCATGAAAGCCAGTGATGTCCGTGAGCTCACAACAGCAAAGCATTTGGTAAAAGTCTGACCTATGATAACCTTGAAAGCGGGCACATGCACCAGGGGCTCTAAAGAAAGAAGATGGCTAACACTGGAACTCAGTGACTACTAGCTGCATCTTGCAGTAGCTACTGAGTTTGGATAAAAAGGCAAACAATCACCCAGTTTGCAAGTAAAGACATCAGGAGAAAGTGGAAGACTTGAGGCTGAGACTCACGTGTTAGGAATGGTATCTTCTCTGATATCCTCAAAGAATACAAGGTAATTAAACTGATGTTTGAAGTAATTCTCACAGACCACACTAAACCAAAGGAGCCTAGCTGTGTGTCCAGGACTTGAGATTGGCCCTTCATGCAAGTCTCTCGATTCAAGTGGCCTGAAAATAGTTTCCATCAGCTGAGAGGATGCATGGATTTGACAAGAAAGGAAGATGTAAAACTGTCTCATGAGATATGTCTACAAAAGACCTTCAGCATAGCTCTGGGCACACAGCTGCTGAGACACAGAAGGCAAAAGGTTATTATGGCTTTGATGGAACCAACTGTGAAGAAAGTGCAATATCTGCCCCCAGTGAACCTCAAGGAGCCACAGCATAAATCTAAAAGATGACAACTCCAAAGGCCCACTTCAGATGTGAAATTTCTGAGGGAGCAATCCTAGGGGCTAACAGGATAAAAAATGAGAGAGGAAGCCAACCCCCTCCCCATACACACATCAGAGAACTAAACCAGGGTCTAATGAGGACAGGTCCTCCACGGCCAGGGTCCGTCAAGATCCCATCACTGTTAGGGAAGTGTGCCTGCTGTATATGTCAGTATGTTGTGATCTGAACTTTTGTGCTACAAATATTGGTCTGTTAAGTATGCCCCGAAACTCATACACTCAACTTAACCCCTACTGAACGTGTACTGTGTTGGGGCCTTTGGAAAGTATGAGGTCATGAGAGCTGTCCTCATGAATGAGATCAGTCCCCTTACAAAAGAAGTCCAACAGAACTTATTTGCCCCTTCTACCATTGCCCCTTCTACTGCTAAAAAGGACCATGAATGAGGTATGAATCAAACCTGCCAGTGGTTTGATCACAGTACTCCAGAACTGTGAGCAATAAGTTTTGCTATTTAAAAGTTTCCCATTCTGGGGTGTTCTGTTGTAGCGGCATGCGCAAGCTAATACACCACTGTAACTAGGTGACTAAAGCCTGTATTTCTAAGCTTCCAGATATGTGTCATTTCCACTTTTCTGCCTTAAGAGGACATTGGTATTCTTGTTCCCCATCTCCTGGTTGGAGTGACAAGTACAGTAACAACTTAGATGCCAAGTGATAAGGAGAGCAGGGTGTCTGTAGCCAAGGCCTGGAGAAAGTCTGTGGCTGAAAACTACCCATCCCTTCGGACTCTTCTTCCTGGATCTCTGTACGAGTGAGAAGCTCTCACACTGTTTGTTGTACTTCCTGTTTCTATTGGTTTTTAACTGAAGCTACTTTGCCCTAATGCAAAAGAAGTCTTGGAAGAATTGATCTGAGTATCCTCTTTCTGACTTGTAATGAAATAAAATTTATTCAAATAATTTTAAATGGAACATGACATCAAAGCATAAATTAAAATCTAGTAATACAGGCTATAAACTGCAACTCCACACTGTAACTCTGAAATAATGATGAGGACAATTTAGTTCAATACTTTTGCCCAAAGAAGTCATTTAACCTGCGGCCTCTATGGTAAAAGTGGCATTACAAATATTTCAGGACTGGGGAAGACAGCTCAGTGGGTAAAGTGCCTGCTGTGCAAGCATGAGGACCTGAGTTCAGATCCCCACAATCCATGTGAAAGCTGGGAGTACCAGCTGTAACTGCTATAACATGCCTGTAACCCCAGCACTGGGGTAGAGAGGGGTAGATCACAGAGACTTGCTAGCCAACCAACCTCAGGGAGAGACCCTGTCTCAAAAAATATGGTGAAATGATAGAGGAAAGTTCCTGATGTCTACTTCTGGCCTCCACATGCCCCCTTTTGCATAGATGAACATACTCCTACACCCATCTGGACACACGAGCATATACCAGAAAGAGAGAGAGAGAACATTTCAGTATTAGGCTCGGGCTGTAGCTCAGTGGTAGAGCACTTGCCCAGCATGCATGTGTGAGTTCAGTCCCCAATACTACAAAAGAAATTCCAGCATAAAACTATGGCTTCATCTTATCAATATAAGAATGACTGAAGGAGAACCGAAGCAAGAACATTTCCTATGATATGATTCAAGGTTAGTTGTGCCTGCATTCATATAGAACTTACAACCACCTTGGGTGAAAACAGAGAAGCATCCACTGTCATGCTGGACTATGAACAGCTTAAAGGTAGGCTGTTTTAACTGGGAGGACTAAGTGTAAGATGATCCCATTCCTTTCATGGATCAAATGTCTATCAGCTTTAAAATGGCAGTCTTTAAAGTTCCAAAGGAAATAGTGCTGTAAATTAGAAATGGCAAAGAAAATAAGGAACTGAAAGATGAAAACACAGCAGGCAGAGGAAGCCAAATTCAAAGTCCCCAAACAAGCATGAAAGTGGCTTCTCAGGATGCCCAAAGCCCAGAGTCAGAAGACACTGCAGGCTGGATAATTGATTGGTATTCTGGAAGAACATCCAGGTATCAGTCTCCTCCTGAAAGTCAAGGTAAAAGTCTCCAGGAAGGAGTGTGTGTGGTGACCAAAAATAAACAGCCAGGGCAGCGCGCCATGGTGAAACTACACATCTCGCTCAGCAGAGCACCCCACCTCCTCCTCTGCCCCAAGAGGCAAAGCCACAAGAAATCTCAAGTAACAAAATATACACAGAGCCAAGTATTAGCAAATGGCTAAGAAAGAACTTCAAAAGATGCCAGATCCCAAAAAACATTCAAGGAGTGAAGAATGTACAGAGATGCTAAAAGAAGACTTAAAAATGCAGCAAGAAGAAAGGAATGGAACCAAGTTCCCATATTCCTGATTCAACTGCCAGGAGAAAAAGGCATATCCACCACATCCATGAGAGCGCTCAATATGTCTTACCCCAAAATTAATAGGACAAAGATCAGGAAGGCTATAGAACACTGAACAACATGATCTAATTTAACCTAATTGACATTTACAGAACACCCCACCCAACAAGAAAAAACCACAGATTCTTTTCAAGTACACATAGAACATTTACCAAGACGGGTTATGTGCCAGGCCATAAGGCAAGTCTCATTTTCAATTTAATCATGTTATTTCTTAAAGAAGGCAATGTTAGTAAGATAGAAAAGGTTGAAGGGCGCAATCCATACCACAGGATTATTGAACAAAATAGAATGAAAGTGATAAATAAAACATAGGTTAAAAAGAATGTAAAAAGTGAAAGCAAAATGTATTTTCGTTTGTTCTCCTTGTGTATGTGTGTAGTTATGTTCATGTGGGTGCAAGCAGGTTTACATGTACATGTGCACTCATGTGGACAGGCTTGTGGAGGCCAGGAGCCACCCACTTTGTCTTTTGAGACAGGGTCTGTCATTGTATGGGAGCTTCTCAAGTATGATCTGCCTGTCTGTGCCACGCCAGCACTGAGATTCGAGGTGCCAGCCATCACACCTGCTGTTTCTTTACATGGGTTCTGGGATTGAACAGAGGTTCTCTCATACTTGTGCAGCAAGGATTTACCAACCACACCACGTCTCCTGCCCACTTTAAGATGAATGTGAAAATACAACACATCCCAGTCTATGAGATTCTGCTAACGCAATGCCGAAAGGAGAATTGATGGCTATAAAGTGTGAGCAAAGGCAGACTCACCCTCAGCTTCCACATGTGGGACCTCAGCTTCCACATGTGGGACTACAAAAAGAACACATGAACTGCAAAACAAGCAGAAGAAATGAGGTACCCATGAGGGGAGAGCTCCAGAAAAGAGAATTCAAGAGAAAAATTAGTGCAATAGGAAGCTGGTTTTTATAGTCAAACCCATTAAGACAAAAAGAAATTACCAAATGCCAGTTTCCAAAATGAAAAAAAAAAATGTGATGAGATGGTTCATTGTCAACTTGACTGGATTTGGAACCATCTAGGAGACATAGTCATGTCTGTGAGGGTCTTTTCAGAGAGGTTTAACTGGGAAGGGAAGACTCACCCCAAACATGGAAGACTTCATTCTATGGGATGTAGTTCCAAAGTGAGTAAAAAGGGAAACAGCAGAGAGAGGGAGATGAGCACCAGCATTCATCACTGTCTCTGTCTCTCTGTTTGCCAACTGTGGGCACACCATCCCACATTCCCACCGTCACGCACTCCTGCTCTGACGGACAGTACACATTCTGAAAATACAGGCCCAGGTAAAACCACCTTCCCTCAAGTTGACTCTGTCAGGTATTTTGCCACAGCAACAAGAAAAGTAACCAACACAAACTACATCACTACAAAACCTACCTACCTTTAAAGATAATGAACAACTTAATGCCCATAAATTTGAGAACATGGATGAAATGGATGAATCCCCTAAAAAATACAAACTCCCACAACTGACTCAAGAAGACACAGATAACCACAATAGCTTTATATCCATTTAAAAATCTGAAGTGGGGAATGCAGTCCATTTGGTAGAATGTTTGGAGTTCAGTTCCCAGCATCACATAAATCAGGCATGATGGCACATGTCTATCATTCCAACACACCAGAGGCAGAAACAGTAGGATCAGAAACTCAGTAATCCTCAACTATACCCTGAGTTCAAAACCAGCCTAGGATCTATGAGATCATGTCTCAAAAAAGAAGAATCTTTACATAGAAAAACTAGTGAAACTACACAGAGGAGAAAACTGACAATCATCTCCTGGCTAGCTGACCAAGGTGAATGCACAAAGTGACTGGTCCTACTGTCAGGAATGCCCTGGTGTACTGTGATGAGAGTACACTATGCCTTCCTCCCTCAAGCCCACCGCCCAGTCTGATGATGTGAATACATCAAACAATTCTCAACCGAGGGCCATGCTACCTAAATGGCACTCCCCAAACTGTCACACTCGTAAAAACAAAAGTCTTGAGAGACTGTCACAGCCTCAAGGAGCCAAACTGGACATGACTGTTAAATGTTAACTCGTATCCTAGGTGGGTCCTGGAACAGTAAAGGGGTGTTACATGAAAACTTGAGGAAGTCTGAATAATGCGTGGACTTTAGTAAAGCACACCGCAACAGGATGGGGTCCCTAATTACAAGGATGGGCCCAGTGAATAAGGAACTGGTATTATGGGAAATGGACAGGCCACATGGGACACTTAAGGGCGGCTTTCACAACTTCTCTAGAAATCAAATACTGCTCTAAAATTAAGTTTATTCCTTAAGAAAAAAAACTTCCCAGAGTTGGAGAAATGGTTCAGTGGCTAAGAGCACTGGCTGCACAGGACCTGAGTTCAATTCCAGAATCCACAAGGCAGTTAACAATTGTCTGAAACTCCAGTTCCAAAGCATCTGGTACCCTCTTCTGCCCTCTGAGGGCATCGCACGACATGGGCACACTTACACACATGCAAACAATACTCTCATCCACGTAAAAATAAAAATAATAAATTGAAAATATCCTTCCCCACAAAAAGATTTATTCCAGGAAAGCAAGATCGGTTTAAATAATTTAATGTCAATTCTCAAACTACAAATAAAAAAAAAAATAATGATGATCACCTCCAGAGATGCCAATAAAAGCATTTGACAAAATCAGAAAACAGTCAAACAAAGAAGGGACCTGTGTCAATCTGATAAGACATGTCGATGGAAAGCCCTGCAGTTAACATGTACTTAATTATGGAACACACTGGCTATATCGCCCTAGGTCACTCTACTTAACATCATCCTGCACTCTAGCAAACGTGAAAGGGCAAAAATACAAAAGGCTTCCAGGCACCCAGTAAAACTGACTTCAGTGCAAATGGTATGATCATCTGGATGGAAAAAGCATAGTATCTATTAAAGTAACTGGGAATGCTGGGTATGGTGGCACGCACCTTTAATCTTAGCCCTGGGGAGGCAGAGGCAGGTGGATCTCTATGAGACTGTCAGCCTGATTCACATAGTGATTTCCAAGCAGGCTCGGACTAGGGAATGTCTGTCAAAAAAAAAAATCAATGAAAATGTTAAAACTAATAAGCAAATTTAGGAGCTTGTCAAAATATAAGCTCAATATAAAAAAAATCAAGATTATTTCTAGCAATAAAAAATGCACAGTAGCAATGAAAGTGAAAGAAACGGACATTTTATGTAGCAGTTAGAGAGATGGCTCAGTTGGTACAGTGCTTGCCACACAAACATGAGGACCTGAGTTAGGACTGCCAGCATTCATGGGAAACTAAAGCTGGGCATGGTGGCGTGCACCTGTCTCAGACCTGGGGAGGCAGGCAGACCCTAAAGCTCACTGGCCAGCCTGCCTACTGAATCAGTGAGCTCCAGGTTCAGTGAGAGATCTTATCCCAAAACATAAGATGGAACAAAATAGAAGGACACCCTAGGCTGCCTTGTAGCCTCCACATACATGTGCACATACACACGTACACACACAAACACATATCCCACACACACAAAGGCTGTTTATAATTATATCAAAATATTAAGTAGTTAGAGGTATATTAAAGTATACAAGACCTATACATAAAAAGTAGTACTGAGAAAAATTCAAGCTCTAAATAAGTAGAAAATAAAATCAAGATTGGAATAGTCAATATGATTAAGCCATCAATTCCCCCCTAAAATGATCTACAGATTCAACCCAAACAAAATGGAAAGCTGCATGCACTGCTTCTGTAGAAACAAAAAAAGCCAATGCTAAAATTCTCGGAGAAGTAAAGGAATTAGAAAAGTCAGTAACCATGAAAATCAAAGCTGAACGTTAGCACGAACTGGCCTCAAGATATAAAGCTGCAGCAACGGCCCTCAAGAAGCTGTGCAAGGACAGAGATGTGGCCACAGCACTCGGTTAGTTTTCCTTTTGCTTTTTGTGTGTATATCTGTGTGTAATGTGTATGCATGTTCACATGCATGTAGGGCACCTGGGCAGGGGCTTGTATACATAGAGGTCATAGTTGATATCCAGTGTTTTCCTCAATCACTCTCCACCTTATCTATGGGGGCAGAGTCTCTCATCTGAACTGGAGCTCTCTGACATGGCTCATTTTCCTAAGGGCTGGGATTACAAGGGGACCATCACACCCTTTAGCATTTACACAGGAGCTGGAGATCCAAACTCCAGTCCTTTTACGTGCTGGGCAAGTGCTTTTAACTCTGAGTCATCTCCTCAGCCCAGAAACATTGATATTTTTACTTCAGAACCATTTATAAAAATTTTGACGTGCAGAAGACCACCAAGCAGAGCTAGCAAACAAAATCAGAAGGGATGGGGGAGACAAGTACCTTTACT
This sequence comes from Eospalax fontanierii, assembly GCA_035773235.1. Lineage (NCBI taxonomy): Eukaryota > Metazoa > Chordata > Mammalia > Rodentia > Spalacidae > Eospalax > Eospalax fontanierii. Next base: position 150,137,382 of record CM069524.1, on the reverse strand, counting down.
GTCAACCCATCCCAACCCACACGTATGTCATAGATGGGTCGGGGACAGATAACTCAAAAGGCTTTTAGAGATGACTTTTGAGGCAGTATGAAGTATGTGGTGTGTATGTGACAGAGAGAAAGAGAGAGAGAGTGAGAGAGAAAGAGAGAGAGCAGTGACAGCTTCAGGAAGAGAGAGAAGACACACCCCACCTCCCTGACACCCAGCTTCCCACTGCAACAGGTAAATGGAGACTGTGACTTCACTGGGAGGCAGAGGCAAGTATGCTTAAAACAACAGCAGGAAGGATAAGGGAGTGGGGTTTTTGAGAGTCCTGAATGATGGAAGTCACAGTCAACCATAAGTGTCTTTATTTAAAATGGAGATCATAGGTAAACTGGACCAGCAGGAGAAAATGTAGCGGAGACTGCAGGAGTAATTCCATATCAGGAAACTCATGAGGCTCAAACCTAAATAAGGACCACTTATACAAGCATTTGATTTAGAACAAACGGCAAACAGAACCGAAAATGGTTTCTTCTGAGAGTAGGAAATGAGTCGGAAACAGAGACGGAGACTGCTGTGTTTTGTAACCATAACCCTTGGAACACCATTTTTTAAAGCCATATGTACATACTCTGATGTCTCTACTTTGCAGTGAAAGAAAGAAGAACTACAGAGGACAGTGACAATGGGGAAAAATGCAGACCCCAGACATCCAAAACCAAAATAAGTCAACTCAAGTCTCAGACCTATACAACAAATAACTCCAAATAGATTAAGGACTTAAGAAAAGCCTGGAGCAGGGGTGTAGGGGAGATGGCTGAGCAGTTAAGAGCAGTGGCTGCTCTTGCAGAGGACTCATACACTCATACATATAAAATAAAAATAATAAAATATTTTTTAAATAAAAATGTAAAAAAAGAGAAGACACAGGGAAAAATTCTTTAGGATCTGAGGCCAAGCAGAGAATGTTAACACTGTATACCAAAAGCACAATTCAGAACAGGAAAAACTGATACATAGGAATTCACCAAGATTAAAAATTTTTTGATCTATAAAGATCCTGTTATGGGACTAAAAAGATAAGCTATAAAGAGGATGCACTGCAAACCATATACAAATACACACACACACACACACACACACACACGCACACACATTTGGCCTATATAATGACATAAAGATCCATGTGATAAAGATCCAAATATTAAAGTACGGTTTTTAAAGTAGTAGAAACCCATAGCAGAATAATTTCAGGGACTGAAAGACCCTCTCGCAGGGCACAAAATGTAAAAATCATAAACAAAAGGACTAACAAATTTGCCTGCATCAGAATAAGAGCTTTTATGTCTGCCAAACAAAATTCAAGAAAAGCAAATAACAGCAACAAAAACGAAAGAAACAAAATGCTTTACAGTTTAAGGACAAGTGACAGACTGGGGAAAGAAAGCTATTAATGTCCCCATATGCAAAGATTCCCTAAAAGTCACTAAGAGAAAGAAAATTACTGCAAAGAAAATAAGCAAGTGACAAAACTTGGACATAAGGAAATATGAGCAACCAATAAAAATACAGAAACAATGTTTAATATCACCGGCGATTTTAGAAAGGCTGGAGCTGAAACTGAATACCACCTTTTACGCAGGAATGCTTGACAGAGATTAGCATCCAGAGGCACTGGTGTGGGCGGCAGGCATTCACACTGACATAGTGTGGCCATCTTACAGGGTCCCTTGGCAAAAATCTACTCTCATTTAAAATGTGTATTCAGTCTCACTTGGAGATTTCATCTCCTAGGAAGACTTGCTCATCTGCACAGGGAGATAAAGGGTATTCACTGTTGCCATGAATGGGGAATGTGGTACATGTAATGAAAAAGTATGAAGTTGTTAAAAATAGGGGGCCAGATCTAACCACAAAAAAGAGTGATGCACTTTGAAAACTGGAGAACCATATGCCTAAGATGATCTTGCATTTGCAAAACAGAAAAAAAGACTGTTATATAAGTAATACATATATATGCACAGACACAGATATGACAATATTCACAAAGTCATTTACAGAGGTTATGTTAGAAAGGAGACTAGGATGCCACTGAAAATCATAAAAGACTAAGAAAAAATTATACTACTAAAATTTTCAGTTTATTTTACTCTGGAACATAGCTATGTGCCATTTGTTATTAAAAACTAACCACGCAATACTTAAAAGACTGTGTCTGGCATATCTCAGGTGCTCAGAGAATGTTGATTAATACTTCCTAAAAATTGCTAAGATACTTTGAAAGCACTGAAACCTTAAATATCAAAGATAACATAGCAATGATGGTTTTGGCAGGAGGCCTTAGTGCATGACAAAATTCTTCCTGGTGCTGATTTTCAAAATGTGATTTAAAAAAAGAAACCCCGAAACTAGGAAACAGTCCACTGCAAAAAGTCAGTGTCTCAGTTCAGTCACACAGACAGACTCAGCGACACACTGGAGTTGGCACACTTCAGATGGCTAACTCACCTGTCGTCTTTGCTGTAGAACTGGAAGAAACCCCGTTGAGCTCACTGGAACTCCTGTTCACAGGTCTTGGCTTGTATTCTCGCTTGGGGATGCTGGATGCAACTGTTATTCTGTAACACACATGGGAAGCAGAATCAAGCGTCTGCTCCAGACAGCAGGGCCTCCCAGCACCATCCTCACTCCCCTGGGAAGAGCGTTAGACCCACTGGGTGCTGAGAACGGGGATGCACACTGATTCCCGAGAGGACAGCCTGTTATGTATCACATGCAGTTCTTCAATTATGTATTTGAGCTTCTTCTTGAAATTCCTCTGGAAGAGATGGCCTCATAAACTCCCCAGACACTCTCAGAAAAAGGGTACTTCCCAGTTGCTGGCTACCTTCTTTCCTCTTTGCTAGAGAGGGAGCTTTCAAAATTTGCTCACATGATACCGAAATGGCCACCTGCCTACAGAGGCAAATGTTGCAAAACTGTCTTCCCTCAGACTCAGCACTGATTCAAGCCAAATTCCCTCCGGATTTATCCATGACCATAATCCTATGTAAAACAGTTTTCCATTATTAAGCCTCATCAAAACATAGGGTAGGTTTTTTTAATCCAATATTTTGATTACTAGCCTAGCTGGACACAATATAAATGACACTATTGGTTTTCAGAAGGTAAAAATTACATCGATCATGAAAGCCATGGCACAGAGCAACCCTTCTTTGACCATTCAGAAGGTATAGTTCATTCTTTCAGTCCCTATGATTAGGACCTGTTGGCATTTTTACATAGTTCTGAATATCTAGATCGCTCCACAGTGCTAGACAATGGATATGGAGCATGTGCCACCACTAACCCCAGCTGGTCAACGGGGAGCTGATCCCTTAGCAAATCAGCAAGGAAATCAAGACAGCCCTCAGGTCCTATCTGTCTTTTATCAGGACTTCAAGGCAGGCAAGCCACAGTACTTATTGGCTCTAAACACAGGTCACAAAAAAAACAGACTTTCAGTGAAAAGAAAAAAAAAAGTTGTCACAACACTTTTCCCACAGTCCTGTTAGCCCAAGCTATGTGTTTATTATCTGAGTCTTATCTCATACCCAACTTGAAAGCCAACTAGAGAACATTCAAACCAGAAGTGGGAGACAGAGAGATAAAGGTGATTTCTCTTCTCTTGACTTCCGCAGCCCATTGCCTGGGGAAGGCAGAGGCACTTACCGTAACTGTAGCTTGCTCTGCAGCTCCTGCAGGATCTCTGTGGACTGCCTGTGATAGTCTAATGCCGCCTCTATAAACACAGCCAGTTGGCTGACTTGCTCTACCTGCAGCAGAAGTGCAAAGTTATTCCACGGAGGTCAGAGCCTGAGCTCTGTCCAGTTGGGAGGGAGCCTGCAACAAAGGCTCAGCTCTGCAGGGCAGCTTGGCGTCTGCCTCCACTCTGGTCCATTTTATCTCATCCCATCTCATAGCCCTGCCAGGGAGGACACAGGTAGAGGGACAGGGCTGTAGATGTTGGAAAAACACGTTCTGATTTATTCATGATTATGAATCTGATATAACTCCACCAAATGCCTTCTTTCCCAATTGGATGGTGATATTCTTAGATTATTTTTTATGCTCTAAAACTCATGTATCTGAAAATGGAGGGAGAAAGTTTTTCCAACTGTAAGTGAAAACCAACATTTAGTAAAAGATCATTCTTACTGAAGTCTCTGGGTATACTTTCTAGCTAAGTGTGATCAAGAAACAAAGTCAGCTAGGGCATGCTCAGAAAAGCCAGGGTGTCAGGCAAGTTCAGTCATGCTCTGTGGTAAAGAATCATTTGTTTCCTGTGTTTTGTTGCTGCCAATACAAAATATTTTATTCTGAAACATAGCAAAAAAGAATGAGCTGTGAAGAAGCAAGTATTTCACGTTCCCACAAGCTAACACATTTATGAAAGTAGTGGCCAATTACACTACAATTACTGTGGGTGTAGGTGGTGGTGGGGTGGGGTTAAGAAAGTGTCTCATGTAGCCCAGGCTTGTCTCAAACTCATTATGTAGCTAAGGCTGGTCTTGAACTCCTCCTCATTTTCCTCCCTCTTCTTCCCAAGTGCTGTGGGATTTTTGTTTGTTTAAAAAATTTTAAAGTCATGTAAAAGAAAAGTCCAGAAGACCCAGAGAAGCTTAATTTGAGGAAGAGCAATGTTCAGGAGGGCCCAAGACCTCCCTTCTACCCTTGAGGTGGTTGAAGAACTACTACAGGAAGTAAGAATTGAGTTTATTTCTGGAAGTTTCCAAGGCAAGTCCTAGGGGCCTGAGGTGTGCTTGTCCCCCAATTCTTCACCCCAAATCTCAGGAACTCTAGATCTGGACAAGGACACAGACCAAAACCATGTTTCCCCAAAGTCTACGCATCATGTCTTATACCACTTTCTAGGCAGCGTTGGGGCATCAAGGCTGCCTGCTTTTCCTCTAATGTCTTCCTGAATAGCCAACCAGGACCTGCTTGCTTTCAAAGATCCATACTATTTTTATGTATTGTTGACAAAAAATTTTCTTTTAGTTGCCCGTTCTTACTCTTCTTACCCACATCTATTATTTTAAACATGGGCTCATTGTGCGCTTAAGATATACACAGAATCCCTTTATGCCAAAAACTGCAATGGGCACATGACTAAGGAAATCCTTGGCGTCACACTTACTTTACCACACTCTGTGGCTGGAAAAGCTGCCCTAGCCTTACATTTCCAAAAACCCAATAAACAAAACAAAGACAGCATGGTCCCTGCAAAATCCTAAGGATTTCTTAAATTTCACCTCCTTGGCTTTTACGGATACTTTTGAATAAGTCCAGCAATGCAGCCTGACATGATCATGGCAGAATTTGCTAAAGAAAGAATTTTGATTCCTTATAATGCTAAAGTTGTGTGTTTAGTAAGACCTGGGGCAGCCTCACTGTCTTTAGTGACATTAATCGGTCCTATTTTGTACCCTTCTTTGAAATAGGCTTGCCATTTTATAATTTTTTAAAGACAGTGTAAGACAGTTGAATGAATATTCCTTAACATGCATGTGGGGTCAGAAGGGAGGGTGTCTGGAAATCACCAACTAGTCTCTCTGATATGGCTAAGATTATGCAATCTGGAAGCAAATCTGTAACCAGTTGCTTGATGGGTGACTCTGGAAAGGCCACAGGTCCCTGACTCCCTAAAATCTTGGGAGGCAGGAACAATTCTACAGATACACCTGCAATACAATAGGAGCCCAGGGTAAGCACTGAAGGTAGGTACTAAACTCAGTGCCTCTCATCCAAGAGGGAAGAAGCATCAAACCCAAACTAGATTTTCTTCTGCCACTGTCAGAAAATGGGAACTTCCCATTGTCCCCTAGGCCATGAGTATCAGGCCATGTGCTGGGGTCCAGGAAAGATGTTCTCTGCTCTCAAGACCACAACTAAAATTAAATACCTTATATGGGCAGAACCTAGAAAAAGCAACAAACTCAGGACTTACAGAAGCCAAAGCCAGAGCAGGTGAAACAGGTCTTCCATCCCCTATATCACTCAGTTTGAAAATCTACCTGTTGCCTCTACTTCTGGATAAAAGCTGTAAACAGGATATTCAGTATACCAAAAGGACTTTGCAGATTAAATTAGGAATCTTGAAATGGGGTGTTATTTTGGATTACCTGGGTGGCCCAATGTTCTTCTGGGCTAAGGATGCATCTCAGTTGGTAGAATGGTAACCCTAGCATGCATAAAGCCCCGGGTTCAATCCCATCACAGCATAGACTTGGCATGGTGATATATACCTCTAATCCCAGCATTTGGAAGGTGGATACAGGAGGGTCGGGAGTTCAAAGTCATCCTTAACTACACAGCAAGTTCCAGGCCAGCCTTGGCTACATGAGATCCTGCCTTAAATGTATACATACATACACACATACATACATACAAAAACAAATAGATAAAAAATTTCAAACAACTCCTTTCAAGATGGAGAGAGGAGGCATAAAATAAGAACAGAAGATAGGACGCAGCAGTCAGAGAGAGAGATTTGAAGATGCTCTGTTGCTAGCTTTGGAGACGGGAAGCTCAGGGAGGCCACAAGGGCAAGGAAGGCAGGCGCCCTCTAGAGGCTGGAAAGCGCAATGGACCAGGTTCTTCCTAGGGAGCCTTCGCAAAAAATGTTTTCCTGCCAATTCCTTGATATTGGGATTTCCAACGTCCAAAGTGTAAAATAATAAACTTTCATTTCTTTAAGCCACAGTGCCTATAGACATTTGCTGCAGGAGCCATAGGAAATGAATACAGTTGTTTTGGCCTATTCCCAAACCAAGAAAAATCCAAGAATCTTTTTCAGGGTCTCCATTTATGGGGGGATGGGCGTTGGTGCCTTAAGACTCATAGGAAAAAAAAAAACTGCTGTCTTAGCTCTACCCAGTGGATCCATTGTCTTCTCTGAGGTGAGGGACTAGAGAGGCACCAAAACAACATGGATTCAAGTCCTCTCTAGTAGCAGACTATACACGTTGCATAAGAACCTGTGTCACCCGTGGACACATTCAATTCTATAACCTCTCTTTAGCTGTAAACTAAAGGATAATTACCAGAATGTGAGACTACTCAAAGTATCTTGGCTCCGGGGATAGAGAAAGATCTTAGAACTTCCAAACAATCATGGATTAGAGCCACCAGGAGCTGTGGAAAGCTCAAGGACACTTGAGAGGGATCTGAGCTATTAGGCTTTATGGACCAAGTACAATGGACTGGGGCATACCAAAAGGAAGAAGACTAAACAAGTAAGCCTACAGCTCAACCCTCTGCAAGAGGAACGTGGAAATAGGAAGGGGAAGGGCTGTGATACCTCCTCCCTAGACTGGCCAGAGCAGGTACATAAGCAGAGAGGCACACTCTGAAGACCACAACAGAGAGAAAACTGTGATCAGGTGATGACGCCCAACCTAGATGCCTGCGATCCACTGTGTGACTGGCAAGCAAGGAAATGCACATCTGTGGCAGATGGCAAGTCATAGCCTTTCACAACTGAAATGACACTCTTCCTGTGAGTGTCATCATCAACCTCAACTGTGATAATCCAATTGATCTTGCTTTATCATATTTAAGATATCTTCTTTTCTTTATTCCTCTGAGGAGCTAGAGGAAATTTTCTAATGAATTTCTCATCAGAACAGAGATTTTTTTCCCTAGTGGGCCTGAGTTCAGATCCATAGCAACCACATTAAAAAAAAAAAACAAAAAACTGGGGATGGGATCATGCACCTGTAATTGCAGTGCTGGGAAGGCAGAGACAGGAAGATCCCTGGGGATGGCAGCTAATCTAGCCAAATTGGTAATCATCAGGTTTAGTGAGGGACCACGTTTCAAAACTAAGGTGGGACATTATCTAGGAAGATGCCTAGCTGGCACACATATGTGCACACAAAAGGAAAAATACTCTTCTAGACCAATGGAAAGAACCTAGAATCTGGAATCTAGGAAGTCCATTGTCCGTAGGTGGAGGGAGGTCTCTGATTGGGGGTTCTATAACCTAGTAGATACTACAGCAGGAGCCTGGCCTCACTGGGCTGAAATAGATGTTTTAAAAATGCACTGTATCTGGTTTCTTCTAGGATCAAAGATTGACATTTAATAATATCAGGTTGTAAAGAACAAATTTCTTAGGAGGAGAAAGTGTTAAACCCATGGGTAGAGTGTCATTTCCAAGAAACTAGATGAAGGCTCAGAACCGACCTCCTGACTGCTGTAGCCTCTCCTAAGAGTGAACTGTGGTGGGCATAGGGGCCCTTCTCCAAAGAGCAGGCCACCCTGGGTGACTCAAGGGGCCCTGACAGTCCCAGTCTGGCACAGAAGAAGTCAGACATAGGCCTGGCCCTTTGTCTGGAAATCCAGAGGATGAGATCACCCCGTGGCTTGAGTGGCTGCCTGTAGAGGAATGGAGTCACTCGGTCTCAAACAAGAAGTGAGATGCACGCGCCTGTCTATTCTCCATTCCCAAAGGGAGATCTGCCTAGAACAGATGAGAAAATCAATGTGGCTTTTGCTGAGGAATGGTGGAATGAACAACTCGGATCCTTCACTATTGTCTTCCTTCCTCTGTTCCACATCAACAGTCAAGAAGTGATCTAACTGGTGAGAAGAGCATCCCGAACTACCCGGCACCTGAATGTGACATTGAAAATCTGACTCTGGGCTCTGAATGCTTCAAAAAAATAAGATGTGAGGTAGCCAAGAGATTATGGGTGCACCTGGCTTTCTGACCTGCATGCCTCTCTCTCCCCCAGTGGGCAGTTCTCTGATCCATAATTCAGATCTGGGACAGCGAGCTGGACATATATGTGAGTGTCCAGCTGCTGTGTGGTTCTAGCGTTGGTTTCTCAGTTGAAAGAATGTAGATTTAAGATGAAAGAGTTTTCATGATCTGAAGAGAAACCAGAGTATATTAAATGTAGACTTAAGGACAAAGGAGTGAACCTATCCTAAAAACTCCTACAAATGGCCTGGGAGCCAGAAAACCTGAGAAAGAGTTATATGATCTTCATTCAGAGACCTGGGAAAGACAAAGTCAATTCATTCCACTCAGAGTTCCTCCCAGAGGCAGGCAGAGCTTTGGCAAACCATTTTTCTAGGTCTGGTCTGGTAAAGTTCTTGCTGTATCTTAGTCAAGACCGTGGAGACAGTTGCTCCAACTGCATCCTGAAGGGTGAGGTTTCAGCCTTTAAATTGCCAGTAAATCACACAGGCGGTGGTGGCTGAGGACCCGCACACAGCATCTCAAATGCCTCCTTTCTTTGATACGGGTGCTTCCAAGTCCTGATTCCAACCTCTCCTCCTGTGGATGAAACCTCATTGGTCAGTCTTCAGAGGTGTATGTCAAAGCGTACGGCAGAGACCACAGGACCACCTCTGGATTCACCACTGTGGATCTCAGAAGCTGGGAGTAGGGGAGCCCAGGCTACAGGGGGAGCTCTCTACTCCTAGGGGTCAACTGCCTAGGAAGAACAGAGAAGTCATGCCTGAACAAGACCCACTGTGGCCCTGGGTGAAAAGCTGGGCCCTACTTTTACCAGGGCGGGACTAACCAGCAACAAGAGAGAACTTGTCACTGTCAAAGAATGGAAAATGACCGCATTTTATGAAGTGGTGTTTTCTGCATCTTAAGTGTTACTGTGAAGAAAGCACAGTATCCCGGGGCAGATATCAAAGTCAAAACTGAAGAATGGAAGTTCACACGACACTGCTGAAGCTCCAGAGAGAGTCTGAGTCACGAACCTCAAAATGTTTCCAAAATATTTCAGACAAATTAGATATGGTAATCTGAAGCAAAGCAGAACAAATCTGCCCAGTGCTGTAGAGAAATGAGAGAGAGAGGGAGAGAGAGAGAGAGAGAGAGAGAGAGAGAGAGAGAGAGAGAGAGAGATGTCCTCCTCTTCCCCAGGAAGTGTAACAGATGAACTAAAGAGTCACAACACAACACACCTGCTCCAGTCTTCAGTGAACAGGAGAAATTTCAAATTGGCTTCTAGAATCGAGAGAATTAGTTCCTTGGGGTTTAACGAATTGTCAATTTTGGACATTATTGTCCCATAACTTACCGTGGAATGAAAAGCACTCATTACATTTTTGTTGTTGTTGTTTGACCTGATTCAAAAGATACAAGGCCTACATGTACCTTTAGTCACCTGTTTTAAGTACATGAAAGCAAGCACGTCTCCTGGTTCTCCACACACATGCAGTTTAACAAAAGGTTCCAAAGTTTATGCTGGCTAAGATGGCTCACAGCGTCACTGAGGCAGGCTGAGGACCAGGATGTAGGAGGGACACAGAGGTCAAAGCCTCTTCCTCTCAGGCAGTGAAAACGACTAAGCAGATCCTTGTAAGGAAAACACAGAAAGGAGGCCCTCGGCCTGCCACTGGGAATCACCTGACCCCTTGGTTCACTTTCATTTGGCTTCATTCGGACAAATAAAATAAAAGCTCTTAATAAGAATCACTATGCGTTACAATAATGTCATTTCAGAAGGGGGAAGGGTATGACCCTAGACCTTCTCAAGTCTTCAAGTTCAACACCAGTACGAACCATCTAAAAGGTAAGCCATTCTTTTATATCCCATGTTCACTCTGATGGATAAGAGACTCAGATAGCTGGAGGGTGAGACAGACCTTCATTCTCAAGCATCTGCCTCTGAGTGCTGTTCAGTATTAGCAAAACTGTACCTTGAAACCACATGCTGTGGCCTCAAGGACAAAGGCTGGTCTCCTGGACCACCTCCCCAGAGCTAACTCAGGACCCTGGAGAATGAGCGAGCAGTAAGAGCTAAGGCTTTAATTGGAGCTTGCTGGATGTCTGACATTCTCTCTGAGGCAGGAATGATGGTTACAGAACATTCTAGAAACCTGCATAATAATTAAGTTTTAGAGCTTCTCCACATGCCAATCATGGTCACATGCACAGTGTTTGTTTACATTAAGGACTTTGGTTTGGTTTAAATACTTACATCATTTTCTAAAAAATTAAACATGCTTCTTTCAGCCAACTCCTTTGACTCTTCAAATTTTTCTACCGCTTGTCTGATTTCTTCGTCTGGTATCTTACCTACTCGCTTCTTTTTATAATCATAATCCAGGCGACGGCCTTCCAGCTTTCTCAAGTGGTGCTAAAAGGAGAAAGGAATCCTCATAGAGTTGTGTCAGTCACAGCATGGTACATGGCCACGTGCTATTTCTATTAAACAGTCATGGTGTTTTGATCAGCCTAAAACCTACCGTTTTAAATGTTTACTGTTTGAGAACTTCATACATGCATATATGTTTTGACCAAATCCACCCCATCCCCTTCCCTCCAGTTCATCCATCCCCTCCCCTTTCGCCACCTTTCCCTCACAACTTCATGTGCTTGTTTGCTAAACCCACTGAGTTCACTTAGTGCTGCCAGTATGTACATGGGTGTCGGGCATCTACTGGACCACGGATATCCACTCAGGGGCACATCCCTGGAGAAAACTGACTCTCCCTCTCCTAGTAGCCATCAACTGCCAGTAGCTCTTCAGCTAAGTACCAGATTTTATGAGCCCCTTCCGGTCCAATCAGCCTAAATCCTAGAGGAAGAAACAATCATATACCTGTGCTCTGTATACCTTGACTCCTGTTAGAGTCTGTCTACACAGCAAGTGCTCAGGAATATTTACAGATTGGACAGATGAATGGAGAGATGGTGGATGGATGGACGGACAGAGAGATGGATGGGTGGACGACAGAACGCAAATCTGTATGGCACACAGGGAGGCTGCAGTAACCCTGCTCAGCCACCCTTTCCCGGCATGTCTATGGGAGTCCCTTACTTCAGCCCTGTTAAATCCACAGATAACATCTAACCACATTAACTCAACAAAAAAAGGAGGACATATCTCTTAGCACTACTGTAACTCCTCACTAAGAAGTTCACAATAAAAACATACATTTTTAGAATCCACTAAGATGTTCGTTAATCTTCTCTAATATTCCCAATGATTAGAATATGTTGCATCAAATGCTACCGTGAATGCTGAGGAGAGACAATCAGAGGCAATCTCTGAAGTGGAGATGTTTCTAACCAATATCATAATCCCTTTAATAAGGCACAGCTGTCCAGCTGTGGAATGAGCTGCCTTGCATGGCAGCAAGATCCCCATCAGCCATCAGTTTGCATTCAAGCAGGAAAACCCCATATCAGAAATAATGTGGAGCAGATAACTGCACAGGGTAAGGGAGGGCCCCTCAGAGATCATGACTAGAAAACAAATGTCAGAAAGCAATAGTCTGATATCTAGAGTATACCCAGAGGATGACAGTCCCCCTAATGTATATGAGTGGCTCCTACTATTTGTTAGTACAGAGCACTGGCTCTGACTTAGATAAGGTGAGAAGAGCTGAAGGACAAAGGTCAGAAGCACTTGTCTCATATGCTCTGTTACCCTGAGCAAGGCCATGGATCTCTTTCCACTCCCTACATAGAGCTGCATGTTAAATGAGCAGGCTCCCAACTGCTGACTTCTGAGACTCACAGAATAAGTTTAGACTCTGAAAGAACTCCTGAATCTGACATTTTGCTTTATTTGGGTTTGGTTTTTGAGACAGGGTCTCCCTGTAGCCCCAACTGGCCTAAAACGTGCTATGTAGTCTAGGCTGGCTTCTATTTCACAGAGACCACTCGATTCTGCCTCCTGAGTACTGAGATTAAAGGCATGTGCCACCACACCCAGCCCTGAGAGTCTTAACTACCTAGATGATTCTTAACCATCTACATGATTTCAGTTTTAATTTACACTCTTTCTGTGTCAAGAGCTGCTGACTAACAAGAGGCTCAATGAGATTTAGGAAACTGTTACATGGGGAGATGCAGCATTTGAGTGTGCTTTGCACATTTCTTGCCAGGCATGGTGACATATGCCTTCAATCCCAGCAGAGGCAAGCAGATATTTGTGAGTTCAAGGCCAGCCTGGTCTACATAGGGAGTTCCAAGCTAGTTGGGGCTACAGGAAGACCCTATCCCAAAAAGACAAAAAAAAAAGAATGAGTGAGCTTTTGCTCACACTCACAACCAGCATCTACCTACTCTACTGAACCAGGTCACTAAAAGATCACCCACTAGACTTTCCAAATGACCTCACCGGAGGTCAACAGCTATAGTTCAGTGACAGAAGTATTTGGGTAGAAGGTTCTCTATTTGGGGACAGTTTTTGGTAGCCCCACAACCCAGAATGTCATTTCTTCTCTGGAACCATCCAGTCATAATAACTCATGAGTGTAAACTTCAGCAGCATCCTGGCCCCAGGGCTGAGCACTCCAAAGGGTTTAAGTATGCAATAAGAGGAAAAGATGGGCAGTGGTGTTCATGGGCCAGAGACACCTAAGGAATGCCTCACAGCCTCTGGAAAGGGAACACCAAGCTTCCCAGGAAAAAGAATGTCTGAGCTGAGATCTGAGAAGTGAGCTTAAAGGCAAAGCAAACTGTCACCTGGGAACTGGAGGTGACTCAGTGAGGCTAGACAGAAAGGTCAAGTGAGGAGGGTTAGTAAAGCCACAAAAACAAGGAGGCAATGAAGGCCAAGATGCTCCTTCTTCACCCCAAGGGCAGTAGGCAGCTCTGGAAGGCTTATATCTTAGGACGATTCCTGTGGCAGAGATGGGGAGGCTGGAGCAGTCAGGGTTGCTGTGCTGACGTGTTAAACGTTACGAGGAAGAAACAATACAGAGAAAGAAGAGATGGGAAAAGAAGGCAGAAGCTGCAGGCGAGGTCTTGGGAGTGCAGGGGGTGGACCTGGGGCCCAGTGGGGACTGACCTGCCACAGCAATGAGGCATGTTTCTCCCGGGACGGAAGGAGGGGTAGCACCGGGAGGGGACTCTGGAGTCCAAGTGGAGCTTGGGGTACTTCCGGAGTTCCTGAGTGGTGGCTCTCATCTCTCATCTAACCTTCCTGGATTCTCCCATCATAGCCTTTGCTTTCAGAATAAACTCTAAGTGCAGATTCATGTATCATCTGGCACTCTCCGGGACTCCCAGCCTTTCTCTGTCCACAGCTCCCTGGTCCTCAGATGCCCTGTGTCCTGGACTCGCTGTAAGGGCACATCACAGCCCCGGCCCTTAAGCTAGCTGTAAGGGTGTTTACCCAGTCTGCTGCTAGCTTCTCCTCCTCAGAGGTCTTCCTCCACCCAGCTATGCTGAGAACTGGGGCAGTGCCTCTCTGGGTACCCCTAGTCTCGCCTCTCCAACATCACACTGTAACTGCTGACTTTCTCAGCCCTGAGTCTGTGTGTTTTACAAGGGCATCCTTCTCGTTCATTTGTTTCTATCGCTATGGAGCCCAAGCTCATCTTGAACTCAGCATCTAAGTGGCTACATTATTAAGGCTCTCTGGTCCCTGAGAACTCCACCTCTTACTCTAGAGATATTTGTACCCCTCTGTTTATCATTGCTGTATTCACTGTAGCAAGGAAATGGGACCAACTTAGCGGCCCGTCAACAAATGAATGGATAGTGAACATCTGCTACATTCATGATTGAATACTATCCAGCTCTTAAGAAAAATGAAATCACAATAAATGCATGGATCTAGAATGCATAATATTAAGTGAGGTCACCCAATCACAAAAAGTAAAAGACTGCATGTCTTCCCTCATACGTGCAGCCTAGTCTATAATGCACACATGTACATTCGTAAACAAATATGTGTGCGGGTATACTATAATATTTAGAAAGGAGAATAAGAAGGGTATTAAAAATTTTTTAATTTTTATTTTACGTGTATGAGTGTTTTGCCTAGATGTTTTTAAGTGCACCTATACCATTCAAAGCTCACAGAGGCGAGTCCCTGGAGCCGGAGTTACAGTCAGTTCTTAGCCACAATGTGGTTGCTGGGAATCAAACCCAGGTCTTCAAGAGCAGTCAGTGTTCTTAACCACTGAGCCACCTCTCCAACCTCAGATAGGGTAATTTTTAAAAGCCTAGTTGGGGGGGCGGGGGTTCATGGTGGAAATGAGAATTTAACTTTCTGGGTATTGAAGAGCAAGACTCATTTCTGCATTCCATGAGAATCCAATAGACGTTGTCCCTTTGAGACAGTGAAAGTTGGGCTGTCTTCCTAACTCCTTTACATCTAATTAGTAATTTAAAAAAGAATCTCGGGGCCTGAGGAGAAGATAAGACACAGGCAAGGTCCAAAGGACTTTCAGGCTGACTGGGGTTTCAGTCAGGACGCCTGAAGGAAGTTCTACACAGCTCCACAAGAGGGCTCTGCATCGCCAGAGCAGAAGCCTGGCAGCAGGATGCTTGGGGGCTGTTTTGCACCTCCACAAAAGCAATTAGCCTGACCACAAGGCCCTGAAAGTTACCAGGTACATTCTGGAAGACAGTTTCTCATGGCTTTCCAGATGAAAAATGTCAATTTTAGACAACAATTTCCTTAAGAAATAAGGAAAATAATCACCACAAGTATAATGGATCAAAACATACCACAGATATGGTAGGACATTAGTAACCAAAAGTACACTAGAAGCGAAGTACTGGAAAGTGGAGGGCTTGCATCTCCACTCGCCACAACCCAGCAGCCTTTCTCAGGAAACCCATGTAGTATAGTAACTGAATTCTCTTTTCACACTCCAAAATGAGAGGGCACATTTGCCAGATCCTTGCAGAAACCTTGTAACGATTTTAACTATCAGCACCGTTTTCAGTAGCACCAGGCACAGGGACAGCCTGGAAGACTCACCCCAATCTCTTTTAAATCTTTGTCTTGCAGCAGCTGCAGTGGGTCAATAAAAGTTTGCTTCACATTAATATCCAGAGAGTCTTTGACCTCGGCCATGAGTTTCATGGTCTCCCCAACTTCTATCAAAGCATTGCCTTGAACAGAAAACACGAACAAAGCATTTTTCAGAAAACTGTAGTCAGTGATGACACTGAATTAACTCTTTCTTCAAAGTCTGTGGATGGTGACCTCCTGACTCAAAGAAAAAGGAAAAGAAAAAGAAGAAAACCTTCTGTTTTCTACACAGTCCCCAACACGGTCCATGCTTTCACCTCAGCCTCAAAAGGAGCAGTTCCCATTTTAGCCACTAGATGGCAATAACACTCTTTTGTGAAAAAAACAGGTCTGGAAAACTGGCACCAAAGGTTCCTTTTAAGTTTAGGGATAAAAATCTCTTTGTAAATAATGAAAGGATTCGCTCATCAAGGATAAGTATTAACCAATACAGATTAACATGGAAATAAGGCCTCCTGCAGCTTCTTGATGTGGGATGAGTGTGAGGTACTCCCTGAATCCTTGTGGATGGTTCTTAGGAGCCCTTAGGGTGTCAGGGATATCCTGTGGGCTGCTAAAATGGGGCTGCCCTGGTAAGGAATTCTTCCTGGGTGTGGGCAGCCACAGGCAGTTTTAGTGAGTTTATACCTTGGTATCTTGGCTCAGTTGATCTGCTGTAACTTGCAAGATCCCACCACCCTGTGACTGCTTGCTATGTAGTCAGGTTGTTTCTCTAGAAGATATCCCTGGGCAATACTGCAGAGCACTGAACTATTTTTCCTCTATTTGCAGTCTTCCAAATTGATTTTTTTAAAGACATGGGATGGGAGGTCTCTTCATTTCTTGGCTTGAACACCTGAGGGCCCCGCCCAAGCTTGAGCCTTGAGTAGGTCAAGGACACGGAGAGTTCACTCACACATAAAACAGGGAAGGGAAGAACAAAATTCCACCTCACATACAACCCAGAAAGTGAAAAACACTAAAATACCATTTCCATGAGCCCCGTATCTGATTACCGGCTATTTAAAAGTAAGCTAGGCTGAGGAGGCAGCTCAGATGGTAGCGTGCTTGCCTAGCATGAATGAAACCCTGCATAACCTGCTACGGTAGTACATGCCAATAACCCCAGCATTTCACAGGTAGATGCAAGAGAATCAGGAGTTAAGGGTCATCATCAGCTACGTAGTAAGTTTGAGGCCAGCTTGGGCTATATGAGACCCTACCCCAAAACAAAACAATAAAAGAAGGGCCAGTAAGATGGCTCGGTGGGTAAAGGCTTCTGCTGCCCTATCTGAATATCTGAGTTTAATTCCTGAAACCCACATGGTGGAGAGAAGACTTCCCCAAGTTGTTCTCTGAGCTAGACACACACACACACACACACACACACACACACACACACACACACACATACACACACACACTGTGGCATACAGACACACCCTGCAAGTAAATAAATGTAATAAAAGTGATCTATAAATATAATTTCCAAGGCCTGTAAGTGTGCTGGGACACACACTCCCATGGACTCCCAGCAGCCATGGCCTTCCGTAGGGTCACTGAGAAAGTGCTTCAAACCTCAAAAAGAGGAACTCTTTGTTTCTTCGTTTCTTTGTTTGTTTGTTTGGCTGGTTGGCTGGTTGGTTGGTTTTCTGAGACAAAGTTTTCCTGTGCTGGCCTAGAACTCACTATGTAGACCAGGTTGGCCTCAATCTCCCAAAGATCCTCCTGTCTCTGCCTCCCAAGTGCTGGGATTAAAGGCGTGCACCAGCATGCTTGGCTCTTGTACCAGCAATTTCACTATGAAGAATTTCATCTGATTAATATCAAAAATTTAATTTTGGTTGTTCTCAAAGATTTATATATGAAATACGATTATTACAAATGCCATATACAATTATATAAGGACTAGAAGGTTGGCTCGGTAGTTAGGAGTACTGGCTGCTCTTGCAGAGGACCTGGGTTCAATTCCCAGCATACATGGTAGCTAACATCCATCTAAAATTCCAGTTCCAGGGAATCTAATACCTTCTTCTGGCCTGTGAAGGCATCACACACATGTGGTACACTTACACATGTGCAGGCCAAACACTCATACACATAAAATAAAAATCAGTGAATCAAAAAACAATTTATACAGGGGCTGAAGAGATGGTTAAGAGCACCAGCTGCTCTTGCAAAAGACCTAAGTTGGGTTCCCAGCACCCACAGTGGCTCACAACCACAAGTAACTTCAGTTTCAAGGGCTCTGACACCCTCTTCTGGGGTCTGACACCCTCTTCTGGCCTCCACGAGCACCACATACAGCTGGTACACTTACATGAAGACAATAAAATAATTTTTTAGTCAGATGAAGAAAAGCAATAGCAATCTAAAATGGGATTGCTGTATCAGCCTTAGCCATATGCCCAAAGAATTCTAAATCCTCCAACACGACACTTACACATCCGTGTTTATTACTGCTGACAACAGGTAGGAATCTGAACCAGCCTGACTGTACATCAACAGAAAAATGAATAAAGAGAATCTGCTACATACACACAATGGAATTTTATTCACCTACAAAGAAAAATGAATTCAAGACATTTGTCAGAAAAAAAATAATGGAACTGGAAACCGTTATGTTAAGTGAAATAAACCAGATTCATAAGGACAAATATGCAGATCTTCAGTTTTAATTTGTGGATATATATGTATGTTATGAGAGAGACGAGACAGAGACAGGACACACCACACATATGGGTGTGCGGGGTGTCGGTCACGGCACTATAAAGGATGTGCGGGGTGTCGGTCACGGCACTATAAAGGGTGTGCGGGGTGTCAGTCATGGCACTATAAAGGGGACCACAAGTGCGGGAGGTCTTGGGGGTGGTGAGGAAGGGAATAGAAACACCTGTGAGACGAAAGCAGAAGGGGGCTACTGGTGGGAAGAGGAGGAGGGCCAGAGAGTGGGGGCAACATTGAAGGGGGGCATCAACAAGACTTGCATAGATCATGATATAGTCCAAGAGGGAAGACGTTTTGAATATATATACACCTGATACTAATTTTTAAAGATATGTGTGTACACATATGAGAATAAACAAAAGATATAAAGCCATATAACCAAGTTTAACTGAGCCTATCTGTGGAGACAGGCTTAATAATTAATGCTAGCATTTTCCTTTATTTTCTACACCTCCTTCCATGAAGATATATTAGTCTGGTAATGAAAACTATGAATTGCAAAGCTAAAGGTTTCATGTACAACCAAAAACCCAGCAGAGAGTGCTCTCCGTCGTGCTGGGTGGTTGGATACCCACCGAACGTGGAGTCCTCGCCGAGCTCCCTCCCGTATTTCAGCATGCAGTCCCCCAGCAAGCCTTCTGTCTGTGGGTAGCCAGTGGTCTTCACCTGCCCTCGGATCTTCGACACAGTGTTCAACATTCCCAGCTTAGCTCTGTATGCTTAAAAACATTGTCATTTGTAATTCTTTAAAGTAACGAGGTGCAGCCTTTCACAAACACAGCTACCCAAACTGGGGTCCTAGTGGACAAAGCACCAGAGCCAGGTGTGCAATGAGCACACAGGACCTGTTGTCTCCTTTGTTCACAAGACTTTCCGGAGTCTTTATCAAAGGTATGGCCCAGCGCTCCTGCACAGCCATGATGAAACACAGACACAAAGGGCTACGTGGTCTCCAAATCACAGGCAGTGAGTGGTATGTGAGGAGCAGCCCCAGGGAGCTGCAAAATTTTCAACACACTGGAGTTAACACTGACACTCCTACAGGCCATTTTTGCTGGGGACCAAGTGTTGACTAAGACAAAAATGCTGGACTGGCTGTGTCAAGCTGTCAATCCGTCATCAACACCCCAATCCAATGTCAGCTCTGTGAGGATGAGGTCTGACTGTGAGTTCCAGCACCCAGAAAGCCTTGCAAATAAAAGAGGCACTTATTAAATATTTACAGATACACTGGAAAGGACCAATCAGTTCAGCCACTGATATTACTGACATTCATTATTATGGTTTTTTAGAACTATTATCACACAGCTTTAAGGTCCATTTATTCTTGCTGTTCTCCCTGGATGTATTTGATAAAAATTCATGTTCTTAAATTTTCACTTTCTCAAGCTTCAGATGACTATGTTTCCTCTGATTCCTATAGCTAAGGGAATCACAATGACTCCATGCAAATTACAAGTCCTGAAGAGGAAAGACAGCTTTGGAAATCCACAGAGAGCAAGGCTTGGGTGCCCTCTTCAGGTCTCATATCTGCCTGTGATAATCCTCAGATGTCTGAGGCTCGATGGTTAGACTCCACAAGAAACTGATGCTCAGATGTTCATACTAAGTAACTCGGGGTCACTCCAGCCCATGAGGGCAGGCAAATGTTTCAAGACATGTTCTGACGTTACCTGGATTGGGCTGGAGATACTCCGTGGCTTTTGAAAGAATTTCTGCAACAGCCTTATTGGTGACATCTATTTTCTTTAAAACAAGACAAATACATAGGAATGTTAGCAAATGGGAAACTGAATGAATTCACAGAACAAACAGAGAAACAGTTTTCATCAATTGAAGACTTTTATAACATCACTGTGTGATTTTAACACTAATGATTGTTTTCAGCATCTTGGGAACAGGCAATCTCTTCCCTGTTGCTTAAGCTGAGAAATCACCTCTGCCCAATGTTTAAAAACACAGGTTTTCTTTCCTTTCTAATATTAAAATTAATATAAATAATGAATATTTAGAAAATTGGAAATATTATGACTGCTCAATGACTAGAGAGACATGGAGAATTCTCACTATAAGGCTAGACAGGAGCCTGATTTTCCTTGTTTGTAGGGTACACTTGAATTGTTATGCTTAGATAAAGATATCACAGTATCACAAGTCAGATGAGAAGCTGTCCCAGTAATAAGAGAATCTTAATCATTAGTATTATAACTAAAGTACACATACTCATTCATACTACCATCAGAAGATATTAGCATCAAAGCTTTCTCTGTCCCCGTTAAAACTGACCCCTTACTACAGCAAACCCATTCCTGCCTTTCTGGTTGATAATCAACATAAAATTAATAGACTATCCAATGAAGTTACAATATAAATTTCAATCACTTTATTTTATGCCATAAATAACCCACAAGAAAATGTAAAGAAAAAGGTGATATCACAAGAGTGATAGAGAAATTGTCGCAATAAAGGATAAATCGTATGAGAATACACAGTAACTATTTTACTTTTTACACTCTATGTGTAGGAGCGGATTGCCTACACGCACCATTTGCATGTAGTGCCTGCAGAGGCCAGAAGAGGGTGCCAGATCCCATGAAACTGGAGTTAAGGACGACTGTTAACCACCATGTAGGTTCAGGGAACTGAATCTGGGTCCTCTGCAAGAGCAGTCAGCTCTCTTAACCACTGAGCCATCTCTCCAGCCCCCACAATAACTATTTGAAAAACTACACTCCTATATGGAAAAATCCAGCTTTAGAAAGATGTTAACCTTTTCACAAATTGACACATGAAGTTAATTTAAATCTCATCACTGTATCCATTTTTGGCTAAAACTTGGTAAGCTGGTAATAAAGTTAGACACATAATTCACTATATATGTGTGATTAATACATGGACCTAAAATATAAATGATATAACTTATAGAAAATAAGATTTCAAACTCTTGAGGTGTGAAGAGGCAAGGAGACATACCTTTTAGGAGAATAAGATGAAAAAAACCCTAACCTTTGGCATATTACTACCCAAGCTGTTAAACTTCCAGAGACTCATACTGAATACAAAGTGAATGACACTGTAAGACGCTGGATCATCCATGTAGTAGTATGTAGAACTCAAAAACAATCCACATGCTAATCAAGAAGAGCCTGATTAGATACATCACAAAACACGTTAAGCCATGAGGAAAAATAAGGACATTCTACACATATTCCCAACATGTTGGCAAATACAGGTCATCAAGAAGAGCAGAAAACAGAATTCACAAGTTCAAAAATAAAACCAAACGGACCTGCCCAACTGCCTGTCTTCCCAGATATCCTCCCAGGGGATATCCTGTGCACACATTCGGGTGTGTTCAGGTTCACAAAATGTTATGCAAATATCTTTGGCAAAGCATCAGGAAAAACAGGATGGCAGAGAAGCAAAAATCATTTCTGTGAAATCTGCATGCTGTGAAGGCGTGTTTTCCAGTTGATTAAATCTAGAGTTTTCACTTAATGTTGACACCCTGCCCAGAGGTATTGCCCTATGCCACCAAGTTTCCCAGGCATAGCCCTGGCTCAGGCTGAGAAGTCAAACTCGGTTCTGAGGATCATGAGACCACAAGTTCACAGTCATCTGTTAAATAAGACTACCTGTGTTGGTGGTCACATTATTATTATTTCTTCTTCTTGGTCATAGTTAATATTTTATTATCTCGTAGATTTTATTTATGATTTTTGTTTTTGTTTTGTTCTGTTTTGTTGAGACAGGGTCTCCCTGTAGCTCCGGATACCCTGGAATTCATTATGTAGACCAGGATGGCCTCAATCTCAGCAGAGATCCACCTGCCTTGGGATTAAAGGCATGTGCCACCACAGCCAGCAAAGATTTTTGTGTAAAACAAACAAACAAACAAACAACAATACAACCCAGCTCCTGGCTTTTGTTTTCTTTTCATTGTTATTGTTATGTGTATTGACTATACTGACTTCGTTTCTGTCACTGTTTAGAAAAGTTCTTTTGCCACTGAGTGTTTTCAGGTGTCAAGCTGCACCCTGGTGCAACCATCACTCCATCACTGCTCGGTCCTTGCAGTATGTGCATGATTACTCTTTCAGACACTTTGTCATTTCTGTGGTGTTTTAGGTGTCTCTAATCTCTTCCAGAAATGCCATAAAGTTAGTTCTTAGTCTCAACGTAATACATATCACCATGCTTCTCTACACTGTAACGAAGCAGATAATAGATTTGATCTTTATACTTCTGTTACTATCTGGGACTACCTAAGGGAATAACCAAGAAGGACTGTAGTCCATTAGCTAAAATTGTAACTACAACTGTCCTGGCAACAGTGACGATGTTCTTAAGGAAGACATAAGTGTCCTTCCTGTTGGTACCAGAATATGGAAGCAATGCACCCCAAGAGAACTGGCAATCCCTGAAGAAATCTCATGCTATGGGAAAGGAATGACCAAGGTCCTGGTGATAGTCAAAGGAGGAACTTGTCTCCTGGGAAGACATTTCACACAGTTCTCACAATATAAAGGACCATCCTGCAGGAGGAACTAGGGAGAAGACAATGTCACAATGTCACAGTACTCCTTGGTGATGCACATCTCTGGCCCTCTGTTTAGCTCTGAACCTCAAGTCATGTGTAGGTTACTGTAATTCTACGTGTTCCTCTCCCAGTACAGCCACATTAATAAGTCTCCTTTTTCTGCTTTTCACTATAACTTGTCTCTTGAGGGACTGGAGCAATGGCTCAGTGGTTAACAGCACTGGCTGCCCTTATAGAGGACACTGTTTCAGTTCCCAGCACTCACATGGTAGCTAACAACGGTCTGTAACTCCAGTTCTAGAGGATCCAACGCCCTCACATGACTTCTTCAGACATTGCATGACTTGGTGAACCTACCTACATGCAGGTAATACACTCATACACATAAAAATAAAATAAAAATATTATAAATAATAATAACTTGTCTCTTTAATTGGTGCATGGAGGACAGGTGGCTGGCTGAGCCTCGTTTGTTAGGTCTGTCAAGGCTCAGACTTTGAACCTAAAAATTCTGATAACATAATTCCTGACATGTTTTTAAATGTAACATTTTAATTGAATCATTTTTGTTGGTAAAGAGATGATGCATCCTATCTTTGTATATTGAGATTTTTAAAAAATAATTACAGATTTGTCAACGATATGTTAACATGGTTTTCAATCTGCAGAAATCATTTTTTTTCTAAATCAAAAACAAAAGAAGCTTTTCTTCTCAAAGTATTAACATGTCTAGAAAAAAATATTTCTGGGGCAAAAAAAAAGAGGGAACTTCCTGGAGGAAGGCTGCCAGGGCCAAGGTATATTGAAGAGAGCATGCTCCCAGACCTCAGCCTGGGGCTGGACTTCCTTCCCACACCCAGGCCTCACCTGCACCACAAGGCAAGAAGCTCTGCAGTGTCTCCTGCCCCTGTCTGAGGACTCTAATTGTTAGAACAACGCTAGTCCAAAGCAAGACAAAGCGGGAGGAACTGAGCAGTAAGCTGGTAATTACTGGTTCCTGGCTCCACTGAAGCCGCTCACAGCTCCACACAGGTGACCAGGAGAGAGGGCAAGAGATTCGCAATCCTCCCTTGGAGCATATTACAGTGAATCGTTGTGCCCTGCCGGCACTACTTTCTAAATTACATCAAATGCATATATAATTCTCCTAGTCTCTGTGTGAGATTTGCAGAGCACACATTATCATCTTTGTATCACAGTAGGAAAAAAAAAAAGAAAACATAAAATAACTAATTTGTTATTTGCTGGGCAGCTGCTGAAACACATGGGAAAAGCATTCTAGTTTTCTACAGCATAAACCAGTTGTTATATATTGGAAATGCCTTGTTCAGAAACACATTTTGACTCTCTAAGACGTATGACCACAATTACTTTGGCCTTGGCACTACTGCCAACAGGGCCCACCTTTGTGCATTCTGACTTCTGGCCACTAGAGGGAACCAGTTAGCTACATTCATTTTCTTCTGGCAAAGACTGGGTTCAACCCAGGACCAGACTGTGGGTTTGGAAGAATGAAGGTGAAGGGGTACTTCTGGACTGTAGAGCACATACCTGTATTTTAAAGTTCTGTCTTTCTACTCCCACAAATACCCTTTACAGAAGAGGTTATCTCATATTACAAAGTTCATTTCTAATAGCTTAGATATGAAAATATTCTAATAACTTAGGTGTTAAAACATTCTAATAGCTTAGGTGTTAAAATATTCTTACCCTTTCCATGTCCAGAAATTCATCATCCAGCTTCGTTCCTTCAGCACCACTTATTTTTTCACTAAACAGCTGCAAAAAAATAAACACAGGTGCTTTCATTGTACAACGAGCTCTTATATTTCTTTTATTTCAAATACTAAAACAAACACTCTTGGAATTATCTTGTTTTGTTGTTGTTGTTAAACAAAGTTCTTTGATAAAAATGCCAGGAACCAGGAAGATGACTCAGTGGGTAAAGTCATTTGCCACACAAGCCTGATGATCTGAGTTCAATCCCAGAACCAAGGTAAAGGTAGATGTAGAGAACCAACTATACACAGTTGTCCTCTGGGGACTGGAGAGATGGTTCAGTGGTTAGCAGCACTGGCTGCTCTTGCAGAGAACCCAAGTTAGATTGCCAGCACCCACATGGTAGCTAACACCCATCCATAACTCCGGTTCCAGGGGATCTGATATCCTCTTCTGATTCTGCAGGTGTCACATGACATGGGTGCACTTACACACATGCAAGCAATAATAACTCATACACATAAAAATAGCAAAATAATTTTTTTAAAAAAACAGAGTTGTCCTCTGACTCCCACCCCACCCTCCACCCCTGCCGCACACATACACACACTATTAATAAGAAATTTTTAAAAAGAAAGAAAACTGTCAGAAACAGTAACTTCTACAAGCATGGACAAACATTCCTCATCTGTTCAAGCTTCATTATGCACCTGTCCTGCGTCAAACACATGGTAGCTTTAGTACATGTAGAGACAAGGCAGGAAACTTGTCTTGGAACTCAAAGTTCAGCAAAATTTAATACCTGAACAGTCAGCTGAAATGAAAGAAACGGCGATAACAAAATACTAGAGCTGCGTGTAAACCGTCACCAGTATAGCAACTGGTAGGTAAGCCTTCAGTGCTGTTTAGACTGTACTTTACAGTCTACAGCACTGGAGGACGGTCACTGAAGATCTGTTTCCTAGAACACTTGGCATTTGAGCTTTCTTTTTAAGGACAGGCAACATTTCAGCGTGCAGCATTGAGAGAAAGGTCTGCAAGAACACAGCAGTATAAAAAAAGAAAACAGAGGTGGGAATGGGAAAGGCATGTTTCCTCAGCCTTAGAACTACTGATATTTAGACCAGATCATCCTTTGTTGTGGGACTGTCTGCACATTATAAGCTGTTTGGCAGAACCTCTGGTCTCTATCTACTGAATGCTAATACCAGGCATGTTCTGGCGGACACACACACAAACACTGTGACAATCAAAAATGTCTCCAGACAACCGGGGCCCAATAACAGGGCAAATATGCTCAAAAAGAGAAAGGAGTTTTCACTCGGCTGTAAAGATCAGTGCTCAAAGGAGAATGAAGAAAATAAAAGCTGAAAGGCAGGCAGAGGCCACAGATCACACAATGCCAAGCCAGAGGGCATGACCGAGAAGTCTCTACAGACCCCTCACTTAACACAATGCAGTTAGAGAAACCTTTTAGGAAAGTAACTCCAGCCCCAGTGGGTTTGGTGTTGTGAACAAGGAGAATAGAGTGCAAAAAGAAAGCATGTCAAATCATTTTCTTCAGAAAGTCTATCATGTAATTTATTTATGACTTTAAAATATTCATAGGAATATAGAAACCAGTAGTAAAGCGACGGTGAAAGGACTGCAGGCCGTCTTAAAGACGAGCCTGGCTTTCTCCTGCCATTCACACTACACTGCTGCATACACAGCATTGCTATGAAATGGGGGTGAGACGGCGCGTACTTAAACTGAAGACATGCTACCGGATTTCCTGAAGGGAACAGAAGCTTACGAAAATGCCCAGCATTCTCCATCCTGCCTGGAGTCTGCCTCCCCACGAGCTGGGCTTGCAACTTGATTTGACCACAGAAAATCAAGCCTAGAAAGAAAAGAGACCTGTGTGTTTCTACCCACGTTCCTGAAACCCTCTACTACCTGGTGGGCAAGCCGGGCTAAACCCAGAAGTCAGCAAGCACCGCCCCCTCACTCCAGCCAATCACACTCCTGGGTCAGAGCCATAGCTGGCCCCGAGCAGAGCGAACAGACATTGAGAATTGACAGAACTGACCTCTGAGAACCACAGTTCAATAAATGGTGTTGCTTTCAACCACTAAACCTCCAGAAAATACACCTGACAAGAGTTCTTTTCGGGCTGCATACAGAGGTCAGACGGGTTCATCCTGATGCCTTAACATGAGGTACGACCCTACGAAGAGTAAGCAAGACTACCATTGCCCACGCCAAGCAGTGAGTGGCAAAATCATCTCAAGTACTAGATCTTTACTTTGGAAGTACTATTCTGAGACTCTAATGACAGTTACGCAACATTTTGCTCCAGATTCTGTCTCATGGTAGACTGCACAGTGGCTTGTAATGCCTTGTAGCTCCTCCCACTGAGAAACAGGGTCCTCTATTGCACTCTCCATTTGCTTTGGTCAGTCGCATGGAGGATAAACTGAGTGGTTTGAGTACTGAATTTGGACTTTACACATATCAAATTGCTTGATGGACATTTCTGCTCACTGAGATCTACAGTGACTGACACCTGGGTTAGCTTGTTGGAGAAGTGAAAGACCATGTGGGAGGAGATGAGCCATCCCAGATCACACATCTCCAGCTCACCTGGCAGCTGAGAGCCAGCAGATGAGCTTAACCCACAACAGTCACCACCACGCTGACCAGCCCAGGGCAACCAGTCCAAATCACTGATCACAGAACAGCCATTCTAATGAATGGCTTTTGTTGTCAGTCATTATGTTCTGGGCTGGTGTGTTGTGCAGCACTGGATGATGGACAGGGTAGCCTACAATGTCCCTCACTATTGGAAGTAGGGACACTGATACACAGATCCTTTACAATATCTATTAGAAAATCCATTTAGCATTGAGAGTTAGACCTGAAACCCCCTAAGTCTGAATTAGTTCTTAAATTTATTCTCATTTCAGTAAGCACAGTGCCTCAGCAAAGGAGGAGTATTTCTACCTTGAAGAATAGAAGATTTGTATTCCTTCCATACTTGGAAAGAGACAGCACCTGGTTTTGTTTTCAACGGGAATCAAAAGTGAGAGCTGGGGCCCGTCATTTTGCGTTACTCAAATTCCCAGCGCTTTAG
The DNA here is from genome assembly GCA_035773235.1 of Eospalax fontanierii. Taxonomy (NCBI): domain Eukaryota; kingdom Metazoa; phylum Chordata; class Mammalia; order Rodentia; family Spalacidae; genus Eospalax; species Eospalax fontanierii. The sequence continues at coordinate 150,109,520 of CM069524.1, read as the reverse complement.
CTGTTTTGAGACATTAGGTAGGAATTCATATTCACATTTTTTTAGTCCTCTTGACCATGTTTGATACTTCACCACTCAACAGCAGAGCTACTCTGTGCAGAGCACCATGAGAAGGTTCTGGATAGAAATATGCAAAAGACAGGAAGGTACCCTGTAAGTGACCTGGCCACTTACTATTTAGCAAAGGCTAAATATACTCACTCCAAACAGGCTTTACTTCTAGTCCAGATATCTATATAAATCCAAACTGCATGTACTACCTATGTTCTGAATAAATACAAACATTAATTATGCATTACAATTATACATACATTAAATATCTAAAATGAAAATCTAGTATACAAGAAATGCTTAGAATTAGAATAAACCTTTCGGTGGACCTGAAAAAACCCTGAAACACTGCATGGTGCACACACATGCAGCACAGGCCTGCTGGGCATCTTGTCCACACAAAGGAGAAGGCAACAACAGCCCGGACTCTGGCTCCTGCTGAATGAAAAGAGATGTAAGAGTTCGGATGCAAGAAAAGAGTGTGGATTCAAGGTCTGCACAAGGCCCGGGGATGGGAAAGAAAATGAGGTTGCATAGGAAACCCAGATGCAGACCAGCATCTGATGCCATCGTTTCTGGTGATCTGCAGCCCAGGGAGCCTGAAGAACAGAGTCCAGCCATCCCCAGCTCTGTGTTTAGACACCCACAGCATAACCACAGGAAAGAAAACACCATCTGTATTAGGACCTTCGTAACGTGGGTGGAAGAAAAAGCATAACCAGAAGGTAAATGAAAGTAGAGTGACCAGAGAAAAGAAACTCTCCCAACAGTACAATGTATCCTAGATCGGAATTCTAAGACACATGAATAAAACATTACACAAAGAAAGAGAGCCAGGAAACTGCACAACATCACACGAATTCATTCCTAGCAAAAAAGAGTTCTATGAAACAAGGTGACAAAGGCCTCTAATGTATGTTTAGGCTATCATCAAAATACAAAGAAATTTTCTAATAACAAAGAGCAAAAATTACACAAAATGACAAAAACTTTAAACTTTTTTTTAAACTAAAAGTCTTATGAACAAAAAAGGTCTGGTAATGAAAATGAAATCTCAATAAATGGAATAAACTCCAGATTGGGCATAGTCAAGACAGAGTATGTAAATTGGAACATATTCTTAAGGGACTTATTAAAAAAGCACTATTTTCTGATGAAATGTGATTTAACAAGACAAGTGCACATGAAAGCCCCAAAGATATATCTGAATGGCATTTTTTAAAAAGTTAAAGAAAAACAATCCGGACCTTCACTGGTAAGTATGATCCACCCACTGCCTTTCCACTGCCCTCCCACCTGAGCAACAGCCTCTCCCTGCCCCACCTCCTGTTCTAGCCTAGAGCACAGGCCAGCTCCTAATCTCAGATCCACAGATCCCAAGAATAATCTCTTAGTCCAGACATGCCCACTGAGAACAGAATCTAGACTCAGACGACCTCAAATTTTCAGACTACTTTGTTAGGGACTTCACAGGCTGTCCCCACCATCAACTTGCCTTTGCATTCCTGTGGCCTCCCATCTACCTTGGCCGTCCCCTCCCCACAACCTGCCTTGGATTTCTATGAGCAGCCTTCTTCACTGGGGCCCAGACTTTTGCAGACTGCCTGAGAAAGCCTGAATTCAGCCTCTGCCTAGCAATTATCCTGAATTGTGCTGTGCCTGCTGGCTGGACACAGGCCTTAAGAGAGAGCCCAAGAGCATCTGAGGGAACTCTAAACTAGAGCCATCTGCTCCCTAAATATAAAATCAAAAGAGAACCTGAAGCCTTGACCAACCAGCTTTCCATACCCAGTAAGAAAAGAACTAAGTCACATCAAGTATACAAACAGAATCAGACTTAAGCTGAAAAAAAGGAAGGCTCGAATCTCACATCAGAACCACAAACAACAAAAGAAATCAGCATGCCAGGATCACAATGAAAAAATAATAAAATGAAAAATCCAAAAAATATGTCCCTGCCAAACACCACCAGTGTTATAGAAGAGTTCTACAACAAGAGACCCATAGAGACAGCCTCGGACACAGAATTTAAAAGAACAAGCATAAACATGATCAAAGAACTCAATGAATTTAAAGAACACACAAACAAACAAATCAAAGAACCAAAAGAAGATACAGATAAACTTCTGACTGAATTCACAAAGGACAGAAATATTAAAGAAAACTTAAGCTGAAAGGAAGAAGGCTATGAAAAACTCAATAAGCCAATTTGAAATGACAGGAAAAAGCCTCATCAACAGAATAAATGAAATGGAAAACAGAATATCAAGACTGGATGATAAAGATGAAAAACTGGAGCACTCAAGCAAAGATTAAGAAAAAAATTTTTAAAACAAAGAAATATATATGCAGGAAATGCCAGACACCATGAATAAAACAAACTTATGCATCACAGGCACAGAGCAAGGAGAAGAAGCTCAGGATAGTGACATCGACCAGATCTTCAACCAGACTGTAGAAGAAAATTTCACATAATTAAGGAAAGCCATTCCCATACAAATACAAAGAGCACATAGAACACCAAAGAGACAGAACCAGAAGAGAAACTCCTCACGGAAATCATAGTAAAAACAAAAGCATAGAGAACAAACAGAGAATTACGAAGCTGCAAAAGAAAGACAGCAAGTCACATATAAAGGAAAACCCATCAGTTCCTATAGCTGACTATTCAGTGCAAACTAGGAAAGTCAGAAGAATGTGGACCAAAGGATTCCCAGTCCTAAATGACCATAGATGCCAACCCAGAACACGTTACCCAGCAAAAATGTCTATTATGATTGAAGAGGAAAGAAACATCTTCCACCATATGAACATGCTGAAAGAATTCATATCCAAAGAAACCAGCCCTTCAGAGAATACCTGAAGCAATACAAAGAGTTGAAGAAAGGAATGCCTATAACCAAGGGGCAACAGAAAGAAACTAAATGAAGGTGTAACTGGGGAACCACAAACTTAGACCAAAAATGCAAGCAGCATTTAAAATGACAGGAATCAATACACATCTTTCAGTAATCACTTTAAATATCAATGGACTCAACTCCCCCGTCAAAAGACACAGGCTGGTTGAATGGATCAAGAAACAAAATCCATCCTTTTGTTGTGTGCAAGAAACCCATCTCACATTCAAGGACAGGCACTAAGGTGAAAGGATGGGAAAAACATATCCTAAGGGCTGGCACTAAGAAAAAAGCAGGAGTTGCCATTCTAATATCAAAATAGACATCAAATTAAAACTACCAGACTAACGAGGGTCACTTCATTGTGATCAAAGGAACAATTAACCAAGAAGATATTCCAGTCATGAACATATATGCACCAACCTCTGGTGCACCCAACTTCATAAATATAGTACTACAGGACTTTAAAATACAGAGTAATCCCAACTCACTAATAGTAGAGGACTTCAATACCCCACGGTCTCCACCAGACAGGTCAACTGGACAGAGAATAAACAGAGAGACATCTGAATTAACAATACCACTCATTACATGGACCTAACATCTACAGAATATTCCACCCAACCATTAAAGAATATACGTTCTATTCAGCACCCTGTGGAACTTGCTCCAAAATCAGTTTCATACTGGGCCACAAAACAAACCTCAACAAATACAAAAACCTGAAATGGTCCCGTGCATTTTATCAGACCACAATGCAATAAAGCTTAAAATTAACACCAAAAGAAGCCCTAGTAACTTCATGAACTCATGGAGACTAAACAACTCACTCCTGAATGATAAATGGGTCAAACGAGAATTAAGAAAGAAACAAAATCATTCCTGGAAATAAACGATAAGGACAATACAACCCAACAAAACCTCTGTGAGACTTTAAAAACGGTCCTAAGAGGGAAGTTTATAGCTGTAAGAGCCTACATTAAAAAATCAGAAAGAGCACAAATAGATGACTTAACACTGCAACTCAAGAATCTTGAAAGGAACAACAAATGAAACCCAAAACCAGCAGACAAGAAGAAAAAACAAAAATCAGAGCAGAAGTAAATGAAATAGAGACAAAGAAAGCAATACAAAGAATCAATGAGTCCAAAAGCTGGTTCTTTGAAAAGATAAACAAAATAAACAGACACTCGGCCCAGTTAGCCAAAAGAAAGAAAGAGCAACTCCAAATGAACAAAACCAGAGATGAAAGGGGAAACACAGACAACAAAAGGATCCAGAACATTGTAAGGGAATACTTTAAAAACCTATACGCTATTAAATTTGAAAACCTTAAAGAAATGAATGCATATCTAAAATCATGGGAATCACCAAAACTAAACCGGGAAGAGATCAACAGCTCAGACAGACTCATGACATATAAGGAAATTGAAACAGCAATACAAAACCTCCTGACCAAAAAAAGCCCAGGCCCAGATGAATTCACAGCAGAATTCTTCCAGACATTCAAAGATCTATATCCACTACTCCTTAAATTATTCAAAAAGATAGAAATAGAGGGAAAATCCCCAAATTCCTTCTATTCCTTCTATGAACTGAAGATTCAAACCTGAGTACATGCAATTTCAGCCACCTGATATTTGACAAAGGGACCAAGAACACTCACTGCAGGAAAGAGAGCATCCTCAGCAAACGGTGCTGCCAAAACTGGGATCTCCATTAGAGAAGAATCAAACTACACCCTTATCTTTCACCTCATACAAAAGTCAACTCCTAATGGATTAAAGACCTCAATGTGAAACCTGAAACCCTGAAATTGTTAGAAGAAAACATTGGCAGTAACTTACAAAACATAGGCCTAAGAAAGGGCTTTCTAAGTCAGACAGCAGTTGCTCAGGAATTAAGGTCAGTAATCAATATGTGGGACATCATTAAACTAAAAAGCTTCTGTACAACAACAGAAACAACCAAGGGAGTGAAGAGAAAACCCACAGAATTGGGGGAAATCGTCACCAGTGACACATCTGACAGAGCTTTAACATCCAGAATATATAAAGAATCCAAAACACAAAGACCCAAGAAAACAAGTGACCCATTTATAAGATGGGCTAAGGATCTGAGCAGAGAGTTCTCAAAAGAAAAATTAAAGATGGCTGAGAAACATCTTTAAAAAGTGCTCAACATTGTTAATAATTAGGGGAATGCAAATGAAAACCACTTTAAGATTTTCTCTTATCCCAGTCAGACTGGCTAAGATCAAGAGAACAAATTATACCAAATGCTGGAGAGGGTGTGGGTAAAGGGGAACACTCAGTCACTGCTGTGGGACTGTACACTCCTGCGACCCCTAAGAAAACACTGTAGAGAACTCTTAGAAAACTAAAAATGAGTCTACCATTTGACCTGGTTATGCCACTCCCTGGCATATGCTCAAAGGACTCATTGCAGAGATACCTGTACATCCATGTTTGCAGCTGCTCTTTTCACAATAGCTAAGGGATGGAAGCAACTTAAGTGTCCCTCAACTGGTGAGCGGATACTGAAAATGTGGTACATTTACACAATGGAGTTCTACTCGGCAGCAAAGAAAGATGAAATTTGCAGGTAAATGGATGGAACTAGAAACTGCTATTCTAAGTGAAGTAACACAGACTCAGACCAAAAAACAAAATCATATGTTCTCTCCCATTTGTGGATCCTAGCACCAGGTTGTTATATGCGAATACGTATCCTGATGTAACTGCAGGAACCATGAAAACGGAAAGGAACCTGAGAGAGAAGAACAGTAGGAGACAGGTGTTACTAAGAGAGAAAGATAAAATGGGGTATTTAAATGGTAGATGGGGAGGAAGGGTTATACAAGGAACTATGGGGATAAAGGGAAAGACGGGGAGCTACAGAGGTGGGGCCATAGCAGACTGGTGTTATCAAGGGAGAAATGGGAACGCTTTAAATGGGGAAGGCGTAGAGGAGGGGGAAGGGAGAGACAGAGGGACAGAGAGAGAGACAGAGAATAAATGATATCTAGCTAGTGTAAAACACCAGAGGGAATCAGAGTAGTCTAACAACCTAATGACAAACTCTCATACAATGAGTCTGAAGGCTACATAACAAGAAACAGTGCCAGACAGGAGAAACTTTCCTTTGAGTTGTAGCCCAGGGTAGTCTTACCAAGAGACTTCTAAAATTACATGGGCTATTGCCACAGTCCTTTTTTGCCTCCCAGAACTTGAAGGCAAGACCCTATTGCTGAAAACACGACATTCTTTGGAGATTGGATTTGAAGCAATGGAGCTGGAACTGACCTGGAATCTGCATACCTTTAAGGTTAACATTCATACCTCTGGAGAGCACTACACAAGTAGACAAGGGCATCAATCGACAGCCCAACACCAGCTTCACGACTAAATAACCACATCGATGACTGGCACAGCATTTGATACTGGTGCAGTAGTGGCACTTTTATCTTTGGGTCAATCAACAGCTACCTAATTAGTCTTAGAGTCCACTCGATGGGAGGAAACTCATGTGTGGTACTGTAATCATAGCCAAACACACATGGCTGAAAAGGTCATAGATCTTAGAGAGATCCCCAGGGCTGTCACATAGGTAGGCTAATATAACTTCTTACTAAAATGCAAAATATGCATCCTTGTATTTACAGTCAAGTATTCCAGTCACCACTCATCAAAGAAGCTTCTTTTGCACCAGATAGAGACTACTACAGAGTACTACAGCTGGTCACACACAGACATTGTCTATGAATTGCCCACGCCTAAGTGGCACATCTACAATGCAGCCTCTACATGCAAAGCTCATGCAATATAGAACAAGGGGTAAAGAGGATACTAATGAATCTCTCAACTCTCAGTAATAAAGCTCCCTCATGCAACAAAAGGCTAGTAACACCAAAGGTCGCAAATGGTTAAAGCAGGAGATTAGGAATCTGCGGAGTATGGATCCCTGGACTGGACTCATTAAGTCTTACTCGTCCAGGGCTCAGGATCATTGCGGAATAGGAGGTGGAAAGATTGCAAGAGCCAGTGAGGAGGGGCGTGACCAAATGGAAACAGAATCCTACAAGCTCCTGGGACTTTGCTCATATGAACCTACAGCAGTCATTTCCGCATACTCAAGACCCATGCGAACTCAAGCAGACAAATTTCAGCATGGCACTGGGGAAATGGGTAGCAGACCCCAACTTTGCTTAAGAAATATTGGCAACTGATTACTGTTGGGTGAGGATGGGCTAGTCTTCCTAAAGTGAGGGACTCTGGGTAGCCTGACTAGACCTTAGTGGGTAAACCTGCACTGAGGTCACTTGGAGACACTAACTTGACACAACAGACTTTAACACAGAGGAAAAGAATGGGCAGATTCCAGCTAGGAGGCTGGGGGGGGGGGGGGGGCACAGAAGGCCACAGAAAGGTCACTGGGGAAGGGATATAAAGATGATTAAATTTGAGATGTTCTGCATGAAATATGCAATGATTCAATAATTTAAACAATTTAAGTAAAAATTAATTTTAAAAAAGAATGAAAGAGAATCAATATTTTAAGAGTCAATGGATTTTCTTTTCTAATCATTACACAAAGATATGAGTTCACAATTTGGAAATAAACTTGTTACTGAGAAAGAGAAAAATCACTTGCATCATTTGCATATTAAGACAAGATCTCAAAAATAAAAATTTCCAAAGCTTCATAGGTCTTTATAATGTTAAGAAGAAAACAAAGTAAAAGCATATCCAGGCCACCATAGCCTAATAAAAAGGAAGGCTAAAGTACCATTTCAAGGAAATAAGAATGGAACCGAGAGGGAACGTATGTAGCACAACAAACAGGTAAGGAAATGGATAAACTACTGCGGTAAATTAAGCTACTGGCAGGAAACAAGCCAAATCTAGTGTGTCTGCATTCATACAGATGCACAAGTGAAACTGTAGGCAACAAGAAGGCAGGGAAAGAGAAAGCAGCCCAGGGGTATTTTGAGTCTACTAAGGTCTGTCTCTGTTCAGCCTCTGAGAAACAGCCTGACCTTAGACAATGTTGAAATGATGTATAGGAGTGTTTTGTTACATAATTCATAGGAACTACTAAAAGCACAAAACTGTAACATAAATACAGTGAGATGTATGTTATAGTACAGCGTCCTCACCAGCACACAGGTGAAAAGCTGATGTGTAAAAACCCAAAGGAAATCAAGGAAAAGTATTATGATGGAAAGTAAGAAATGGTCAATAGAAACCACACAATAGGATGATTACAGTAAGTCCAAGTAGGCCTATAATCATTTCGTAACTGGATTAAGTTCGACACTAAAGGGTAAATTAATAAAGTGGACTTTTATTGCTCCACTAGTGGTGCTGAAAACTGGACTCGGTTCCTTGCACATGCCGGGCAAGGGCTCTACCACTGGCCATGTGCATCCCAGCCCCCTGGGATGAATTTTTAAAACACAACTACATGAAATTTCTAAGATTCACACCTAAAAATATATAGAAATATTAAAAAGAAATAGATAAATATTATATACATACTAGGATAATACTAACCAAAATAAAGTCTTTAACAATACTAGAGAGGAAATATTTACCTAAGCAAAGAACTGGCTGGGCTACTCAGGATGATAATAAAAGGAGCAATCCATGAAATTATAATGATATTGCATCTGCCAACAGCGTAATTTTCCAAATACACACACACACACACACACATCCAAAAGTTACAAAATCACAGTTGTAGGAGAGTGAATATAACTGTCAGCAAACAACTATATCAAACACAACACAAACTCTGAAGAAGATTTTTGACTTGAATAGTCACAATAATGATGATCAAATATGTACAGATACATATGTACCCTTCTAGCCAACAAATTTGTTTAATGTATTCTTTGAGAGTACAGACAGAATATGACAAAAAATGATCATGACTAGGTCACAAATCAATCAGTATCATAGAGAATATGGTTATTTAGTCTGGGAGTTTGGAGTGGGCTTTTTTCCATCTGTTTGTTTTTAGTATAAGTACAGTAGGAATCAACAATAAAGGAATCTCCCCCAACTTACTATTTCAAACCAACATAATATCATTCAATCCAACCCCACAAAACAGTACTCCAAACTAATGTTTCAAAATGACACAATATGATTCATCTAATTTTGAAACATCTGATTATCAGAGTCAGGAAGTCTGCCAAACTGCCAGTATGGTATGTCAGACACACCAAGACATGAGCGTCTGAACGTGCAGAGATCAGCACACTTCCATAGCAGAGAGGTACAGAACTTGCCACTAGAATCCAGTTAGAATGAAGTTTCAAGTGCTATGAGAAGGTGCCCAGAAGAGAGCCTAGAAGGATATATAAAATTCCCGGGCCAGGGACGGGGGGTGGGGAGGGCAGGAAAAGGTGGATCTCTGTGAGATCAAGGCCATCCTGGTCCTGCATAGACCCCCGACTAGCTGGGACTACACAGATACGTTGTCTCTAAAAAACAAAACTAAAACAACAACAACAAAATAACATTAATGTAGCAATAAAGAAGCAGCACTTTAAAAGGTGGGGGGGGCAAGACAAGAGTGGCCCCACGGGAAAGGGTCTGATGGACACAGGAAGAGCAGCTCAGAATCTGTTGGCAGTGGAGAGTCTAAACAAGTGAGTGTAGGCACAGATCTGAAATTCAGATGGATCATAGGGAAAGGCCCCTTGGAGAAGAACCAGGAGGGAGTCCGGGGTTTCCTAGAAGAGACGACAAGGGACACTCGCTGTATGTAGAGACCAGGTGAAGGACAGTGTCAAACTTCCATCTTTTCATTTCCCCATCACAATGTGTGCATATGGCTTTAGGCTCACCAGACAAACAATGTAAACTTAAAATATAATGCACAGTCCATCTTTCCCCTGTGGAAAGAAAGTTTATGCTCCCAATTAGACCCGCCTCAGAAGGCCCTGGACCATCCTCAGATAAAACCCTTGTCCAACTCCTATTTGGCAGCTCTAGTCACAGCAATAATAGCAAAATAAAAGCTGTTTACAAAAAACACAGCAGAGCAGGGACAAGCACATGCACGTGGGCTTCTGTCTGTATGTAGCAGGATTTTAGTGGGAAAGGTTATCACAGCCTTGGCTGTCCTTCTTGTGTAAATATGCTTTCAAAGAAACCTGGGCTTCTCCATCTTATTTCCTTTTTAAAATATTTGATTATTTTTAAGTGTATGAGCGTATTGCCTGCATGCTGTAAGTGCACCCATGTTGTGCAATGTCCACAGAGGTCATAAAAGGGGTCAAATCTCCTGGAACTGGAGTTATAGATGGTTATTAGCCGCCATTTGGATACTGGGATTTGAACTTTAGTCCTCTGCAAGAGCAACCAGTGCTTTTAACTGCCGAGTCATCTCCCCAGCCCCCATTTTCTTCCCTTTTATAAAGCAAGATTAAACAGTCATCAAGCCAGAATCTCCGAAAACTGCATAAAAGCAGAATTTATACACTGGGATTTTAGAAATTTCTCTTGCACAGTTATTTTCCAGTATTGACATGAAACACAAGCTTCATGGTGTATGGACTGGGCAGAGAGAATAGCTCTGGGCCATATAAAACAAATTAAGTAGACTTCTTTACCAAAAAAAAAAAAAAAAACGCTTTCAGAGGCTTTAAAATGCTAATGAGCACTAACGGATTTCCAAGGGTGTGTGTTGGAAGGACCTGACCACATTGGATGTCTAACGTGAAGACAGAATCCCCAAGGATCAATGCTCTGAGGACACTTCGGAGAAGTCCTGCCTCAGTGCTAACACCCACTCTACGGTTCCTTCCTTCAACCGTTTATCTGTCATGCTCTGTTTTTATCGGCTCAGAAAACAGGGCAAGACTCAACTTGTCAACAGCAGGAAAGATGACTGAAGGGTGTGAATGAGCTCTTCAATTTTTAAATTTTTCAGTCTCTAGAGGCATCACAACAGCCAAGACAGCCACATCCAAGGGGCCAAAATCAGAAGGAATCAAACTGCAGCAAAGGGTCAGACAGTCTCAGGCGCTTCTAAGTTTGGGGAAATTTTATGTCTTGAAATACAAGACAGAAAGTGGGAGAAGAAAGCTTCTTACCAGAACACACAGCTACCTCACTCCACTGGGCGAGCAAAAACCAGAGCGCACTGTAACCAAGGAAACCAGATTTCCGGGAAAAAGAAAAACATAAAGGTGTGAACCTGACAGGCTATGTTCAATTTTCTTCGTGCTTTTAACAATTACTTCCTGATTCAGAAAACAGCACGAAGACGCTGCTAGAAGGCTAATGATCTAGGCAAAGATTTTTGCATTACCACGGCAATCAAAGCAACAGGCAGGTGTGACAAATCATGCCTATAATCCCAGAAATCAGGAGGCAGAGGCCAAGGCAGGTGGAGTTCTAGGCCAGCCAGAACTATAGTATGCGTGTGTGTGTGTGTGTGTGCGCGCGCGCGTGTGTGTGTGTGTGTGTGTGTGCGCGTGTGTGTGTGTGTGTCTGTGTCTGTGTGTGTCTGTGTGTGTATGTGTGTGTAAGGGAGAGAGAGGGAGAGAAATAAGATATTACAATAAAGTGTCTGAGAAATGAGGTATCTCTCTCTACTCAAAATCCATATACTGAAATCCTGACACCCAATGTGATCATATTAGTTAGTAGAATCTTTGAGGGATAAGTAGGTCATGATTAGGTTCTTTTGAATAGAAACTGTCCTTACAAGGGAGACCTGGGAGAACTGTCTTGCCTTTTCAATCATAGTAACACACAGAAGAGCTGATCATTCGTGAGGTAAGGCTGTGCTGGTTTGAAAGAATGTCCCCTACAGGCTTATTCATATTCATTCATATTCTCTCTCTCTCTTTCTCTCTCTCTCTCTCTCTCTCTCTCTCTTTCTCTCTCTCTCTCTCTTTGCTTCTTTATCCCTGATTGAAGATGTGAGTGCTCAGCTTTCTGCTCTGGCTACCTCTTGCCCTGTCTCCCCACCATACTGGACTCTTAATTCCTTTGGAACCATAAACCAAATAACCTTTCCTTCTGTAAGTTACCTTGGTTATGGAAAACCAAAAAGTAACTAACAACAGGCCCTCATTAGACACTACATCTACCTTGGTATCTATGAAAAATACATGTCCATTGTTGAAGCCACGAAGCTGATGGTATTTTTGCTATAATGGCCCAAGTGCACTAAGACACTATCCAAAGGGCTAACAAGCATATGAAAATATTTAGCCTTTTTTATTATCAAGGAAATATAAATCACGCCAGAATGAAACGCCACCACATTGCTACCCGAATGGTCAAAATTATCTTAAAACATGGCATCCAGGATTTAATAGTATACTCACACACTACCAGTCAAACAACACACTGCCATAACTACTTTGCAAAACAGTATGGCAGGATCATGAAACTGAAGATGTAGTAGCTATGCTCCATGACTCAGCAATTTCCTTCTCAGCTGAAATTCCTACATGTGCACCAGAATTCATATACAAATGGTGTTGATTGAGACTAACTAAAAACTACAGACAACTCAAAGGTGTACTGCGACAGAACAAGTAAATGAACTACTGCTTTTCTGCAATGCAACACAATACAGAAATTTAAAAGCAGCACGTCACATGCAACATGAGCAGACCACAGGTAAAGCATTAAATCAAAGATGCCCATGCTGGGTGACTCTAATGACGGAAGGTTCAAAACAAAGAACATTCTGTGTTACTTCCATTCAGCTAAGATCAAAAGTAGGATGCACTAAATACAGTGAATCAGTGTAATCGTTATCCTTGAGTTATGGCAATAAGAGATCTGGGGTTCTGGTATTAACTGTACCATTGTGTGTATGTGTGTGTGTGATACATGTGCTCATGTATGTGCACACATGTGTACAGACAGGTGTACATGCATTGGCCAGAGGCCAATGTTTGGGTGTCTTCCCCAATCAGTTTCCACCTTATTTTTTGAGATAGGTTTCTATCACTGAACCCAGAGCCCACCAATTCAGTTAGGTCAGCTGGCCAGCGAGCCAAGGGATCCTCCTGTCTCTACCTCCCTGCACAGGAATTACAGGCATGTGCCAGCATGCTGAGGTTTTATGTAGACGCTAGTAATCTGAACTCAGGTCCTCCTGCTTTGGGGGGGCAAACACTTTCCAACTAAGCCGTCTCGCTGGCCCCTAATACTGGTACTGAGCTGGTTATATAGATGAATTACTTGCCAAAACATATCAAGATGTATATTTGTCACTTCCTTCATGCATTATTTAACTCAATAAATATGCCTGTCTATCTCTCCCATTAATCCTGCACTCAATATTCTTAATATTTCATATACTGTGTTTATTCTGACTTATTTGTCTAGAAGAAAATAAAGCAGGCAACAACTTCTTCCTCTTCTGTCTAAATAGCAGATAGGACCACTTGGGTCTGTTGATCCACTCTGATCAGCAGAATCACAACTGCACCATAAAGAGTCTAATTGCTACTGGAGAGAAAGACGGTCTCAGGGGCTGTTATACTGTGACTGTGTGCCCTGAGCCACAAAGGCAGCTCAGAGTTTAAAGATAAGCACAGCATGACAAGAGAAAACAAGCAACCTTCCCAGGAGTAATAAATAAAACACACACAGCGCGCACCGCGAAGCTGAACAGCGAGGCTGGAACACCTGCATGCTTCACCTCTGCACTGCCAGGTGTCTTTAAATAAACTTCTAAATGTGCAGAGAGAGGCACATGGCGTACCTAAAGCAGGGCTGGAAAACCAGAAAGGGTGCCTGCAGCAAATCATAAATGTGAAACTCCTAGAAGACAGGGAACAGATGGGATCAGAAAGAGGAGGAAATGGGTAACCAATATACAGGTGGTAGAAACTTTTCCCAAGATAAAAGAATGCGGAGAGTGACCAGGTCTAAATTATGGAGGCATAAAAAGCACAGGAGCCAGCCCTGTGGCACTATTAGAGAACTTCATTGTAAAATTTTTACGGGAGCTAGAGAGATGGCTCAGTGGGTAAAATGCCTGTTAAACAGGCCTGATAACTTTGAGTTCAGATCTCCAGAATCCACAGAAAAGCAAGAATCCACAGTAGGGCAAGAGTCTGTAATCCAAGCACACCCCACCTGGAGATGGACGATGAAGACAGGTGACGATGGACACTGGGGCTATCCTCTGACCTCCATGTGCATGTCATAGCATGTGCATACCCATATTCACATGAATACATACATACATATGTACATATACATACACAGAAAGCAGAAGGATCAATGGTGCCTTTCTACTCTGCTGTCACATCCTTACACCCAAAGGAAAATTCTGCAGTTACAGCACCTTGGTTCTAATCCCTGCCCCACTGCTAACTAGAGAAGAAACTCGGGGGAAATTAATGCACCACGGATTCCTTATGGGCAAATTGTGGGTGATAATAGTTCCTACTTCATCAGGCTAAACCTAATTAACTAATAGACACTAATATATCCACTAAGTAACAAACCACAGGAGTGTTTATCCCTGGACTGGAGCCTGGACCCATGCTCAGAGGTAGAGTACTCTGATGAGTGGATCCCTGAGTGGTGTCAGGATCAGAGAGAAGCTAGAGATCTTTCCAAACACCCTGACATATATGAGGAGAAACAAGAGCAGCCTTTCCCAAGAGCAAAGATGCATTCCCAGAGAAGAACCATTCTTTGCAGCCTTCCTATCAGATCCCCACTGGTCATTGATCCAATGCAAAGCCCACTCACAGATCACCATGCTCATTCGCACTCAATCTTTCCAAGAAGGAAAGGACACTGTTAGGAAAACAGAAGCTAGTCTCAGTGGGTCTATAAGTCCCACCACCTACAGTCCTCAACCCAGCCCTTCTAATGGCAATCAGGAATCACAGAAATCTGAGGCAAATCAGGGATATGAGAAAAAGTGTCTAAAAGGAAGTTTCAGAATGATCCAAAGGAAACAAAGATAGTCTGGGCATGATGAGGAGAGGAGCTTCTAAAAGCATTAATACACAAGGACAAAATTTAAGATACTACACATATAAAACAAGAAAACCTACTATGAAAAAGGAGCAATCCGAAGAGGGGGAAACTCACTTTAAGTAAACTCAAAATGGACAAAACTGAAATCAGAATTGCTTATTAGGAAGACAGATTAAAGGAAACATCCCAATATAAGAACAAGAGAGTCTGGTTCTAGCCCCTCTTAGCTGAGGCTGCTCAGGACCACCCAACTGTTGGATGCCTTACCTAAGGTATCAATAAAGATTGTCTTCAGGCCTGGTGTGGGGTTGCTGCAGGAGCTGATTCTAACTTATGGACCCACTGAGGCTAGCTTCTTATAGCTCTCAGACCTAGAAATCTAAGGCTATCTACATAGGTCTGGAGGAGCTCTTCTTACTTTTGCATATTTTTTTCTCAGAAAGTACCCATGAGTGCCTGGCCCAGTTCTTCTGAGTTATGTAATGCCTTTCTCCAGTTCCCAGGACTGACACTTCCTCCATCCATTTGCATCTTTGGAGGTTTTCAATTATGGCTGAGGGATGATTTGATATCTGTCCCATAAATCTCTTCACATTCCTTTCAAAGTTTGCCAATACATACCCAGGCCAAAATCATTGGTCACAGCTCTCTGTGAATCCAACCTTTGTAAAAGTGTGAATCTAACTTTCTAACTGATGTTTTGTGTTTGATTCCTTGCAGAGCAAGGAATGAACTTTCAAGGTTTTCTGAATCCTGCACAGTTAAGGCAGAGTTGTGGAAGTGTGTGAAGGTCACTTTCTGGCACGTTGAATTCTGGGAATCTATTTGTGCCTGATGCCAGTCCACAGACAAGCTCACATGGGAACTCAAAGATTTCAGAGGGAATTCTTCTCCCCTTCCTTCTCCCCTTCCTTCTCCCCTTCCTTTGCAGGATTTTGTATCTTGCACCCTTCCCCTCACCTATGTGGACCAGGGCTGATGTAGGGAGTACTGTATAGCTCTTTAGGTAAGTTGACCATGTCAGAGGGTAGGGTCATACAAGTGAGTTTGGAGCCACATTCAATAATTTACCTATAAAAAAATATTTCATTCTCCTTGAGCCATCTATTCAACCTGGGAAAACTCCATCACCTTCACAAGGATGGAGAAAGCTAAGCCTTGCACTCACAGAAAATATCAGTCTAAGTTCTAACACACATAGTATATCTGCTTGCTTCTAAATGAGTGAGCAGGAATCCTTATTTTAAATAAAAATTTATATAACCAGTTTTTGACCTAGGATAGTCCTTTTAACATAGATGGTATTTTATAAAATTAAGAAAATATTGAAAACTACAAAATGTAAAATATTAATATTGGCTTAGTTATAAGACTTAAGAAATAAGAGTCTTCTGTTCCTTCCCTGACATTATCAGTCAGACAATTCTATGTTTTTCTTACTTTTATTTTTTGGGTTGTTTTGCTTATTGAGACAGTGTCTTCTACGAGTTCTGGCTGGCCTGGAACTTCCTATCCTGACCTCAAACTCCCATCCCTGCTTTCGGAGTGCTGGGATTATAAGCACAAGTCACCATGCCCATCATTTATATATCTTTTTAAATACACATATTTCTTTAACAAAAATGACAATAACTTCGGGCTGGAGAGATGGCTCAGTGGTTAAGAGCTGGAGAGATGGCTCAATGGTCAAGAGCACTGGCTGATCTTATAGAGGACCCAGGCTCGGTTTCCAGCATCCACATGGCAGCTAAGAACCCTCTGTAACTCCAGTTCTAAGGGACCTGATGCCCTCTTCTGGCCTCTGCATACAAGGGTACACTTACAAAGATGTAGGCAAAACATTCATACACATAAAATATTTTTAAATGACAGTAATTTACATATTTATCTACAAGTATGACCAGAGAAGAGACTGCGTTTTAGTATTTGGTTAAAATGTTAGCATCCTTTGTGCACCAAGAAAAATGTGGCATCTGAGTGTGAGACCAGAGCCCCTCTCCTCCTTACTCTGAAGGCAGTGCAGGTTCTACTGTTTCCTAATATTTAATGTCACTGAGAACATGTTTGAAGGAAAGATTTGTAGTTAACCATTTTTCTGAATCTTTTGATTTTAGGACTTGGAGCTAATTTTTAAGAAAGTTCATTTTTCTTGGAAAAAAAATTCTTATTTATGAAGTTCAGTGACCTTTATTTTCTAGATCATTTGGCTTGACCCACATCAAACCTCAATGGATCCACAAGTTAAAAAAAATTCTATGGTTGGGCATGGTATCACATACCTTTAATCCCAGCACTTGAGAAGCAGAGGCAGGCAGATCACTGTGAGTTTGAGGTCAGCTTGGTCTACATAACAAGTTCCAGGCCATCCAGGGCTACAGGGAGATCCTAATTCCAAAAAGATCAAAAGAATAAAGAAAAAAATTCTATGGACCAAAGTTATATAGTGGTGGTTTAAATGAGAATGTCCCACATAGGCTCCAAGTATTTGGTCCCCAGTTTCTGGTGGTTTTGGGGCAGGGGAGGTCATGGAACCTTTAGGAGGTGTGGTCATGCTGAAAGCAACACATCACTGGGTGTGGGCTTTGAGGGTTCATAAGCCTTGGTCCCACTGCCTGTCTCTCTATCCCCGCCACTCCTCATCCTGTGCCTGCTTGAAGACGTGAGCACTCAGCTTTCTACTCTGGCCACCTCTGAGGCCATGCCTCCCTGCCATGATGGACTCTAACCCCTCTGAAGCCATACGTCAAATAAGCTCTTCCTTCTGTAAGTTGCCTTGGTCATGCTGTTTATCATTACAACAGAAAAGTAATTCAGACACAGGCAGGCAGACAGACAGACACACACACACACACACACACACACATAATGAGAGAGAGAAATGCAAATGTCTAGAGGCTCAAAGCAGGGAGAGAGGGAGGAAGACTGCTGTAGTCCCAACATCAAGGAAGAAGAAAGGTAAACCTTGGGACCAGAAATTAAGGAGATTTTCCCAAGAATTATCTTAAAAGAGGTTGATACTGCCAGAAAAACTGACACACATCCTAAATACTAGCCACAGAGAAATTCAATTGGTTCAGCGGGAAAATGAGATACCTGTGTGGAGATCAGCTCTGAACACCTTCCCAGAATCAGGCAGACCAAGACTCTCTTGCACGGCACCAAACAGTACAAGCTTCCCCATCACTTCTGCTTCTCCCATCCCTCCCCAAGCCGAGAGAGCCAGACACTCTGGGGTAGTGGACTCCCAAGAGAACCACACACTCTCTCAATGGCAGTGATCTACCTGAAGCCAGTCCCAGCTGAAGAAGTTTCAAGTCGATGCTCAAATTGTGATGATCATATGAAAAATTGTGATAATCATATGGACCTGGAAATGCTACTGTGCAAATAGGACCTGTATAACACTACACTCCTCAAAGTGGAGACACATAACACTGAATGGGAATCATTTTGGGGAAAGAAATTCCCAGGTCTTCAACCTCCGCATGTGCCCTTTCATATAACCAATTTGCCTGGAAAGGCTCCTGCAGCCATGATGTCCTTCTGCAACTCCGCATAGATCACAGCCCTCACCTACCCCATGTCTGTGTGCATAACCCAAGTATGATTGCCCTCTATCCCACTCAGACCAACCCTGACACAGCTCAAGCCCTTCACATTCTGAAAGGAAACTCCTGTTATTTTCCCACATTATCCTGGCTCCCTCTTTCTCCGGTCCATACTTACCAGAAATGTCTCCCAAGGAGACAGACAGACTGCTCATCATTTCACAGCCCATTCACTTTTCAACCCATGCGCCCCCAACTCTCGTTATCTGCCCCCTGGATACTGATGTCCTCTTCCTTGCTGATGGATTTTGTTTCAGCACAGGTAATGGGTCACTGTGCTGGAATACCTCTTTTCCTCAAGTCAGCTGAGGTGCGAAAGCTTTTATTTTCTTAAAAACCAAGGTGTCCTTTGTCCTCTCTTTGCCCACCTTGAACATGAAATGTCTAAGGCTGCAGGAAGCTTTGAAACCATGAGGAAAAAGCATCAAAGGCTATAAAGATGAAGGCTGGTATCAGCAGGTTCTAACCAGACACTGCTATGCTCCCACCTATGGTTTGTATGTTTCATGGGGACAATATTTCAGGAAGCTCTGGGGTTTGATTTTTATTACATGCGGCCACTCGTTCCCTACTGGACACCATTCAGTCTGACTCCACAGACACTGCTCTTATCAGTGACCTCCTAGTTTCTACAGCCCCAGGGTAGATTCTGGCTCCAAGCTGAGATGCTTTCACAGAGGCAGTCTGACCACTGATCTTTCCTTTCTTGATACTTCCCCCGTTCTTGTTCTTGACCTGTGTCTCTGAACTCTCCTTAGTGACCTGGAATTCCACCTTGTTCATCCAGCTGGGCAGCCTTGACCTTTATCTCCCTAAATAATCTCGCTGGTGCTTTTCTCCTGTGCTCATGGATTTACTGACCACTATATATGCTACTGATCTGAAGATCCTCAAGTCTAGCCTGTCTCCTTCCTAAACTTCACTTTTTTCATACTTAATTATCTACTGGAAATGTTCATTGGATATCCCAAAGATCCTTCAAATCAATGTGTTTCCTTGTCTGCCTATATAGTGTTTTCAATTAGTAGAATCACTTCCCACTTCACTGAGAATACCCAGAGTCTAGACTTTATAAAACTGTTAAGGTATGTGTATGCAGATCAGTGGATAGATATGAGGTAGGTAGGTAGATTGATGATAATAGATAGATAGGCAGGTAGGTAGATAGAAGATAGATAGATAGATAGATAGATAGATAGATAGATAGATAGATGATAGACCATCTTAGTTTTTTTTAAAATCAGCCTACAGTAAGTCACCAATTAAAAGCATGAATCTACTTGATTTGCCTTTGAAAATAAGATGTATCATTGACAAAACAGCAAAGAATAAAGAATTTTGCTCAAAACAAGCAGCCAATAACTTTAGAAGATGAAGATCTCAGGGGAGAAGGCTAATTCAGCCAATGCCTTACAACCAAATCCTCAACAGTCACAAAGTTCCTCAGAGCTCCCTACCTCTGATACAGCTCTCATCTTTTGACACATTCAGACAGACACAGACACACACACACACACACATACAGAGAGAGAGAGAGAGACAGAGACAGAGACAGAGAGAGATGTATATAATCTCACCTGCATACCATCATCTAACCCAAGCTACTCCTGGCAGCCTCACACCTGACACCTGAGTTCCTCAAGTTCCTGCCACACTCCTGCCTTGAGCTTCCAAAACAGCTCCTGAGAGGTATCATTTGCCAAGTGTTACAGTGACTCCCCATGACCATGATGCCTTACTGTAGTCTCAGGACTCTGCAGAGAGTTCCCACTATCAAGGACTTTCCCAGATGTGGCCCTTTCAACTTAAGCCCCAGAACTATGAGCAGAAAACATTTTCTTTATAATTACCCAGAATTTATTTAAAAATTCATAAATTGCTATATGATTTATACACATGGAATTCAGACTATGATATTTGGGTTCATGCCTCAGAAATGTACCAGACTAGCCAAGCTGTGATCTTTAAATGTGATCTCCTAGTTTAGGAGCCATCAACGAAGGCAAGAGGTAAAAAGAACTTTTTCATCATTCAACCACAAATGGAAAATAACAAATGAGAAAGCATGAAGGGTAATTTTTCATAGTTCAAAATAAGTAAAACAAAGTTGATGACTTTTGATTTTTTTCTGGATCACTTCGTAAGAATCATGTGTCCTAGTTACATTCTACTGCTGTGATAAAACACTGACCAAAACTTACTTGGGGAGGAAAGGGTTTATTTGGCTTACAGCTCATACATAGTCCATTATCCAGAGAAACTGAGGCAGGAACTCAGAGCAGGAACCTGGACTCAGGAACTGAAGCCCAGAGCACAGAGGGATGCTGCTTGCTTACTTGCTCCTCTAGCCTATGCTCAACCTACTTCTTATCCAATCCAGGACAACCTGCCCACGGGTGTTTCCACCCACAGTGGGTTGGAACCTTCCATTCAACAATCAAGAAAATGTCTCACAGACATGCCCAAGGCCAGTCTGATAGGGATTCCCCAATTAAGGTTTCCTCTTCTCAGATATGTCAAGTTGAGAACTAAAGTTATCCAGCTCATTATGGGGCAGACCACCATAAAGGTAAAAGGAAAAAAATCCTGCTATTAAAAGAAGAAGAAATAATAATAATAATAATAATTCACAAATAGCTTGAGTTTTTCTTCAAAATTAAGAAGAAGCATCAAAGAATATAGAACCTAGATTTTTTTAAAAAAGAAAAAAGAAAAAAAAAACAGCCGAAGTCAGAAACTTATAGATACTGAAGTTTGTAGATGGAGAGGCAAATTCAGCCAATACTTGCAAATTAAAACCTTCAGAGCCACAGTGGGTGAACAAAGCTCTGCAATCCATGTTCTCTAATGGGAGTGGGAGAGCAGTGTTGGGAAGCCAGTTTCAAGTAACCCTTCAAAACAGGAGCAAAAGTAACCCCACAGTGTGGTCAGCTTCTCCAAACGTTATTTCTCAGAGCTTTGGTGGCGTGGTCAAAGATTGCTGAGCACCCAGAGCCCGCAGCTCTCTCTACAAAGGGGTGCCCCCTGGGATGCTCACTACTTTAGCCCACACACTAGCCTGGGGAGAAAGAAGCCTCACTAATTTCACCTTCATGAAATGAGGATGATTAACAACCAAACAGGAAGATCAGAGGGAAAGAGAAAAGGGAAGGAAGCACCTTAGGCTACCCTGGATCAAACTAGATCTTCATCTAGTAATAAGGGTATTTCCAGGGTTTCATAAAAGCTCCCCAAACTCAACCACAAGGAACCCAGTCCTGTTTAACTTGTGAACTAATTCACAGCTGAGAAATTCTGACTCATATAAAAATGTCCTTATCAAGTACTATGTACAAAAATACATGACAATTTAAAGATTTATTTATTGTTTTTTATGTGTATGGAAGTCTGCCTGTCTGAGCTCATGTGCACCACATGCATGCAGGAGCTCTCAGAGGCCAGAGAGAGCATCAAATCCCTGAATCTGGAGTTACAGGTGGTTGTGAGCATTCATGTGGAAACTGAAACCAGATCCTTCACAAGAGCAGTAAGTGCTCTTAAACATTGAGCCATCTCTCCAGCCTCCAATGTAAGTAAATAACTAAATAAATTCAAAAAATAGTCTTCAGTTTAAAAAAAATTTAGAAAACTTGAGACACACAAAAAAACTCAAAGCACCAGAAATTATAAATTTGAGGTGAAAAACTTAAGTTTTAAAAGCTTCACTGCTGTGTGGGAAAGCTTAGAACTTGCTCCCCTCACGATAAAGTCCCGTAAAAGAAAAGTCTGCTCCGGGAAACTTCAGCCCCTTCCCTGCTCTTCTCCAAGTTCCCCACCCTAGCCAAGCCACCCACTTTCAGGCAGACTCCCCAGACCTCTGCCCTTCCAAACTCTCAGCTCTGACGCCCACACAGGACTGGTCTGTTCACTTGCTCTACCAGGTCATTTAATCTCAAGGCTAAAGGATTAAAAACAAATGACATGTCACTGATACTTGACTAAACAAAAAACCCAGCAACAATACAAAGTCCCATTGGTCCATTTTGAGATGCTGCTAAGGAAAAAGAAAGGGAGAAACAGACACTGCTCTCTTTTTGTTCCTATGAAAACTTCCATGACCTTGCTTGACACTTCACAGCTGTACCTTCCTCTACAGGAGATGCCTTTGGAAAGTTTCCTGCAAATCTGCTTTTCACCCTTCAAATCATATTTTAAACTTACTTTGGAAACTTGCTGAAATCACCCTTCATATGTACTTACCATCTCCTTAAGGTGATGGACATCTCTAAGACTTAGGGCAGAAGGTAACTAAGTGTTTTAACTATATAGCTTTTCAACTATTTGTTGTCTTTTTCGTTACTGCTGAGGTGAAGCAGGTAAAAAATTAATTTCTTCTCATATAATCACATAAGGCAAACAGCAGAAGACAAAGTGTGGTCATTAACAGAAAAAAGCAAACCTGAATTTATAGTTCCAAAGAAATGGGAACACATCCAGATTTTTTTCTGGATGACTTTACAAGAATCATAATGTATATAACACTGTGACAGGGGAAGGAAAAAAATGAAATCCACTATTAAAAAAAAAAAAAAAAAAAAAAAAAAAAAACCAATTGAACAGAAAGCCAAAAGTGGAAAGCCTGGATCTCTTCGGTTTCTCTTTCAAACCTAGATGTCAAAACAGCAGAGAGTACACAATTTTGGTTTAAGCAATGGCTGCCCAGGCTTTTCCTCGAGTCACATCAGAGTTTTTATTGGCTATTTGAAACAAGAAAAGCCCATTCCCTGGTCTCAAGGCAGATTTTACAGCTGCCCATGTTTTTCCTTTTCTTTCTCAAATTGACATGTTCAAGTTAGAAAATTCTGTCATTTGATTCTTTTCAAAACAGTTACCACAGCTATCATGACAGAGCAAAAAATAGAAATTCTGACTGCGCAATTCCACACATAAATAAGTTAGTGAATTTTGCAAGGGGGGGGGTGCTAAGCCAGATCCAAATAACTTGCAAAAAATGAGGTCTTCCTTATTTTTTAATGAGGAGACTTCATTTTCTTCCACCAGTCTTACAGGTAAGGGAGATGAGCTGACCACACGGTCCCCAGCTACACTTATAAATCATGAGTCTGGGGCCCTGGGCTTTAAACTGGCATCATAGTTGTTTGCAGTATATCCTGCTACAGTGACAACAAGTAATAACCCAGATGAAAGTTGAAAGCAAATTATCTTCTCAAAAGAAGCTTCCTGTTATGACAGTGGCTCATGCCCTGGCTCCTCTGCCTTTGAGAATGTTGGTATCCCCCAAGGTCTAGTGTTCAACATCCCCTCATCTCTTCTTACTCTTGGACATTCTGGAAGATTCTCAATAGAGTTACTTGCCATCAACATCTAAACTGCTATTGTTACCTCCAAACTGCACCCTTGAGTTCCAGATCCGTGTAGCCAGTGGCCTCCTAGATGTCCCAACTCAGCATGTCTTGTGCTGCCCTCTCTCTCTCTCCTCTCTCTCTCTCTCTCTCTCTCTCTGCAGTTCTCTCTGTGCCCTCTTCCCTGTGAGTTACCCCCACCCAGGAGACAGGAAGTAGGGGTAAAAAAGACCTCAGATGTCACAATACCTGTGACTTCAAACATGCTTATAAATAATTCATTCACCGTGATTTTACAAAATAATCAGACACATAGCACAGGATGCCCAGGACAACCTCCATGACTGTCTGCTCCAGAGCCCCTCAGTGGCCAGTTCCTAGAAATGGCCATAAAGTGAGAATGATCATTTTTACACAGTGAGAGAACATTTTAATCTGAGAGCACTGCTGCTTAGACCCTTTCTGTCCTGCGCCCGACCGCACACTCTAGCACTCCTCACTGGAGCGTCTCTGCCTCGGGTCTTGCTCAGGCTTTCTGGCCACCAGCTCCTAGTAAGATTCCGTCCGAGGAGGAGCAGGGAGGAGGCGGCATCCTCCAAGCCCTTCCCCTGAGCTGGGTTAGGTTGTACTCTGTCCCCTCTTCCTTTTGTTCCCTGCACCTAGAGGCAACAACTACTTCTGGAAGTTACTAGTCTCAGGCTTACATCACCCTTTTGTTCTCTCAGCCTTCCAAAGTCTACACAGAGAGATTCTGGTGGGAAACCCCTTTTTTGTACAATGATGGGAATGGCTGCTCTGCCTAACTGGACCTGAGTCAGCAAGATTCACCTTTGCTCTAGGGCTTGTCTTCCTTTGTTAAACAGAATAGTTTGGGCTCACAAACTATCACAAATTATTCTGTCAAGGATGATGGGAAGGAGAAATAACAGATGGAAACAGAAAAGCATCAGCAAGAGGCCAGGTGGACATTCAGAACACACTGAGTCAGCCATCCATATAACCAACCTCTTACTCCAAATTCACTCATGAACTGAAAATTTAACAGGCTAAAAAAAACCACAAACTAGCTAGTGCCAGTGAGACCGCTCAGTAGGTAAAACTGAATGTGGCTCATGCCCCCGCCCTCATCTCACATACACTAATAATAACAAAATAAAGAAAACACTGGGGGCTAGAGAGCTGGTTCAGCAGGTAGAAGTAGAACCCAGATGGCGGAAGGAGAGAACCAACTCCTGAAAGTTGTTCTCTGACCCCATACATGTCCTTGGCACACATGCAGTCCCCCCCACCCCCGGATAAGTAAACAAAACACTTTCTTAAAAAATAAATACGCCCTATATTTGTTTGATTTGGATTTTCTGCTTAAATCTTTGTATATTTAGGCATATAATGTGATTGTTTAGATATTTATACACATATATATGAGAGAGAAATAATTTCTATAGTCAGATATCTATTACCTCACACAGTTCCTGGTGTGGTTTGCCCAGCAAAATATCTACTTCCTTTGCAAATTTCCACTATACAGTATAATACACATTAATCGTAAATGTCTGCTGCTTCTTTCTATGAACACATAAGACGGTGAGTGTGTGCTGTGTGTGTATGTGTGTGCACACAATGTGTCAGTGTCGGTGTCTTCCTCAATTGCTCTCCACCTTATTTTTTGAGACAAGATCTCTCCCTGAGCCTGGAGCCCACCATTTCAGCTAGACTGGCTGATACACAAGAACCCTGGGATCCAGTTGTCTTTACCCTCTCCCCAGCACTAGAGTTAGAGGTACACATTACTGCACCTGGCAGTAGTGTACTAGTGATCTAGGGATCCAAACTCATGTCCTCATGCTTGTGCGGTAAGTACTGTACCCACTGGACCATCTCCCCAGGCCCTAGCACAATAGATTTTAAGACTCAAAGATTCACTCCTGACACGTGTCCCTTCCTTTGGCCCTTTAACCGGCTCCTCCGTCTCAGGGAGCCCTGCCAGCTCTCTGCAGCCTATAGCTCAGCCTCTTCGAGCTTCTCACCTCCGCGCAGCACCCTGTTCTGGCTCTCCTCTCACCTGTCCCCGAGCAGAGAGCGTTCCTCACCCCATCCAATACCTGGGGTAACTACATATTGGTATAAAAGTGATGGAACATCTCTGGCCACACAAATTGCTAACAGTAGATTACAGCTTTCGGGATACCACTGTCCCTGGATCACTTGTGTTTCTGGTCCTTTTCTTCTAGACTGTTTTTCCAAGAGTGTTTATATGACAAACAGGGTTAGAGGATCAGAGTCTCTCCTCAAAGAAATGTACAGGTTTGCTTACTATTGAAGACAACAGAAAACGTTTCCCTTGGGGTCAGGCAAGCTCACAGTCCATTATAAACATTCTAGAACCCTAGGCTCCAGCTTTCTTACCCCCCACACAATCCACCTGTGACTCAGCTCAAGGGGCCTCTGGGAATTTAGCTCAGGGCACTGGCACAGGCTGTGCAGTTGCTCAGCCACTGCTACTGGAATAATAGTTACTTGCCTCTGACCCAGGAGTCTTGTGCCTTCTGCCAGCATACATGGCACATGCAAGGACAGCAAGATTCATGCCCTTCACATTCTGTTCTTGACTGTGCAAAAAAATCCCCTAAAATCTAAGATGAAATACCATCAGAATTCAGATTCAGAAAATAGCCATTAAACAGAGACATAGTCCACTGATCAACAGATGCCATGAAAAGAGCAAGAGATGCAAGGCCAGAAAGATAACTTTGTTAGTAAAGTGCTAATCACACGAGCATGGGGCCCTGGCTTTGATCTCCACCACCCACATGAAAGGAAGTGTGGTGGCACACACCTGTAATCCCAGCAATGGGGAGGTAGAGACAAGAGGATACCGGAAGTTTACTGACCCACCAGACTAGCCAAATCATCAAGGTCCACTTGATGTGAGAGACTCTGCCTCAAAAAATAAGGTGGAAGGGTTGGAGACATGGCTCAGCAGTCAAGCGCTCTGGCTGATTTTGCAGAGGGGGTTCCCAGCACCTACATGGCAGTTCACAAATGCCCATGACTCCAGTTCCAGGGGGTCTGATACCTCTTGTGGCTTCCATGGGCACCAGGCATGCATGTGGTCCATATACACACATGTGGCAGACATTCATACCCATAAAATAAAATGTAAAAAATAAGGAGGAACACCGTTAAGGAAGGCACTGAGATCAACCTCCAACTTCTACACCTTTGCATACACACGTGCACACACAACCCAAACATTTGTACACACACAAACACACACACACACAAATAGAGGTGTTTTCAATAAATATTAACATACATAATGACAAAGACACACTCAAAACAACTACATAACTTATAAATCAATAGAAAGATAATTCTATATAAAAATGAGGAAAAAAGTGGACCCTTCATAACAGAAAAAAATCAAAGTGAGCCAGAAACACAGTCCTCAACATCACTCAAAATCAAGAAAATGAGAATTCTCTCAGAAAGCCATTTTTGCAAACTGTGTCATTAATCACATAGCATGAACACCTTATGACACAACTGTTCCACTCCTAGGCATGTGTCCTTTGGAGATAGCAGGAGACACCTCCACAGTGGCAGTATTTGTACTAGCCTAAAAGCAGCCCAGAAGTCTACTAACAGGAAAATGGATCAGTAGGTCATGCCATAGTTAAGACAGGAGGAGGTGTGTCCTCTGCCGTTGATGGACTGTATCAGTAGAAGCAGGGGGGCTCTACACCCCCGGGCACAGTCTGTTTTGAAGGCAGAGTACCCTTTCCCCAGGACCAGGGGCGGAGCTGCCCAGTGGGCCCTCTGTGGTCTCTTGCCTTGCCTTCTCTCCCCGGGTTCACAGGTCTTTTCCCCTGGGCTTTCTCCTAATTAGTCCTCTCCTTTCACCTCATTTGCCTACCAGCCCTAGCTAATGAGAACACTGGCTACCATCAAAGCTGTACCATTTCCCGGTTCTTCAGAGGAAGGAGGATTTGCTCCTGTCTTCAGTGGACTGACTGCACCTGCTCCTGTCTGAGGGGCAGACCACAGGCCCCACCTCTTTCACTCTTCAAGACTTGCTCTCTGAAAACTCTGAGGAGCTCGTTCTCTGAAAACTCATTCTCCAGAGGCCTGTTTTCAGCTGCCATTCCACTGCCACCAGGAGCCCGGAGTTGTAACACCTGCAGACAACAAACCTCTCCAGATGGGCATCTTGAGGGCAACAGAAGGCTTTAGAGCTGTAACACTGACCCGAAACACCTCTGAGTTGCCATCTCAAGGCCCCTGAGAGCTCAGAGCTCTAACAGCCACTGGCAACCCCTCTTGGTTGGCATCCCAAGGCCTTCGAAGGGTTTCAGGTGCCATGGGCACCAGACAAAGTGACACACATACACACATGAAAAAGACACTCATACACATAACTAAAAATTAAGGAGCTGGAGAGATGACTTAACAGTCAAGAGCACTGACTGCTCATGCAGAGGCCCATCCAGCACCTTCATGGCACCTAACAACCTCCTATGACTCCAGTTCCAGGGAATATGACTCCCTTTTCTGGCCCCCGTGGGTACTGCATACACATGAGGCAATTACAAGCAAAACACTCACACACATAAATGAACAAATACACAAATACATAAATAAGGGGTAGAGTGAGTGAGGAAGACAATGACTCAACCTTCACCCTTCGTCTACCCCATCACCACCAAGAGTTCAGAACTTTCCTTCTTCTATTTGGGTTGTCATACCCTGTGAACCGGAGTCCTCATGTTTTCACTGTTCTCTGTCTGTCCACTTCATTTTTCAAGATGGTAAGACCAGAACTCAACAGAAGAATCAGTCTGGAGGCTGAAGAGCTAGCTCAGTGGTTAAGAACACTTGCTGTTCTTCCAGAGGACCAGGTTCAATTCCCAGCACCCACACGGTGGCAAACAACCATCTGTAACTCCAGTTCCAGGAGGTCCAAGGCCCTCTTCCGACCTCTTCAGACATTGCACAACATGGGTGCACTTACATATGTGCAAGCAGAAGACAGATACACATAAAAATAAATATAATTTAAAAAAAAAGAATTAGTGTGGTAGAGCCAATAATCTACATTGCGGGAAAGAACAAAGTACAGGCTCACAGAACAAAACAGATCATGAAAGGTTAAATGTTGACTAGAAATGTCTAAGATACAAATATGACTTGGTGCTGTTTTTATAAGTTCCAAAAAGGCACAGTGCTTGCTTAGGTTGTAAAGGGTAAATAAAATGACTAAGTCATCGTCACAAGAGAGTTATTTGGAAGGAGGCAGGAGGAGCACAAACATGAAGACAGTGGGGGGACGAGGAAACCGGTGGTGTTCTGTTTCTTCTCCTTAGTAAGGTTATGCTACTGTTTGTTTCATAATAATCCACACTTAAGACATATGCCCCTAAGCATTGGCACAGGAAACAAAAATAAGACTGAAGAAATGACTGGACTTATCATGTCCAAGTTACACAGGTAAGGCTGAGGCAGGAGGATTGCTACACTGGACCAGAAAAAGAAAAGAAACAAAAACTCCAAGGTCATAAAATACTACCAGAAAGCAAGGGCTCCTCCAAGCAACTCCCCAAACCCTCAGCTGCTGCCACCACCCTGGCTTGGACCCCACCACTGCGTCATGAACCATTATGGTTTGCTGTGGTCTCAACACAGGAATAGGCATATCAGAACCTGAAAACTATTCACAGTAGATCAATTAATTTCTGTGAGATATGTGTTTCTTTCAACAGAACTATATTTTGTAAGCATAAAGTAAACAGTTCAGTTGAAACAAAGATGATGTATGAAATTATTCTGAGAACACCAATTTAGTTTTAGGAAAACGATATCCGTGGCATGAACTTCATGATGTCAACTGGAATTTTACTGAATTTGTAATTTCATTTGCTTTTAATTTGAAATAAGTTGGGAGTTTATAATTGTCTTAAAGCTGCAAGCAGAAGTTAACACTTTATGTTTATACATATTTAAGTCATATAATAAATCTAAATTTAAGTCAACACAAGCAGTCTTTTAGGAAAGGGGTTGGAAAGCCTACGGAGGATCAGCTCCTATTCCGAACTCTTCTCCCTCACTTTCTCTCTTTAGTCAAGACCACAGCTGCCCCTAAAGCAAAACACTCCCTAAGCACCTAAGGGCTCCTCCACCTATGAGCTCCACATCAAAATTTATTCCAATTCCACTTGTCACACGGGTGATCAAAGCTGGAGATCAAATAAGGCACAGTTAATTAGGTAAAAGGCAGAATGATTTGGGCCTAGGAACAATTCTTTGAAATGCAAATGACCATGATCCAGAGCTCAAGGGGTGGCATCGCTCAGGATGGAATCCTTGGCCCTTGCTCTTTGGTTTCCCTAGTGGTGGTCCTGAATACCTGAAGGCTCAATGGTTGAAAACCATACAAAATGTATTTCCTTACAGTCCTGGAGGTCACAAGTCTAAAATCAATTTTTCAGGAAAAAAAACCCGAATGTTAGCGGCTACTTCCTCCTGGAGACTCAGGCAAGATTTTTCCATATTGAGTATGCTACGCCAGAAACAGACACATTTGTGTCTTTCCAAGATGTAAGAATTTATTGAGTAACAATAAACTCACAAGGTATGGAGGTTTCAATGGCAGCTATATCAGACATTCCTCCTGTCCGTGGTAGCACTGGCCAAGGTGAACACAGGTCCTTTTATTCCAATCTTAATTCCTAGTATCAACTCTCAAATCACACATTGCACATCACACAGTAAATATATCTATTTCTCTGTGTATATCTGTGGCTGTAAAGGGTTAAGAGATCACGGCGGAGTTCCAGTTTTGAATTGGATGGACGGATATGCACACAGAATCTCCTTTAGAGCTAAGAACTACTGCTTTTGCTGTTATGAAGTGGGCTTCTGTGGGTCACAGGCTTGAGAACAAAGTCACAGACTTGAATGTAGAGGAAGAGGTGAAAAGGCAGGTCCAGGTGAACAGACAGATGGCAATTCAAGTGGGCCATGTCAGCAATAAAGCCCATGCCAAGCTGAAGCCCCTGTGACAGTCAGGACTTCTCTACCTGTCAGTCAGTGACACACACACCCAATGATCAGATGACAGGTCCATAGTGGCCCATATGTATGGGGTCTGGGTGGGGCAATTGCACCCCTTTCTTTGGTATGTCTGTAAGTTCTCAGGCTGGATTTCCTGACATCATTTTAATACACTCCTATGTCACTGCAGTTCCAACTTACCCCAGGAAGTTTAGAGGGTGGTACTCTTTCTACTTTGAAGAATAAGTCATTTATCAGTCTCTGCTGTGTGGGTGGTGCTGGACACATGGTGCTGTTCACATGTACAGCCAGGTGCAGAGTTACCCTCCATCTTCAAAGTGGAGTCAAAAGCTGTTGTAACCTAGAGTCTCTCAGGATAAGACACAGTCTGAAAACCAGTGTTAACACACAATGGAGTAACTAAAGCAGGGAGCAGCCTGATCTCAATTTCTTTTCCAGTTCCTAAATGTCCCCATGCTCCTCTCCTCCGGGTGCATGGCCATTTCCTCCAGGCTGAAACATTGTCTCCATAGGAAGGCTAATGAAACTCACAAGGCTGAGCAGGATCATCAAAGTTACTAGATTCAGAAGGCCTCCTGCAAGCCTTACAAAAGCACTAAGCATCTGCTTGAGAGGAGCTGCCGGCAAGTGTACAGAAAGTCCCAGGATGCAGTGTTAGTGAATCAGACACATGCTAAAGTGGCTTGGTGGAAATGCACCTACCATTGACTGTCCAATGTAAGTAATCCCAATAAAGGCATTGGTTGGCCACTCACTAGACTTGAGTGGGATTATGGGTTCCTTCCTCCCTGACACACTCCCACCCCTTCTGTGGTAGTTCGAATTGAGAATGTCCAATGAGAAGGCTCCAAGTATTTGGACATGTTGTCTCCAGTCAACGGTGCTGTTTTGGGGGGTTTGGGGAGGTTTTAGGTGTGGTCTTGCTGGAGGAAGCACATCACTGAAGATGGGCTCTGTGAGTTCAGTCTTGCCAGAGTTCTAGTCTCTCTGCTTCCAGTGCATGCTTGAAGGGACCACTCTGCTTTCTGCCCCAGGCGCTTCCTTCTGCCACGCCTTACCCCCCCCCCCAACTGTACAGTCAAACAAACTTCCTTTTATAAGTGGCCATGGTCTCTGTGTTTTATCACAGCAACAGAAAAGTAACTAATATACCTTCCACTTTCTGCTTTTCTTCTTCATCCTGCCCCTGTCTATGAAGGACCCCTATGCTTGCACTGAGTCCACCATGAAATCCAGGATAAATTCTCTACCTCAAAAACCTTACCTTAATCCCATCTGTAAACTCCCTTTGTTACATAAGAACACTCAGGGGTTCTAATTAATTGGATGTGGGTACCCTGAGTGGCTATTACTCAGCCAGCAGAAGTTTGATTCCTAACAGCTGACCTCACTTCTTTGCTTAACTGTCACAAAGTCTGAAGCATATAAACAAAATTCCTACCCAGAATGTAAGCACCTTCCCAAAGCAGTTCTGGCTGTACCAACCCTGAACTGTGGGATTCACTGTGATGGGGGCCTATGGACAGAAAAACGTAAATTTAATCATTTCATTTTTCCTTTTTTATTGAACTGTTGTGAATTTCATACAATATATTTTGAACATATTTAGATCTCCTCTCCACCCATTTCATGTACTGTTATGTGTGTGTGTATATATACATATATATATATGTATATATATATATATATATATATATGGTCTATAAAATGAAATTTGTGTCCCCAAATGCATTTCAGTGTGGGCTCACCAACTGGAGCCTAGTTAACCTAACACGAGTCACACCTTTAAAAGAGACTGACTCCTCTCCTCCTAGGAGCCGTTGGTTGCCAATAGGTCCTCAGACAAAGTTGGGGTTTCTTAATCAGTCTCCATGTTTATGCAGGGAGTTTGTCTGGCTTGAGCTTATGGAGTGCTTGTGTGTGCTGTCAGCATTTCTGTGATTTCATGAGTAACTGCCCAGCTGTCTGGAGAACTCTGCTTCCTTGTGGTCATCCACCACCTCTTAAAATCTTTCTCCCCTCATCTGAAATGATCCCTGAGCCTTGGGAAGCAGAAGTTTAATATAAATGTCCAATTTAGGGATAAGTACTCTGCAGTCTGTCTCTGCACGTTGGCCAGTTGTGGGTTTGTGTGTTAATCACCATCTGCTGCATAAGAGAGCTGCTCTGGTGAGAGTTGAGAGATGCATTAATCACCATAGGTCTGAGCCATCTCATTTTTTTTAAAGTGGGACAATAATTCAAAGAATCTGTTGTTTATTTGTTTTTAACATATTTTATTTTTAAAAAAAGAACTGCCTGACAGACTTACAGAGATATTAATATTACAAAGGACCTTCCCCCATCCAACAGCACAGATTTCTATAATACCTTTAAAAACTTTGACCAGATTTTCTAAATTTTACTTTGCCTGTCCCTGCTAAGCCACTTTGAAAACAAACTACATGTCCTGTCACCCCGCCCATTCCTCCTAAACATTCCATTGTGCTTTCCTAGTAAATTTCAGCTTTTTAAAAGGTGTGGATAACAGGGGCCTGAACTGTCAGCGGGAAAGGTTTTCCAAAGAAGAAATCTTTTAGGACTCAAAATTCAAAGGAGCAAGTTCTTGTTTTGGAAACTGGAGAGAACTGCATCTCATCACTTTGCAAAAAGTCTTCACACAGTATAATCCCAAAGTCCAGGCACTGAGATTTCGGCCCCGAGCCTCTCTGGGCGCAGGTTATCTGCAATACACAATATTTGCGCCCACAGGACATTCAAGGAAGCAGAAGGACAGCACACGTGGGAGCAACAGAAGATGAAGGCTAATCCTAGTGGATCAGTCAGTGACTTCTATGGTTTCTTCTGTCCACATCCTAACCTAGAGTAAATAGAGTCCAGGGAATCTCCAATATACTGGGGTCTTTACTGAAACTGTGGCTGCACCTCCCACAAAGGGGTCTTCAGGCCTCCCAGGGAGAAAAGCCTCAGATTGTCTCCATGACCCTTTCACGCTTTCAACACCAGAATCACATAAGAGACTCTTACACACGACCAAGTCCTTCCTCCAGCTTGAAATGGAGGCTCAGGCCATCTGAATGACAGCTTCTGTGCACTGAGCTGAGTTCCCAGAAGATTTCACTTCAATGATGCTGGTCTCTAATGTTATTCACAGCTGATCTTTCAGCCCCAGCTGACTAGGAGCAACCTAGTAAAGCATAGGTTACATTTCAACGGTGCTGGTCTCTTCTTCATCACAGCTGATTCTTCAGCCTCAGTCAACCAGAAACCACAGATTCAAAATATCATATAAACAGTCGAGATGGCCACTGTTTCCGTTGAACCTGCACAAGCCAGGCCTCCATCGTCTATAGCATTGTCAGCATTATTTCCCAAGTTCCTACAGAACAACTCACTAAGCTCTAAAAACGCAAAGGCTTTTCCAGTCCAAAGCTCCCTCACCTTCTATAATCCTTCCCGAAACAACTGGGTCAGGTCTGTCATAGCAATAGCCCACTCTCTGGTACCAATTTCTGTTCTAGTTTCCTTTCAATTATTGTGACAAAACACTCTGACCAATACCAAATTGGGGAGGAAAGGCTTTATTTTACTTACATCTCCCAGGTCACAGTTCATCACTGAGGGAGTCCAAGGCAGGAACTCAGGGCAGGAACCTGGAGCACAGATCATGGAGGATGGTTGCTAACTGGCTTGCTCTCCTGGCCCATGCTCAGTCTGCTTTCTTATACAATACAGGACCACCTTCCCTGGGGCGGCATTACCTACATCACTCAACAATGAAGAAAATGTCCCCACAGACATGACCACTCTAATGAAGGAAATTTCTCGACTGAGGTTCCCTCTAACCAGGTGTGTCAAGTTGACAACTAAAGCTATGCAGCAGTGATCCTTATTCACATACGGTCTGTAAGGACTGCTGTTAGGGGGAGATAAAGAAAAATGCCTCTAAGCACCTAAGAGCCGCTGGCCATTGGGAAGTAGATAGGAACACAGGGTCTGGATACAATAGGAGAGAGACAGATGTGTAAGCCACAAAGTGCAAAGCAGGGTATAGTAAATAAAGCCTAAAGGAGGAAGGAAGTGCTCTGGGCAGGAAGGAAGGCTTACTAAAGGAGAGAGGGTGGGGATGAGGCCTTGGAGGAAGAGTTGGAAGAGGCAGGGAAGGGTACACAGGGTGCAGGAAAGGCCTGGGCTCTACAGCACCAGAAGATGCAGACGTTGAGTGCTCTGAGGACAGGGAGTGACACATCCAAGGAGCTCACCAGTGGAGTCTGGGTACAGTTGGGGGCTGAACAGGAGTTTGAGTAGATTTTGGAAGCTCCTGATGCCTTGTCATGTTACTCCACAGTCTGCGTATTAGTTACTTTCCTGCTGCTGTGAGGAAAGCAATGACCAAGGTAACTTACAGAAGGAAACTTTATTTGAGCTTATGACTCCAGGAGGGTCCAAGACAGCGGGAGAAGCACGGCAGTAGTAGGTGGCCATTGCGGAAAGCCGAGGGACCACAGCTTCAAGCAGGCAGAGAGGAAACCCCACAAGGCTTAGGAACTCTCAAAGTTTGCCTCAAGTGACAAGCTTCCTCCAGCACTTCCTAAAACCTCCCAAAACAGCGCCACCAACTGGGGACAAAATGTCCCCAAACTTGGACCTATGGGGGACATTCTCGTGCAAACCACCACACTACATCCCACATGCACTGTTGGTTTTGCAGAAAACAAGCTTCCTTTTTATCGCCAAGTAATTAACATTCCATACATTTAACGTTAAAAACCTTGACCTAGTTTTGTCAGGATTAAACAGTTTCCCAACCTCTCCTCTTCCCTCCGGTGCTGTGCTATGCTGAACTCAGCACAGCGGGAGGCAGGTGGGAAAGGCCCTGCAGATGGGCTTCAGCAGAGACATTCATGTTCCCAACCCGCAAAGAGCAGCTGGAGCCCAGCAGTGACTCAGTATTCAGTCACTGGAACCTGTCTGAAAAGGGGCTGCTGGATTTGTCATGAGGCCCCACACTAGGAAAATGCATTTCAGAGGGAGCCATTTCAAACTGCGCTCCAAGCTTAGGAGGAAAAGAGACCCCACCTTTTAAACTGGGAGATCTGGGGAAAGCGTGAAGGCGCTGCTAATCTGAATCCTCTAGTTGCTGACACTTTACAAGCTTTCTGCAGAATGCCACCTCCTCAGGAGGCAGCTGGTGCAGAACCGGAGGGAGGTGACAGTCAGGGGAGCAGGAAGACATTGAGACTGGGAGAACAGACAGGAGAGAGGAGCCAGCAAAGGAAACCTGAGCAGCACCCTGGAACCAAGAGGAAATTTGCCACCTGACAGGCCTTGGGGGTGGGTGGCTGCTGCCTTGGAGCAGCAAATGCTTTGGAGCCTAAGCTGAGAGAGAGAGAGAGAGAGAGAGAGAGAGAGAGAGAGAGAGAGAGAGAGAGAGAGAGAGAAATGGACAAGAGGACACCTGCAGGCATTGTTACTCAGGCACTGAAGACAGAGTCTCTCACTAGCCTGAGGCTCACAACAGGCTTGGCTGGCTGGCCAGTAAACCCAGGGATCCACCTGCCTCCACAGTGTCTTCCAGTATTGACTTGAGGTATAGATTTCAACAGAGGGCAAGAGGCCAATACAGCTAAGCAGAGCTAAGCATCTCAATCAAGGCTCAAACAAGGGTCAGCCCATCATTAACATCTCAGTTCCAGTCTCTCAGGCAAGTGATCTGACAACTTGTCAGAACTGTGTGAAGTCTTTGGGGGATACAAGCTCCCCCTAACTCCCAGGCTGGCACCAAGCTCCAACTTTTTTCAGCATGAGATTCCTGGAGAAATTTCAATTTCCCGAGGTGCACTGTCACGACAGTCTGATGTCGTTGGGGAGGGTACAAGCATCTCTGTAGAATATCTTCTTTCCTGCCAGGGCAGTTGCAGACAAGGAGGTTTAAAAAAAAAAAAACTAGGATACTGCAATCCTGAGACTAAGCAGCTGGTAGGGAAACAGTGTTTCTCATGTGTTGTAGGATTTTTATAGATGTATAGATTTTACATTAGTGTTTTTATTTATTATATTACTTATTGTACATTTATGGATTATAAACATCAATGGCAGAGATAGCACATTATTAGAAAGTAATTGCAGTTTATCAATTGAGTCCTGGAAAGGATACAATTTTTAAAACTACTAGGCCAGTGGGGCTAGATAGATGGCTCAGCAGTTAAAAGCACTGGCTGCTCTTGCAGAGGACACAAGTTTGATTCCCAACATGCACAGCAGCTAACAATCATCCGTAACTCCAGTTCCAGAGGAATCCCAATGCCTTAACTCCTCGGGCACTGAATGACACAGGTGTACTTACACAGATGCAGGCAATACATTCATACACATAAAAAAATTAAAAATTAAAAAAAAGAAACCTACTAGGCCAGTGAGATGGTTCATTGGGTAAAGGAACCTGCTACCAAGCCTGAGGATCTGAGTTCACACTCCCCAGGGCACAAGTCGTAGAAGGGGAGAGCAGACGTGCACAAATTGTCCTCTGACCTACCAACACACACACACACACACACACATAAATGAATAAATAAATAATGCAAAAGACTATTGCTGCTGTTTCATTTCAAAAATAAATTTTAATACTCAAATTATAGGCATAGCTATGTACCTAATATCAAGTAAATTCAAATTTCAAAGGCATTTCTTTTCCTACTTGTTTGTCCTTATTTTTTCTCATCCTGCTAAAAGCCAGTGAATACTTGAAGAAGGCCATTAGTTCACCTCTAGAGACGCTGGGGAATATGACTGAGACACCAGGCTCTCTGAGGGGTGTGAGCTGGACACTAGGCACCCTACCAGTCCTGCCTCTGCTTCTTATCTGAAGGCAGTTTGGCAAACGAGGAGATCTGTGGAAGAGGTGGCCCACAGCCTAGATACTGGGGGTGCTAGGATCCACAGCAGCTTTTTACCTACTCTACTCTTCAGAAAGCATGTTTTCAACAGTCCTTTCCTGAGCCAGACAATGGATTAACCAAGGGTTTCTCTCTTTTTGCTTTTAACCACTCAGGATGCAATGTGGCAATCAACCACTATGGATCTTTTCACATGTGCACTTAAACAGAAACATACTGCCATGTGCCTCCCCAAAGCTTTGACTTGTCCATGAGCTGTTTATATTTTCTCATTCAATATACATAACACTTATTTATACTGCACTTTAAAAGAAATTTATATACAAGCCCAAATCCTACACAGAACAAGAGAATGTAAATAAAAAATGTTTACATTATACATAAAATGACTACAGCAAACATGATGTCTCTTAAATAATAATCAAATTTGAAAGCAAGAATCATTTAGGCCACCAGATTAAGCCTTGGGTTCCAAGCTTGCAGAAGCCAAGCTAATTTCTCCCTAAAAGCTATAACACAGTGGGCCATGAGCTTCATTTAAAATTCATAGAGCTTCTGAACAATAAGAGGCACTTTTCCATGAACAAAGACATTGCATTCATATGTGCATAAAGCAGAGATTCTTTCTGCTCCATCTACACGAAGCTCTGCGTTGCCATACAGATGAAGAACCCCGAGCCAGGCAGAGCCACACCACAGAATTGCTATGCATTCTGTATGACGTCATCTGGTAGGGAGGGCCGCGCACAGAGTGACAAAAA
The DNA here is from genome assembly GCA_035773235.1 of Eospalax fontanierii. Lineage (NCBI taxonomy): Eukaryota > Metazoa > Chordata > Mammalia > Rodentia > Spalacidae > Eospalax > Eospalax fontanierii. The sequence continues at coordinate 150,070,913 of CM069524.1, read as the reverse complement.
GCACTTTGTGTTAGCAAAAACGAAAGGAAAATTTCTGCACATCTCCTATGACACTCTCTTCTGTTTTCCCTCCACACAAGGCATTGAGGGCAAACGCATACATTAAGATATTCATTTCGAAGCTAGCCCTCCACCCGCCCCCCACGCTCCAGGAAGATTCTGAGAGAGAGGCCAAGGACAGAGGAGCCAGTAATGCAGACACAAAACTCCACACCAGATATATTAGAGAGGCAGTTTGGGGTTAAAGTTTTTTCCAAAACAGAGTCATTTAAAACAGGTCTTATGAAGCTGGTGGAGAGAAAGGAAGGATCTCCAAAAAGTAACTGAAAACTCATCAAGGCAACAATCGGGTAATGTATACTTATTCTAAGACCAAATTCCTAAATTATTCAAAGTTGTGGGTAAATAAGGAAGCAGTATAAAAGTAGTATCTTTGCTAAAGAACACTGCTCTTTTACCCTGTTTCTTTTGTTTTGTTTTTGCTTTTTAAAACAGGGTCTCACTCCATATCCCAGGCTGACCTAGATCTGACTTACGGTAACCCAGGCTAGTGTCAAACTCAAGGCAATCTTCCTGTATCAGCCCCCAAGTACTGGGATCACAGGCATGAGCCACTAGCTCAGCTTCAAAATATCATTTATTTTTGAGACAGGGTCTCACTCTGTAATTCAAGCTAGCCTGAAACTCACTATGTAGTCCAGGCTGGCCTAGAACTCAAAGAAATTCCCCTACCTCAGCCTTCTGAGCACTGGGATCACAGGAGTAAGCCACCATACCTGGCTCCCTGTCATCTTTAACAGCAAGCATTTATCTCTGAAAGAAAACAACTGTAGTTTTTAAATTTAGCAGGACCAACACTGACCTGCCTGCCTGTTAAATGGAACAGGAAACATCATTTACCACACCAATCAACTGGATCAGAAATAGAAAGTTTTCATTCAAAGACTTTCACTTCCCCCACTGTTGAGCAACACATTTCTGCGAAGTCCAGGTCTCCTGAGTGAGGAGCTACTAATAAAGGAATCACAGACGATGTAGAGCAGTTCAGAGCTGAAATCCATGTGACAATCTGACAGCAAAAGATGGGGCGCCTCCATGTCTCAGTTTGGGACATCCCAGGCTCTCCATGGTGTTAGTGGATGACCTCACCCCAAAATGCACTTCTGGACTGTGAGCCTAAAGCACAGAGAAGGCAGAACCCTCCCCAGGCCTCACCACCAGGACAGGCTGTCCTGCAAGCTTCCTTCTTTCCACACACCAGAAACAGCTTGAGCAATGAGCCTTCTTCCCTAGACATAGCCCCTTATTTTTTGAGGCAGGGTCTCTTACTGAACTTGGAGCTCACTTATTACACTAGACTTACTGGCCAGCAAGCCTAGGATCTTCTTGTTTCCTCTTCCCAAATGCTGGAACTACAGATGTGTGCTATTATGCCAGGCTCTTTTTCCTGGGTGCTGGGAATTGAACTCAAGTCCTCATGCAAGAAGACTTTACAGACTGAGCCCTCTTCCCTGCCCAAGTTTTGCATTAAAAAGTTTTGTCAGTCCTACATCCTGCTCCCTTTCAAGCGTTGGGCAGAGGCCCGCTTTTACTCTTAGCACCCCAAATGTCTGCACTATCTTCTTAGTCTAGACATGCCCACTGCAGTCCTGATCCCCTGATTCAGACCAGCTCAAATTTTCAGTCTAGTTTGTTGGAGCCTTCAAAGCTGTCCCCATTCCCAACTTACCTCTCAGTTTCATAGACCACCCTTCTACCCTGGCAGTCCCCGCCCCCAACCTGCCCTGGATTCCAGAGACCTGCTTTCTTACCTTAGCTGGTAAATCTGTAAATCTGATCCTGCCTACTGCATCTCCACTCCCCGACCTCCGCAGCAACTCCTAACTCCTGCACCTCACATCTCCTCCTAGCCTTGGGTACAAGCACACTTTTACTCTTAGCTCCCAGATCTCTGGACTGCCCTCTTACCTCTGTCTATCTGTGAACCCTCCAAATCACACAGTGCCCAACCCCACTACATTGGTACCATCTGCAGCTCCTCCCACTGCTGCAGGGATAGGCTTCTGTGCCCTTTAGTAGGGGCCCAGACCTTTGCACATTGACTGAGAAAGCCTGAATTCAGCCTCTGCCTAGCAATTTTCCTGAATGGTGTGGTGCCTGCTGTCTAGAGGGACACAGACCTTAAGAGAGAGCCTGAGAGCATCTGATCTTGCCTATCCTGTGCCTCTGAAAGAACTCTGGAGCAGCTAAACTAAAGCCATCTGGTCCCTAAATATAAAATCAAAAGAGAGAGCCTAAAGCCATGACCAACCAGCTTTTCATATCCAATAAGAAGAGAACCAAGTCACATCAGGTATACAAACAGAATCAAACTTCAACCGAACAAAGGAACGCTTGAGTCTCACATGAGAATCACAAACAACAAAAGAAGTCCACATGCCAAGATCACAAAACTTCTGGGATATGTTAAAAGCAGTCCTAAGAGGGAGGTTTATACTTCTAAGTGCCTACATTAAAAAATCAGAAAGAGCACAAATAAATGACTTAACATTGCAACTCAAGAATCTTGAAAGGCAACAATAAATGAAACCCAAATCCAGCAGACAAGAAGAAATAACAAAACTCAGAGTAGAAATTAATGAAACAGTAACAAAGAAAACAACACAAAGAATTAATGAGTCTAAAAAATTAGTAATATGAAAAACCCAAATAATATGTCCCCACCAAACACCACTAGTCCCTACAGGAGAGCTCTACAATGAGAACCCCATTGAGATAACCCAGGACACAGTGTTTAAAAGATCATAAACATGATCAAAGAATTCAGTGAATTTAACAAGTAAATCAAGGAACTAAAAGAAGATACAGATAAACTTCTGACTGAATTCACAAAAGAGATAGAAATATTGATGAAAACTCAGGCCAGAATGAAGAGGGAAGTGAAAAACTCAATAAGCCAATTTAAAATGACGGGAGAAAGCCTCACCAATATAGAGTGAACGAAGTGGGAAACAGAATATCAAGACTGGATGATAAAGCTGAAGAACTGGAGCACTCAAGCAAAGATTAAGAAAAAAAATTTAACGCAGAAATGGATATGCAAGAAATGTGAGATACCATTAAGGACCAAATTTACACATCATAGGCATAGAGGAAAGAGAAGCATCTCAGGATAATGGTTTTGATCAGATCTTCAAACAGACTGTAAAAGAAAATTTCACAAAATTAAGGAAAAACATGCCAATGCAAATACAAGAAGCACATAGAACACCAAATAGACAGGACCAGAAAAGAAACTCCCCACGCACATCATAGTAAAAACACCAAGTGTGCAGAACAAAGAGAGAATGTTGAAAGCTGCAAAAGATAAACAAGTCACATATAAAGGAAAATCCATCAGAACTATGGCTGGCATTTCAATGCAAACTATGAAAGCCAGAATAACCTGGACATGAGTTTCCCAGTTATAAATGACCAGAGATGCCAACCCAGAATACTTTACCCAGCAAAAATATCTATTTCAGTTGAAGGAGAAAGAAAAATCTTACAGAACATAAATAGGCTGGAAAGAATTGATTTCCAGAAAACCATTACTTCAGAGAATACTTAAAGCAATACAAAGACCTAAAGAAAGGAACAACTACACCCAAGGGGTGACAGAAAGAAACTAAATGAAGATATATTGGGGACCACAAAGTTAGACCAAGAATGTGAACAGATATTAAAATGATAGAAACTGATACACATCTTTCAATAATAACTGTAATATCAATGGACTGAACTCTCCAGTCAAAAGACACAGGCTAGTTGAATGGATCAAGAAACAAAATCCATCCTTTTGTTGTCTGCAAGAAACCCATCTCAACTTCAAAACCAGGCACTAACTTAAGATAAAGGTTGGAGAAAAAAATTACAAGCAAATGGCACTAAGAAATAAGCAGAAGTTGTCATTCCAATATCTGACAAAATAGTCTTCAAATTAAAAATAATCAGAAGCGATAAAGAGGATCACTTCATTCTGATCAAAGGAATAATTAACCAAGAAGATATTCCAATCATGAACATATATGCACCAAACTCTGGTGCACCCAACTTCATAAAAAACAGTACTACAGGACTTTAAAATACAGATTAATCCCAACTCACTAACAGTAGGAAACTTCAATACCCCAGTCTTCATTACACAGGTCAACCAGACAGAGAATAAACAGAGAGACATCTGAATAAAACAATACCAAACATCAAATGGACCTAACAGACATCTACTGAATATTCTATCCAAGCACCAAAGAATACACATTCTGTTCAGCATTCCAAGTAACTTTCTCCAAAATCATCTGCATACTGGGCCTCAAAACAAACCTCAAAAAATGCTGAATAAAAACCTCAAAAAAACTGAAATAATTCCATGCATTTTATCAGACCACAATATAGTAAAGCTTAAAATCAACACAGGAAGAAGCCTAGTAACTTCATGAACTCATGGAGACTAAACAACACATTCCTAAATGATGAACGGGTCAAATGAGAAATTAAGAAAGAAACAAAATTATTCCTGGAAATAAACAATAAGGACAATACAACCCAACAAAACTTCTGGGATATGTTAAAAGCAGTCCTAAGAGGGAGGTTTATACTTCTAAGTGCCTACATTAAAAATCAGAAAGAACACAAATAAATGACTTAACATTACAACTCAAGAATCTTGAAAGGCAACAATAAATGAAACCCAAACCCAGCAGACCAGAAGAAATAAAAATCAGAGCAAAATTTAATGAAATAGTAACAAAGAAAACCACACAAAGAATCAATGAGTCCAAGAGCTTGTTCTTTGAAAAGATAAACACAATAGACAGACCTTTGGCCTAGTTAACCAAAAGAAAGAAAGAGCAACTCCAAATAAACAAAATCAGAGATGAAAGGGAAAACATCACCACAGACAACAAAATGATCCAGAACATTATAAGGAATACTTTAAACACCTATATGCTATTAAATTTGAAAACCTTAAAGAAATGAATGCATATCTAAAATCATGGGAATCACCAAAGCTAAACCAAGAAGAGATCAAAGCTTAGACAGACTCATGGCACATAAGGAAACTGAAACAGCAATACAAAACCTCCTGACCAAAAAAAAAAAGCCCAGGCACAAATGAATTCACAGCAGAATTCTACCAGACATTCAAAGATCTATATCTAGTACTACATAAATTATTCAAAAAAATAGCAATAGAAGGAGAACTCCCAAATTCCTTCCATGAAGCCAGCATCACTCTAATACCAAAACCAGGTAAAGACACAACCTTAAAAGAAAACTACAGACCCATATCCTTAATGGACATAGATGCAAAATTTCTCAACAAAATACTTGCAAACCACATACAGACACACATCAAAAAGATCATCCACTATAATCAAGCCAGCTTTATTCCAGAGATAGAAAGTTGGTTCAATATACATTAAGTCAATAAATATCATAAAGCACAAAAATCACATGGTCATCTCAATAGGCACAAAAAGGCCTTTGACAACATTCAACATGCATTTATGTTAAATCAGACAGCAGTTGCTCAGGAATTAAGGTCAATATTCTACAAGTAGGACCTCATTAAATAAAAAAGTTTATGTACAGCAAAAGAGACAATCATGGAAGTGAAGAGAAAAATCCACAGAGTGGGAGAAAATCTTCACCAGTGACACATCTGACAGAGTTTTAACATCCAGAATGTATAAAAAACTCAAAAAACAAAGAATCAAGAAAGACAGTGACCCAATTATAAGATGGGATAAGGATCTATCAAAGCAGAGAGTTCTCAAAAGAAGAAATAAAGATGGTTTTAAGAAACATCTCTAAAAGTGTTCAACACCATTAATTATCAGGGGAATGAAAATTAAAACCACGTTAAGATTTCATCTTACCCCAGTCAGATTGGCTAAGATCAAGAGAATAAATGATACTAAATGCTGGAAAGGATGTGGGGAAAGAGGAATGCCCATTCACTGCTGGTGGGATTATAAACTCCTGCAATCCCTCTAGAAAGCAGTGTGGAGAACTCTTTAAAAAGTTAAAATGAATCTACCATTTGACCCAGTTATACCACTCATCAGCATAAACCCAAAGGACTCATCCTATTGCAGAGATACTTGTACATCCATGTTTGTCACTGCTGTTTTCACAATAGTTTAGAGATGGAAGCAACCTAAGTGTCCCTCAACTGGCAAGTGGATGATGAAAATATGGTACATTCACACAATGGAATTCTACTTAACAGTAAAGAAAGAGGAAATCATGAAATTTTCAGGTAAATGGATGGAACTAGAAACTGTTATGCTAAGTGAAGTAAGACAGACTCAGAAAAACAAAGCATATATGTTCTCCCTCATTTTTGGATCCTAGCACCAAATCCTTATATGTAAGTATGTCTCCTGACGGGACTGCAGGAACCAGGAAAATGGAAAGGGACCAGGAGGCAAAGGGAAAGAAGAACCCTGAAAGAGAAGAATAGTAGAAGACAGGTGTTACTGAGGGATAAAATGGGGGTATTTGAGTGGAGGGGAGGGAGGGTTACACAAGGAGCTATGAGGATAAAGGGGAAGGAGGAGCTCAAGGGCGGTGGGGCCATAGGAGACTGGCATTATCAAAGGAGAAATGGACAAAACAGGGACACGTTAAAAGGGGAAGGAATGGAAGGGTTAGACAGAGGGGGAGAGAGAAAACACAGAGAGAGAGGAGACAAATAATGCCTAGCTAGTATAAAACACCAGCGGAAATCATATTAGTCTAAAATCTAATAATATATTCCACATACAGCATCTCTGCATGAGCCCATGTGCACAGTGGAAGGCTACATAACAAGAAACAGTGCCAGACAGGAGAAACCTTCCTTTGAATTGTTGGCCAAGGTGGTCCAAGAGACTACCAAAATTACTCAGGCTATTGCTACAGCCCTTGATTCCTCCCAGACCTGCATAAGACCTTAAAACAGGATGTATTTTGGAGACGGTATTTGGAGCCGGATCTGACCTGGAAGTCACTTCCCCTGAAAGTTAGCTCTCATAGCTCTAGACTGCACTATGCAAGCAACTAAAGGAGAACATCAATCAATAGCCCAAATAGCCAATCAATCATAACCAAATAACCACATCGATGACTGGCACAGCATACCACACTGGTGAGGCAGTGGCACTTTTACCTTGGGACCAATCAATGGCTACCTAATTGGTCTTAGAGCCCACTCAAACTCATGTGTGGTACTGTAATCATAGCATACTATACATGACTGAAGAGGTCATAGATCTTAGCGAAATCCTCAAGTCTATCCCATTCCTAGGCTTATGCAACTTCTTATTAAATGCAAAATATGTATCCTTATATTTACAGTCAAGTCTCCTAGCCACCACTCATGAAATAAGTTTCTTTTGCATCAGACAGACACTATTTCAGAGTACCACAACTGGTAACTCAGAGGCATTGTGTGTGTGAGCTGCCCGTGCCTAAACAGCACATCTACAATGCAACCTCCACAGGTAAGGCTCACACAACAAAAAACAAGGGGTAAAGAGGACACTAATGAAGTTCTCAACCCTCATTAAAAAGTTCCCTCATGCAGCAGAGGGCCAGAAACACAAAGGGTCACAAATGGCCAAAGTATGAAGATTAGTAGTCTGCAGTGTGGGTCCCTGGACAGTACTTCTATAATAAGTTTCACTCACCTGGGCTCAGGGACCATCTCGGAAGAGGGAGCAGAAAGATTGTAAGGAGCAGTGAGAGGTATGTGACCATGTGGAAATAGACTCCTACGGGCTCCCGGGACCCTACTCATAAGAACCTACAGCAATCATTCCAGCATGCTCAAGACCCATGCAAACTCAAGGGACAAAAACCCAGCATGGAACTGAGGAAATGGGTAGCAGACCCCAAATTTTGCTTAAGAAATATTGGCAACTGATTACTGTTGAGTGAGGATGGGTTAGTCTTCCTAAAGTGAGAGACTCTGGGTAGGCTGACTAGACCTCAGTGGATGAACTAGCAGTGAGGAACATTTGGGGACACTAACTACACAACAGACCTTAACACAGATGAAAGAATGTATGGATTCAGATTTGGGGGCTGTGGGAGTCTGCCAGTGGGGAAGGGGTAAAGGTGATTAGCAATGATTGAGATATTCTACATGAAATATACTATTCAACTAAAAAAAAATGTATCAAGGCTGGAGAGATGGCTTTGTGATTAAGAGCATTCACTGCTCTAGCAGAGGACCGGGGTTCAATTCTCAGCACCCACATGGCGGCTAACAACCATCCATACCTAACTCCAGTTCCAGGGGATCCGATGCCTTCCTCTGACTTCCTTGGGCACTACACAACATGAGTGCACTTACATACATGCAGGCAATACACTCATACACATAAAATAAAATAATAATAATATTTTTAAAATTTTTATCAGGCTCCTTGTATAAAATAGTTGTATCTCACATAAACTTGGATATGACATGGTTGCTAACATGGAGTTCTAAATGCAGTGGTAGCTCATTAACCACAGTGGTTGCATTCTATAAAGTCACCATACTCTAAATTAGTGAGTACCAAATAGACAGCCCTGAAAGAACATCATCAGGTTCCTCAAAGACTCTCTGGTTACATAAACATGGTATGGATAGTTAGGCAAAGGATGTGAACTGACCACGACACATAGGCAGCAAATAAAGCCATAAGAAAGCCTATTCATTCTCCTGCATCCATCCGCTCATTCCTTCATTCATGCAGGAATGAATGGGCCACCACAAGTGTGAAGAAGCTGTACTCTGAAAGACATGGGCATGAGCTTTTGGGTCATGGTGTGGGAGACAGACATCTGAAAAGCAAGGCCAGCCCAAATTGAATTCAGGACATATAAGCAACTGGGTGTGGAGGTGGTGGCCTCACTGTGTCTCCTGCTGTGTGTGATGTCTACACTCAACACTTCACCAAAGACAGTGCCAGTTATAGACCTCCCTCGCCCTGGGGTACCTCAAAACACAGGTTCTGAGTTCTGGGCAATCCCAAGGTAGGTGATGACTGTGCCGAGGAGGCTGTTCCCAAATGGATCATCATACCCTCAGAGAGATGATGATCATGTATGCACACAGTGGCTCCGGAACTAAAAACACAGCCTTGCCTTCTAAGACTTTTAAATCATTTTCCAGATGAAAAACTTGTATCATTCCTAGAGCAAAGGCAAGTCTTGTCTGCATGGGAACCAATGCAATTAACACTATTTATAAAACACCTGCTATTCTAATGAGTCATTAGCGTTCCTTCCTGTCCTATAAACTGTGCCCAAAACAAAGCCAAGAAATCTTAAATGCAAGATGTATTCTTGTGTCCAGAGACGTCACTGAGACAGCACACCCATGCATAGAAATGAATAAGCCGAGTTTTTCTGTGTCTTCTGCATTTGGTTTTTTATAAATCCATCTTTCATGTGTATGGTCTATATGTGTGTGTGGTATGTGCATATGTGTGTGTGTGGTATATGCATATATGTGTATATGGTATGCATGTGCTTGGATCACTTTGCATGTATGAGATGTTTGCACAGGTGCATGTGAAAGCCCGAGGTTAATATTAGGAATCATCCTCAATCACTCTGCCACCTTAGATCATTGAGGAAGAGTCTTTCAATCAAACCCAGAGCTCACCGATACAGCTAGTCTTGAAAGCCAGTTTGCTCTGAGGATCCTGTCTCCACCTTCAGGGGCTAAAATTATAGGCAGCCACCATACCCACCCTGCATTTATATGGGTTCTGAGGAGCTGAACTCCATTCTCTGCACATGCACAGCAAGTACGTAACTGTGGAATCATCTTCCCCTCCTGCTCCCCTGTAACATCAATAATCCACCCTCAATTCCGCCTCCAAATTTCTTGAGAATATTAAACAGGATTGTGATTAGCAAAGCAATTTCACTTTAGCCTTGTGGGACAGCAGGATACACACACACACACACACACACATATACATATGTGTGTGTATGTATATACATTATAAAAGAGCAAAGGAACTGTTGCAATGTACTCTACAAACCTGAAATGAAAGACTGGCTTACTGTATAAATATATCCTTCATAACTTGATAACTTACAACAAATTCATAAAATGTAAAACTATACATGTTATACATGTTTGCAGACAATAATTACCAATTAAATCGATCTGCCTACTTTCATAAGCATTATAAGCTGATCATTCAGTTATAAACCAATATGCTATTGATTTTCAAGCAAGTGCATCAATCTTGTTTGTTTTTGATAAGCATACACAAGTTTAGGACATTTTGAAAGGTAGCATTTTCTGATCTTAAAGTCATTGAGAGCATACATCAGTTCCCCTAAAGTACAAAGTTTCAGGGATGGAAGAGCTGACCTCTTATTTGGAAGGCATGGTCTAGAGAGTCAGAGCAAGGAAGACACTAAGGACTTTGAGATGACCACATCCACCACCTTCAAAGACAAGTGTGGTCACCAGCCCAAGATGCTCAGAGTTGCAAGAGCAAACCACCTCAGAGCAGTCCATAGAAGGGATAAAGGAATGAGAATGGATATGCCCAGGCCCTCCTGAGGCTCATCACATGCAGTCAGCTCTGGCTTTTCCCACACAGTCCTCAAGAAGCCAGGTCTTATACCCCTGGCATTTCCTTCAAGACTAGAGAGAGTAACTTGACACTTAAGCACCTCAGCCTGTGGGGCCTGAAGGCTGTGCTGAGTCAAGGCTCCACCTGTTTCCTACGTTCTGCCTACTTTGAAAGCCAGACAGAAACCAACAAGGGTGTGGTCCTGGAGGAGAGAATCTCATGAGATGCTCAAGGTTTGAATCAATACAAGATCTTGAAGAAATAAAATCCCGTTTACTTATTTTGATATACTCAGCCACCACTAGTGGGAATTTCCACCTTTCTCATTCATGCATGTACACAATGCTGCCATGATCCAGACCATCTGTGCAAGTTTCCAGTAAAACAACAAGATGATTCCAACCCTCTCAGCTCATCTACTCCAGGAATGACAGGGTTCACGAAACAAATGTGTACAGTAGGCATACCAGACTCTGCTAGGGACAGTCAATGGCATGACCACAGAATGGTAAACAGTAAGAATCGTGCTAGCTATCAACTTGAATATATAAAACTGTTAACTGGTGTCCCTATAATCCAGGTAAAGCATGTGATATTCCATCAATACACAGGGTGTTAGAAAAAAATAGACAAATCAGGCCTGGACACAGAGTGAGAACTCATCAAACCCTGGAAAATGGAACTAGAATGCAAGAGGCAGCATGTTCCTGCCGTTTAAAAGATGTCCTTCTGGGCACAGTGACATGTTTTCAATTCTAGTGTTCAGGAGGCTTAGCCAGGTGGATCACAAGTCTCAGAGTCTGGGCTCAGAGTCTCAAAACAATGGCCACTAAAACAAGTCTTATTTCAGCCATAAAACTGGACAGGATTCTGCTGAAGGGAGTGACCATTAATATAATCACCACTTAATAATAATCCCAACAAATGCAGCTCAGAATCCTCTGGAAGAAACACCTGCATTCTGAGTCCAGGTGCTAACCACCAACAAGTAGCACAAAGATTGGCTGTATTTTGCTCCCCAATATTTTATAGACTAACTATTACTGAAGGGAGATGGTGACTATGTTCCTTAGATGGGTCATTGGGACTGTGAAATAAAAAAAAATATATTGAATTCCGAGCAGACGCTTCTGTGTTGAATATAAAGATCACAATAACGCATGTTGGTAACAGTAAGCTTTGCAAGCACTTTTATATGTGTCTTTTGGCTTTTTACAAAGTTGTAAATGTTATGAGAATCATATACATAGAACCTCTAATGATACTTTATTTAAGGGAAATTAACTAACCAATTACAAACTATATTGAGGAATTTAAACTCATATACAACAAAAAAACAAATGAAATGAATGGTTATTTGTTTGTTTGGTTAGTTGGTTGGTTGGTTGGTTGGTTTTTTTAAGACAGGTTCTCCATGTAGCCCCAGCAGGTCTTAAACTTGCTATGTAGAACAGACTGGCCTCGATCTCATAGAGATCCACCTGCCTCTGCCTCCGAAATGCTGAGAATAAAGACATATGCCACCACATCCAATAATATTTATATGTGTTGTATATGGGGGGGGGGGCACACGTGTGCCACAGAGCAGTTGTCACAGGACATCCTCAAATGTTGGTCCTCTCCTACTTTATGTGAAACAAGAGGCTTTTGTTGGCTGGTGTGTATATGAGGCTGGCTGGCAGTGGTTTCCATTTTGGCATTGCTAGACTTAAAAATGAATTTACGAGATTTGTATGTTGCATTTAAAGGTTTAAGGCAGAGTGTGTTTTTATATTTATGATTTCAATGAATTAAATCTTGAGTAAAAAATACTGGTAGCTACCAATCTCCTTTTATGAGCCCTCAAACATTAAAAACCAAGGGACAATGGATAGGAATGGAAAGATGTCTCAGTGGTAAAGAGTGCTTGCTACTGATGCGGAGGACCAGAGTATGGTTTGGAGCAAGCACCTCAGGCAACTCACAACCATGCGTAGCTCCAGCTCCGGCCACCCTCTTCTGGCCTCCGGGGGAATCTGCATGGACAGGCACATACTCTCTCCCTCACACACCCACACATAAATAAAAATTAAATAATAAGGGACAAGAAAGCTAGACCCCTTAATCACAAATAGGAGGAAACATTCATAAAAAATGCTGTATGAGGACTAGAGAGATGGCTCAGCAGTTAGGAGCATTGGCAGAAGACACAGGTTCAAATCACAGCACCTACATGGCTGTTAACAACCGTCTGTAACTCTAGTTCCAGGGAATCCAACACCTTTTTCTGACGTCTGCAGACACTGCACTTACATACGTGCAGGGAATACACTCAAACACATAAAATAAAAATAGTAAAATATTTGTTAGATGCTGTATGAACAATGGATCTGGACCGTTCAATTTTCTCTATCCTGGAGAAGATAGGAAGAAAACAAAAGTAGAAATATCTAAAGCAGCAAGTGCTATCTCAACAGAGTTTTGAAGAAAGAAAAAATGAGTCACTAGGCATATAACATAAGGCGACAGAGCAGAGTGTGCTTCAGCAGAGAGAAGGGCACAGAGCCATGCGTGGCACAACCCGCTGGGCACGGTATGGAAACTGCAGGTAATTCTAGATGGCCACAGCAAAGCCAGCCACACAGGTAGAGCCAGCAGACACCTGGCAGTCTCAGGTAAAGCCCACAGACACAGGTGAGCCTGACAGCCACTGGAAACAGCTCGGGTTTATCGTGAAGGGCCACCTCAGAGGAATTTTAGTGATGTTATAACCAGATCTGTATTTTAGGAAGAGTTCTCCAGCAGTAGTGAAAAAAGGCCTGGATCTGGAGAGGTGCCAGTGGCTCAAGGTGGCAAAGACAAATTTAGTACTGAGGGAGTGATGCCAAACACAGTGGCCGACGGGGCTTAATATGGCTAAGAGGGACGGTCTCAGCACGTGGCCCTGGAGAGGTGTGGCTGTGGAGGGGTGTCCTGCACAACATCAAGGAATAACTAGAACACTGGGCGACCTGAGGGAATGATGAATGAATGGGCCGTGGCAGCCATGACAAAGCACTGTGCTCAGCGGAAGTTGTGATGTGTTGAAGCCCTTGGCCAAGAGCCCTGTTTTTTTTTTAAATCTAAACTCATCTCCACATCAATCCTTCAAGGCAGGTATGTTTATTTTCCAGAAACTGAGATACAGAGAAGTTAGACAACTTACCGGAGCTCACCCAGCTTCTCGGAAGAGAGGTCAGTACGGGAACTGAGCTAAGAACACTTTGCTCAACACACAAAGTTGATTTTGCTGTTTCCATCATGGGAGTAATGAAAAAGATTTGGTTTTTTTTAATATTTTATTTTTATTTTATGTGTATGAATGTATTGCCTGCATATATGTAAGGGCAATCGTGTCACACGGTGCTCATGGAGGTCAGAAAAGGGCATAGGATTCCCTGGAACTGGAGCTACAGATGGCTGCTAACTGCCATGTGGGTGCTGGGAACCAAAACTGGGTTCTTTTAACCACTGAGTCATCTCTCCAGTCCTCAGATTTGGATTAATTAAAAATTAAGTGTAATTTGGAAAACAAAAAATAAATATTAAGCCAGGTGTGGTGACATACACCTTTAATCCCAGCACCAGAAAAGCAGAGGCAGGTGCACCTCTGTGAGGTCAAGGCCAGTCTGGCCACCACAGTGAGTTTCAGGCCAGATCGGGGTACAGAGAGACCCTGTTTTAAAAACAAATTAGTGCAATTTGGAGGATGGGGTAATAGATCATCAGAAAGTGCTTAGTATCTGACTTGTAAACAAGAAGTACACACAGAGTTTAATCCCCCAGAAACCACATTAGAAAAGAATTCTTTTTATTTTTGTATTGAATTTTTATATATTTCCTATAGAACATCTCAATCGATCGTCATCATCTTTACACCCCGTTCCCCACTGGCACCCTCCCATAGCGGGAATTCATACATTCTGCCATCTGTGTTAAGGCCTATTGTGTCAAGTTAGTGTCCCCAGATGTTCCTCAGTGCAAGTTCAAGTTCATCTACTGAGGTCTAGTCAGCCTATCTAGAGCCCCTCGCTTTAGGGAGATCAGCTGTTCACACCCAGCAGTAATAAGTTGCCAGTATTTCTTCATCTGACATTGGGGTCTGCTGTCCATTTCCCCAGTTCCATGCTGGGTTTCAGTCTGCTTGAGTTTGCATGGGTCTTGCGCATGCTGACCCCACTGCTGTAGATTCATATGAGCAGGATCCCAGGAGCTTGTAAGACTCTGTTTCCACATGGTCATGCACCTCCTCCCTGGGTCTTAACAATCTTTCCATCTCCTCATCTGCAATGGTCTCTGAGTCCTGGATGGGTAAAGTTTAATATAAGAGTCCTATCCAAGCACCAGCATTCTGCAGACTCTTAATCTATACACTTAGATCATTTGCTACCTTTTGTGTTCCTGGCCCTCTTTTGCATAAGGGAGCCTCATTAAAGAGAATTGAGAAGTTTATTAATGTCCTCTTTACCCACTGTTCTATGTTGTATGAGCCTTAGATGGCGGAGGTTGCATTGTAGATGTGTGACCAGTTGTGGTAGGTACTCTGTAATAGTCTCTGTCTCATGCAAAAGAAGTTTCTTTGATGAATGGTGACTGGATACTTGACTTTAAATATAAGGATACATATTTTGCACATAGTAAGAAATGACATTAGTCTAGGGATGTGACAGTCTTGGAGGTTTCTTTAAAATCTATGACCTCTCCAGTCATGTGCATTTGGCATGATCACAGTGCCACACATGAGTTTCCTCCCATTGAGAGGGCTTTTAGTCCAATTAGGTAGCTGTTGATTGCCCCCAAGATAAAAGTGCCACTAGTACATCAATGTCATTTGCTGTGCCAGCCACTGATGTGGCTATTTGATCTTGAAGCTGGTGTTAGATCATTGATTGGTGCTCTCCTTTCGCAGCTTGCATAGTGCTCTCAAAAGAAGCTTTTTTAAAAAGTGAAATGCAATAGCACACCTTTGTAGTTCCAGCTCTGAGAAGGCAGAGTCAGGCACATCCCAGGGCTCGATGACCAATCAGAGAGTCTACTCAGTGAGTTCCAGATCAGTGACAGACATGTCTCAAAAAAAAATAATTTGTAGACTGCACCTAAGGAACATAAACCCAGGCTCTCCTCAAAATTACACACACACACACATGCACACACATGTGTACCCACATACATTTGAACACACACAAAATAAAGTTAAGCACAATTTTGGATACCAATGTGAGGTGGGAGAAGATGTCGAAGAAGAAGTATCCAGAAAAGCTGTCAAGAACTGAAGGGAAATGCCAGGAAAGAGAAATGCAGATCTGGGGATTATGACAGATTACTTGGGTCACCATGACAATGGCAACACCCCAGAGTGTGAGCAGAGTCAAAGGAAAAGGACACAGAGCCAAGCCCAGGTGATCATTGATTTGAAAGAGGTAGACAAAGAGAGAGGACATGAAAGCTAGAAGACAGAGTTCAATGCTTATGCAGCAGTGTGGAGGGGTGGGAACCACAGGGAGACAGACAAATGCCCACAAATGCCTGTTTCCTTGAGGAACAGAAAGGAAGGAAGATGATATTGGGTTGGTGGTGATAGGCAATAAGGAAAGAGAAGCAGGGGCGAGGAAGATGTTTCCATCAGTAAGCTGCTTGCCTGACACGCATGAGAACCTGAGTTCAATCCCCAGGACCCATGTGAAAAACTGAGGGTGGTGGTGTGTATATATATAATACCAGCACTAGGGAAACAGACAGGAAGGCCCCTGGAATTTGCTAACCAGCCAGCCTGGCATCTTTGGTGAGTTCTAGGTGTCAGTGAGAGACATCCTCTCTATGAGGATGGCTCCTGAGAAATAACATCTGAAGTTGACCTCTGGCCTCCATATGCGCGCGCGCGCACACACACACACACGCACACACACACAGTAGAAGCAATATGAGATGTACTTTGTAATACGCTGGCAATCTAGAAAAGGGTGAGATGAGTGAGGTTTGAGGGTAGTCAGGGAAGAAGTCCAAGAAGGGTCAAGATCAATCATCTGTCAGCAAAGAGGAGGCTGCAGATGAAGAGGAAAGGATTGACACTAGGGGATCTCAGGGCTGTAGTGGGTCTGGAAGGACTACCTTGAAGAGTAGAAGAGGAAGCAATTCTGAGGCATAATAAAGGATCCATGACTATCCTGATGCCAAAGTCATAAATCTGCAACTCCAGCACAGCTGTGAGGTTTTCTCAGCAGCCCTTGGGTTGGTGAGAAGTGAGGTGTCAGACTACTCCAGAGCGTGTTAGGTACAAGAGACACCGAAAGACAGGGAGGTGGGCTGGAGACATGGCTGAGCGACGGCATGGTGGTTAACAGTACTTGCTGTTCTTGCAAAGGACCTGTTCAGTACCCGGCACTCAGGCAGGGTGACTCACAACAGCCTAAAAGTCCAGCTCCAAGAGATCCGATGCGCTCTTCTGACCTCAGGCGCCCACACGTATTACACACACACATCACACATGCACACAGATAAAAATAAAATAAATCTTTAAAAACAAAAAAGAAAGACAAAGAAAGGGGGGCTTATGTGGGTTTGTGAGAGAGAGGCTGCCCTTCCGGGGATCTGTGTAGGAGGACAGGAAGAGATGTTCTAAAAGCCCTAAGATATCCAGCTTTAGAGGAAAAAAAAAATCAGGACAAGAGTCCAAACTCTCAACAGAGCTGAGCTAAATGAAAAACAAGTTAAGTAGAACTTTCCCACTGACCCGGAAGTCTGGCTAATTTCCAAAACAGAGGACTAGAGCTGGAAATCACCCTCCTGTAGAGTCACCAACAAGCTTCCAGCTGTGACAGCAGTCACCTTCATACCTGTTAGCAAGAGATGCCCAAACTGCTCCATCAACGACCCTTTCTCCCGCATCACAATGTCAAGAAAGGAAACGGGAGAGGAGAAGAGGGCTCTTCTGGAGTGAGAAGAGCAACCTATGACACCCAGAGCCTGGAGGGCAAACCCTAGATCCACCAGAAGGATTGAATCAAATGGTCTATTTCCAGTGCTGAGAAATGCACTGTGTAAGTAATGGCTGGTTTTGTTCCTCCCTTCCCACGCAGGGGGCAAAGCTATGGGGAAGGATCATTCAAACTCCCAAATCCTCACTTGAAAAGATTGGAGGAGCCTCAAGAAAAGAAGACTGATCTCCTGGCTCTCAGAAGGTAGAAAGAAGAGCTCAGGGATTCCTCTGACTCAACAAGAAGTACAAACTGGGGGTGCAGCAGAGAGAGCAGGCAGTGGTCCCAGGCAGAGTCAGAGGTGAGTAGCACGAAGAGCCCTGGGGTCGGATGGGATCATATACCACTGGCCAGACCAAGGCTGTAGGAGGAGAATCCTCAGCAACAGCAACCTCAGCAGGACCCCTTCCACCCCAGGTTCTCAACATCACCTGCAGGGCGTGCTCCACATCAGAAGGCCTCTAGCAGCAGGTGCCAGGAACCCAAACTCAACATGCTGACAGGGACTCTGCCTTCTCAGCTTCCTTCCAAGTGCCTGGCACCAGAAGCAGCACCTTCAGAAGGAGGAAGGAGAAGCACCTCGGCTCAGAATCCCAGCCCTCCTCTACACCAGCTCCAGGATCCTGTCTGTTCACAGGACAGGATGTCAATCAGATTGGAATTTGATGTTGTAAAAACAAAAAGGGAGGGCTGGGGAGATAGCCTAATCAATAAAGTGCTTGCTACACAAATACAACAACCTGAGTTTGGTCCCTATAATTCATGTAAAAAATCCAGGTGTAATGGCCGTGCTTATAGTCACAGTCCCGGCGAAGGCAGAGCCAGGGAGATCCCCCAGGCTTCCTGGCCAGCCAATCTACCCTACATGGAAAGCTCCAGGCCAGTGAGAGATTCTATCTCAAAAACTAAGGTAGATGCCTGAGGTACAATAGTGGAGACTGACCTTTGGCCTCCACATGCTCCCATGTGTACACACACACACACACACATACACACAGGAAGCTTGGCATGGTGACTCACACCTGTAATTCTTGCACTTGAGGAGGCAGGAGGATCAGAAGTTCATGATCATACTCTGTCAAGCCTACATGAAACCTCAAAATGCAAAAAAAAAAAAAAAAGTGGGATATATGTGTGTGTGTGAGAGAGAGAGAGAGAGAGAGAGAGAGAGATAAACATACATACACATATATGCTTTTAAAACAAAATGGATAAAGTCATAATTATAGAAGTGAGACTTTTTTAAATGGCACAGCAGGGAAGCCATGGCTCTGGTTGAGATGGTTCTTGGTCCTTCCCCTCAGGGGTAAAGAGAGACATCTACATTACACTATTCACAACCACCAAGAAATGGCAACAATCTAAGTGTCCATCTACTCAGGAAGGGATAAAGAAAACGTGTACATGTACATACAATGGAATATTACTCAGTCATAAAAGGATGAATTCCTGTCGTATAGGACCTAATGGGACTAGAAAGATCCAGAGTTGATTGCACAGAAGCTGAGGGGAAAAAGGTAGTTGTGAGAGGCTGGGAGAACAGGGATAAAAACGGCAAGTAGAAAGTTGACAGAGGAGCACTAAGACAAGAGAACGTTCTGATGTGCTACCTCACTGTAGAGAGACTGTAGATGATTGCGCTGTCTATATTTCTAAGCTGGAAGCGAAGATTTTGAATGTTTTCATCATAAAGGAAAATGAGTGTTACATGATTGAGTCTATTCATCCAGGTTGAACCCCACATAGTGTATACACTGTATCAAAACATCACAAGAAATCTTATACATATTGACAAGTTTTTACATCTGTGAAAAAGTTCAAAAAGAAGTGGGTTTACTCTCCAGCAATGGGAAAAGACAGAAGGCAAGTGAATATGAAGAGAGGGTATGTATCGACTGCAAACACCAGTACCTCAAAAGTTCCTTCCTTCTGTCAACACCTCTCTTTTGTGATTTAAGAATGTATCCTCAGTCCTTCAGAATGTCCATGCTCTAACCAGGCAGCACTCCCATGGAGTGAATGCACTCCCCACACTCCATACTGTTTGTATATGCAAGTATGGGGTATATTTGTGTGTGTGCATGTTCGTGTGTGTGCACATGTGTGCAGGTGCACATGCCTGTATGTGGAGATCAGAGGTCAACAGCAGATGTCCTCCTCAGTGGCTCTCCACTTTATCTTTTGAGATAGGGTTCCTCACTGAATCTGGAGCTCACTGTTTAGCTAGACTGTCTGGGGAATGAACCCCAAGGATCCTTCTGTCTCCCAAGCATTAGGGCTTTTTACATGGGTACTAGAGATTCAAATCCAGGTTCTCATTCCTGCATGGCAAGCACTTTACCTACTGAGCTGTCTCGCCAGTTCCTGTCCTCTGTGTGTTCTAGAAATTAAACAGAAGGCTAACTAGCCCAATTCTATTGTATAGTAATATCATCGCCCTCCTACTTCATCACATAAGACACACAGGCTTCTAACAACTAAGGATTGCCTGCCTTGAAGCAAGTTTTCCTTCCCCCTTTGTTGGTTGGTTATGTTTGTTTAGTATATTCCCCAGAAGAACAACTTCTATGAATCTTGAAACTGAACAGATAAAAAGTGGCCAAGTCAGACTCTGTCATTTAAAGGCCTTGTTGAATTTCCAGCTGGGTTTTGCATGCACCTGGAGCAGACACTTCTGAAGATGCCAAATGACACCTCCCAACCACCACCACCCCACACACATACACACTGCTTAGAGAACATTTCAAACTTGAAGCTCCTTTTTGGAGACCATTGTTAGTATCAGAAAAGTGCAAATACCACATAGATTTCTGACTCTGAATTTGAGATGTGTGATTCTATTCACACTTAGCTTCAACAAAATCCACAGCAAAAATACTTAGCTCCTCTAAATCTAGCTGCATCATCTCATGAGAAAAGTCTTCTTATGACACGGTAATACCCACGCCCACACAGCACATGCCCAAGAAACAGGTCAGGACTCTTGAAGGAATGACAAGATTAAGTGCCTTCTAAAAGCAGCATTTCACACAAGGTCCACAGGATGAGGAGCTTGAGCTCGCTGGTGCTGAGGAAGCAAACTGGTTGGTTTTGTTGACTTTCCTAAGACCCTTCCTACTTGTTTCCATTAAGTTTCTCCACACCGGAGTCCACAGTGTCCAGGCCCTCATTGAACAAACTCTCCTGGGCCTTCCATGCATGTGCAGAGCCTACGCTAGCCACGGTGGGTAGGAAGGGGTTCCTCTTAATCTTCTCAACATCAGCCAAGACTCACAGCCTAAATGCCATCTTCAAGAAATCAGACCCACCTGAGGTTGTTGCTTGTCTCCTAACAACGACCAACTAAATGAGGTCACAAAGAAGCCTTGAGATGCAATACAGTCAGCTATATGTAAAGTGTGGCTCATGGGGGACATGTGTCAAGATCCTTTTCTTCTCAAAGCAATGCTTGTCACCACACTCTGAAGTCATCTGTTTGTGCTTTTGAACTTGCTCTACACAGGGATTTCTGCCTTGATTCTGTATGCACAGCCTCAGGCTCTCCCCAGCACACAGTAGATCTCTGCCATACATCATTCATTGCTAATGCAGGGTGTCCTACTTTGTATCACTAAGGTCAACAACCTATTTAGGAGCTGTGCTACTGATAATGGTTCTTTAAACTTATCATTGTGCCCAAAGCCCACCACCACCATTCTATCCATCACCTGTAGATACAGGCAAGTAACAGATAGCTGATTTTTCTGTATTAACCCAGCAAAACCATCAATCATTCATTCATCTTCTGACTGAAGACTTGAGCACTTAATGTTCATGACACCTCTCCTTGGAAAATGGTTTTAACCATTTAAAACCTCCTGGTGTGAAAGGCTGTCCTCTGGGCATTGCTCTTTTATCTTGGGGTAATCAACAGCTATCTATACTTAAAGACAGATCAATGGTAGAGAACTCATGTGTGGTACTGTAAACATAGCCAAACACACATGGCTGGAAAAGTCATAGATCCTAGAGAAAAACCTCCATCTGTCACATCCCTAGACAAACATAATTTCTTACTGTATGATAAATATGGATCCTTATATTTATAGAAAATTATATCTGTCACCACTCAACAAAGAAGTTTCTTTTTGCAACAGATAGAGACTATTACAGTGTTCCATAATGGGTCAAATGCAGATTATAAGTGTCTATGACATGTTGACCCCTGGGTGACGCATCTACAATTCAACTTCTACCCCTAAGGCTCAGGGAAAACAACAGAACAGGAGGCAGAGACAATATTAATCCACCCCTCAACCCTCACCAGCAAAGCTTATTCATACAACAGATGGTGATTAACACAAAAAAACCACAACTGCCCAAAATGAATAGAGTAAGACACTGCAGAGTGTGTGACCCTGAATAGGATTCATAGCAAATCTCTGCCATCCAGGGCTCAGGGACCATTTTGGAAGAGGAAGTGGAAAGACTGTAAAAACCACAGATGGTGGATGGCCACAGGAAACAGCTTCCTTGAACTTACAGCAATGATGCCTGGATGCACAAGACCCATGCAAACTCAAAACAAACAAAAACCCAGCAGAGAACTGTGGAATGGATAAGAAACCCCAGTCTCAGCTGAGGAACTACTGCAACTGACTACTGCTGGGTGAGGGGGAGTTGTGCTTCTTTAAGGGAGTGATGCCAACAGCACAGACTGACCAGGCTCCAGTGGATGGGCTGACACCGAGGGACAAGTGGGCACACAAGCTTGACTCGATAGGCCTTAACATATATGACAGAATTCATGAAAGCTGGTGGGGGGTACGAGGAAAGGCTCTAAATATAATCAAGATATATCATAGGAAATGCACAAAAATTCAATAAAAATAATTCTTAATGGAAAAGGAAAATCAAGCTGGGGGATGGCTAAGCAGGTGAAGCATTTGCTGACGTGAGTTCTATCCCCAGAGCCCGTGTACAATGCCAGGCATAGTGGTCCACTTGCAATCCCAGAGCTAGGTAAACACAGACAGATGGATCCTGGGAGTTCACCGGCTGGTGAGTCTACCCTAACAGGTGAATTCTAGGCCCAGCAGAGACCCTGTCTTGTCAGGATGATCTCTCTGAGAATGACACCCGAGGTTTCCTCTGGCTCCCATATGAGCAGTATACAGGAACACTCTCCAGACATGTATCTGCCTCATAAGAATACAAACATACACACAATTTTTTAAGTCGATAAGTCTTATTTAAGGGACTTCACATGTTTTCCTTCGCTGTCCATTGAGGCTGTAGAAGTTCAAGGCAATTCTTTCTCAAAGAAACAAATATTTCTTAATCCAGTTGTGCTATCTGCCCTTATTAGTAGCTGAGATTTACAAGAGATCCATGCCCCAAAGTATGCAATGTTGACAAGCTGCAATACATACACACATTTTTAAAAGAATACGATGCAGGTAGAAGAAAGCAGGCGTTCCACAAGCCACAAAACACATTGGGTGTGTACTGACAAGACCTCTCACTCTGCTAACGAGGCTAAGCTGGCACATACTCAATGCTGAGGGACTCTGAGGCCCTCAGGCCACCCTAGTGGGCAACATGATAACTTCAGAAATGGCCAGAATTTTTGTCAAAAATCAGTGTGTGTCTTCTGAGATGGGGGAGGGAAATGACTAACCATATCTCTGTCTTCACTAGGTCTCCATAAAAACGAATACATTTCATAAAAGTGGGATCAGTAGAGTAGCAATTGTTCTAGAAAGTAAAGAGTTGACCACTGACCCCACAAAACCCAGAGACCTCATTGTGTAACAAGACATGTAACAAGTGGGCCATGTGGTAGCAGGCACACCAGTCCTGCTACAGATTTGGGTGTTTGTCCAGTCTTCCAGAAAGCTGCAGGCTGATGTCCATCTCTAGCCAGCTAGTGCAGCAGGACAGCTTTCATACACAAAAGTGTGCTGGGGAAAGGCACCATTTCCTAACGCCCACAGAGGGCACCACATGGGCTAGTAGTGACCCCAGAGGCATCTTAATCCACAGCCTGCTCTCATCAAAATTCTCAAGAGATTTGGTACAACCCCCCTAAGCACCTCACAGTTGACCCTGTACTCTATCAGCACTCTGTGTCCTCAACAAGCCTGAATCCACAGTTCCTAAGAAGCAACCAACCTGTTCAGAGATGATCAGAATCTGGATTCCCTGCTGTACGGGCTCCTCGCCGGGGCCAAGGCTGCCCTGGGTGCATGTGTCCATGTCTTGAAGTGATGTGCAGCACTGCCCTCAGGTCCTGCAGGATTGTGTGAGGCAGCTTTCCCGCCCTGTCACAGAACGCCTAGGAGAATCAGCTCATAGGGAGGAAAGCTTTATTTTGGTGCACAGTTTTAAAAGTTTCAGTTCACAGACAGTGGTGCTGTTGCTTTTGGAAATGTGGCAAGGTGTGACATCATAGGAGAGCACCCAGCAGAGG
Organism: Eospalax fontanierii; assembly: GCA_035773235.1. Taxonomy (NCBI): domain Eukaryota; kingdom Metazoa; phylum Chordata; class Mammalia; order Rodentia; family Spalacidae; genus Eospalax; species Eospalax fontanierii. The sequence goes on along the minus strand of CM069524.1, from coordinate 150,046,854 downwards.
AAATTCATTGAGATCATGGTGATTGGGAAGCAAAAGGAGAGAGAAGGGACTAGGTTCACCTTACCTTCCTCCAATTAGGACCCTCCTCTCAAAGGTCCCACCACCCTCCAAATAACACCATAGACTCTGACATCTCAGCCTTTGGGGAGCACTTCAGAGTCAATCTACACAGCAAAGACCAGCACACACTTGATCACTTTTCAGAAATGAAGGAATGAAGACAGAAGAAATGGATGTCAGTTTAAAAGAACCCACCTGGGAGTGACAGCACCCAGCCTTGGCCTCAGAGTTGGGGAACTTTGCCTGAGTTGGTGATAATCCTGTGAGCCAGGGGCCATGTCCACCTGTTGACCCCATCCTGCCCATGGGGGAAGCAGGACAGTCAGAGATCAAGGACAGGAAGTAGAAGCACAGAGGACAGAGACAGTCCTTTGACAAATAAGAGCAAAAGCCCTTCTTGAACACAGATCTACGGCGGAGATTGGAAACTGCCCTGGGTCCACAACAGGAAATTAGGGCACAGCCTCACAAACCAGGTCAGGTACCAAACAACAGAAGTTAATACCTCAAACTGCTACAGAGAAAATAAAAATACTGTTAGCCAATCATAAAACACACAAAGTACAGAAGAACATATTGGAAAAGGACGTGAGGAAATAATTAAATCAAACCAAAAGGACAGACAACCACATCAACTAGCAAGCTGATAACAGGGGTGGAGTAGGGTGAAGAACAAAAAGAAGAAAATGAAAAGTAAGAGGATCCTTCAAGATTAAAGGAGATTTGTGAATAACTCAATAATTGCACGCATGGGCGGATGCTCAAAATAATTGAAACCAGGTACCCAAATGTTTGTGCGTGGACAGTGTACACCCCGAATGTTCATTCTCTCTCATATTCAGATGTTTAGAAGTGACAAGGGCAGGGCCACACGGTGAGATCTCATAAGAGCCCAGGATGACCCCCACCCCATGAAAGGATCTTAGTGCAAAGGTAGCTGTTCATAAACCAAGAAGAGAGTTCTATAAGGAACCAAATCTGCCAGCACCTTGATCCTGGACTTCTCAGCCCCCAGAACTGGGAGAAGTCAATGTCATCTGTTCAAGCCACCCATCCATAATGCTTTGTTAAGTAGCCTGAGTTGCCAGGGACAAGTATTCATAGTGGCCTTGTCCTCAGCGAAAAGACAGATGCTCCAAATGGCCATCAATGGGTAAACAGATAAATGATGGTATACTACACAATGGCTCAGTATTCCAGCATAAAAACAAGTGAGGTTCTGGCATGTGTGGCAGCATGGGTGAATCTCAGAAACATGCTAAGTAGGGGTGGGTAGATGGTTCAGCTGGTAAAGCATTAACCTCACAAACGTGAAGACCTGAGTAGATCTCCAGAGCCCATGTAAAAAGCTGGAGGAGGTGGTATGCATTTCTAACCACAGCAATGGTTTGCTAGGAGAAGGGAGATCCCTAGATACTGACTGGCGAGCTAAGTCTATCCTTCTTGGGGAAATTCCAGCAGGTCAGAGACCCTGTCTAAAACAAAAAGCATAAAGTCCCCATGGAACAAAACCTGAGGTTGTTCTCTGACCTTTTGTATGCATGTGCATACACATGTAAGCATGCACCCACACACATCAGAAACACACAAATGGACTAAGAGAAACATGTCGCTTCTCATACAATTCCATTTAATGTAATGTCCAGAACAGGCAAATTTACAAAGACAGAAAGCAGATTAGTTATTGCAGGGCTGGGGAAGGAGGAAAGTGGAGAGGAAGAGCTTGAAGAATACAGGGTTTTCTCGGGAGGAGATGAAAAATCTTTTGAAAGTAGGTGGAGATAATGATTGAACGATCAGACATTTTGTGAATATACTAAATGTCACAGATAATCCATCTTAAAATGGCAGTTTTAAAGGTATGTGAATCTCATATCTTTTTTTTTTTTTTTTTGAGACGGTCTCCTCTGTAGTCCAGACTAGCCTCACACCCATAGTAATCCTCAGGCTTCAGTTTCCAGAGTGCTGAGATTACCGTGTGTGCCACCATATCCAGCTCAGATCAATTTTTTAAAAGAGACTTAGATCCAGGAGTGGTGGCACAAGCCTTTAATCTCAGCACTCAGAAGGCAGAGGCTAGCAGATCTCCGTGAGATCAAGACCAGCCTGGTCTACACAGCTAGTTCCAAGCCAGCTGGGACTACGTGGAGACCCTGTCTCAAATAAAACAGAAAAGAAACAAAAGAGATTTAGAAACATAAACGATAAAGGACTAAATCTCAGCATACCACAGAGGCAGCTTGCACATCTACATTTATTGTCACACTATTCACTACTAAGTTATGGAACCAGATTGTCCAGCAACAGAACAACAGATGTGTCATGGTTACAAACTGGAATTTTTTTCAATCATAAAGAAGAATATAATTATGCTGTGTACAGAAAAATGAATGCAATTAGAGAGCATTATAGTCAGTGAATTAAGCTAGTCTGAGGAAGACAAATAGCATATGTTATATCTCAGCTGTGGTTCCTAGATTTTATCCAGATATATAAAACAATGTAGGTATGTACGTAGGTATGTGTGTATAACATGAAAGTAGAAGTGAAGCCATGTAAACACAAGGGGGATCAACCGGAAGAGTCGGATGAGGAGCAAGGGAAGGATGGAGGCATGGCAGGAATGTGCTCAGCATAAATGCATGCTTGTGTGGAAGCACCCTTGAGTAGCACAGTGCCATGTGCAAAGAATATAGATAACACAATGAAAATTTTAAGAAAGAAAGAGGGCTGGGGATGTAGCTCAGCTAATAGAGTTTGGTATGTGCAAAGCCCTGGATTTGAACCTCAGTACCAGTGTGCTGCTGTAAACCTCTAGTCTAGCACTGGGATTACAGTAGAAATGGGGGTTCAGAAGTTCAAGGTCTCCCTCAGATATATAGTTCAATACCAGTCTGGAGTACATGAAACCCTGTCTCAAAAAATAATAAATAGAATGAGAAAAGAAAAAGAAGGGAGGGAGGGAAGGAGGGAGGGAGGGAAGGAGGGAGGGAGGAGAAGCAAGCAAACAAAAGAAACAAAGAGGATGCTGTCCTTAATTAAATCTAGGTGTGCAGATGGGGAAGGCTTGGGGAAATCTAAAGGCAGCAGGTCCCTGGCAGACAGAGAGCCTCTGTTAGGTGTGGCGTGGAAGCAAAGTTAAGTGGAGGAAAGCTACTATTTTTCATATGTACGTATTGAAGTATCTGAGGATGAAACTATGAACTCTCTTAAAATGTCAAGGAAAAAAGAGCAAAGACAGCAGTGTTAACACCCGGCAGCCTGGGTGACGGGAGCAGAGTTGGGGACACTTTCTCTCCTTCTGTTTGCTGTTTGAAGTGCTTTCATGAAAAAGCGGGGAGTGGGGAGAACTAGAGCTATAGTTCAGTGCCAGAGCTCTTGCCTTCCATCCATGAAACCCTAGGCTCAATCCCCAGTGTGAAGAACAAGAAGGAGGAGGAGGAGGAGGAAGAAGAGAAGGAGGAGGAACATATTTTCCTATGATCTATACTCTTCCCCTCCAAGAAGAAACCCAGTGTAGAGACAGTAAACAGTGCTGGAGAGAAAAAAAAAAAAAAAAACAACTTTCCCAGATGAAAATAGACCACTTTGGCCTGGCTCATCATATATTATCAAAATTAATCAAGACAGTTACTGTGAGACATGTTCTGGTGGCATTTTCTATGTTAAGAACAAAGAAGGAAGGAGTCACATGAGAATTCAAAGAAGGAAGTCACCAGGTGTGGCATATGACTGGAATCCCAGCACTTGGGATGCTGAGGCAGGAAGAAGAGAGTCCAAAGGCCAGCCACAAAGTGAGACCTCCAAACAGACCAAAACTAAAATTCAAAAGGGAAAGAGAAGGAGGAGGAGGAGGAAGAGGAGAAGGAGGAGGAGGAAGGGAGGGAGGAGAGGGAGGGAGGGAGGGAGGGAGGGAGGGAGGGAGGGAGGGAGACAGAGAGAATGAATCTGCAAGAAGATGTAAGCAAGAACAACCTCAATATTTCGTCTCCAACAGGAGGTGTCAGAAGAGGTCTGTGAACATAGCTCAGTGGAAAAGCACTTACCAAGCACACATGAAGCTCTATGTTCAATTCCCAACAGCACCACATACACAGAAAGTTCTCAGAAGATAAAGCAGAATAATTACTATATTCAGACATTGTTGTTTATGACAGAAGACAACTGAAAAAAGATGTTCCAGATATGCAAAGACTGAAAAAAGCATATGGCATAGCTTTCATGGAAAATATACTTGAAAATGTGCCTCACGTCAGAGCAAGAAAATCAAGAACTCAAAAGTAAGCATCAAATGAGCTTAATGTAAATGTGGGAATAATTTATAAGAGAATTACTAAGAGAGACAAAGGAAAGCCTTTAATATTATTTATTAAGTAATAACTTGAGTGACATTAAGTTGCTCAAGTTAGGGGAAGAGAAGTGGGAAGTGGGAAAGCTAGAAAAAAAAAAGAATCATTGCGAAGAGAATGAAAAGGCTCTTTCTTTTCTTGATTTCAAAACATGTCATAGATATTTCCTAAGGATTTTGGAACGCTTACCAGTATCCACTACTCAAATGGTGTAACTATGATCCAATAAAGGTCCAAGATAAAAATGAAAGCAGTTGATAAATGGGAGGAGCTTAGAGAAGAAGAAAAGGTCAGTGGCCAGAGCAGGTATTTGGTTATGCCAACAACACCCATGGTTTAAATTCTCCATCAAAGAATAGACAAACACCTTCAAAACTGGTTAAGTTACATGATCTATCTGCTCCTTTAAAACTCTTTAAAATAACATCACAGTATTGTACTAAAAGGTAAGGACAAGTGAGGGAAATCCTATGACAGGAGGCTTAGCAGAAGCAAAGCAGAAGGCAGAAAGGACAGCTGAAATGGGTGACTTTACAATACTGAAAGGTACAATCAGGAGTAAAGACTTGGAGAAACAGAAGTCTCTGAATCCAGATATCCGAAGCCCTTTAAACAGATGAAAACGCGACCACAGACTACTCATCCAGTGACTCGAACTTGTTTCTCTCCTTGGCGCCAACACTCATCCTGGAATGAGCAAATGACTATAACTGAGAACATATCTAGATAAGCTTTGGAAACAGGGTGGCTCCCAACTGCTTGGCAGCAGCTTTGAGAAAGTTATAGACAAAGTAGAGCAGGCAGGAATTCCAGAGGGACAGATAGATATCACTGGTCAAACTGATGCACAGAGTAGATGGGGAGGTGTGGGAATCCCACAGAGGCTCTGACAAATACTTGTGGTAAGTCCCTAAGAGAACAGAATGCATCCTGTAACTTGGACCAGACACACCAACAAGAAAGGAGCTGCTGGCTCTGCAGTAGCCGGTGCCAGACCCTTTCCCTCTATATTGGTATCTACAGATACCAGGTGTCTACTATGTGACAGGTACTGGGCTGGTAACACAGTAGTAAACAAAGCACATGTGATCCCTAAACTCATTGACTATGTAACCTGGTATAGCCAGTGACCAGAAGTGACTGTTTAAAATAATGTTTTTAAATATTTATTTATTTTCATTTTATGTGCATGAGTATTTGTCTATTTGTATTTAAGTGTACCTCATGCATACCAGTTGCCCCCAGAGGCCAGAAGAGGGCATAGGATGCCCTGAAACTAGAGCTGCAGACATTGTTAGCCTCCATGTGGGTGCTGGGAACCAGACTTGGGTCCTCTGCAAGGGTAGCAAGTGCTCCTAACTGCTGAACCAGCTCTCCAGCCCTTACATTTTAGTTAATTAAAAATTTTTAAAACCTTAGAACTGCATCTAACCACATTCTCAAAGACTCAGAATAGTTGTATATGGCTTAGTAGCGATCACACGAGGCAGAGCTCAAGATCCCAGAACTGTCCATCCTCACAGAACAGCCTCAGACAGCACTGATCCAGAGCAAGGTCTTCCCTACTCCCCAAAGCTGCCTGCACTCTTCTTTTGAGAAAGCTAAACTATCAGTCTCCCTTCTCATTTCAGAGCGGACAGAGCTGAAATGATAGCCTCAAGAGTCTGATCTCCTCAAAGAGCATGAGAGAAAAACACCTGACATGGGAAGCAAGTTGGTAATTTTGAATGAGTCACCTCGACATGCCAAAGCAAGCATGCTAGGAGAAACAGACTCACAGAAAGCAAGTGAAGAAGGGACCTCCACTCACTCTGAGTCACTGTGTGGCTTCACAATGACATTGCGTCTCTGGAAAAAGATAAACTGAAGTCAAGAACTCTATCCTGAGAATACAGTTGTTTCAGTTCAAAACAAGACAGCATCAAAACGCAAGCTCCTGTGTGAAGAGGAACTAAATCAGACACTAAGAAAACACTCAAGAAAATTTTCATGGTGGTGCACTTGGGAGGCAGAGGTAGGGGATCTCTGTGAGTTCAAGGACAACCTGGTCTACATAGGGAGTTTCAGGCCAGCTAGGGCTACATAATGAGACTCTGTCTTTAAAAACAAACAAACAAACAAAAAAAGATTGGAAGACCCAGGCACCCACATGATGGTCAACAACCCATCCATAAGTCCAGTTCCCGAGGATCTGACACCCTCTTTTGTCCTCCATGGGCCACTGCATGACATGGGTGCACTTACAGACATGCAGACAAAACACTCGTACATGTAAGATAAAAATAAAATAATTTCTAATTTAAAAAATAAAATGAAACAAAAAAGAAAAACCTTAAAGAAGAATCCAGAAGTTAAAACACCTGTAGAAAGAAGAGGTTTGGAGGACAAATCTTGGGACAGTCAAAGATACATAAGGGGCTAAAAGCACAGACTACAGAAAGTCTAGACCACGTCCAAAACAATGAATGCAATCTGTAATAAAAACTACCAACAGGAAATCAATGCAATACAGAAATGGGCTGCAGACCACAGATGATCATAGAAATGAACCACTCAATTCCTGTAATGATGAGCTGATAGACTTAATCTATGAAGATGAGTTTTAAAATGGCAATCAAATTTAAAAATGGAGCATATCAAAAGGCAAAGCACAAAAAGATGTTCATGGTCAGCATAGGAAGCACCAGAATTGAAATGGAACTGTCCTGTCAAGAAATAATAAAGATGGGACACTCTGAAGGAGAGGCTCTCGGACACCTGTGAGGACAAGAACTATCACAAAAGATCCTACCAGAATGACAGCCTGACACCACTACAGTCTTAGAAGAGAACACTTCAAGGATATCTGTTCAGTCACAACTTGTCCAGCCTTGGGCTGCCACCACCTCTGTTACTGATCCTTGTAGTCAAGAATAATTGTTTCCAAAAAATTTATGTAATCTCACCTTATTTGTCTTTAAAAGCTTCTCCTTGACTCAAATTCCTGAATACAGCTTACTACAGCATGTTTTCCCATGGCAATGCCCACTGCCAAATAAATTCTTTATCTTTGGAGAATTTCACTTTGCTTAGGCTGGCAGTGCATATGTGAAGCCAATGTGTATGATCAGACATGTTTTTCAACCTCCAACAATGGCACAGACTTAAAAAGAATAATTCCGGGCATTGGCAAAAAAAATGGCAACAGGTGAGAGTACATAAATAGAATCAATCTTTGGGGATAATAAATTGGGTACTTAAATAAAGTCCTTTCCCCCAACAGAATGCAACACCACCCTAGTGGCTTTTAGTAATACTTTCCTTCCAAAGAGAACTGTCTCAGACAGAAAATATTAAATCCAAGAGCACAAGTGTTTCCATGAGAAAAATAACAAGAGCAGCTTCCCTTCAATGCAACCAGCATCACACAAATCAAAGCAGGTACTTTCATAAAAAGGAAAAAAAAATCAGCCCTTTAGTCTCTAAACACTATCACATAGAGCTAGGATGTAGCTTGGCCATCACAATGGACAATTATGTTCTCTGAGAACCATGATTAGAAAAACCAGTTGCTTCCTTTGCCAAGCTGAAATTTCACTTCTCAGAAAGAATGTCTCCTGGTTTAATGTAACACAGGTGAAGCCTGATGATGTAAGCCATTTCTGAAATGAGCTGTATCGAATCAGCAGGAGAGGCACCCTCAAATAGGGGGCCACATCAACAAAACAAAGCCGGCAAATGACTAACCCCAGTGCCACCTGACCTCCCGGTGTCACGCCCTGGCTCCCATCTGCTATAATAAATATATTTTCAGGTGAATTCCATTTCAGCCAGAGTGAGTGACAGGCTTAAGTAGAGAGGAAGCTTGGGCTCTGCCATCATCCCTCACAGGGGCCCTCAATGTACGAACAGCGTCAGTTTTAAGAAGTTTCATAATGTCTATGTGCCTTAGTTTCCCCACCTGCAAAGTGGAGACAGTAGAATCTTCTTTGTAGAATTGCAAGAATTGGGAGAGAGAAAACCTGCAAGGTAGGCCAGGTACAGGTTTTCCATTTTATTTTACAACAAATAGCAACAGAAATAGTTTGTCACTCCTTATATGCAAAACCATGAATTTACGTTGGTAGATTCCAAAGGAACAAAAAGACAAAACAATAGCTTAAAGGTAGAAGTGTTATAGAGCAAATACCTATTTAGCTGGGATAGACTATAAATTCTCTAGTTTATCTGTTGAAAGACCCACATTTCCAGTTTCACTGGTCAATCACCTGATCACAGGACCACCCTTAGGAAGGTGGGTTCTACTTAAGCTATACTAAATAGGTGGGCGGAATACAGGGTGTGTTAATGAGGCAGTGAACTTTTCCTGCCTGGAATCCTGCCTCCCGGGGCAGTACTTCTGGACCCGGCCACAGACATGTAGCTCTCCATAAGTCTGCCCGCTTTTCTGAAGAATTCAAAAAAGCGTAACCTTTCCTTCTCTTCTTCACATCTTTTTTCTAAACATGCTTACTTTAAGGCTTTGGGCTGCATTTCTCTACTTTTTCTCTAAAGCTCCTTCTCCCAGCCATGTGGCTGCCAGTGAGCCACGTGTCTGACCCCATGCAGGCTCTAAACCTGCATGACTTTTTGGCTTCTCTTCTTCTCCCTGTATTCTCTTCCTCCAGGCTGGGGATCTCAGCTTGCCTGTCTTGAGGATTTTTCTTCAAATTCCAATAAAATTGTCTTAAAGTTTCCGATTGGGTCCATTCTTAAATTCTTTTATGAATGAGACTAAGAACCCTCTAGGGGATGCTCTCATTTCACCCCGTTTCAGAAGGATTAAAGGGGTTTCCAAAGAGACAAAATTTAAATGCTGGCAAAGATGCGGAGAAAGAGGCTCATACACGCCATTCGAGGGAATGTAATAGGTCAGTCATTGTGGAGAACAGCGTGGAGGTTCTCCAACAGGACAAAGATGGAGCTATTGACAGGAGCCAGCAGTCCACAACTGGCATTTACCCAAACAAAATGAAATCAACGATCAAGAAGACGACAGCACGCCTCTCTTCACAGCAGCACTATTCATAATAGCCAAATTACGGGAACAGCCTAAGTATCCATCCACAGATGGAAGGGCAGAGAAAGTGAGGAACAGACACCCGCTGAATTCTATTCCGCCACAAGAGGCATGAAATGCTGTCATTTGTGACAACGTGGATGGATCTCAGTGACATTATGCTAAGTGAAAGAAGCCAGGCACAGAAGACAAACCGCATGACATCACTCATAAGCAGACTCTAAAACTCCCTGTGGATGAAACTGAGAATAAAACAGTGGTTACCAGAGACATCGGGAGTAGAGAGCAGGGCAGAAGTTGGTCAGTGGATACAGTTACAGTTTGATAGAAAGAATAAAGTCTGGTGTTCTACAGTCGAGCAGGGGGTGGATAATTAACAATAGGACTTTATCTCAAAAAGTTAAAAGAAAGGAATTTGAATGAGTTCCCCTTAAAGAAATGGTGACAGTGTAAGACAATGGATATGTTAATTGTCCTGGCTTGGTCACTACCCAGTGGACATGCAAACCAAACGTTCTAGTTAGCTTCCTATTGCTATGATAAAACACTGATCAAAGGCAACTTGGGGAGGAAAGGTTTTATTTGGCTCACACTTCCACACCACAGTTCATCACTGAGGGAAGTCTAGGCAGGAGCTCAAGCAGAACAGGAACCTGGAGGCTGAAAGTGAAGCAGAGGTTACGGAGGAATGCTGCTTACTGGCTTACTCCTCTGGCCTATACTCAGTTTGCTTTCTTAGAAAACCTGCCCAGGGGTAGCACCACCCACCCACAGTGGGCTGGGCCCTCCTACATCACTTAACAATCAAGAAAATGCTTCACAGACAGGCACATAGGCCAATCTGATGGAAGAAATTCTTCTGTCAAGTTGAAAAAAGAAAAATCTAACCAGCATACCAAAACACCAGACTGAACCTCATAATATGCACAAAGATATGAGAACTAAATTTTTTTTTTAATATATCTTGGCATGGTGGTGCACATCTCTAATCCCAGCACTCAGGGGCCAGTCCCTATAGAGACTAATGACAGACAGTTTAGATCCCTGAGATTGGCACAGGCAGACAGAAGTCTGGGCATTGGTCTACCAACTCCCCTAACCATCAATCTCTGAGGGCTGCCAGGACATCGTGAGGCACTTCCAGGTTGCCTGCACATGGGTTAAAGTTGTTGCTTTAGTCTGGAAGGGGAAAGCCCCTAGGCTGAGAGTTGCTGTTGGTAGTAACTAGTCCTGACATGTAGAGATGCTGTACCCTGAGGAAACAGGGGCAGGTGCTGGGGACCACAGGCGGTCCTGGAAGTAAGGGCTTTCCTCAGCTACGGCAGATGCTCCTCTCAACTCTTAGCTCTGTGACCTTGAGCACACTATTGTGTGTGATTATCCTCATCTCTACAATGGAGACAGTAAGATACCTAATATGGATTCACTATGCTGATAATGTGTAAGATAAGGAGTTGATAAAATGCTCACTCTGCTGTAATCACTAAATAAATGCTAACGTGTTCTGTTATTACCCAGTTTCCTTAAGTTCTTTATCAGTGTGATGAAATTTATCAAGCAGCGTTTTGTTTCCCTCATGAGGAATGCAATGAGAGGCCAGCAAAAGCCCTGAACAACCTGCAAGCCGGCCACCCTTCCTGAGTTCCTCATGCCTACAGGCATACTGCCATGACCTTCTGGTAGGGTGATGCTTGCTGGGATGAGTTCAGGGTATGGCAGTCTGGTGCAGCAGTAGCTGAAGTGACTTTGGGGGATCTAAGTTGCCTAAATAAGACTGTGTTCCAGACCCAGGCCCTTCCCAGGTGACCAAGAGGTATCAAGATTTATTAGGTAAATATAGGCTTTCAAAAAAAAAGATGCAGGTGGCCAGGCTTGGTGGCTCAAACCTGGAATCCTAGCACTCAGTAGACTAAGGTAAATGGAGCATCCCTAGTTCAAGGCCAGTCTAGGCTACAAAGTGAGACTCTGTCTCAAAAAACTAAAAACAAACCAGTAAGATACCTCAAGTGAATAGTGGTACTTCTCCATAGGCCTGACAAATGGAATCCTACAAGGTGGCAGGGAGAACTGTCCTCTACTCTCCAAGTGGGAGGTACCTGCACATACACATACAAATTAATTAATATAATAAAAACGTTTAATATGTTTGATTGAATTTTTGTGCATTTCACACATCTGCATCATATTTAGCCCCCTCCCCTATCTGCACCCCTCATATAAAATATTTTTAAACAAACAAGAGTATACAACTAAACAACACATTTAAACAAAACTTTTTTAGTGTTTTGTTTAGGGCTCCAGAAATGAGCATAGTGCCATACTGACCCCTAGACGCAGAACACAGGTGAGCCAATCTTTTCTGTAACAGACAGCATTTCATTCCACTCAGTGCAATGCACACCTATCACAAGTACTCAGCTGTCTGTGGGGTGCAGAGACAACCTAGACAATGCAAGTCAACACAGCTGTGTTACAATAAAATTTTATCAGAGAACACAGAAATCTTAATTTTATGAAATTAGGGATCGCACAATGTCTTTATCCGTTAGAAGAAAACGTAAGAGCAATTCTTAATTGAAGGGTGGCACAAAGAAGCAAACAATGGGTCATACTTGGTCACAGGTGGTACTTGGTGAGGCCCTGTCTTACACTGGTCTGTAGAATACAGAGCGTGAGCAGGTGACATCTGACTCAGAGAAATAACAAGAGCAACTAATGTATCTCCCAGGATTCAGCATTGTGGGGAAGAGGCCAGAAGAAAGCCGAAGATTTATCTCAAGCAATCCTGACAAGTGCTATGCTGGCTTTGAACCACATAGGCTGTCCTTGAGTCTGGGAATGACCACGCTCCAGCTCTATGGCCTTGAGCAAGCTCTATTTAACCCTATCAAGTCCTCATTCTCCCTTGTGCAGGAGGGTCACTACAATGCCTTTTGGATACAATTATTGTGGGGATTCAAGGAGACCTGGCAGTCTCTGAAATACTTTGCACAGCACCGATGCAAAAGAAAGTTAATTAGTATAATGATTAAGTGCCATGCAATATTTGACTAATTACAAAACATTTTTCCTGGATAAGAAGTTTGTTTGTTTGTTTTTTATTTTTAGGAATCTTGACTCCTAATTGTCCACTTATAAAAGACAGGATCAAATGAAATTAAATGCCAAAGTTAAACAAAAATCTGAAAAGCAGAGAAAACCGTGATTCTGGTATAACATCTAAATGCTTAGCGATTAGGAATAGGGACACCTGGTTTCTAAGAGATGTGAGTTCAGTCATGAAGAAAGAACACAAGCATAAACAGTCATTCATTCACACAGCAAGTGTTCCTGAAGGCTCTGTGTGAGAGGCATCTGGCAATATCTAGTAGGAAAGCCCACGAAGAATTTCCCACAACAAGCACTGTCATTATCCATATGTGTACCAGGCGGAGGCAGCAGGAGACAGAGGGGAGCCACAGAACTGGGAGAAAGAGAGAAAGCATACAGAACATCATTCAAGCTAAGCAAGCCATCCTAGGCCAGGCTCTGAAAACAGGAGGGAACTTCCAAGCAGAAGTAATAAAACAGAAAAGGCCTGAATGGGCACGAGGCGAGAGCACGGGGCTGGGGTCCGGGGCTAACAAAGAGAAAACACAGCTGGAAGAAGCTACTCAGCAGAGATGTCCCCATATATGAAATCAGAGTGTCTGCCCAGGCCTTTGAGGACCTCACCTCAAGCCCTGAGCCAGGTGGAGTGACAGATCAAATTTATTCTGCTGGTAACACGGCACACCGTACTGTTAGACAGGAGCCACAGTCTCTGTGAAGCAGGGGCATTCAACCAGAGATGGAGAAAAGGGCCGGGATGGTGGGAGTATTTAGTTAGGCAAAATCCACACGGGACTCAAGAAATGGGATGAAAAAGGAAATACTGAAATATGAAGCCACAAACATATCCAAGAAGGAAGAAACATGATAGACTCTAGAAGAGATTGATAGTGTGGTGTGCTAGTCTTTAATAACTGCTCAGGCTGCTGGTGTCAAAGCCAAGAAGAGACATGGGAACTGGGAGAAAAACAAAGAAAGCATGTGTACACGTACAATGCAACACTCCCCAGGGGATGCAGGTAAGTGGGAGAGAATCTACCACAGCATCCCACACTCACTGAGTATTTCCCTTTGCCCTGGGTGACCTGGAAATCTAGGACAATAAAGTAAAACTCACAGAAATACATAGGTTCAAGGATAATCTTCTTTTATGATCTAGTTCTTTTTAAAAGCAATATGAAGGCAAATAACATGTTGCAAAAGTAAGTTGCTTATGTGGTACCATTTATTAAAATTACACAAATAGGTGCTAGAGAAATGGCTCCAGAGTTAAGAGCACTTGCTTTTACAGAGGACCTGAATTTGGTTCCCAACATCCACATGGCAACTCACAACCATCTGTAACTCCAGTTCCAGGGGATTAGATACCCTCTTATGGCCTCTGTTGGAACTGCATGCATATGGTACACATATAAACATACATGCTTTACATGCTCATGTACAGAACATAAAAATTGTTTAATTTATGAAAATAATATGCACTTCAATAGATTGCTGTGATGATTAAGTCTGTCAGTACCTACTACAGTCAGTACAAACAAAAAAACACTAAAAATATTGGTCCCATATTTCCTGCATTAGTTATAATAAATAAGGAAATCAACCCTCCCCCTCAAAGTTAAGTTAGTCTCCTAAAGTCACACTTCTAAGCAAACATGGGGCATATAGTGTTTCTACCTCCCAGTCCTACTGTCTTCCTGATACTCTATGCACCTCCCCTCACAATGAGGACACTACATGGAGTCCTCCCAGCCAACTGGTGGGTCTATTAGTAACCCCTGTCCAGATTAGCAAATCAACACACACATCACTCTATAAGCTCAAGAAGCATTCAAATACATCCCAGTGCCTGCATGCTTCAAGCTCTTTCCACCAACATCAACAGAAGTTCAATTCCTGCAGTTAGTTTCACAAAACATTACAGAACTGAATGCAAACTATATTTGATACACTTGGTTTAACAATGTCTAGCTGAGGACACAAAGGAAAGACAGGGAATCACAAATTCCTTTATCTTCCCAGTGTTTACCATTTCCAGGTCTCCTTCCAAATCAGCTGGGCCTCCATCCCCTCCAGAAAAGCAAGAGAAATAATTCTTGGGGGGACATTTTATTCCTGTTTATATGAGTGTCTTGCCTACATGTATGTAAATGTACCCTATGTCTGCAATACCTGTGAAAGCAGGAAGAGAGCTGTTGGGCCCCTGGAGCAGGGTTAAGGTTTAAAAATCTTGTTCAACTTTCTCTAATCGAACTTTATGAGATGTGGAATTCATTAAGCTCGGCTGCAGATACACCTCTTTTGCTTCTTAGAGGCTAATGTTCAACCAGACCATCCAAGATGGGATTAATTTGTCCCAACAGAAGATTCCTGTCCTTGAATCTCCCTCTCAAAATATTCCCAAATACATCACTAGGAGCAAGCCCCAGCTCTGCCTCATGTTTTGTCAGTTTTTTCACAGCCGTGTGGGACTGCCCAGTCTTGTCACAGCCAGCCTTCTGCTGTCCTGCCATTTAGCACTCCCAGGCCTGCATCACCACTTACCAGCTCTCTGACAGTTCCCTGATCAGGCCCCAGTGTTTGCAGAATGCCAGCCAAGCTCCTCACATGGGCAGATGTTCAGGTCAGCTCTACCCACAAGGTTTCCAGGAACATACCCTGTGGAAAGCCAAGAGCTGTCTCTGTGGAGACCCATTTTAGCTCCTGAGAAAGCATTGGCAACACTGTGGGGTAAGAAGGTATCATCTATCTAAATCTGAGAAAAAGGCAACTGTGGGTGAACAACTCAAATCTACACACTACTACAATGTTCGAGGACTGGAGCCAACCATACAGCGGTGAACCACTTAATTCATCACATGTATCCTTTAATCTTTGCAGATTTTTAGAAACTCCATTAGCAATATTAGATCTAGGAAATTTCATGTAAAAATCAAGATTCTGAATATCCGAAGTCGGTTTGGGTCAGAATGGTTTATCACAGCAACAGAGAAGGGAAGTTGGTTCCGGGAACACTGGGTATTATTGTGACAAATCTGACCATGTTGGCTATGGAAGGATTTGGAACTTTGGCTTGGAGAAGCCATTGCATTCTCAGAACTTAATAAACTGCTGTGGGAGCTCGAAACACAAAAATGTTTAGAAAAATGCAGATGATGGAGGCCTGGCTTGTTAGCTTCAGAGGGAAGTTTGACAGCTCTTGGAAGACTCTATTAGGACCATTTATATGAAGTTTGAATTAAGAATCTATGGAAGTTGTGGACTGGAGAGATGGCTCAGTGGTTAAGAGTGCTGGCTGCTCTTGCAGAAGACTCAGGCTTGATTCCCAGCACCCACATGACAGCTAATAACCAACTGTAACACCAGTTCTGTGGGATCTGTAGCTTCCACAGACTTTGTACAACACGGGTGTGCTTACATATATGCAGGCAATAGATTGATACAGATAAAATAAAAATAAATAAAAATTTTACTATGACATTTTACTGTGACAGGGATGCTAGGGCTGAAATACCAGCTGTGATTAACAAGAGACCAGCATCGATGAGAGGAAATCTTCTGGGAAGTATTTTGCTGAGGTCAGCACACAGAAACTGTAGTACAGAGGAGGCTAAGGCTGCATCTCAAGCTGAAAGCAGAACTTGGCAATATGTTAGTCTCCCATGTGCTCCTGGCTTTGGTGGTACAAAAGTTGCAGAACTGAATAGGTCATGGAGAGGATCTCAGTCCTGGTACCATGAGAGGCCAGAGAGGCCATTGGTGAAGGTGGCAATCTCAGTTGCACTGCAGATCCCAGCATACTGGAGATACCAGGACTGTGGAATGACCACTAAGAACATCGGCAGGTATAAAGTAGAGCAGGCCCGAGCCTACAGGACTAGCTGTCTTGTGTTGTGGACAGCAAAGCCAAATAAGTGGAGTTTCTTAAGCCTTTTAGAGCACAGACCATTAGTGAATCCCAGATGTCAGCCACTGAGCTATTTATACTGTCTAATTATGGTTTTGCTTTGCTCTGATTGTGCCTTGGTTCTACTCTTGTGAAATTATCAAGTATTTAACTTTCCTTTATTTTACAAGAGCCCAAAAATTAAGAATTTGAATTATTTAGACAGACACTGAGCTTTTGTTTTGGTTTTTGAGACAGGGTCTCACTATGCACCCCTGGCTGGTCTGGAACTTGCTATGTAGCCCAGGCTGGCCTTAAGCTAAGAGAGCTCATCTGCTTCTGCCTCCCAAGTGCTGGGATAAAAGGTATGACCCCATGCCTGCTATTTAAATTTTTAAGGACTGTGGGACTTTTAAAATTGGACTATGTTATATATTGTGATATTAATATTAACATGAGATCCTGGCAATAAGAAATGCAAAGGTTGTGATTTACTAGTGATGTGCTTCTGTGTCAAGTTTATAAGAAGTCAATTGTGCTGGATAGTTTCAGTTGTCAACTTGACATACCTGAGAAGAGGAAATCTCAACTGCAGAATTTCCTCTATCAGACTGGCGTGTAGGCATGTCTGGGAGGCATTTTCTTGACTTCATAGTGATATGGGAGGGTACAGTCCCCTGTGAGTCGTGCCATCACTGAGCACCTGGGTATCCTGGGTTGTATCAGAGGGCTGAGCACTGGCCAGGAGAGCAAGCCAGTAAGCAGTGCTCCTCCATGATCTGTGCTTCTGCCTCTAGGTTTCTGCCCTGAATTCCTGTCCTAGCCCCTCTCAATGATGAACTGTGATCGGGATGTATAAGTCCAACAAGCTCTTTTTTCCGTGGGTTGGACTTTGTCAAAGTGGTTTGCCACAGCAATAAATAAGAAAACTAGTATACCCTCTGACAATCAATAAGACCTCAGCAAACCATTGGCTAGAAGAATCAGATTCAGACCAGCAAGGCTGTCCAGTTCACACTCATCACTGCCCACTGGACACTCATGCAACACTAGTAGACGGTTTCCTGAGTACCTGCTATGTACCAGGCAGAGAAGGCTTGGGGATCCATAAGGAATAACAGAACAAGAAATGATGCAACATTAACATCAGGTAAGAAAGGTCCTAAATTTGGGTGACACAAAGGACTACTGCTTCACAGAAGATTCACGTCCCCAACGTCCTCCAAATGACTATGATTAAAGCCTGGGTCGTTGTATGCAGCACAAACACAGGAAGACTTAGGATTGGAGATGGGAAGGCACACTCACTAGGGACTCTGGACACTACCCCCAAAATAGTGAGCTCCCTAAGTTTAAAGCTAACAAAGATGGCAATCTACGAATGTTAGTGAGCAATTCAATAAAGGCCTGATCTCTGTCGTCCAAGGGAGGTGCAGGCCAGTGAGACAGAAAACATTTAGACAGTCACTGCTTTATTCCACCCAAACAGTACAGAAAGATCTATGGCCCTGCCCCATTCACACCATCAAAGGGTAAGAGGAAGACCAAACTTCCTCCCTGGCCAGGCCGTAAGGAGCTGGATTAATGCCCCTGTCCCCTCCCCCGCCTTGTCCTCAGGGTGGTGTCAGAGAAGGGCAATTGGGGACTTTCATCCTCGTAGCACAGCAACAAGCTCACCTTCCCCACCTATAGTGCCAACGGCGACCAAGGAAAATCTCACTTCCACTTCTACCAGTGGTAATGTGGCCACCGCTCCAGGGTGGGGAGTGGAGCAAGATGCTTCCACCCTCCCTGACAGAGAGGCGTCAGAACCCCAGCACCCTCAGCAAAAAGGAGGCATCCTCACTTCTATAGCAAGCATAGTCTCAAGACGGGATCTGGGACCCTGGTAATCATCTGATTCCGTTCCTGACCAGAGCAGTGTCAGTCACAACCAGCAAAGCATGGCAAGACCCAGTCCTGGGTTTGGTTTTGTTTGGTTTATCAGTTTGGTTTGGTTTGGTTTAACTTAAGGAGCTCAGCAGATATCTCATATCACCAGTAAAAAAAAAAAAGATGTGGGATATAGAGAGACAAAATTTCATATTTAGATACCTCAATCTCTAATATCTAAGAAGAAAGGTATCACAAGTAGTTAAGATTCATGTCTGTTTTTAGGAGGAACAGTGATCTAGGACTATCATTTTGACATTAACCAGATCACATACCATATCTAAGCCTGGGTAAGCCTCCTTGAAACAAGAGTGTAAATCTAGAAAACAGTTGGTGCTAAGCCAGAACCCTGGGGTAGGGAAGGACTGAGCAGTCAATGAGAAGGCATAAGCTCTTAACGCAGACTGAAGGAACAACCCCTAAGACCAGAGGAACCTGGGCAGGTGTTGTACTCAGAAAATGGCCCACCAGTTGCTGAGAGTTCAGATAGGAAATGATGGTCAGACTTGGCAAGCTGAAGGACACGCAAGACCTAAACAAGTGTGGCCTCAAGTACC
Source organism: Eospalax fontanierii (assembly GCA_035773235.1). NCBI lineage: Eukaryota > Metazoa > Chordata > Mammalia > Rodentia > Spalacidae > Eospalax > Eospalax fontanierii. The sequence goes on along the minus strand of CM069524.1, from coordinate 150,027,942 downwards.
GGAGAAAAATCAACCGGAATGGGTTAAAAAGAGAACAGGCAACAAGAAAACACAGAATGGACATCCACTTCCTCGGCACATTTGCTGAGCAAGGAAAGGAGAAAAGAGGAGACAGAGGAGAGGGTTCCCCTGCATTTTTGCAAGATAGGAGAGTTCATGTCCACACGCTGATGGAAATGACTCAGGAGAGAAGAAATATCCCACAGAAGAGAGATGTGGCCACAGGAGCAAAGTACCCAGGAAAATAAGAGATGAGCTTGCAGGTACAGTGGAGTGACCAACCACCTATATTTTGTTGTTAAACTAACTAAGCAGAGATACACCTTTATGTGAGCTTGCAGGGGCCTCTAGACCCTTCAAGTGTGACCCATAAGAAGGAAAGAACAGCTGGGCATGGTGGCACACTCTTAAATCCCAGCACTTATCAGGAGACAGATGCAGAGGCAGAGACAGATGGATCTCTGTGAGATCAAAGCCAGCCTGGTCTATGTAGTGAGTTCTAGGCTAGCTGAGACTACAGGGAGACCCCCGTCTCAAAAAAAAGGAAAGAAAGAACAGAGACCTAGGTGACCAGCTATGAATTCAGTAGGGAGGACCCCAAGTCACCCCAGCCTGAAATAGCAGCAGCTCAGCTACTAAGGGGTGGCCAGAGACGATGCAGTGAATGGCATTAGTGCTAGAGAAAGGTGTATCCTTAAACCAGGCTCTGCAGTACACACCTGTAATCCCTGCACGTAGGAGCATCAGAAGATCAAGGCCATCCTCAGCTATATAGTGAAGGTGGAGACAGTCTGGGTTAAATGGGACTCTGAAAGAGTCGGGGGCCAGAAAGAGAAGAGAAATAGAGGGAGAGAGGGAAAGAAGGCAGGAAGGAAGGAGAGAAAGGGAGAGAGAAAAGAAGAAAGAGAGGTCCAGGGAAGCAGAGATGGAGGAAAGGAAGAATGAAAGAGAGAGAGAAAGACAGAGAGACTGACAGACAGGAGGGAAGAAGAGCCAAGGAAAAGGGAAGGGTATCCAGTGTGCAGGGGGTGGGGGGCATCACAATGCAGTGAATTAGAATCAGAAGGAACAGTGCTGGCTCAGGAAGGCTACCGGTCAGCAGTATGCAAAGACTGGCCTTGGAACTGCAAAGGAGACCCCTGTGGGAAGACACTTGAAAGAATTAGAAGAGTTGGAATCAACGCCACCCTGATCTGTGGAGTGGGATTTCTCACCCCTCCCTGCCCCACTACAAAGCTGAATCAAAGTACCCACATTCTGCTGACCTAGACTATAGACAGTATGTTCACCTGCTATTTCTCCAGATTAAGTTCTACTTACTGACAGTATTATTTTCTGGGAAAAACTGCCAGTAATAATGTCCCCATCTACACACACAGTTAGTCTTGGGAAATATAATTTATATTCAATTTGTTAATAAACCTAAAAAGCTAATTTTAAATACCAGGAAGAAACTCTCTTTTCCAATGTGTTTCATTTTGGGTTTTTGGTCAGGGTTTGTTTACATTGTTGTTGTTGTTAAGTTTTTTTGGGCAAGAGGTTGGGTTCTGGACTTTTATTTTTGTTTTTGAGACACGAACTCCCCATAACCCCAAATGGCCTGCAACTCACTATGTAGATCAGGCTGGCTTTTAATCTCACAGAGATCAGCCTATCTCTAGCTACCAGTGCTGAGATTAAAGGCGTGTGCTGCCATGTCCAGTTTCAATGTGTTTTTAAATCAAATTCTAAATGATACCCCGAGTAACAGCTACTTTATAAAACAAAAAGTTACCAGTGGCAAGAAATGTTTAGAATATATTGCATCTTCGTTATTAAAAAATCCAAATCAATGTGGTTTGCACATCTACCCTAGAACCCTGACTTGAAACAAAGCATTTATCAAATAACCTATGTGAAAGAGAGCAAGACTGCTTTAGCTTAAATATATTATTTTCTGATGCATCTAAGAGAAAAAATAAATCATTATGGATTTTGCAAAGTGCACTTTTATCTTTCTAATGAGAAAAGTGAAACAAGAGCTATTCACATCTCCCCAGAGACTCTCATAATTCACTAAGGACATCTTTCTCTGGAGGTTTTGCCCATAAATGGACAGCCTGTACAGTCTGTGTCTGTATAGGAGTATGCCAGGCCCCTTGCGACTACTTAGCCTTTTGCTACTTAATGCATTAAAAGTAAAGAGGACAAAATTACCAAAAGCAGTGTAATAGACTTTCCCATTCCTCTTTCTTGGTCACATAACAGAGGTTAAAGGGCAATGCCACATAAAGACAAAAAGAAGCAAATTTACCATGGAACCTACAAGGCTATAATCACACGGTGGTTAGACATAGGAGAGAGGAAAACAGAAAGAATGATACTGGTCCCTAGGCTTTGCTAGGAATTAAGGCCCTAGAGGTTCAGAAGGCCCTGACCTGGAAAGAATGTGGCTATTAGTGCAGTGTCCAGGCCAGAACGTCCACCAGTGGAGTCTGGGCCTCCCTGGCCAACAGTGACAGCCGTCTAGAAAAACTAGTATGAAACAAATCAGAGCCAACACACATCAGTGAGTGGCTGCGCGGTGACAGGATCCCACGGTGCATCCTCATCATCCCGTGTCTGGTCAGCAGCTCTGATGGCATCTCTGAGTTCGCTGCCTTAATTTCTAATAGATTCACCCCCATTTCTACCAGAAGAGTAATCAGTTCCAGTTTAACATCCTGCAAAGAGTTTTCAAAGTATTTAGTGACAAACTCAAGAAACCTGGGTTTGATCTCAGGCTGAAGCCAAGCATGGATCTAATTTTCTTAGTCACAACTGAGGCTTCTTTTCACTTATTGCATCTGCTGTCCCATTGGTCAGCATGCATTCACCACGACGCCTCATCTCCAGAGCTGGAGAGTCATTCTCCAGGAAGTAAATGGATCCATTTCTCAGGGACAGGGAAGGTATTAGAAAAAACAAGAAGTTAACTGGGATGTTATGAATCATTTTACCCTGCCTGTAGCTGAGAAAAAAATGACCAGCACGTCACAGTCCTGATTCTCTCATCTGTAAAAAGGTCCATATTGTCTTTGTTTTTCTCTGAAATGTTTAACTTACTATGAATTTCAGATCTGAGATGCATGGATCTATATTATACATGTGTACTTTATTGAGATACAACTCACCCAATATAAAGTGTATAGGCCAGAGGCTGGAGAGATGGCTCAACTATTAAGAGCACTTGTTATTCTTCCAGAGAACCCAAGTTTGGTTCTCAGAACTCAGATTGAGTAGCCTGTAACACCAGCTCTAGGGGTTCTATGCCCTCTTCTGGCCTCCCCAGGAACCTACATATGTGGTACACACACACACACACACACACACGCACGCTTGCACAGAAATACAAAAAAAAAGTCTTAAAAAAAATAAAGGTTTCTTAATGTTCTCAGAGTTCTGCAAACATAAAGTTTAGCACAGAGACTTGGCTTCTGAATCTGCTCATTCATCCTGCACAGAAAAAGCCAAGGTCCACATGACTTAAGCCACATTTCTGAGGTCTCAGCACTGATAGTGGCAAACAGCCAGACCTGAATCCCTGGGAATTATTTAGCCATTGACATCACCCGGGACTCCCTTTCCCTGCCTCTGGGAAAGTTCTGAAGGCATTAAAACCCCCTCTGTGAAACGTTGTTTGAGAACATCTGGTATTTTTTATTACTCTGCTCCCTCTTATTAAATTAAAGCCAGCCTAATTTCTTCATCAGGTCTGTGGCACTGCATGATTTCTAAGAGAGACCTCCAGAACTAGAGCTGGGGATGTGGCTCAGTTGGTAGTCTAGTCTCCAACACTGTATAAACTGCACTCAGTGTTGCCTGCTAATATACTAAGCCCAGAGAGAATCTGTGATGTCTCTCCTTTCAAATGAAATCACAAATGATTTCAGAGGCAGGAAGGAAGGAAAGAAGGAAGGGAGGGAGAGAGGGTCATATTAGAGCCATGGTTTAAATGCACCTATCCCAAGAACAGTGACCACTGAGTGTTCATGGATCCCTCACATTTTTAATGTTTTTAACTGACTGATTGTAAGTAGTTAAACCAAGTCACCTGTCACTAGTATATTTCTTCAAAGCAAATACCTGCTGAGAATTTCAACCATCCACTCTGGTTCCTAGTCAGAAACCAGTCTGAACCACCCAAGGACTTACCTCTGGGTTATCACAGACATTTGCTCCTATAAAGTCCATAGCCAAGAAAAGGGAAAAAAAAAAAAAAAAAGAATAAGAGGCTCATTCCCTGCCAGTGCTAACGAAGACAATATCAGGAGTGGGGTTGGAAATGACTCTGGCACTGCCCTGCCCACAAAGGATCTCGGCCACCGGAGCCCTCTCACCGCAGAAGCACTTGCTGACAATTCCAACATTCAAACACCCACTGCCCCCTCCACGACCCTCTCCCTCTCTACTAATTCTTTCCTTCCTGGGTTACTCTGTTTCCAAACTTCAGTAAATATTTATGGAGTGCTCACTACCCAGAGGCACTTGTGCTAAGCACTGTCCCTGAGTGTGGCGCCCCCTGGCGCTTTTATTTAGACGTTCCTGCATGTTTCCACTTTCCTCAGCATGTGCGTTTTAAATCTTCATTTCAATTGGGAATTGCCCCAGATCACCAGTTCCAACTGTGGCCTCAACCCTATAGCTCAAGTAGGATATGCCCATGCCTTAAGGGCCAGTGACGACTAAATGTCCCACAGACCTCTATAAATGCCGATGGTGCAACAATGAATCTACCATCTTTGTCCTCACCCAACCGGCCCCTCCTCCAGGACTTCCATCACAGTGAACAGCACCACTGTCCACACTATGTCCCCAGCAGGAAACAGCCATCACCCTGTTTCCGCATGGACCAGCTGTGAGTGATGGGACAACAGTGTCTGTCACTCCGGGATGGCACGGAAGAGTTTTCTAATTCCAGCTGCTATTCGAGGGCTGACGTGGAATTCGAGAGGCAAGGGTGCAGCTTTGCTAGAATCGATTTGATTCTAGATTGAATCTGTCCACCTGGGTAGTAGCAAAATTGAGAATGGGGAAGAGCTGGGAGCTGTGGGCAGGGCAATAGATCCTGCTGGCGAACAGGTTTTAAGATCTGAGTTCTGCCACTGCTCCAAGAGCCTGCAATGTTAGAAAGCACGTTTGCTTGTGGTCTACACACACACACACACGCACACGCACGCACACACACACACGCACACGCTTTCTTCTCTCCCTGTTTCCCACCGTCCTCTGCTCAGAGCGTCCTTCCTCTCCCCTCAGAGCCCCCCAGCCACAATTACTTCTCACGTTTAATTCTCAAATAACCCATCTCCTCTTCCTGGAAGCTTTCCATGACGCCCCACTGTCACCTGCCATCCGCCATCCTCCTGCGCGGAGGTGTGTCTAGCGCGGTTTGTTTACAAGTGTGCTTGCGATCTCCCCATCACACTGCCATTTCTTTGACAGCAGGGTCAACACAGGAAAGATGGAAGGGAAGAGAAGGATGACCAAAATGAGCTCAAACCCTGGAACCAAGCAGAGACTGACAGGGCCCAGCCAGGCGCCTAGTACTTCACAACCCCAGAAACGGCAGGACGCGCCCCAGGGCGCTTCCCAACCAAAAGGCTGGGGACTCTGGAGAGGCCTGCGGGGTCGCGCTCCCTGCAGCCCTCCTCCGGGCGAGCATCGGGGGCCTCCTCCCGCCTACCACCTCTGCTCCCGCCTCCGCAGAACCATTCAGAATTACAACCTCCCGGGGTACAGCCGGGGACCGGGGACCTGGCGGGAGGAGGCGCAACGAGCGGAGCACTGAGCGCGCGACCGCCACCCACCCTCGCGCCCTCCTAGGCGGGAGGAAACGCAGCCCGAGGATGGCTCCTTCGGGACCCGGAGCTCTCGACTCGCCATCCTTTAGGGGACACCATCGCCAAGTCCCCCTCGCTCGTCCCTGAGCGCCTCCCTACCTGGCTGGCTTTGTGGAACTGCTTCTTGAGCCCGGCCACCGACATCGCGGACAGCGCGGGGCCGGGGCCGGAGCGGGGTGGTCTCCGAGCTCCGCCGGGCCACGCGGCCGCGACACGCGGAGGGGAGCGGGCACCCGGGGCGATCCCCGTGCGCCTGGGCTCCGCCGGGCCCACCTCCCACGGCCACGGCCACGGCCACGGCCACGGCGCTGTCACACTGGCACACACGCGCGCACGCAGATGGCAACACAGCGTTCCGAAGCCCCGGCGCAGCCCATTGGCCAAGTCGTGGCGGTATGCAAATGAAGCCTCTGGAACCGCCCACGCTTCATTGTTGCGTGGCGACCTAGAGGCCTTGAGCCGCTGAGAAGATGGGCCTGGGGAAAAAGCTGGCGGTGGATATGGCCCCTGGATCCCGGAGAACCGCACAGGACTTCTTTCTGGGCTGGGGAAGAGATGCAACTGGCTCTGAGATTGTTCTGGACGCCAAATCATCGCCTCTCTGCTATGCTGGGACTTGCTGAGAAACCTGCTTTTGCTCACTGGCAACCCCGTTGTCTTTCCCCTTGTGAATTTTGGATGGATGTATGATTTGAGAAAGAAACACTGGGATGTGGGCAGCAAGGTGCATGCTTTGGGTGCAGTCTGCCTGATTTTGGCGCCCTGGGAGGGACTTAATCCGTAATTTACTAGTAAGCCTAGTACTAGTCTCACTGGTGAGCTGAACCGTCTGTCAACTACACCAAGGACCACAGACTGCAAAGTGCCATAAACAGCATTTTCCGCCCCATTCCTTACCAGGAAATTCGCCACACTGGTCTCTGGGTGTGTCAGTTCATGCCTGTGTCTGGTCTCCACTTGGCTCCAGGGTTTCTCCCGGGACCAAAGCTGCAGGTACCATTAACTCCTGGCTCCCAGCCCTTCCTCAGCCCTCTCTCTAACTTCATGCCATTCAGACTGGACAAGGGGCAACAATTATGTGTGCCTCTGTTTGCTCACAATGACTGAGAAAATATGGAATTAACAGTGTTCTTCCTCTGCTATGGGAGATGTAGGCGTCTTCCTAGTGGACATCCTGGGACCTGGTTAAAAAGTGTGGCTTAACACTCGGGGCTTGACTGGCCAAGGGGTAGCAGACATCAGACAGAGAAGGTGTAAGCTTCAGTTGTGACAGCTGAGTCCGACTAGCATGGGGAGGTGACCAGTCCTGAGAGCCATCCCAACCCCACTAAACAAGGTCTGGAGGGATGGGTCCCCCTTGTTCTGAGCTTGTCCATGGTGTGTAGGTGATGCTCAACTGCTTACTTCTTCTGTACCCAAGAATAGTTCAAATAGTACATCTGTGCCCTTTGAGAAGGAGGTGGGTTCTTTTCAAAACAAGTCATTGGAATCTATTCCCTTGGTCAAGAGTATTCATTTATATATATATATATATATATATATATATGTGTGTGTGTGTGTGTGTGTGTGTGTGTGTATGTGTGTGTGTGTATGTATTAATGTTTAAGGAATTTCATACATATGATGCATTTTTATCATTCCACCCTCCACCCCTCCTCCTAACTCCTTTGGATCCGCCTCCCACCTCCCAGCTAAGTATCCTCTTTGTTTTTGAACTCATGGTTTGAAGGGGACAGTCCATCATGGTGGGAAAGTCATGGCAGGGGGAACGGCAGAGCTGTGGGAACATGAGGCAGCTAGTCACACTGCATCCACGGCCAGGAAGCGGAGAGAGGTGAGCACTGGTACTCAACTCACTTTCTCCCTTTTTCATTTTCATGCAGTCCAGGATCCCAGCCCATGAGCTGGTATTGCCCACACTCAGGTGGGTCTTCCTTCCTCAGTTAAACTTCTCTGGAAATTCCCTCCCAGGCACACCCAGAGATGATTCCACATCCAGTCAAGTTGATTAATCACAATAATATATTCAAGTTTCCTTCTTTAGTTACTTTTGATAATTTATCTCTTTTATTTATTCATATGTAGATATGTAGATTGTTTCTCATAATTTTGAAACTGCAGAGTCCTTCATATGTAGTTTTCCTTTCTAGAAGTATTGTACTTGAAACCCTTTCACTTTTTTCTATGATTACCTCATTAGAGCCTTGCCAACTGGTTTGTCTTTCAGAACAATTTTTTAATTTACTCATCACTGCCATATATTTTTTTCTTTTGTTAATTTCCTTCCTTATTCTTTTATGTTCTCTCTGTTTTGCCCAGAAGACTGCTCAAGAATATGTGACACTTGTCTTTCTGAATCTTTCATCTTTTAATTAACATAATAATCTCTAGTTCCATCCATCTTTCTGATGCAATTTTACTCTCTGTAGCTGAACTGTATTCCATCATGTGTATCACAAGCATCCATTGTTGGGCACCTTGGCTGATTTCATGGGTCAGCCACAGTGAGTAATGCTGTTGTAAACATACCTGTTAGGTGTCTGGTGTATGCTGACTTTGCTTCAGGAGATGCTCAGGAGTGGTATACGTGAATCTTACAGTTCTTATTATGGTTTGAATCTGAAATGTCCTCCATACACTCTTATTTTCAAATCATATTCCCCAGCTGGTGGCACTAATTGGAAGACTATGGATCTCTTAGAAGGTGGGGCTCAGCTAGCTGAAGTACAGAGAGCTCTGACCCTGCTCTCTGATTCCTGGTCTGCCCTGATGTGAACATCCTCCACCACACATTCCTATTTTGGAATACCAGGATGCTGATAGAAATGTGGGCAATAAATACCGTGCTCATAATGTTCCAGATGGAAAGGGGCCTTACTGAGAATTGAACTAAAGGGTATTCCTGTTAAATTATGGCAAAGAATTTGTCTATGTTTATCCATGTTCTGAAAAATATGAGTGAGATTGAATTCAAAAGTAATGAACAAATTTACTTGGTGGAGTAATTTCAAAGCAACATAGCCTTCAGGCTGTGGCAAGGTTACTTCTGCGTGCTTTCAGTCAGGTGGGTAAGGAGAATCAGTGGCAAGAAGTGACTCAGTAAAACATGAAAAACAGGTAGTTTGGCCAGGAAAAAAAAAACAAAAAAACTCACTAAAGTATCAGGCAAAGTGGTCATAACTGTTAAAGAGAGTGGTGACATTATAAAGAAGACAGGCAGGTTGCCCTGGAACAAGAGAAAGGGTGCTTTAAGGGCATTTCAGGAATTGGTGATGTCTCACCCATCAGGGAATCCAGGGTGTAAAACTACAAACTTATTTGAAAGACTTTTTTTTAAAAAGGAGGAGAAGGAAGAAGAAGAAGAGGAAGAAGAGAAGAAGGAGAGGAAGAAGAGGAAGGGGAAGAGGAGGAGGGTACTCTTAGTGTTCTACTCACACAGAGCTCTAGTTTCAGCCACCCAGACACTCAGAAAGATGCTGCATTACACTGGCACCAGACAAAGACAGCCTGACCGTGACATAGGTTAGAACCAGGAGTCAGCCCAGTCTGTTCTGAGAACTTGTTCCTTCAGATTTCTCTCAGAACTATCCTCTTGAACAAAAAACTTGCGGTGTCCTTATTGTAACAGTATATCCAGCCTGACATGGGAAAAGAGGACTTGTCTTATTAGAAGATTTTGTCCCTTCTGACGCCTCCTGACCCAGATCATCATACACAGCTACAAATTGCTTTCAGTAGTATTCATTGCTTTCAGTGCTTGATAGTCTCACAATATACACACACATTATTCTGGGTCAGAGGCAAGGAAGAGTCATGAGGGATTAAGCTAGATATTTGAGTTATAAGGGGACCCAAGGCCTAGTAAGTTTGTTTACATTATAAACAAACTCTGGTAGTGTTAGATGATCTCAAAATGTAAGATTCACTTAAGTTACAAAATTAGGTAAGAACTTAATTTAACAGAAGAGTCATCCCCACGGTGCAGCTGAATGGTCCAAGGGCTTCAATTCTTCCCAAGCCAGTAGCAAAAATCTATAGGGGCTGGTTTTATGATTATAAAGTATGCAAGACTTATGGGTTTATAGACGCTTCCACCAAGATTTGTGAAAAAAGCTTGTGAGGACAGACAGTATATAATAATTCCCAGCAAGAAGCTCTAGAAAGGGTTATGCATGAAGCCCTGAGGGCAACTTTTACATTGGAGTAGAGATCCCAGGATGCTAGAGAAGCCAAGAATGTGGAAGATCTGTTGAGGAAAGATGCAGTTGCCAAGGAGATCCAAGAGAACATGCATATGTAAATGTAAAGGTCATAGAGTTGGTGCTGCCCAAGTTCATTGGAGCCCACATCATGACACCATGTACTGCAGATACTGGGATTTACCGTCTGCCCTGCTGAACTTCCGGCTTGCTTTAACCCAATCTTTCCGTGTTATCCTCCTGTTCCTCTCTTTCAGACTGGGAATGTTTACTCTGAGCCATTGTATATTGCTAATATGTAACTTTTTTATTTTATAGGGGCTTACAGACAAGATTACCTTGAATCTGAGTAGAGACTTTGGACTTTTAAACACTGTTGCACCATTCAATACTATGGGAACTTTTGAAGTTGAACTAAATGCATTTTGTAGTAAAAGTTGGCCAGAGGACTTTGGGGACCCAGGGTGCGTATGGTTTGAATCTGAAATGTTCCCACAGAATCATATTTTGACTCCTGTTCCTCAGCTGATGTCTCTATTTTGAAAAGCTTCAGAACCCTTTGGAAGTGAGGCTGAGCTAGAAGAGTTAGGCCCCTAGGGGTGGGCCTTTTAAAGATATGACATGGCCGTTCCGTCGGAATCTCTGCTTTCTGGTCTGCCCTTGTTAACAGCCTCTACCCCAGACTCCTCCTGCCATAACTGGGCTGCACACTGTGCTTTCCCCACTATAATGGACTGAAACCCTTCGAAAAAACAAGTCAGCATGAACTTTTTCTCCTTTAAGTACTTTCTGTCAGGCTCTGTGGGCACAGTAGTTCTGTTCGTTTTTCATTTCTTGAGGAACTTCCAAGCTGGTTTCTATAGTTGCTGAACTAACTTACTTTTCCCACCAGCAGTGTGTCAGGATTCCTTTCCCCAACACCCTCCCAATACCTCTTGTCCTTTGTTCTCTTGATGATAACCGTTCTGACTAGGGCAAGACACAGCCTCAGTGTAATTGCGATTTGGTTTTCTTTGACGGCTAAAGATGTTGCACATGTTTTCACTATCAGCTATTTGTACGTCCTATGAGAAGTGTCAGATCAGTTCATTTGTCATTTGCCCACTGTTGTTTGAGTTATTCATTCTTTCACTGTTTAATTTTTTTAGTTCTTTAAAGAATTTAGATTATCAGTCTCTTGTCAGTCTCCTCCTATTCTATAGGCTGTCTTTTTACTCTGCTAATTGTTTCTTTTGCTGTGCAGAAGCTTTTATGATTAATAGAATTGCATTTATTAGTACTTGTTATTACTTACTGGGTTATTGGAGTCCTGATCAAGAATTCATTGCCAATACACAGACATCAAAGTGTTTCTCTAATTTTGTTTCTAGTAGTTTCAAAGTTCCAGGTCTTATATTTAGGTCTTTGACCTATTTTGAGGAGTGTGTGAATGTGTGTTAAGCGTATGTGTGTGCATGCTTGCATGTGTGCACATGGGTATGTACAGGTGTACCTGCATACACATGCACCTGTGTGTATAAGCCTGAAGTTGGTGTTGGATCTCTTCTCCACTTTATTTATTGAGGCAGGATCTCTCACTAAACCCAGGTGGAGCTTGTAAATTCTGTTTAGTCTAGCTAACCAGCTTTTCCTGGGATCCTCTGTCTCCACCTCCAAAGCACTGGGATTACAGGTGGCCACTATGCCTGCCAGCGTTTACACGGGTGCTGGGAATCTGATAGGATTATGCCATCTGCAAATAAGAATAATTTGACTTCTTTCTTGGTTAGTATATCTTTTATTTCTTTCTCTTGCCTTATTGCTCTGGCCAAGAATTCAAGTGCTAGACTGACTAAGAGTAAGAGAGTGGACACCATTTTCATGTTTCTGATTTTACTCTCAGTTTTTAACAGCTGGTAATGTTGGCTGTCAGTCTGTCATAGACAGCCCTTTGTTCCTTTCAGTTCCCAGTTCCTTCAGGGCTTTTATCATGAAGGGATGTTGGCATTTTTCAAAGGTTTGTTTAGTAGCTGTTGAGATGATAATGTGACTTTGTCCTTGGTTATGTTTATATGATATATTTTTAGCTATTTGCATATGTGGACTCAACTTTGCGTCCCTGGAATTAACCCAAGTTGATCACAGTATATGGTCTTTGTAACATGTTGCTGAATTCAATTTGCAAGATGTTTATGGGAGGGTGTTTATGTATATGTGCATATGTGGGTGTGGGTCATGTGCATGTGCAGGCCACTGGTCAAGTTCAGGCATCTTGCTCTCCACCAAATTTTTTAAGACAGGATCTCTTACTCAACCTGGAGCTCACTGACTGGCTACAGCATCTGGCTAAAAAGCCTCAGAGATCCCCCTGTCCCTGCCCACACATCAACTACCTACCCTCCCGACACAGTGCTAGGATTATAGTCACACACTGCAACACCTGTCTTTTTTAGGTGCTAGAGATCCAAACTGAGTCCTCAGCACATCACTGACCAAGCAGTTATTTTTCTTTCATGGATTGAAATACATCGATCCAGGCTCTCTAGACTTTAAGGTTTTTGCTGAGAAATCTGTTGTCATTCTGATGGTTTTGCTGGGGGTTTGTGGGTTGCTTTTTGTTAATATGTGTGTACATTGGTGTCTGGTGTATGTGGATATATGTTTGTATGCATACATGTACACATGTGGAGGCCAGAGTTGGGTATTAGATATCTTTCGTTTCCATTGTTCTGTACCTCGTCTTCTTGATGGTCTCTCAATCAATCCAGAGTTCACTGATTGGCTGAATTAGCTGACCAACAAGCTTTTGGAATCCACCTGTCTCCAAATCCACCCCCAGCACTAGTGTTCTGTGTGACTATGTCTGGGTTTTTTTGTTTGTTTGTTTTTTGTTTTGTTTTGTTAACATAATGCTGAGGATCTGAATTCACGTCCTTGTGTTTGTGTGACAGCTACTTTACCAACTGAGCCATCTCCCCAATCCCCATTGGTTTGCTTTTGTAAGTTAGTCTTTCTCTTTTGCAACTTTAAATGTTGTGTGATACTAGTCCTGGGGAGACCTGGACAAATGTCTATTCACCCCAGATAGGGAACCCACGACAGACAAAAGTTAGAATGCAGCAAAGTCCACCGTGGTGAATCAATGAGTGCTACTGGGGTTAATTACAGGAATAGGGGTGAGAGGTCATTTACAGGAGCAGAATGCCTCAAAGACAGCTGCTTCATCAAAAGCCCACCCCAACATGGGTGACAGCAGGAAACCTGGAGCCCACTGTACAACCTATATGCGCTCAACAGAGTGAAAGGAGTCCCTTCCAGTTCACTTAGTTGTGGGAGCCTCTTCCAGGCAGCTCAGCTGAGAGTGTCTCTCAAGCAGTCCTTAGGGCTTAGTCCTTAGGAAGAGAGGGGCCTAGTCAATCTGGTCACTTTTGGGGATTTCCTGAAGCTGTTGAGTTATTTCCTAAATTTAACTTCACCTCCCTCAGAACATCCTGCTTCTTAATGAGCAAGATGGAGTTTCTTACCTCTGAGGAAATCACTACACAACAAGGCGTAAGCACTCTACTGATGAGCCATCTCTTCAACTCCCAAGATTTTCATTTTCTTATTTACTTGTGTGTGTGTGTGTGTGTGTGCACGTGCACACACACACACACATGCATCCACGAAGTGCAGTTGGAGGCCAGAAGAAAATGTCAGATCCCTTGGAGCTGAAGTTACAGATGGTTTTGAGCCCACCTGCCATGGGTGCTCGGAACTGAGCTTGGGTCCTTTGAAAAAGCAGCAAGTGCTCTTAACAGTTAAGCCATCTCCCCAGCCCTAGGTCAGATGGTAGATTCTCTCTTAAGATGCAGGAGACCCCCTTCTCTGGCACTCAGATCAGAGAATCCCGTCTTCCACTGTAGCTTTGCAATGGAATTCTGCCTTTGCGGTTCTCTGACTTTCCTTCTCTCTTGTGACTGATGGGGCATTTCCCCATCTCCCACTCCACTGTCAGCTAAGCCCTTCTCCTACTCCACAGCCAGGTGCTCATGTGAGGGACATCTGTTTCTCTTACAACTTCTGGGTTTCACCTGGTCGCCATTTTGCACTCGCTGCCTCTCCACATCTCCCTACAGCCACATACCTTTTATGTCAATCTCTCATGAAGACCAATAAAGTGGTCAGTGTCTCAGTCTCCATCTTCTTTATCTCATAAAGATTTTTTTAGAGCTTTCATTGTGTTATTATGAATCCAAATAAAATGTAATGTTGTTTTAGAACGAAACATATCTTTATCTTTTGAAGAGATTGAAAACATTCACTTTTTTAAAAGAAGGGTCTATAGTGGTTTGAATGAGAATGTCCCATAGGCTCTAAGTATTTGGACTGTTTTGGGAGGTCTTAGAGGGTGTAGCCATGCTGGAGGAAGCACGTCACTGGGAGCGGGATTAGAGAGTTCTGAAGCCTTGCCAGATCTCCAGTGGCTTTCTGCTTCCTGTGCCTGCTTGAAGATGTGAACCTCTGCCTCCTGTTCCTGCTCCACACTTCCTGCCATCTTACCCCCTCACCATGGTGGACTCTTGCCCCTTTGGAACTGTAAACTAAGTAAACTCTTCCTTTTTTAAGTTCCCTTGATCAGTGTTTCTATTGCAGCAATAGAAAAGCAAACGAACGCAGAGTCTTCTCGGTCTTCACTGTGTCGTTTCATGGCGCCCTTCATCCATTCTTCCCTTTCCTTCTTCATGATTGCCTGGTACTTGAATTTTCCTTGCTTTTTCTTCCCTCTTACTTTGGAAATTGTAGACCCAACTGTTATTCAAAGAATGGTTAGCACTGATCTGTAAAACATTTGAGTTCACATTTTCCATCACTGTCAGTAGTTAAAACATTTTAGAGGTTGAAAAGACACATTGGTGATTAAGAACACTTGTTGCTCTTGCAGAGTCATGTCAAGTCTCCCAGCACCCATGTCAGGTGGCTCAAAACTACCTGTAACTTCGGCTCCAGAGGATCCAACACCCTCTCCTGGCCTCCCCACACATGTGAGTGTCATACACACACATACATATAAACAATTTTTAAGAAATCTTTAAAACATTGACATTTTAGCAGGCGTGGTAATACACACCTTGATCCCAGCACTCAGGAGACACAGGCAGGTGGATCTCTGTGAGGTTGAGCCTGGACTGAATAGAGTTCCAGGTCAGCCAGGGCTATACAATGAGAACCTGTCTAAAAAATAAAAAGTTAACATTTTCTAGAAGAAATGGCATGGCTAGAATGCAACAGGGCCAGGGCTCAGGGCATTGGGCCCTGACCATCCCATCACCTCCTTCTACTCATCCAGCCTCTGTCTGGGCCCCAGATGTCTGAGCTGCCTGGGAAGAGCCCAGAAGGAGCCCAACTTCTTCTTCTTCTTCTTCTTCTTCTTCTTCTTCTTCTTCTTCTTCTTCTTCTTCTTCTTCTTCTTCTTCTTTTCTTCCTTCTTCCCCTTCTTCTTCCTCTTCTTCTTTTTCTTTCTTCTAATGAGCCCATTTGAGACTTGAGTTCAGAGTTTTCATTTTAAGGCTGAGAGACAAAGATGAGAAGACAACTAAAATTTTTTGAGGTGAAAGAATTGTAAAATTGTTTTAAATTCAAAATAAAGGTTTTTAATAAGTATGTATTTTCCATTCTAAACATTTAAACATTTTTAAGTGGGCTGGTAAGATGGTTCAGCGGGTAAGAGCGATTGCTGCCAAGCCTGAGGACCTGAGTTTGATCCCCAGGACCCATATGGTAGAAAGAGAGAACCAATTCCCAGAGGTTGTCCTCTGACTTCCACCCCCCATGCAGACGCATGCACAAATACACACACACGCACCAGAAATAAATGTATATAAAAATTCTAAAGAAAATTTAGAAACGATCAAACAAAAAAAGACAATTACCTTTGGAATTATACTTGGATCAACCATTCTATTGTAATGTTTTTTCCTTTCATAGTCTTTTTTCTTTTGAAAAATTCAAACATAACTATCATCGCAGAATAGCATCCTGTTTCTCTTCTTTGTTCTTCTAAATAATAACCATTTTCTGTATTTGAACTTGCTCACATTCTTTTCATGACAACTTAACAAAACAATTATGTACATATGACAAATTACATTTGATCATTTTCTATTAATACATACCTAATGAACCCAACCCCAAATGATCCTAACTTATATAATGCTGGCTTTTAAGCATATTCTTTCATATTGAGTTTTTTTTTTCTCTACTAGATATGGTTCCTTGGGCTGGACTCTGGGGTATAAAGGAATCTAAATATATCTGATACTCTGCATTTGTATGACACACTTCTAATGGCTCCTGTGATGTCCATTCACTTAGAGGAGAAGAAAGAAACAAGGGCAAAGGGTGAATAACAGGGAAGGAACTAAGAAACATGTCTTCTATTTGCCTTCAGCTGAATTCCATGTCATTAAACAGCTGGTCAAACTCTGGCCTTCTACAAATTCCAGACTGTGGTTCTTGGCCACAAGTAGAGAGCCAAGTTCAAATTCTGATGTCGTAATTTAACCCTAAAATGTTAGTTTAACCATGACTTCTCAATTACTAGCTTTTTCTCTTTTCTTGCAAAAAGCTCCAACTCAGGCTTCCTGCTCAGGAGATACCCCAGGTCACTCATGCATGAAAGGACAGGGCTTTGATCCAACATGTGCCTAGTGTTTAGATAAAGCAGGTCTTGAAGCACTCTCCCCCTCTGTTTGCTGTCTTCACATACCTGGCTTCAGGCAAGCATTGAATCCCAGAGACTGCTTTGCTTTCTTGCATTTTCATGTGCCTCCCCCTTTTTTGCACATCTGGGAGAGATGTGTGCCGATCAGTGAGGTAACAGAGAAGACATGATGGATCCCAGATGTTGAACATGGCAACTTGCCTTGTATTTGCAAGATCACAACTGGGAACAAATGTACAGATTTTTTTCACTTATTATTGTACATGTAGCTGATGGGAAATCAATTGATCAGTCAAGAAAAAGCCAGATTCCTTTTTCATTTTCAAAGGTAGACAGAAAACCTAAAGGATTTTTTTTTATTTTATTTGTATTTTTATGTGTATGTGTATGAGTGTTTTCTCTCTATATATATATAAGTGTGCTGCATGTGTGCAGTGCCCTCAGAGATCAAAAGCTGGAGTCTCTGGAACTAGAGTTAGGGACAATTGTGAGCTGCTTCATGGGTGCTGGGAACCAAACCTGGGTCCTCTGCAAGAGCAGCCAGTACTCTTAACCGCTGCACCATCTCTCCAGCCCTACCCTGAAGGATTTTAAAGCATTTAAAAATGAGAACTGGGAGAAGGACAATGTCTCACCAGTAAAGGCCAGTGAATTGACACACAGAGTTGGATGAGTAACAAGACACCAGTCCCCTGACCTCTATAAGCATTCAGTTCGAATTCTGGGGCATACCATGATTATAATTAACCATTGTAATTACATAGGTGATATTTTTCATCTCATATTGTCCCCAGAGAGTTTTTGTTTATCATTTTTGTTTTCTTCCCCATTTCTAATAAATAGACGCTTACGTTTTGTTCTGGAGAATTGAGCCATGCTAGTGGCTTTCAGACTCTCCTGCTGCCATCTTGTGGCACTACTGAGAAGTGACAGCGATCAATGGGCCTGGAGCCTTGGGGTGATGGTTAGTTTCAAGTCATTTATAGTTCATTTGGGTGCCGTTTGTTCATTTGAGGCAAGGTCTCATGTAGCCCAGGCTGTTCTTGAACTTATTATGTAGCTGAGAATGACTGTGGATTCCTGGTCTCCCTGCCTCACCTCAGTGCTGGGATTACAGCACCAGTCACCTGCCTGTATTGGTCTTTTATTTATTTCTTTTTTTTTTTAATGTGCATGTGTGCTTTGCCTGCATGATGTGAATGTGCCAAATGCATGCAGTGCCTGTGAAGATCAGAAGAGCATGTCAGATCCCCTGGAACTGGATTTAGGGACAGTTGCTAACCACCATGTGGGTGCTGGGATTTTCTACAAAAGCAACCAGTGCTCTTAACTGCTGAGCCATCTCTCCAGCCCCATGGATTTGTTGTCTATAAGAGCACATAAACACCTCTAGCCTTGTCAGCCGCAGTAGCTCACTTGAATGACTGCAAAAGTGTTGCTACAGAAACTTCAGTTCTTACTGTGCGACTCGCAAGGACTTACCCAGGCCCAGGTCATTAGCCAGATGAGTAGAACAAACTGTGGTGCCAGCCTAGTGGCCACTAGAACCCATATTTATAGAATCAGCCCCTGTACCCCAAATCCATCAACTTTATCCCTTCTTTCATGCTTGAATCCCTTTTATAAAACTTTATCTGATGTTTTAATGCACATAATATTCATTTAAAAAAAAAAAACCTCTCAGGCAAGATACCTGTAATTTTAATGTATTTTTAATTGTTTGAGAATTTCATACACATATACAATACATTTTGATCAAATCCACTCCCTCTCCCCTCTTCCCTGGGGACTCCCCAACACGTCTGCCTCCCAAGGTCATGTCTTTTCTTTATATAACCCACTGAGTCCAATTAGTCCTGCCATATGTGCATGGGTGTGTCCATCCACTGGAGCATGGGAAACCTACCAGCAGCCACAAGCCCAAAGAAAGATGGCTCTCCCTCCTCTCGCGGCCATCAACTGCCAATAGAGCCTCAGCCAGGTGAGACCTTGTGAGCCCCTTCCTCTGTCCATGCTAGAATTGTGACTGCCTTGATTTTGTGCAGGTTTGTGTAAGGTAACTATACCTGCTGTGAATTCATGAGTAAAACAGCCAAGTCATGTCAGGAGACAGCATTTCACTGCACTCCTCCCTGTCCTCTGGCACTTGCATTCTTTCCACCCCTTCTTCTGTGATGTTCCCTGCACCTGGGAGGGGTTGTGACAGATGTCTCATTCAGGGCTGGGCACTCACAGTCACTTACTCTCAGCACTTTGACCAGTTATGAGTCTCTGCATTAACCACTGCCCACCGCAAAAAGAAGCTCCTCGGACCAAAGTTGAGAGCAGCACAGATCTTTGGGTAAAAACATAAATATTTAAAAGTAAGTTTGGCAATATAATCATTCAGCGAAATACCTATAGTTTACTCCCTAGGGCCCATGACCTCCCCATGGTCTTTTAACCAGGTTACAGTACCAGACGTTAATTCCCTGCTATGTCACAGGCTTTAAAGTCAATTTTTAAAATTGGTGGTTACCTCCATAATAGTCATGCCACTGTCACACCAGTGGACCCATCTTGTCTGGCAGGTTGGTACTGTAGCACGCAGAGTCCAGCTGGGCTGGATAAGACCATAGATGTCTTTTTTCCCCCTAGGAACCTGCACGGCACCTTCTGGCACTATGAAAGCTAGCCCCCAGGGTGCAAGTTTCCTGGTCAATTTGAGAGACACTTCTCTATGTCCTGCAACCAAAACCTATGGTATCTTTAGTAATAGGTCTTATCATCTGACATGATGGACAACCAAGAGCAATGGCAATACCTTATGTTCTGGAGGGTCTCTGGGGCTTCCTTGACCAGTAACTCATAGGGATGTATCCCATGCCTAACACTGATACTTTCATTTGATAATCCATGTCTTCAGAGAGCAGCAATGTCCACCCAGACAGGATACCTCTAGTCAAACTCCTTTTTGTAATTATGCTTTTTACTTAGTTTCCAAAAGGCTTTTCATACCTTAGTGTTGGTTAACCCACGCTTACCTTCCCCTGTCCCCATCTCCTTTCTTACTTCCTCATTTAAGCTTCTATCTCCCAGTATTGTCCCCTCCCCCTTCTTTTACATCACATGTGCTCTACTGTTCTCTCCAATTGTATTTTGCAATTGGGTTGAAAGATGGTAGGTTCATATACCCTTTATTATGATTAACCCTTCCTCCATCCTCTCAGTTCCTCCACCTCCCCTCCCTGCTTAAACCTTTCTGTCTCCAGGATCCTCCCTCTTTAATTTTACCTACATTCTACTAATTCCCTTCTCTTAATACATCTATCTCAATAGCCTGGGTTATCTCATTCAGTATATTCTTTCCAGTTTCATCCATTTAACTACAAATTTCGTGATCTCATTTTTCTTTACAGCTGAATCAAATTCCATGGTGTATATATACTATGTTTTCCTATCCAGTCATTAGTTGATGGACATCTAGGTTACTTCCATTTTCTAGCTTTTACAAATAAAGCAGCAATGAACATGGATATGTGAGTGTCTCTGTAGTAGGATATAAAGTCCTCTTGGTATATGCCCAGGTGTGGTATATTGTTATCGTTTGTATTCCTGATGGTGGCCATTCTGACTGGGCTGAAATGAAATAATAAAGTACTTTTAATTTGCATTTCTCTGCTGGCTGAGGATGTTGAGCACTTTTAAAAGTGGCTTTAGCCATATTTTTCTTTTGAGAACTTTCTGTTCCGTTCCATAGTCCATTTTTAATTGAATTGTTTGTGTCCTTGATATTTAGCTTTCTTAGCTTTTTTGTCATAATATACATTGCTGTCATCTATCTCCCATTATCAGAATGAATAAAAGTTCTCAGGCAGTGCCATCCAGTAAAGCTTCCTGTAATTCTAAGGAAGTTCCCTGTCCAGTTCCTTTAGCCACTAGGCAACCATGGCTATCAGTCACATAAAAGGTGGTAACTGAGGCTCTTAATTTTTAAGTTCACCTAATTTCAGTCAATTAGAATGTAAATAGCCACATATGGCTAAAAACAGTGCAGCTCCCAAAGGTCAAGAAGTCAACCTGCTTTATTTATCACAGCATTCCCAGTACTAATGAATACTTAAGTTTCAGAGCTGCTCAATAAACATAGGCATTCATTTAATGAACCAGTAAATAACAGGGCATGTGAGGACCTGAAGTAATACATTAGACATAATCAGAAGTCAGGGGTGATGATTAAGGAGGAGCAGTGATAAAATCATATGGAGCAGAAGGGCCCAGGCAGCACATGAAGTGTCACAGTCATGCTAAGCATTCAAGGGGAGGGGAGAAGTGGCCCCGTGGGTACTGGCCTCTATAGGATGGTACAAGTTGGTTCTGCAGCCAGAGCTTGGTCTGAGAATTAAGGTCCCCTAGTAGTCAGCTAACTGGGGAGTTCCCATGGGACTGTGAGGCTGATAACAAAACCCCTGCAACTGTTGAAATGAAACAAACAAATGAAAGCTTTGTTAAACGTATGAGAAACTTTCACTTGTGAAGCTTGATTATGGTTCTTATCCCCAAACTGTGCACCCTCATTGGCCAGTTAAGTCATGTCCTCAGACTCCATCAGTCCATGCTTGTCCATCCTTTTCCTCCTGACTCTACTCTAGCCACTAACTGGAACTGGAACAGATGCTCTAGGATGGCCTACCTCTGGTACTCCCTTGGGCAAAAAAGGATTAGATTCTACTTAGAAAGCATGCTAAATGAATATCCCAAAGATAGTGCCTCTGGGGGTTTAGAGGCCATCCTTAGAACTGTATTTCTGACCCATCCTACAAAAAGTCCAAAAGGCTGACATAGACATTCAGTTTTAAGGGAAAAACACATGCCAGGTGCCAGGTCACTGCAAAGTGTGCTTTCTCCACTCATTTTTCTATGACCCATAGAAAAATAAATCCTCAGACTGACATCATGTTTCTCTTTTCAGAGCCCTTGTGAGAGGAAAGTGTGGGTTCCTTTAAGTACAGGAGTCAGCTGTGTTTACAGATGTAGCAGCGAGGCATGGCACTTGGGGCAGTTCCAGAACTTCCCACTTTACTGCATGTGCCTCTGATCACACAAGAAAAAAAGATTGGTTTGTAGTTTGTCTATGGCTGTTAGAATTAGGCCCATAGGGGGCAGCAAGGGACCTCAGAGTGAAACCTAGGAGCTTAAAATGCTCACTTCTGCACGGATTTGTTCCGAGCTGCCTAAGGCAGTGCTTCCTTCACAAGCTTTTACTGTCCAGATGAAACCCCTGGAGACTGTCAAATGCAGGTTCTGACTCCTTGGGTCTGCACTAGGTCCTGAGGCCTGAGATTCTGCATTTCTAAAAAGCTGCTAGGTGGTGCTGCTGCTGCTGCTGCTGCTGGAAGACCATAGGAAGCAAGGCTGTAAAAGGTAATTCCTCCACAGTCTCACAGAGGTCCAGATGTACTTCATCGAGCACATGCACTCACTGGAAAGCTAAGGAACACAGAGTCCCAAAGCCCTGTATTCTGATGAGATGGCTGGTTGAGAAACAGCTAAATTGTAGATATATCTGACCCTCGGGATGTCACTTCTGGGTATATCTGTCCCTTGCTGTTTTATGGTGCAGCGTAACCATAACTGGGAAACTTTAGAGACTAATATTTTCCACCCCCTTGACCAAAGTGGACACAGGATTCTTAGTATGAATTTACTAGATTTTGCACAAAAAGTAGAATGTATCTTGTGGTAGATAGTGTTATCAACTTGACAGAATCTAAAATGAGCTGGGAGCCAGGCCTCTGGATACACTTGATTACATTAACTGATGTGGGATGACCTATTTTAGTTGTGGGAAGGGACTAGTACCTGAGCAGGGCCTAGACTGTATAAAATGGAGAAAGTGAGCAGACTATGTTGTTTCCTGATCATAGATGTGGTGTAACCAGCTGCTGCAAGCACATGCCACCTTGACTTCCACCATGATGGACTGACTGCATCTGGAATTGCGAACTCAAATAAATCCTTTCTCCCTTAAGCTGCTTTTGTCAGAGTACTTTATCACAGCAACAGCAAAGAAACTCAGGCATGCCTCCACCCATGCCATAGAGAACTGGTGTCCTACAGTTATCCTTCCTACCTTCCATCACCTCAGTCACAGCAGGCCCCTGGTTGTGCAAGGGATGAGAGTCACAGAGTGCATGGAACATGCCAGACCCTCTGTGCATGATCATGGCAACTCTTTGAGATATGTCTGAGTAAGTTAGGGATAAGCTCAGAGACATGAAATATGTGTGGTTTGAGTGTGAAATATCCCCCAGAGACTTGTGTGTTTGAACACTTGGTCCTTAACTGATGGTGATGTTGTGAAAGATTGTGGAACATTTAGGAGATGTGTGGAAAGAAATGGGTCACTGGAGGACTAGTTTGAGGTCGTATAGTTCATTTGCACTTCGAGGCCACTCTCTGCAACCTGACTGTAGATGTGACATGACGTATTCCTGCCTCCATGCCTTTCTTGCCATGATGGACTGTAGGCCACATCGAAACCTTAAGTTGTTTTTGTCTAGTATTTTATCACAGCAACAAGAAAAGTAACTAATACAGAAAGCTGTTATTGAGGAGTGGGGCTGTTGCTAAACCTGACCATGCAGTTCTTAGTCCTTTGGAACTGGTTTGTGGGAAGAATGTGGAAGAGTTTGGAATTTGGGGCTAGAACTTAATGGATCTTTCTGCTGGGACCTCAGAAAACAAGAATACTGAGAAAAATGTGGACAGTGGATACCTCATTCATGAGGTGTTAGAGGAAAAAAGCACTCTATTAGGACTACATGAGAGGCCATTTGCATCACATTAATGGTAAAGAATCTGCCAGGGTCTATTGCTGGGTTTAAATATACTCTACCCTGCTTTCTGCCTGTGCTGCAGATAGTGAAGCTAATTTAAAAGTAATTGACTAATTTGTTTGGTGGAGAAAATTTAAAGACAGGATAGCATTCAGGCTGCGGAATGGTTATGATCACTTCTCTTACACAGGTCTTCAGTGAGAGAGAACAAGCAGAATGGAAAGATATGAAGAATGTGCTGTGTTTGAGGAAAGGAACATAAGCAAGTTTAACATTGCAGACAAGGTGGATCCTGAGAAAGCAGCTGTAATTATTGAGGAAACTCACTCCATTAAAGAGACACTTAGTGCTCTACACTAGGACATTAGGGAAGGTACCTGGAAGGCTGGGCCTCACTTAGGCTCCTACTTATGAAAATGCAAGTTAACTTAAAAGGAGATAGCTAAGAATGCCACTAAAGGAGCTCCCTGCCCAGGAAATGTTTTCCTCAACTCAGCTGACAAGACATGAAAAGGTCACTACAGCTGCGGTAAAGTGGGCCAGGCTAGCTAGAGCCAGTAATAGAACTTGGTAGCCTTGTCCACATGGCACTGGATTTGAAGGCATGTAAGAGACAAGGTGTTACAGAGGTTTATACAAAGTTCTCAAAGATCACTGCTGCAGGGAAAGGTGGGGCAGGGTTGGGCGTCGTGTGAGGAGGCCCTGAGAGGACACTGAATGAAACTGAGAAAGTAGAGACCCCAGCATGCTGGAGACATCAGTCCTTTGGGACATCCACTGAACAAAGCTGCAGGCATGAAGTGGAGCTGGCCCAAGAGAAATATTGTTTGTTGCAGGTGGCAGAGTTGGAGGGCCAGGGATACCTGAGGCTTTTGGAGTCCAGATGATTCCATCATGAATACCAAGTGCCTGACATGGAGCTACACAGGATTTGGTGTTTTCTTTATTCAGCTCTGGTCTCGCTATGACCCATTTTTTTCCTTGCTATATCCCAATTCCTCCTTTTGAAAGAGGACGTTTTACTCTGTGCCATTATATATTGGAAGTATATGTAATTTTGTATTGTTTTATAGGGGCTGACAGTGAAGAAATGGCCTTGAGTCTCAGAAGAGACCTTGGACTTTTGAACATTATGGAACTGTTAAAGACAATGGAGCGTTCTGAAGTTAGAATGAATGCATTTTCTGTTATGAGATAGCCACCTACCTATGGGAATCAAGGGCAGAATGTTGTACTTTGAATGTGAAATGCCTTCCATAGGCCATTTATTTGAACACATGGTTGTCAGCTGGTAGCACTACTTTGGAAGGTTGTAGAACAGTTAGGAGGTGGAGCCTGGCTAGAATTCAGTTATGGGTGAGGGTACCAGACATTTGAGGTGTGACAGATAGCCTAGCCCTACTTCCTATCAGCTCTGTACTTTCTGACTTCATGGGCAATATGATTAGCTTCCAGTGCTTCATCCTTCTGCCACCATGCCAATGACGATGGATTATATTTCTTCTTAAACTGTGGGCCCATATACACCTTCCTTGATTGTTTCAGATATTTTGTCACAGTAATAAGAAAAGTAAATGATACAAATATCACTCAGTGAAATGTGATGACATACTTTTCAGGCTCTGGCCATAGTGGTCCATACATTGGGCTAAAGAGAATAAAGACTTGGATGACCTGAGAATCCTTTGCTCTGAAATACACCAAGATCCGTTCATTGACCTGTGCATTAAACACACATCTATTGATTACCTACTATGTGCTGGGGCTAGACCAGCAGAGATAAATCCTGTCGGGTGCATTAAACCTCCTGAAACCTTCCATGGATTATCACCTGTGGTCTGAAAGGTTGAAGTCCTACCACTGACGCTGTCGGGCACTGCTCCCTCAGCAGAGGTATGCCGCGCTATTCTTTTGGTATTACCTGATCTATATTTGGAGACTGGACTGCTTTGTGCTGTGATGTGGCCCTTCTTTCATTATAGTTAGGTGTGGCTTTATTCTTCTCCCTACCATCCTCTAAGCTGGCAAAAATGGCTTGGTAAGCACATATTGCATCAAGTGTCATTGTCCCAGCCCTTTTCCTGACATCTGACCCTTCCTCACATCCACACACTCTGACCCTTCCTCACATCCACACACTCTGCCGGTCCATGCTGGAGAACCAGGGCCAACGTAGCTGAAGTGAAAAGGAACCATCAGTGTGCGTTCTTTGCCATCCATCCTGCAAGCTTGCTCTAGTCAAGCTTCTGGAAAGCTCTCATTGCTCACCTCTGTACAAGCAAGGCTTCTACTGGAACAGAACCGGGTGAACTCCATTACCCCACATTTGAAAAGTAAATGAATGACTTCAGATCTTACCCATGGGTTTTCCTAGCGGGAACTGACTGACTTTAAAGTTCATTTCATTTTAGGCAAAACTGATGCAAGCTGTTAGCAATCAGGACACAGGCTTCCCTTGGGAGGGGCAGGCGAGACTGGAGGGGCCACAGTGAGATCTGGGTTTGGCTGATATTCCACTTCTCCATCTGGGTGCAGGGGACACACGAGGGGCAACTCTGAAAAATCTACTGCACCACACTTCTAAATACACAAACATTTTTCAATATGAAAAAAGAAATCCCATACCACTGCTAACGTGGAGAGATTGTTTTTTCACTATATATAGCAGCAATTTCTTAAAACAGGCATTAAATCACAATGCTTAAATCAATGACAATGAACAAATACCTTGAATTTTCTCCTTTGTGGGTCTTTCTGCTGGAAACAAAACAAATCCCTAGTCACCTAATCCTGGCCACCCCTGTGCAAAACGTTTAAGGCTAAAAACTTCAAAAACAGCCGTTCTCTCCTGTTTTCCATTCTGGTTCTGGCCCTCGACCCCTCCCACACACACTCATGGGATGACCTCACCTGATTTTTATATAGAAAATTGAGTCCATCTGGTGTCGGCTCCCTCCAGCCCCCTCATCTCTATTTGAATGCAATCTGGGAACCCTTTGTCTCCCCTCTTCCAACCCTCTGTGTGGAAAATGAGCGCCCATCTCTTCTCTTGGGGCTAACTTCTTCTGTTTGTTCTCTGTCCCCAAGGATGAATGTCATCTACACCCTCAGCAAAGGCTGGCTTGGCCAGACCCCCAGACCCTCCATTTCAGGAAAAGAATCCACACCTTCCTTGCCCCTTGAGGACATTGTGAGGGTTCTCCCCTGGAATCTAGGTTTACATTCTATGCGATCTTCACCCTGGATTTTTGTCTTTGGTTTCCTTGATTTCCGTATGTCAGGTCTGTTGTTCAGTGATGCAAATGATGGTATGGACTGAAATTCTTGACTATTTCTGACTATCTGGAACCTTCCTACATCTAAATGGGGGCTCTCAGAGCTCAAGTCTAAGCACTGGCTTTCTGTTCTTCACAAGACCCAAATAAAGTGTCTAGGAGGGAAGTGCTAGGTACTGGTCTGGGTTCCACCTGCTGGAGCGCCCCAGACAAGCCCAGTTTGCCTCACAGCCAAAAGGTCACTTCCAGAAATAATACATTTTCCTAAAATTCATAGTTGTATAACCTGTTCTAGTTCACACTCTACATCAGCCTCTGCTGTTGGGACTGCCTTCATGAGCATCTGGACGATTCCTGAGGGTACTTAACGTGCAGAGTGGAGTGTAAGCTTGCATCCTTGATGGGCACCTTGTTCAAGACATAACCTGCACAACTGTTCGTGGCACCCCAGCCACTCTTTTGGAGATATTTTTAATAACTTTTGATAGGCTTGCTGTACTTTTGATCATATTGTTTAGTCAATTGTTTTGAGGGTACCTCAAGTTTATTTTCATACTTCTAGTTCAAATTTGACAAATCCTTAGAATTTATACCTGAGGTATAAAATTTATGTCTTTGAGGTTTCTTTTAAGGATAAAACTCTTGGTAGGTTGACCAGACTCCAATGGATGGACCCATATTGAAGGACATTTGGTGAGTCTATAGGCCATATTTTATTATTTTATACATATATATATATATATATATATATATATATATATATATATAATAGAGTACCTTAAATTGCACAGGGGGCAGTAAAGGGAGGTGTGGGTCAGAGAGAAAATCTAAATACCATCAAATTATATTGTATGAGATTTGCAAAAATTCAATTAAAATTAATATCAGGGATAAAAGATATGTCTTTAAAGTGTTTTTTCCATTTTATTGCTTAAAATTTGATGTACAGAACTTGGTATACTATAGTGAATTAATCTTAGAGAACAAGGGGTTTATGCCAAATTAGTGAGGCCTGCCCAGATGGTTAGAATGAATAGACAAAAGGACCCCTGTAGTGGAAGGAAAGAGGCAACTTCTGCAAGCTGTCCTCTGAACTCCACATGCTGACTATGGCATGTGGCCTGTCCCCAACTCACACAATGAATAAATAAATGTTAAAAATTGAAGCTAAAATATAAACTCATTCAGTTAAAGAATGGGGTTCATAAAATACTTATTAATATATCCAACATTATTTGCTTCTGTTTAAAATTTGGTGGTCCCCTCCCACACACACCTCACCCATCATCTCTCATCTTGGAGCCCCCACCCTCGAAGGTTAAGGTAATTGAAAAGGATGCTTGTAATATAAGCCAGTCTCAGAAGAAGACAGACACTCTTCAGGATAATGAAATACGAGGGCTCTGCCAGCAGCACAGGCTAGCTGGTATGTTTCAGATAACCCACCTGGAGGCCAGATGACCGTGATGGCCTCTTCCTTCTCCCACCAGCTGGAGCTGAAGCTCCCTCTACTCTCTCTAGTAGATCTGGTGGGAAGTCCACACACTGGCCGTGCACACCAAGGCCATGGCCAAGGGCTGCTGTTTTAGGGGCATGAAGGGTAAAGCAACTGGGATCACGAGACGGCAATGAAAAGGTTCTGGGGGAATTGTTTCTGTTCATGGGTGGCAGGCAGACATGGAAGAGCTTCTGAAGAGACCAAGACACATGAGTGCCCACAAAGCATGCACAACAATCTCAAAGGAAAGCGCACCAGTTATCTCCTCCAAGTTGTGGAGATGAACAGGGTACTTATCCTACCTTATACTCCAAACAGACAATATCTATCACTTGAACAATGATGAGCTGATTGGAGGAAGCTTTTGCTCAAACCAGGAAGACAGATTTATCCCCTCCTCTTCCAATATCCCCTTCCAATAACCCCAGAGAAGGACGCTAAAGAATAAGAGAGAAACTGAGAGACATCAGGACAAACGAGACACATCAAACAAATCTTGGGAAAATGAAAAACAATGGAACGAATGGTGTCGACTCAGTGGAGCTGTCGGAGCAGAAATCTAACTGCCTTCGGGGGCAGGGAGCTGCTCAGAAGAAATGGAGCCCCTGTTCAGAAGCGTGGGAAATTTCTGCAATTGAAGCACAGGTATCTGCAGAGGGAGGGGAAGGAAAGGGACAGGTTGGGCAGAGCAGGGTGTAAGCAGGACTGGTTTAAAGCCTGGACAAGACACGGGTGCTTCCCCAGTTCCCAGCTCAGCCCCTCAGCCAGGCAAGTGACCCTCCCTCCCTTTGCAGAAGACAGGAACAATCTCCAGCAAAATCCTGGCTGGGAGTGGAACAGTGGAAGCCAGAATGGTACACAGAGAGAACACCCACCCCAGTTCTCCACGCTCAGGACTGAGACTGGATGGCTGTCCCCATGCAATACCACTGAGTTTGTGGTTCCAGATGATTTGATGTATGTGACAGCCAAAGAGAAGCATTAGTGTTCTTTCAGGATGTTTGGGGCTAAATATGTGACTATTGCTTGCTATAAAACCAAATAAGAATCTAACAATTATTTAAATGATATGATAAAGGGAAATAAAATCATAATACGTGTTCTAGTTGTGTACCATATCTGCATAATCATAATAATGAATACAAATATTAATGGACAAAAATATGGGATCTAATGCAATCACAAGGACAGGAAGAAGGAGATTATTGTGGTTTATAATGTGCAATAGGAAGCCAATGATGATTTCTAAGTTTTTTAAAAAATCATAAATAGTCATTGAATTAGTTGCTTTTTTTCATCATTATAACAAAATGCCTGACAAAAGCAACTAGGACAAGGAGGGTTTATTTTGGCTCTCAGTATAAGAAGGGTATAGTCTGTCAAGGTGAGGAAGGCATGGCAGCAGGAGCTGAGGTAGCAGGTATACAAGTGGAGTGGATCAGACAGAATGGGGCTGGGTGATTATAAAACCTCAAGACCCACCTCAAGTGACCTGCTTCCCCTAGTGACACTCCAGCTCCTATTCCCAAAGCAGTCAGCTGAGCACCAAGTGGGGAACATTTTGCATTCAAATTACAACAATGATATAAGCATGCTGTGTAGAAACATCAAACATTTTTAAAAGAGAGAAAAAGAGAATTAAGAGTTCAGATAGCATTTTCTTCTGAGCAGTGGAGGTAGGGGCAGAAACTGGGGTCCAGGAAAGTTAGAGTAGCCGACTACTTACGTTCCTATAAGCTATGGAGCATCATTTGACTTTGAAAATTATATACATAGAATGCTTCAGTAAGAATTCTGAAAAGGAATTTGTTGGACATTCCTAAGAATTAAGTGTGTGTGCACGTGTGTGCTCATGATGAAGAAGGATTAGTCCATGGTTCTGCTGCTGCTAATCACCAGCAGATGTGTGAATTTCTTCAGGGTATGAGAGAAGGGTGGCAGAGACCATGGCATGTGACTGGCCTAGAAGTCTACCAGGAAGACTGAGCTGGTTTATGGGCCGCCCCATCCTATCCTCCAAGTTAAAAGGGCACAGCTGCAGGGGATTGTGGAACTGTGATACAGGGTCTTGCTATGTGCTCCTGCAACTCAAACCATAGAGCCAATAGACGCTACCTTGGCAACTAAACAGAGTAATCTTTAAGGGTAGAAGTGACCTCACTACAAGTGCTAACTTTGCTTGGAGGGAAAACCAACTAGACTGAGAGTACTGATCTAGTGCTACTGGAAGGAGACCTGCTTTGGGAATGGTCTGAGTCTCCCTTCTAACAATCTGTGACTTTTAAAAGATTTTATTTATACATATGTGCACGTGTATGTCTGTGTATACATGTCTGTATGTGAATATATGTGCACATATGTATGTAGGTATCTGTGGAGGCCAGAGAAGGGTGTCAACTCCCTTGGAGCTGGGGTTCCAGGTTTTTAGTTCTCTGTTACTTTTTTCTTTCTTTTTCCTACTTTCTTTTGTGTTACTTTATACCTTTATAGGATTCCATTTTATTTCCACTATTGGCAAATTATAGCTCTTCACTGTGCCTTGTTTCTCTTAGTAGTTGTGGGTTTACAGTGTTTGCCTCTCCCATCTTAATTCACCTGCAAATAATATATCATTTTACAGATATGAAGCTTACAGTAGTATGTTCCTATTTTCCATTTCTCTGCTCTGCATTATTATTTTAATACTTTTTATTGGGTTTTTTTTCGGGGGGGGGGATGACAAGTTCTCACTGGGTATCCCAGGCTGGTCTCAACCCCCAAACAACCTTCCTGCTTCAGTTTCCAAAGTGCTGAATTCAGAAGTGTGTGCTATCATGCCCAACTCATAGTTTTTAATGTATGATATAAACCCCACAACACATCTTTATTTTACTTGCCTTATTTAATTATATTTAAAATATTTTAAATAAAAAGATGTATTTTGTGTTTATCCCATGTTTGTCACTGATAATACTCTGGGTGTGGTATGTGTATGTTTATGAATGTGCAGGTGCATCTGTCCGTGCTCCCACATGCAGGACCTCAGGTGTCTTCCTCCATGGCTCTCCACTTTATTTCTTTGAGACAGGTTCTCTCATTGAACTGGAAGTTCACCCTTTGGACTGGGCTGGATGGCCAGCAAGCTCTTGGGCACTGCCTGCCTCTGACTGCCAATACTGAGGTTCTAGGCAGGCACAACTCTGACTGTTTTTTACATGAGTTCTGGAGAGTCAAGCTCAGGTTTGGGGATTCAACATGAGACTCTCACTGGAAGTCAATCAGACATTGTTGCTGTGATCTCTAGCTTCTAAAACTGTGAGATAAATCAACCTCTTTTGAAAACATCAATTTTAACTACTATATTATAGCAACAGAGCTTAAACAGCTGGTCCTTTCTTACTCCAACTGTTCAGTTCTTACACACTGCTTCTTGAACCAGTCATGTGTTCCTTCTCACTAGTGTGATCTTTTTCTTAGCATCCTTTACTGAATTTTCTGCACCTCTATATATCATGGTAAGCTTTCTTTCACTATTTTTATTTCTGTCTTTCAAAATATTTTAATGCGCAGACAGAAAAGATTTATTAGGAACTGTTGGACAGATAATGATTTTGAAACAAAAAGCAGTGATTAGGAACTGGAGAAATGACTACAAGGTTAAGAGCTGTGGCTGCTCTTGCAGAGGACCTGCATTCAGTTCCCAGCACCCACTTGGAGGTTCCAGGAGATCTGATACCCTTTCTGGCCTCCTTGGGCACTGCATGTATGTGATGCACACAAATACACGAAGGTAAAACATTCATACACATAAACAAATAAATCTTTTTTAAAAAATAGCAACTTGCATTTCTGCTCATTTAAAAATTATATCTGTTCTTTCCAACTATTATTTAACGCATAGGCTTCTGTGATTTGCCTCTTCTTTGCACTATGCCATTTGCTTATGTAAAATTATGTTCACTGTTTGATTATTAATTTTGTATTTAATTCCACTTTGATGCTCATATTCCAGATTCTTTAAAATTGCATGTGATTTTCCATTCTTTCACTAGTATTTTAATAGCATGTTATTCCTTAACTCGACTCCTGTAAATAGCAGCAAATCGGATTTTCCATTTGACAACTTAGTTGGCTTTAATTTTATAATCTTCTTCCCTGTTTTTGTTTGCTGAGCTTCCTTGCTCCTTCTGCTGTTCATTCCCCTCTAGTCCCATTGTTTTCTTTCTTTTTCTCTGATTTTTCCTTTGTCTCCTGCACAGACTTCTCTTCCTCCAATCCCTCCTCAAATGGGAAATTAGGATGTTGCAGAGCTTGCTTTGTGTTTTCACTCTTTTTTAATTTTTTAAATTATTTTTATTTTACATGCATAAGTGCATTGCCTGCATGTGTGTGAGTGCACCCATATGATGCATTGCCTGCAGAGGTCAGAAGGAGGTATTGAATCTCCTGGAACTGGAATTACAGATGGTTGTAAGCTAATATGTGGGTGCTGGGAATCGAACCCAGGTCCTCTGCAAGAGCAGCCAGTGCTCTCAACTGCTAAGCCGTCTCTCCAGTCCCAGTGTGTTTTCAGTCTTTGGGACTATCTCGTCTATCCCTCGGGCCTTAGTTATCATGTATACACTGTTCATTGTCACCTCTATAAGTCTACTTGTGATGATATGCATTCTATTTAGTTTTTGTTTTTCAATTAGAAATTAGAGCTACTATCTCCTAGAGACACTGCAAGGCTTAAGAGAATTAGTAAAATATGAATAAATTAAGAAAAATATCATGCCTACCCCTAATAAGAACTTCATAATGTGTTCAGTGCTCTGAATGATCTCTAGAGTATCATGTACATATGCTGAGTAATGAATAAAACCATCTGGATGTTTCATAAGCACATCAGAGTCAACATGGTGACCTCATCATCTTTTCTCACAAATCTGGTTGTGCTTCAGCAAATATCACTGCCTGTTCGCTCAAGCCAGAAACCTGCTCTTCATCTTGACAGACACACACTTGTCAATGCGTATAAGGGACGGATGGCTTTTCATACCTGTAGATTGAATGGGGGAACCTCCAGAGAAGGAATGGCATCAAGAAGTTGGAAAGATGTTCCAGAAGTGGAAATAATAGGAAAGAAGAGACGCCGAGGTACAGTCAGGCTGAAGGGACTGCAGTTATCTGCTTTCTTGATGGCATCGACTGTCACCTACTCTACTGAGTCTGACCAGGTAGGCTCTTTGGTAAGTTCTGTTTAGAGATGTGATCTGAACTTGGAAAAAGAATTGGTGATGCTCAAAAGTCATGATTAGGCTAGATGTTCACAAAATACTGTTGGAGGAAGCTCTCTAATTAAAAGCGGCCTGCTGGGCCACCTCTGTAGTTGGCGGTGTGGTCTACAAGGAAGAAGCCACACTCTGTGAGCAAAGACGGCTGTGGGACAGTGGTGGGGAGGGAACCAGCTCCAGACTGTCCCAAAGGAGGAGAGAATGGACAATGGGCCTGGATTTAATGCTCCTCACTCACGTGAGTAACGGTCCCCAGAAGACAGAATAAATTTCGGTCGGAGTGGAAAATCTGACACCTAAAAACCACTGTGATTTGTCTGAGTTGGTACTGTTCTTTCTCCACACTTGGTCAATTTTCCTCGTGTTTCAGAAATTCCTCAATCCCTGCTTTTCTGACTTTAAGGGTTTCCATAACCCTCCTAAGAGTCAAATGGGACTGCAGCTTGCTGGGAAAGTACGGAGCAGAACCAGTTGCTTTTCTATGAAGGATGTTCAGTGTGCCAAAAATCCAGAACTCCTTATTAAACCCAGTCACTGTGGGGCCAATGAACACATACCATCACCTTGTAGGTTGAGGCAGATCAGCCATTTCTGCCTGTAAGCCTTTCTTCCTTCCTCCTTGAACACCAGTGGCCATGACCTGTTGGTTTCCTAGGTAACTTAGAAAAAAACTGGTTATTGTCTTAGAGAATTGACTGACTAGTGTGACCCTCAAGCTAATGAAGGAGCGATACTCCAGCACAAGCTCAGGTTCTCAAAGGGGGGAACTTTCACAAAGACTTTTATTAGCTAAAACAGTGCCCAGTATGAAGTCTGCTCTCAATTTTCTACTTGTCCTAAACCTTTTAACAACAAACCAGATCCCACCGGTTGAACAAAGGGCTGGGAGCATTTGATTCACTCAATTTTCTTCTTTAACATTCCACAGCAGGTGTACCCAACAGACTTCCTGCAACATGTTGGTCTACTTATAACATACAACCCAAGATGGGTCTGAGGAACTCAGAAGGGTAAGCAGGATCCAGCCATCCCAAGTAGACAGGTGATAAAAACACTCTGCTAGCAACAACTGTTTGCTTCCAGAAAAAATACCAGACACTTGCAAAGGGAGGAGGTCAGCTTCAAGAATCTACTGCTGACTAGGTCTGAATCCTAAGGATAATGAGAAATCAGAGAAAAATTAAATCAGTAAGCACCTGCTTTAACCTGATCGTGATGGCATTAGCTACATCTATGGGAGAACTTTGGCATAGGGAGCACGATGGAGGCAGGCAATTCTCAAGTGAGACAGGGTGGTTCTGGGAGGTAGAAGGAAGGAAAGGAATTCATAGGCACCTAACTTAGGTAAAAATAAATAAATAAATAACAGGGTTTACTGGCAGGTTGAATGAGAGATGTCAGCCAAGATCCTTCACCCCTGACATACCAAGAGCTTACCTTTTTTATTTCTCAAATGGCTTTTCTAAAACAGGCAGGCATCCCAAGGAAGAACAGTACCCAGAATGCCAAGCTCAGAGTCTGGGTCTTCCTTTGCCTACAAGTTCTCAGCACTGGTTTTCACCACTTCTGGGTAGTCTGTGATACTTTAAGACGTCTCTATGTCTTGTCCAGTTTTTCTAGTTGTTCCCTGAGGCTGAGACCAACTTGCCCAGCTGGTGTCTGTCAGCTTTCTGTCAGTGTGGCAAAATGCCTGAAAAAAAAAAAAACTTTTAAAACTTTATTTATTTATTTTTTGTGTGCCTGTGTGTATGTAAGTATATCCATATACACATTCTAGTCTTCTTAGCTGACCATAATCAACCATTAAATTCTGCTTAACATGTTTTAGGGCTTCTGCAGCCCACAGCCCCAAACTTTCCAAATTCCTCCTACAAGCCAGTTCCAAAATTTTCTGAACTAAGCAGTCAAGTAGTCACAGCTATGAATCCATTTCTCTGGTACCAATTTTCTGTATTAGATCCTGTGTCACTAGGACAAAATGCCCAACATAAACAGTTTAAAGGAGAAAATATTTATTTTAACTCATGGTATCAGAGATTTCATTTCATAGTTCTTGACCCCCATTGTCCTGAGCCCAGGAAAGGCCAAACATCAATTGGAGGCTATTCACTCTATGGTGAAAAGGAAATAACAAGTGGAAAGAGGCCTAAACAAAATATAGCCTCCCAAAATATCCCTCCAATTATCTGCCTCCTCTAGGTAGGCCCCACTGCCTAGGCAGTCGTCAATTAAACTGATAAAATTAACTATCATACTCTTTAGAAAAACTCCTCATTTTTCACTGCAGCATTATTTTACTATTATAGAAAAACCTAATGTCATTGATGGATAATGGATAAAGAAAATGTGACATATTTACCATGAAATATTTAGTCTTAAAAAGAAGGGACTTCTGATATTTGCACTGATATGGATGAACCTGGAGAATTTTATATTGAGTGAAGGAAGCCAGGCTGAGACTGACAAGTGTTGACCTATTGCGCTTGTATGTAGACTCCTAAATAATATAAAACTCATGTGGAAACAGAGTAGTATGATGGTCATCAGCTGAAGTAGGGTAAACTGACTGATGTGGTCGAATGGTACAAACTTCAGGTCTAGGTTCTGGAGCTCAATGTACAACATGCTGACTACAGTTGACTAAATTTCATACTTAAAGTATGCTAAGAGACTAAATCTCAAATGCTCTCACCACAGAAAAGACCATCATGTGAGGTGAGTGAAATAATGGAGCTCAGTAGTTAAGAGTACTTGCTGCTTTTGCAGAGGCCCTTTGTTAGGTTCCCAATACTCATATGGTGGTTCACAACTCTCTGCAAGTCCAGTGCCAAAGGATCTGACAACCTCCTCTGGCCTCTGTAGGCACCAGGCATGCCCATGGAGAACATACATATGTACAGGCACAATTCATGTATGCAAAATAAAAATAAAAGTTAAAAAAAAGTACGCCAGGCATGGGGCACATACCTTCAGTTCCAGCACTCAGGAGACAGAGGCAGGCAGATCTCTGTGAGTTCAAGGCCAGCCTGGTCTACGTAGTGAGCTCCATGTCAGCTGGGGCTACAGGGAGACCCTGTCTCAGAAAGACCAAAAATAAAATAAAATAAAATAAAGTAAAAAATTGATAGTAACTGGCAAATTTGGAGCATG
Organism: Eospalax fontanierii; assembly: GCA_035773235.1. Lineage (NCBI taxonomy): Eukaryota > Metazoa > Chordata > Mammalia > Rodentia > Spalacidae > Eospalax > Eospalax fontanierii. The sequence continues at coordinate 149,991,204 of CM069524.1, read as the reverse complement.
GTGACACATGGATCAGAAGTTTAAGATCGTCCTTGGCTATAAACTGAATTCAAGGTCAGCCTGGACTAAAAAAAAAAAAAAAAAACAGAAAAAATAGGGCAGCAATTTTTTTTAAATCTTCTAAAACTCATCCAAGAGACTACTTGAGAGGCAACAGCAGTCACCAAAGGCTAGTGGGTTGTTTTTTAAAAGACAGTTTCATGAACACTAAGTCACACCACGTAGAGATGTTTTTTAAATCTTCTTGCATCAACCATGTTACTTCTTTCAAATGGGAAATAGCAAAGCAGGGAGAACTGTGGTCAGGATCAATACTTCTCCCCACGCTGAGCCATTCATAGCACAGGGCACCACAGCCAGTTGTTCATATCTAACACTCCTGACAGAATGCTGGAGGGCAGCTAATGACTTTCCAGTGTGCATTCTCACTCCTCCCCTACTCATCCCATTACGGGGTCTGTGTTCTGAACCACCACACTTGGAGGGGTGTTGGCATATTGTTAACACAGCGTTGCTCCTTCCCACCCCAGATTTCCTGTATGTTACAGAGTAGAAAACACCAACCCTGGCACTGCAAACTTAAGCCTTTTTGTTTCAAAGAAGACTCTGGGTAGGGACATAGAGGACATCTGGGGAGGAGGACTAACCCTCCAGGGAGGTCTACTTGCTTCAGGTATGTCCTTCTCTCTGGCAGATGACACCAGTTGTACCAGTCTCTCTGCAGTTATGCCAGCCTCCTGCAGTTATTCCAGCTCCTGCAGTTATGCCAGTCTCCTGCATGTAGTAATTCCAGTCTCCTGCAGGTAGTTATGCCAGTCTCCTTCAGTTATGCCAGTCTCCTGCATATAGTTATTCCAGTCTCCTGCATATAGTTATTGCAGTCTCCTTCAGGTAGTTATGCCAGTCTCCTGCAGTTATGCCAGCCTCCTGCAGTTATGCCAGCCTCCTGCAGTTATGCCAGCCTCCTGCAGTTATGCCAGCCTCCTGCAGTTATTCCAGTCTCCTGCAGTTATTCCAGTCTCCTGCAGTTATGCCAGTCTCCTGCAGTTATGCCAGTCTCCCTACAGTGCATTATACCAGTTTCCCTGCAGTTAAAACCAATCTCCTTGCATTCTCAACATCTTACTTACTTATCACAAGGGAGAATTCCACAATCACTCTAAATCCTGAAATATTTTAATACAAATTTATAATTTTTTGATTATGTGGTTTTAAGAAAAAGACAGACTTGGAAACTCTTAGCAACTTATATAAAAGACAACAGTTTTCTAGCCCTGGCAAGGTAAGACCCTATTAACCATGAAACCACAGAATCTGACTGGACATATGCTAAGAAGCAAAGGGAGCACTGGAAGCAACCACAGATCCTCCAGAGTGCAGAAGAAAAGCCGGGGTGTCGTAGCGAGGGGGAGAGCTGTGAGATGTTATCAGTAGTCCCTTATCACAGGCCAAATTGTGGGTTCCCTCCAAAAAAGTTCATATACAGAAATCCTAATAATTGTCATTACCTCAGAATGTGATTGTATTGGAAACAAGGTCTTTTAAAAGGTAATTTTAAGTAATAATGTAAAATGAGGTCTCTAGCATTTGTCCTAATCCAATGTGGCCTGTGTCTCTGTGAGAAAAAAAATTGGAACACACAGAAGTAAGACCATGAGGAAACATGGGGAGAAGACAGATAACCATCTGAGAGAGAGAGAGAGAGAGAGAGAGAGAGGCAGGAGAAGCCAACCCTGCCTACTCTGTCAGACTTCTAGCCTTGGGGGCTGTGAGAAAATACATTTCTGTTCTTTATACCACTCACTCCGTCATACCTGCTATAGTAGCCCTAGCTAATGAAATAGCCTGAGCCAGATCCGTTTGACCCTAGAATACAGAGGACTTTTGTGGAGCCTTCTGCCTTCATGACTCCCAGTTATTGCCTTTCTTTCTCTCTGTTCCTAGAAACAAGGCCACAGGCAGAACTTGTGTCACAAGAAAGGGTAAACCGCTCCCTCTAGACTAACACAACCTTAAATCATCAACCTTAGAACATGGAGAGCTGAATAATGGGGTGACAACACCCAGATGTGGAGTACTCCTTTGTATGATCTACAGAGCCCAAATCCAAGTCCCATCCCTATTTACCTTTCATAATCTTACTATGTGTTTCATTGAACTGCCATGACAGAGTTTTAAATCCAGTAACATGAGGGAAAAAGTTCACTCCACATTACAAACATTAGGTATGTGAAGGGGACCAACTATATGCTCATTCAGTCCAGCCAGAGCTCAGCTTCCCCACCGTAACTTGAGGCCCAGTCCCCAAATCCCTCAGGATGCAATGGGAGCTCCCAATGCCAGGAAAGTGCTTCCACAACATCAGGTGAGCTGTACAAATGAGAGGTAATTTGACAAGTCAGCCAGCACAGAGCAGCCAGTCAAGTCAATGCAGAGTGCACTAATGCACTTAAAAGCCCAGAAGCAAGCCCAGGCTGGATAATAATGGCCTAAACACCACCAGGGACTTCCCAAGTCTAATTTCCAACCCTGATGGCCATGGTGTTCCATCTCTGTTGGGCTAATTAAGGCACAGTGGAGACAGAATCTGACAGAGAAGTTCACCCTGGCCTTGCTCTAGATTTATGGGGAAGAGAAGTTGCCAAGAAGGTAAATTAGACATCAACAGGGCTTCCCCCAGGATGACGAGGCCTCAGGGGGATGAAGACTGTGAGATTTAAAGTGAATATAGATCAATGTTAGGCAGAGAGACTGGGAGACTGGTGGTAGAGGAAGGCTCATCTATTTGCTGGCTATAGGGTCCTGGGCCTCTTCACCATTCAAATTCTTGTTTCCTTCATTTGTAAGGTATAGCTAATATTACCTATCACCAAAGGTTGCTATGAAAATGAAATAGGCTAAAAACACCCTGCGCTGACAAATGGCAGCTATTTCTAGACTATGCCCTTGTTGTGATAATCTGGAGCCATGAAATATCAACCAAATGACCATGCCTAAGAAGTAAAGGTCTGATTGGTTTTCAGACATGCACTCTGTACCTCTGCCTTGAATGCTACTTTGTGAAAGATTTTTACAGGGGCCATAGCTGCCTAGTGTGACCATTTGTTTCTATCAACTTTCTGAAATGACCAGACACTTTAGGCAAAATGAATTCAATTTGTCTATCCCCCTGCTGGCCATAATATTAGCTCTAGATGCTTCTCATCATTTCTACCAGCCCTCTCCCACCACTTCCATGAGCTAGAACCATGTTGGACCAACATCCTAGAGAGCCATGTGCTGGGCATGTGCCTACAAATACAGAGTCCCTGTCCTGATCACCCTCAGTGCCAGCTCTTCCCGAAATCAGTGGCTACACATAACACCCAGCTCCTCATCCTCTCCAAATTCTATGGTTCTTGGTTCAATGGAAGTAATGCAAAGAAATCCCCCTGACTAGATCTCCCCAATGTAAATACATGTAGTACATACACAGCATCTTCCAAGAGAAAGCTAAAGGCTCAGAGTCCAATTCATACACCAAGTTCCTACACTAGAAGCCTCATTACTATTGAGATCTAATTAAGTAGCTAATTAATGGACTAATTTATAGATTAATGCCAACAAAAATATCTTCTTTTATGGACAAAGATGAATTATTATAACTATGTAAAAATGCAAATGACCAAAAAGAGTAGGCGGGGTAATCTTGAAAAAAGACACATGCCACCTAAGTTCAGACTGTACCATCAAGCTGTAGCAATGAGGAAAATGTGGTAGCAGGTACAGAAAAATAGGTCAACAAAAGAGAACAGAGCCCAGAAACAGGCCAGTAAGTGGATGATAGATTTTCAACTGAAGTCAACACAATTCAGTAAGGAGAAAGTCTTTCAATCAATGGACTTGAAGCAACTGGATAAGCAAACAGAACAAAATGAGCCTTCACTCCTACGGCGCACCACACACAAAACTAATTTGAGATGGAGATTTTAGACCCATGTATAAAAACTGGGATTGTAATGTTTCTAACATTAAAAGCAAGAGAATAAGCAAAAGCTTCTTAGAAAAGACCTGGAACAGGCTGAAGAGATGACTAAGTGGGCAAGAGCGCATACTGCCCTTCAGAGGAGCAAGCTGATTCCCAGCCACCCACAATTCCAGCTCCAGAAGAATCCTGCCGATGATCTCCACGGACGTCTGCACATACACGCATATGTGTAAGTAAGAATAATACAAGTAACTCTTTAATAAGAAAGACATGAAAGGCACTAAATATAAAAGAAAATGTTCATAAAGTGATTGACATTGAAATAAAAGCAATATAGTCAACAAAACATACTATTGAGAAAATGGAACCCCAGGCTGGAGGAAAGCACACATATCTAATAAAAGACGTGTGTTCAGAATAGACAAAGAACTTCTACAAATCGACAGAGAAAAGACAAACAGCCTTGATTAAAACCAGGCACAAGGTTTGACCCCCCAACCCCTGCCAAGACTCAGGGAACGTCAAATAAGAAAAGGTAGGAAGAATATAAGAGTCAGAGAACGGGGAGAAATGCTGTGCAGTGCTGTCTTCCGGACATGACGTGTTCATGGCTGTTGCACTCGTGAAATCACTGTCTTCCGGACATGACGTGTTCATGGCTGTTGCACTCATGAAATCACAGAAGTAGTGGTTACCTGCACAAAATCAAGCCAGCCAAAATTCCAGCATGGATGGGATGGGGCTCCCAAAGCCCCACCCTTAGCTGAGTTGATGGCCGCTGGAGGAGGAATAGTCATTTTTCTTTGGAATTGCAGCCACTACTTTGATTGCGCATGCTCCTAATGTACATGTGCATACGGGTTGTGCTGATTGGATGTGATGCGGTATAATTTTTAAAAACAGAGGACATGAAGTTGGAGGGAGATGTGTTGTGGGAGTCCAAGGGAAATTGGAGAGAACAAATAGGGAATGAGTAAGATCGTACACATGTGAAATTATCCAAGAATACGTTTTGAAATATTTTTTAGAGATTTGAGCAAATGTAAAAGATAAGTAATGACTAGCAAGCAAGCACATGGAAAGTTACTCAGTGTTATTTCTCAACAGAGTAGAGCACGTTCAAGCCACACAGTGGCTCCATCTCACATCCATTGGAATAGCTCTAAGTAAAACTTCATAGATCAAATGTTGACAAGAATATGACACAACTGGAACTCTTGTATTTTGCTCATGGGAAGATCCAATGAAACAACTACTTTGAAACCGGTTTGGCAAGTTTTTATAAGTTAAGCTTACAACCATCCTATAATGTCCTAGATAAATATTTATTCAAGAAAAATGAAAATATTTGTCCTTAAATAGACTTGTACACAAATGACACAATGTTTGTAGCAACTTTATTCATAATAACCCCAAACAATAAAATTTCCATTAATAGAACTGGCAAATATGTTCACACAGTGGATTATGTCTCAGTAATAAATTGATACTATATTGATACATATCAACTTTAGTTTGCTTTCTGTGTTGCTATGATAAAACACCATGACCAAAAGCAACCTGGGAGGAACTAGGTTATTTGTCTTACAGGTCACAGTCCATCTGATTATCTGGGGACACCAGGGCAGAACGGAAGCAGAGACCATGGCAGACTACTACCTACTGGCCAGCTTCCTCCTGGCTTACTCAGCTACTTTTCTTACCCAGTCCAGCCCCATCTGCCTGGGGATGGCACCACCCACAGTGAGCTGCACCCTCAAACACCAATTAACAGTTAAGAAAATGTACATGCCCACAGGCCATTCTGACAAATAAAATTCTTCATTTGAGATTCCCAGGTGACTCTAGTTTGTGTCAAGTTGACAAAAGCTCACTAGCATAGAGACTCTGGAGGACTGCTGCTTAATGGCTTGCTCAGCTAGCTTTCTTATAACAGCCCAGGCCTATCTGCCCAGGAATGGCTCTACCCACAGTGGGGTGGACCCTATGACATCAATTAACAATCAAGAGAATGCTCCACAGATACATGCCTATCTGATGGAGGAAATTCCTCAAGTGAAGTTCCTTCATATCAAGTTGACAACCAAGATTAGCCAACACAATACTCCAACATGTATGAATCTCAAAAATATTATGTTGCACAGAAGAAACCAGACCATAACAGAGTACACACTGTATTTTCCATTTATTTGAAGTTCAAGAACAGGCAAAATTAATCTGCGGTGATAGAAATCAGAATAGTAGTTGTTCTTGAGGCGCAAGCGTTTACTGAAAAGAGGCACCAAGAAACTGTGGGCAATGGAACAATTTCATACCTTGATTACAATGATGGTTATATATGTATATACATTGATCAAATGTTAACTTTATGCTTAAGCTCTATACATTTTAAAGTATGTAAACTTTATCTAGAAAAAGAAAAGGATGTAGTTGAGATGAGTCAGGGGTAAATGTACTTGCCATGTGAAGCTGACTGATGGCCTGAGTTCTATTGAGCTCACATGGTAGAACAGAGAACTGACTTACACACACAAACTGGGGCACATAAGTGCCGACACACACACACACACACACACACACACACACATTAATGCATATATACAAATAAAAATAACAAATTATTAATTTTAAAAAATGACCTTTAAATCCAAACAATTATGGTTAATAGGTTTGCCTTTTCATACTGGGATACTTTATCAATTCAAAAATTGTCTTCTGTGTTCTAGGCTGAATGAATTACTGAAGATAATGGAAGCCCAATTTCTCACTGCTGGAGAAGAGAGTTGTAAATGTGGAAAGAGAAGCTCAAGAATAAACCTTGCAATCTCTAATGGGAATGCAGGCACCCATATGAATGGTTAATAGTCTATAGATACATATGTATGCCTATGTATGTGAGGATAGAGAAAAGTGAGAGAAAGACTATATCTCCCAGCCCTGAGAGTTGACAGCCAAGCAGGAGTACCTAGGTGTTTATGGCTGTTAGGGAGACTGATTCCAGAGACGGAGCAGGGAGAGTATGTTACTCACCGGAAATATCTTGAACAAAAATCCAGAAACAATGGGAACATGTCTAAAGTATATAGGAGCCTAACTGAATAGGCTCCCACTGGCCAAATCTTGAACAAACTAGTAACTAAACTAAATAATCATAAAGAAACAATTTGAACATCAGATTGGATGAATTATAACCTAAAGAATCAAATTAGAATCCATAAGCCCATTCTGACGGAATAAGTATATACAGATACATATAAAAGAGTTGCTAAATATAGAAGAAACAATCGGTATTTGACAAAGATGAAAAAAATATACATTGCAGGAAAGACAGCATCTTCATCAAATAGTGCTGGGAAAACTGAATCTGTACATGTTCAAGAAAGAAATTAGACACATATCTATCATTCTGCACAAAACCAACTCCAAATGACTCAAAAGACCTCAATGAGAAACCTGAAATGCTGAAACTGTTAGAAGAAAACATAGGCAGTTCCCTACAAGATACAGGAGCAGGAAAAGACTTTCCAAGTCAGACATCATTCACTCAGGAATTGAAGCCAACAACTGACAAATGAGACGTCATTAAATGAAAAAGCTTTTGTCACAAAGGAAACAACCAGTCAAGTAAAGAAAAGGACCAGCATGGAAAAGAATCTTTGCCCGGTATACATCTGATAGAAGACTAACTTTGAGAATACACAAAGAACTCAAAAAGCAAAGAAGCAAGAAAACATATGACTCAAGTGAAGAGTGAGCTACATATCTGAGTAGAAGAAATAAAAACTGCTAAGAAATCCCTTAACAAGTGTTCAACACCCTTAGTAATTAGGGAAATGCAAATGAAAACTAAGATTTGGAAGTCTGGCTAAGATCAAGAGAACAAATAGCAGCAAAGAGAAAGGAGAAGGGTCATTCACTGCTGGTGGGGTTGCAAGCTGGTGAAGCCACTGTGGAAATCAGTGTGAATAGACCTATCCTATAACCTAGCTATCACCACTCCTTGGCATATACCCAAAGGCCTCAGTATTCTACTAGAGAGATACTTGCTCAGCCACATTTATTTCTGCTCTTTGCACAGTAGCTTGGAAAGGGAGTTCTGTTCATCAGTAAAGAAAAATGAAATAATGAAAATTGCAGGTAAATGATGGAACCAGAAATTGTTAGACTAAGTGACATTAACCCAGACTCAGAAAAAAAAAGTGATACATGTTCTCTCTTGTTTGTGGATCTTAGTTACAAATCCTTATATATGAATATATATCTGATGTAACCACAGGAACCATGGGGAGAGGGGAGAAAAAGGAGCTCAAGATAGGCAGATAATAGAAGACAGGTGTTATCAAGGGAAATGGGAGGTGCTTTACTCGGGGAGGGAGGGCTGTACAGAGGGAGAGAGAAAAGAAAGGAAATAATGTTCAGGTGGTGTGAAAAGCCAAAGGAAAATGTATTTAATAAGCCTACATGTAACATATTAGTGTAGGTGTATAACTGAAGGCTGTATCACAAAAATCAGTGCCAGCCAAGAGAAACCTCTTGGTTTGAGATTGATCAGGGTAGTCAAAGAGACTCTCAAAATCATACAGACTATTGCCACAGCCCTCGATTGCCTTCCAGAACTTGAAAGTAAAATGATATTGTGAAAGATACAACATGCTTTGGACACAGGACTTGAAGCAATCAAGCTGGAACTGACCTGGAAGTCTCCTCCCTGAGACTAGATCTCATAGTATCAGAAGATACTATGCAAGCTTCCAAGGGAGAAAATCAATAAAACGATCCTACCCAGCAATAAAGTCTACCAACCACAATGGCCAGCACAGTCAGTGATCTCCATCGGTACAGTCGTGGCACTCTTACCTTGAGGTTAATCAAGAGCTGTCTAATGAACGTACGGCCCACTCAATGGGAGGGAATTCAGGTGTGGTAATATAAGCATAGCCAAGCACACATGAGTAGAAATGTCACAGTCATGATTCTCTGCATTTGACGGGTTTGGAACTTAGCAATAGTCTCCATCTGTTGCAGAAAGAAGCTTCTTTGATGAGTGGTTAAGAGATGTACTTGTCTGTAAAACAAGGACATACATTTAGAATATAGTAAGAAATTATGTTGGTCTAGGGAAGTGACAGAAGCAGGGTCTTCTCTGAAGTCTGTGAAGTATGGTAGTCTAACAAGATCTACATAATGACAAAAGCGCTTGACATGCCAAAGTGGATAGGGAAATTGCACGGGGTCCCACCTCAAGATGAAGAGCTACAGGAAGTCCATGGACGCTAAGGGAAGGAGAATCAGTTTTCTCCAGGGACTGGCTCCCTGAGAGGTAACCCAATCCTAAGTGGGCATTCTAAACATAGATACACATGAGCACTACTAAATGTTCTCTCTATATATATTGATATATGTGTGTGTGTTTATTGTATATGTATATATGTGTAACTACAATTATCAAAGAAGATGTGCTAATTATTTTCTACTGCTGTGATAGAAAACGCTGCTTAAAACCAACCTGTGGGGGAAAGGGTTTATTTTATCTTCTATTTCCTAGGCCACACTTCATCACTGAGGGAAGCCAGAGCAGGAACCTGGAGGCAAGATCTGCAGCACACATGATGGAAGAACGCGGCTTACTGGCTTGCTCCTCTGGCCTGTGCTCACCCTGCTTTCTTATACCTCACAGGAACACCTGCCTAGGGACCGCATGACTCACAATGGGCTGGGCTCTCCCACATAATCAATAACCAAGAAAATGCCCCACAGACATGAACAGAGGCCAGTCCAGTGGAGAAAATTCCTCAGTTGAGGTTTTCTCTACCCAGGTGTGTCAAGTTGACAACTAACGCTATCCAGCACAGAAGAGGCCAAGAAGTTGAGAGGAAGGGGAGGGTGTGGAGGAGTTGGAGGGGGACTGAAAGAGATGGGAATAATGTAAATATAATACTCATGTGTAAAATTCTCAAAATAAAGTAAATTTTTAAAAAAAGGAATGATGGTGTTCTCAAAGTGTCAGTGGACATTATTAGTGCATAAAAATTGGATAAGTAACATGTGTTTGTATGTGTAAGAAACATATGTATATGTGTTATGTAAACATATATATTTATATAATATGAAAGTGTTCCCCTAAATTACTTATTAATTACAAGAAAAAATAGTAACTTTATAGAGAAAAACTTGATAGACACCTTAATGCCTAGTTATCAAAGTTATGATTAAAATAAAATCAAAGGGCTAGAGAGATGGCTCTGTGGTTAAGAGCACTGGCTGCTCTTGCAGAGGCCCCAGATTCAATTCAGCACCCACTTAGCAGCCAAAAACCATCCATAACTCCAGTTCCAGGAAAATCCAACACCCTCTTCCGGCTTCTGTGGGCATTGAACAATTCAAGTGCATTCACACACATCCAGGCAATACACTCATACACATAAAATAAAAATAATAAATAGTTTCTTTAAAAGATAAAGTCAAAATTAAGTCATATACCTCCTAAAGTGATACACAGACAACACAGCATCCCTGCTATGGCATGTTAACCCAAAAGGAAAACCTGAATCCAATCATGAGGAAACAAACACAATAAGGAATGTTCTGTGAAGTAACTGGCCTATACCTTTCACGTATGTCTAGGTAGGGACAGGCAAAAGAAGACTAAGGAATTGCTATAGATAAAAGAAATAAAGATTCATGATGAGGGCCTAGAGAGATGGTTCAGCAGTTAAGAGCACTTGCTGTTTTTGCAGGAGACCCAGGTTGGGTTCCCAGAACCCATATGGTGGCTCACAAGTGTCTGTAACTTTAGTTCCAAGGGATCCTATGACATCTTCTGGCCTGCATGGGTACCTGGTACACAGGGTACAAATACATACATGTAGGCAAAACAGTCATACACATAAAATAAAAAAAGTGAATCTTTAAAAAGAGTGATGAAAACTAAATGCAAAGAGTGCCTCTGGACTGAACTCTAGGCCAGAAATAGCTACAAATCACATGATAGGGAAAATGTCAATACTGAATAGAGACCATGGATTGACAAATGGATTGTATCAGTACAAATCTCCCGTCTGTGAGCCTTACAGTGTGATTATGTAAGAGAACATCTTGGTTTTAAAGAAATACTCTGATGTATTTAGAGATAAGAAGGCCAATGTTTATTCCTTACTTTCAAATGATTCCAAGAAGAATAATGATAACAGTAATGTGCAGATATATGGTGTGTGTATACACAAGTTATCTATACTGTTCTGAAAATTTACAGCTAAAATCTGAAAGTTTTCTAAATTGATTCTGTTGAGCCAGGCATGATGGTACATGCTAATCCTAGCACACAGGAGACAGAAGCAGGTGGATCTCTGTGAGATAGAAGCCATCCTGGTCTACAAAGTAAATGCCAGGCCAACTGTGGCTACAGGGAAACCCTGTCTCAAAAACCAAACAAAAAATTAGAAATCAATTCATTTGACTGTAGGCTTTTGTTTAACATAGCAAGCACAAAACATTTTCACCTCGTTCCTGTGGCTCCAAATGCATGGAAAAATAGAGAAAAGGTATCAGTTCTGATGAGTCAGACTTCCCATATTGTGAAATCTGAACAGAGCTAAGAGATCATGCTGAGAGCCAACACATCTCAAGACATGAAGGTGTCCAGGAAGCAGCTTCTGAGGTGAGGCTGAAAAGGCCAGGCCTTTGTGAAGGAGCAATGTAGAGACGGATGCCTATGGAAGGGACAGCCAGGCCGTGGCATAGGACAAAGCAAGGCACAGAGCTGTTGTGCTGTACTGACAATGGCCTCAGTGCTTCCCTTGGGATCCCTGAAGTTGAGACAGCTCTTCACAGATATCCCAAGTCATAGCAAAGGGCTGAGCCCCCATAACCCTCCAGACCCCTACTGAGCTTCTCTAGGAAGAGGACACACATTGTCAACAGGACTTTCACTGGATGAGGTAACCCTAGCATGTGGACAAGCACTCCTTTAGTCCTGAAGGGAATCTAGATGGCAGATCCCATCTGGCATGCCTCCCAGACCCTCTTAAAGAACAGGGTCCAAATCTCCCCAAAGTCGGTGTCATTGTTGTGGAAAGATGCTTGGACATCTGGTTGGAAGTTCTACAGGTGCAGAGTTTAAGGTCATGGATCATTCCTACTCCTTAAGTTGATGACGTAGCCAGCTGGAGAAAGGAGATTCCAGAGGAAAGCGGGGCAAAGAAAGAGGGAGCGGCAAACAGTGGTCAGATCGCAGCAGAGGGAAACTGGGACTTGGAGAATGGTCTGCAAATGACTGTAAAGTCCTGAGCAGAAGAGAACTGGCTCCATGGCAAAAGGTAAATAATCAAACAAGCAAATGAATAAGAAAGCTGGATACTCGAAAGCATTCTGCTATCTTTGAATAGATAATCACATTCAAAGATGATAAGCATAATCTGTATCCTTGCGGTAAAAGAAGTGGAGCACCCGAGAGATGGCTTGGGGGTGGGGGGAGCACTCACTTATGATAAACCTTTCAACCTGAGTTCTATGTCCTGGACCCACTTGGTGGAAGGACATACTTAGCTCCCAAAAGTTGTCCTCTGACCTCCACGTGACCACTGTGGCATGTGCATGCCTCACCCCCACAGATAAATAATAATTTAAATATTAATAATAATAATTTAAAAAAATTTTAAATGAAAGTAGAACTGAGCATGGCAGCCCCACCACTATAATCCAGCACTCAGGAGTGGGCAGGACTCAGAAGTATTCCTATGAGCTTGAAACCAGCCTGGTCTACAGAGGGCCAGCTTGGGATATAATGTGAGCCCCTAAGGGCAAGGTAAATGACAAGATATTGGAAAAGAAATTTAAGGATGTAATGGAAGAATTTACACAAATGGTCTTCCATTATAGCAGTAAATTACTGAACAAAATGATTTGTCTCAAAGGAAAGAAACTCAAAAGAGAGAGGCAAGGGATAGAGGGATTCAAGACAGCGATGATGTGATAACACAAGGATGAAAAAGCTGGCTGTGGACTTTAAGAAAGGTAAAATAAAAGATAGACATACTACAAAGGGGGCTGGAGAGATGGCTCAGCGGTTAGGAGCACTGGCTGCTCTTATAGAAGATCCGGGTTCAATTCCCAGCACCCATAACTAACAACTGTCTGTAACTCCAATTCCAGGGAATCTGACACTGTCTTCCGACCTCTTTGGGTATTGCGTGACTTGAGTGCACTTATATATATGCAGTGTAATATACATATTACACTCATACACATAAAATTAGAAAATAATACTAATACACAAATATTTTCAAGAAATATTACAGAGCCACATAAAACATGCCTGAGAATGTGGTCAGGTTCATGAGGATAGCCTTAAAAATAAAATTAAACAAAAAATGATTCAGATTATCAAAGATATCAAAGAAATATAAATATGGAATAGAAAGAAAAGCCATAACTAATTTAGTATTCCATAAAAAGAGGTAAAGTCACCATATTAAAGAAAATATATTCTTGAATTAGAGACATAAATCTTGAGATATAAAAACTCCATGGGGGAAAGGAGGCTGCAAGTATAGCCTAGCGTATATGAGGCCCTAAGTTCAGTTCCCATCCCTATTAAATAAGGGGGCAGGAGTGCAAGGCTGTAGCTCAGTGGTAGGGCATCTGTCTCCCGTGCATGATGCCGTGGGTTCAATCCCCAGTACTGCCAAAAAATAAAGAATAAAATAAAGAGTCCAAGAGAAGAGAATAACACGTTCTAGTGAAGAGAATGAACATGGATTATAAAGAAAGGTTCTTAGGAGGATCCATAAGGCTTCAGAAGTCAGTCACATACACAGAATGGGCAAGGATCTCAGGTTTCTCCCAGCAGCACTTTGAGAGAAACGTCTACAGAAGTGTAAAAAAATCAAAGGTTGCTGCAGAGTTCAATAACCAGCAAGTTGTCTTCTGAATACAAAAACAATCCAACAAGATTCTCAAGCAAAATTTAAGGGTTATAATCCCATTCCAAAGATGCAACTTTGAGACAGAAAAATATTTTGAGAGCATCAATATTGAGCACTGACGTCATTTAGATATTAGTAACTAGTTGCATTTATTGGTCACTCGTGTCTAAACATTGTTTTAGCTTTCTAGGTATTAACTCATTTAATCTTTGTATCAACTCCACCTGGTGAGTATGGGACCACTACGCTGTACAACCTCAAGAAGTACCAGTGATTTGGGCAGAAGGGATGTTGTGTTTGCCTTACAGGGCTGCGACTTTAGGTATATTTCTAAACAGAAGGAAAAGAGTCAGGGAAGGACATGGAACAGAAGTTACAAAAAGAAGACAGTTGTTATCACTAGATCTCAAGAGAGATCTAGTTCTTCATGAGGTATGAGAATAGACCTACAAAGATGTAGCTGCATCTGACCTAAGCAGGAAACTGAAAACAAGCTCCTTTTAAAGCGAATGCAAGGACATCAGGTAACTTATCCTTAAACATCTAAAAACTGAAACCTGTGTTTAAATTGAAAGAGGGTGTTCTACTATTCCAAATCTTACTTTAGTTTTCAACCTGCAAACGGCTGAATTTCTTTTTCGTGGTACAGAAGACATGATGAAAAAGCTCCAAATGTCACAGGTGGTGCTGCAGCAGGCGACGACATGGGTCGAAGGAAGAGTGAGCTTGTCACAACTGTGCTCTGGACTCCCGAGCCCGGCACAGATCAGTGAGCCTCTCCAACCTTGCGGGCCTCTGAGCATCTCATCTTGAGATCCCTACAAGGCAGAGCCCAGCACCTGTTGTTTTGCAGTCTGCCTTTGAACCTGGATCCAAGAGATCTGCAACAGCCCCCAGGACTGACAGCATCATTCTGAATGTTTTATTAATACATTTTTCTCTTTTACCTTACTGTGCAGTGGAGATTCTCAAAACGAATTGATTTGATCAGAGCCAACTAGCAAGAAAAGGCATGATGGGGTGAAGCTCGGAATTCAGCTGCAGGGACTGCCCTCTTGGGGCAGTCTTCCTGCTTTATCTTGAAGTCAAGTTTCCCAGCAGGTGAACAGCTTCCTGTTCTCTTCCATAGGAGGCCCAACTTCATGCTGCAGGGGACACATCCTATTTCAGACTTGTGGATTTTTGCCAATCCCCTCCCCACTGCCTTTTAAAAATCTTTCATGTAGTTTTTCATTTTATGCTAACGTTCCTTTACCCAGGCACTACAGACATTTTAGACTGGATAATCCTCTGTGGTGGTGAGAAGTAGAAAGAGTCTGTTCATTGGAGGTTGTTTTCCAGCAATCCCGGCTTCTACCTGCTGCATGCCAGAAGGGCTCCATCCACTGCCAGTTTTGATAATTAAAAATATCTCTAGGTAGTGTCCCGTGTCCCACCAGAACAAATTAAGTCTCATTAAGATGCACTGTCTAAAGATGAAATTGTATGAAAAATTTCAAGCATCTTATGAGTGCTATGCGTTGTGGCTCATCTATTTGCTCTCCATTCAAAGCATTTACAGAATCCCGGTCGAGGTGTAATCAGTGTCCAACTGTCTCCCAGAGCATCTGCCTATCTCTGTATTTGCACATTATAGTGCCTCATTGATCCTTCCTTTCATAGATTCCATTATCCATTCATATTTTGACTCTAAGAGATGTTTGCTCAAGTCACTTCTGTTGTGTCTAATGGTCTCAGGAACTTAAAAGCTTCCTGCCAGCAGGCCCTTCCCACTATTGACTGTGGTCTTCTGGAAAAAGTATGTAGCTTTTGCCCAAGTGTGGTTGGGTCCCCCACCCCATTCCCAACCTTCAGATGTGACCTGGTCTATAAACAAAATAATTAAGAATGGAGCGTCCCTATTCCCTCATTGGCAGTTTCAGTCTGGAGATGCTGAGCAGACAGTTGCGGCTGCAGAAAGAGCAGTGACAAGAAGACTACCGAGGGTAACGGAAAGAGTCTCGTCCCTCTGTGCTGCCTCCCTTCCATTCTGAATGGTTTTTGTTGTTTTCTTTTGAGACAGGATCTTGCTATATAGCCCAGGCTAGCCTCAAACACATGAGGTTTCTGCCCCAGTCTTCTGAATCCTGAGACTACAGGCATGTATCATCATGCCCCGCTAAGGCTTTCTTTGTTAAGACATTAGGCTGTTTCTTAATTTCAGACACGTTTTGTGGTTCTAGCAGTGTTTGGAAATCCGTGCTGTGTTTGTGATGTGGAATTCTTCCATATAGCAAGACTTGGACCACTCAGCTTAGCTTAAAAACAAAAAGAAAGTCAGACCTGGTGTTAAAAGTCTATAAGCCTAGCCACTGGAAAGTCTGAGGCAGGAGGGTCATAAGCTCAAGAACTGCCGGGGCTATGGAGCAAATTCAAGGCCAGCTTAGTCCACTTAACAAAACCCTGTCTCAAAATTAAAACATTTTAAATGGGTTGGAGTGTGGCTCAGTTGTAGAACACTTGCCTAACATGTGCCCAGTCCTAGGTTCAAACGCTAGTGCTACAGAAGAAATAAAGGGGAAAAGACTGTATGCCTAATTTGCTTGTGACATGACTGCATCAACTGCTTCTCTTTCCACTCCATGTACCAAAATTCCATGGCATGTGCTAGATGGTCCGGTCTTATTCAATAGGCCACAGCGCTAAGCATTCTGTTCTTTGTCTCTGGAAACTTCAGTTCACCCATCCTTTATCATGATTCATTGAAGTAGATTAGTCTTTGAACAGAAGAAGAACATCTGTCAAAACACACACCTATCTCCACCATGGCACCTGAGTTAATACACTTTCCAGCTTATCCTTGTTCCTTGGAGTAGGATGGAAGTCCTTCAAGGGGCCCACAAAGCCAGACCATGTCCTCTCTTTCCTCCTCAACCCATTCCTGCCTCAGGAGGTCTCTTACCTTAATCTACTCCCTCCCCAGTCCTCTCAGCTCCTCATGCCCCATCTGCTCTTCACTTCCTGTGCCCTCTACTCCATCAAGCAAAGTGCACTGCCCCTCATTCTTAGGGTTCAGCTCCAGTCCCTCCTTCCCTGATGATCTTCACTAGTATCTCTCTTCCCATTCTAGCCTCTGGCAATAGTAGGTCCAACACTCCACAGCAGGACCTTCATCACGTCTGTTTCATCTCATGGAGGTGGTGTCTCCATGAGAGCAGCGACTATGTGTTCGCTCAGCTTCACATATGCAATGCCCTGCTCTGTGTAGGAAGAGTCTGTCTTCTTGTGGCATTGGTTCGGCAAATGCCATCTCTTCTATGGGTCAAAGAAACCAGGGGATGCCATGTTTAGATTCCAGCTGAGGAAGGTGGGAGTAGATACGGGGAAGAGAGAGGCTCTGGGCTATGACTGGAAAGTGGAGCGATGGGACCCTCTGAGCAAGTAAATGAGAGAGGGTAGAGAGGGAATTTCCTAGACCTTCAAGGCTGAAATTCCTTCTGTTAGAGCTCACAGGCTTCGTGGTGGTCTGATTGCTTCCCTCACCCCAGAAGAAACTCACTTCTGTCTCCTTCCCTCCCCGTTCACATTCCTTCCCTAATTCTGATCTGCAGTCACAAAGAACAATATACAGGTTCCTGATTGTTCCACAGTCTCTGTTGGCTGCACCTCATCCTTCATCCGACTAACTTCTGGTCCCTCGTTCTCCATTCTCACTCAACACCACCTCTTTCAGGAAGATGGGGCTGGTAGGCACTCCTGCTATATGTGCTTTCTAGCATTCTCTATTGACCCCACCATCGCCTTCACCTCACACTGTTAGTTATTTCAGTTTGTTTCCATCTCCCCTGCCTGATTGTGAGATGGTGTCTTATTATCACAACCTCTCAAGGTAGCTTAGTACAGGGCCTGTAGGGCAAGCTCAATACACACTGAATGACAAGGTCACCAAAGAAGTCCAGACAGACTTTGAGGTCCCTGAACAGAAAATGGTAGAGTTAGGTCCAGTCTGATATAAATAGAGAATGTAGCCTTTCTGTTTCCTCGTCCTGTCTTCTAGAGTTGAAAAATACTGATGAGGAGCCTGCTTGTAGGGAAGAGCGAAAAATTCTAGAAGATGAGTTTGGTTGGTATTTTCCTTCCTAGAATTGATAATGGCAGTCACAGGAAGGACTGAGAGGAGCAGATGTCATCTGCCAGGGCAGGTAGGGCAGGAACAGCCAGGGCAGAGCAGGATGGGGGCCTGCGATGGACAGGCCCAGGAAGCTACACTGGGGGATCCCAAGGCAGGCAGGGCTAGAGGAACAATGGACCCAGACATCCACCTCACACCCCACTTCAGCCACAGGAGCTGGATGGAGGACATGGGTGGGTATGTCAGGCAGCATCTCAGATAGCTCAGCCTTAGAAAGGCCCTCCCCACGTTAGCAGGCCCTCCTCTGGCTCAGCATCTGAAGCGTATCCCTGCACTTCTTTAAACACATCCATCATTCCTTTCTGAGACCCTTTCTGAAGGCCTCTCCCATCTTGAAAGAAAACAGCCTGTCAGAGTTGCTAGAGAAAGAGTATTAGCTTATCTCTATTCTACTGTGGCTATGCAGCTGGCAATGTGACTTTCAAGAATCAGTATGTTAGGCCAGTTGTATATCTGTCACTATTTACAAGGATGTTTCCATTCATTCATAGGTCAATAGATAGACACACAGATAGGATATATGTGTGGGGTTGGGGGGTTTTCTGTTTCTATTTCTGTTCTTTGAATCTGGTAATAAATGAGTGTGGAAGTCAGAAGACAACTTATAGGAGTCAGTTCTCTCCTTCCACGGTGTGTGTCCCAGGGATCGAGCTCAGGTCCTTGGGTTTGGCAGCAAGTGCCTTTGCCCTCTGAGTCATTTTGCCGGCCCTTGTTTTTCTTCAGGTGAAATAAAAGGAAGAGATTCTCTTGCTCAAGAATGTCTGAACCTAAAGGTTATGCTCCCAAATGGATTTATGAAAAATTATCTCAGGACTTTTGTTCTCTTGCTGCTAAAATCTGCTGGCTACAAAGTCTCTGCCCTGTGAAAAATGTAGGTTTTTTTAAAATTAAATCCTAGGGTTGATTTCAAGATTATGCCAAGTGTATGTTCCAAATCCATTCATTCCATCTGACCTGCAGGAACACATCTGCTCCAGGCTCACCCCACCCTGACTTCTGACGGTGGCATATGTCTGATTCCTTTGATTAAAGAGAAGGGTTTGTTAGCATGTCATGTACAGTATATCAGAGGAGATCAGGCACCCGTCTGCAAGTCAGATGACAAAAGGAGTGATCCGGACGGGTACAGCTAAGCAGAGGTTGTGAAGAGTCAGCTCAAGATGAGTCATAATTTGGAAAAGTGTTCATTAGCGGCGGTTTTGGTAATAATTACACACGAGTCCTCAGGTCTGCAGTGTTCAGTGAAGCAAAGCAGTTTCCCAAACATCCGTCTGTCCCAAGCATAGAAGAATTCCAACCAAACTGGGGAACCACCAGGGCCATGGAGACTCTAACATTTGGCAATCATTTCCCAAACTGGGGTTGTCCATCTGTTCTGTGGATGGATCTAGGTTAAGAAACTGGCTTACCTTTAATCAAATCATGATGAAAAGCTCTTGTTTCTGAATAGCAAAGCTGCCCAACAACACCGTTTCCTTTGTATTTAAATAAAAATATATATCATGTCATTTTATACACACACATACACACACACACACGTTTATGGATTTACATATAGAGAGACCTGTGGGACAGCATAGAAAGCTGATTCTTTTAGCTGTTAATATCTAAAGAACTTGATTTCTTCACTGGCCCAACCCTAACTTTTTGTATCTCATGGGGTGTCAGCTGTCCATCTTGGTGGAGAGATGGGAACAGAAACACAACTTCCTTCAGGCGGCGTCTGCCACAATGCCCTGTCCTCACTATTCAAAGTGCAAGTTTGGAAGTAGTACTCTGGACAAAACTGTTAGAAATGCAGACTCTTGGGCCTCACCCCACTCCAAGAATCAGAACCCACACCTTAACATCGGAGTTGAGTAGGATAGGCTGGGCAGATCAAAAGACAACTTTTTCAAACATGACATTTATGGCCTGGTCCCCCTCACCCCCTGAGAAAATAATTGCACTCCATTTAATAAAAAAAAGATGCAGACCCTTTGTGAACTGTTTCTGTAAGCCACTTTTCAGTTCTGTATGTTAAGTAGCAAGCCAGGTATCCCATCCAGTAGGAGGTACTAAGATAAACCCATCAGTGGAAAAGACTGCCCTATGGGTGCTTAAGTTCTACATACAGTACATGTTTCAGAGGAAGCTTTCTGTCCTCAGTCTTCAGTCACATGTCCAATCTCTTTTCTAGTGTAGTGTAGCATCCTTCATCATGGGTGCAGTGACTCCTCTGTACAAGGGAGCATTCCTTTGGCCCCCGTGAGCACTGGCTGCAGCACCAGAGGCCAAGGCACTTTTCCTGTGCTTGGTCCTAGACAACCCCATCCCTATCCTCCAGGAAGTCCCCAGAACTCCCATCCAGCATGGCTGGGGAAATGTCCCCTGCAAATGTGAGTATCGTCAAAACTCAGGAGGTGGAATGGCAGAGCAGTGTTCCGAAGGTTAACTGCCTGTTCACAAAGCTGCAGAGAAGTTGCAAGGAGGAATGCAAACTGCCTCTGGTCTCTGCCCTGGCGGGGCCCACTGCACAGGGATATTTTCCTGTCTCCACGCCCTTCAGCAGGGATAGCATCCATGCGAAGCTGAGACTGGGTGCTGCCGAGAGAGGTCCGTCAGTCAGTCCTGTGCGATGCCATGGGGTGAGGGCCAGCAGGAGTGTTGAGCCTGCTTCTCACTTAGTCAGAGTTGTTTTACACCAAGAGGCCCAGAGGAATTAGCAACTAATCCAGCCCATCAGAGCTGTGCTTAGAACCAGCCCGCCCCTCCCACGTTCTGACATGCACTCTTCCCATCAAAGTTCCTGAAGCTGGCACTGATTATTTTTCTATTTGCAAATGTTCATAGATATTCAATAGAAACATGTGACAGAAAGCCCGGGTGATTTTACTTTACCTTACCAATTCCTACTAAATCAAACGACTGAGTTTAAAGAAAAATACTAAATAAATAGTGATGAAAAGCACTTCTAGCAATGTAAAATTTTTAACTTTGTGGGATTTTCTGTTGCTGTTGTTTGAGTTGGGGAATACAAGAGATGGTGGGATTTTTTGTGTATAAGTGTTTGTATGTATGCACATGCATGTGTGTGCCTCTGTGCCTGTGGAGGTCAGAGGTCAACCCTGTGCAGCTTTCCTCAAGAGTCACCCACTGATTTTTTGAGACATTTTACTACCCAGTTAGGCTAGGCTCATGACCTGTGACTCCCCAATTGGGCTAGACTCGTGACCTGACTTCCCAACTGGGTTAGGCTGACTGGCCAGCAAGCCCCACAGATCTGCCTGTCTTCTCTTCCTCAGCACTAGGGTGCCACGTGTGCCACGATACCAGGCTTGTTTTAGGTAGGTTTGGGGGACAAAACTCAGGTCCTCATGTTTGTACAGTAAGTACTTCATAGACTGAAGCACCTCCTCAGCTCTTGTTTGGTTTTTTGAGACAAGGTCTTATTATATAGCCCAGGTTGACCTGAGGCTCATGAGCTTCCTACCTCAGCTTCCACAGGTTCCACAGGGCTGGGATGACATGTATGCTATCATGCTGGACTGTAAGATTGCGCACTTCAAAAATCAAAATTATGTTATATAACAAAAAACTAGAAGTAGCCTCACTAAGCAAAGAAACAACATTAAATGTTGTTTTTTTTTTTTTTCTCCTTTCATTCTATGCTTCATCTCTTCCTCAATCACTGAGCCTTCATCTATGTCCCATTTGCTGGATGCTGGGGCTCAAAGTCATATAATAATGAGCCCTTCTCTTGAGGAGTGTATTGTTTAGCAGTTGCCATGGTTACCAGATCAGGATGTTTCTTCTAAGGGGATAAGCATGAAAAAAAAAAAAAAGCCATAAAATAGAGAAAAAAGATTAAGACTAGAAAGCCAATTTATTGCTGTTATTACTCATCTTTTTGTTCTGCTGGTCCTGGGAACTGAACCCAGGGCTTCAAACATGCTAGCCAAACACTCTTCACAGAGCCATATCCTGGACCACCCATGTATCATATTTTCAGGTTGAGTTATACTCTTTGGTATTGGCCTTTGGGGTAAGGCATACATCAGGTCAAGCAGTCTCTTAAACTATAGCTCTTGCCATGACTGAACGATTTTCCACTCATAAGACACTTGCAACAAGGCCAGAGATGACCTGACCTTCAGGGGTAATGTCTAATCTCTAAACACGTCTCAGTGCCATAGCCACTGAAGTGGCTAGGGGAGAGAAGCTTTATGCCCGTGAGCATGATGTGCCTTGTGCAAAAAGGACAGCCAGCTGGAAGCACAAATGTCCTTCCTCTTTGAGGTTATTACTCTTTGTCTCCTTGTCACGGTCACCAGACGAAGACACTGCTCCAAGTGTGATCTTGACACAGAGCTCCAAGGAGGAAGGAAAGTCAAGTCCTTTTTGTTCCATGAACACTCAATCTTTCCTTCTCCTCTACTTGGGAGGAAGAACAGCCCACTTGGAGGAGCTGGCCTTGCTACAGAGGCCATAGAGATGGGAACAGATTCTGCAGACAGCTCTTGTCTCACATAAGAAGGGGCCATAGTCACAGCCACCCTGCCACACCAAGCTCTCTCTCCAGATGATGTCCTTTCCATCCATCTGACTGAAAGCTGGGTGACCACCTGCTGAGTGCCAGAAATCGAACCTGGGTCCTCTGCATGAGCAGCCAGTGCTCTTAGCCACTGAGTCATCTCTCCAGGCTTGGGTTTTCTATTTCTTGACCTTGAATAGAGCTTAAACAGAAAGAATGCCTTTCCTGAAAAAGAGGAAGGGCCAGTTGACCGTCAGTGTATCACATACCCCCAAACGTATTTGGGGGCAAGGTAAACACATCCAAAAAAGATGACCTTTGGGCAAATACAGTACAAATTTAACTCTAAATTCAAGAAGTTGAAATGGACAGCCAGACCCTGTGGGCCCTAGGAACCCTTCCTCCCCTAAATAAATGCACATCACATACAGGAGCAAATGGAGACTGCAAAACAGACAGCAGGAAGTGGAGGCTTGGCCACATTAGCCCACACTATTTGGTATTTAACAATAGTCTTATTTGTCCAGTTTTTGACACACTCATGGTACTGTCCCATTTGCTTTTAAGTTCCACCTTGTTTAACAGCACAGTCCTGCTGTCTCTGACACATAACGTCCCAGCCACAAATGATGAACGTCTCAGGAGGCTTCCAGCTGCCTCTTCCTCACATCTCCTTAAGATGACTTCCCACTCTGGTACACAGCCTCCCCAACACGTGTGTTTAGCAGGGTCCATGCCAGAGCCTCAAAGCAGACTCAAAAAATGTAAGCGCCTGGATCCAAGATAAGAATTTTTTAAATAAATAAAGATAAGCCAAGACATGACTGCCCACATGGATGTTTCCCCTCTGTCTTGGTTCTTTTATCTTCCCTGGCTGCAAGAATGAGTTGAATCTTGAACCTGAATTTGAACCTGAGTGTGCTTGGTACGATTCCAGAAACACCAGGTCCCTAGTTCTTCCAGAGCGTGGAGGGGGCTGTTTTTCTGACAAGAAAGAATTCCCAGGGTCCTTGGGAATCCTGAGGTTATCAGAGGCCTTGGCAGTCACAGCAGGGGAGGTGTCCAGATAACTTCAGTCCACTGTGTTTCTCCGTCCACACTTGCAGACTGTAACTAGCATGGGACTCCCGGGACACCTCCAGGAGATTTCTCTGATCGAGGTGGGAATGCAGCAAGGCAGAAAGAGATGCTGGAAAGTCTCCGGGAGGCCCCTGCCTCACGAGGAGGTTCCTCTGTGACCGCAGTCACACAGCCCCATCCACCCTCCTGAGAGGCCCTTCCTTCTTGAAGCTTCCGATTGGTGAATGTCAGAGCATTCATGCAAGGGCCAAGTGTTATGGTTTGAATATGATACGTCTCCCACGGTGTCATGTTTGAACACTTGGTCTCTTTGAGAACTCGTGGAACCTTTGAAATATGGGGCCTAGCTGGAGGAAGTGAGGCAGGTCTTGAGGTTTATAGCCTGGTCCCGCTTCCGGTCCTTTCTCTGCTTCCAGATTCACCATGCCTTCCCTGCAAAACCATGGCTCAAACCAGAAGCAAAAATAAATCCGTCCTCTCTAAGTTGCTTCTTGTCAGTGATTTTATCACAGTGATAAAGGGTCACCTCTTCAAAGCATGTATCTTCAACTAAATCCCAGCACCATCCCCATCCTCCTCCCCTGTTCTGCAACCAAAGCCATCCAGAATTCAGTGGTTTAGCATGATGCTTAACACAGTTTAAGGTCTTATAAATGCCATCCATTCTTGCTGCTGCATCTGTGTTCTTCCCAGGAGAACCAACACAAAGCGCTGAGGATCACCAAGAATCTACTTCCACATGGTAGTTATTTCCCAGCATGTGACCTTGACACCAAGCAGTCATCTTCAATTCCCTTCTTATTCTTTACTGTAGACCATAAATCACCACCACGCAGAATTGCCCAGAGGCTCAAAGACAACGGTGTGAACCCGTTCCTGCCAAGGTTTCTGTGCTGTTCCTAATCTGTGGCAGAGGAACCCACATCTCTGCCTGGCAATACCAGCAAGAGCTTCCTCTCTTGCTGTCTGACTATTTAGGGGCTCTGTGTCCTGTTCTCCTCCTGTGGGAGGGAGACCAGCTGCTGAGTTAAAACTGTGTGCCAGGGAAGTGGCTGCAACTGATGGCACCTCCCCCCCTCCCGCTGGGCCAGCTGAGCTGAAAGAATTCCAGGGTCTGCAGACAAATTCTGGAGCAAGACTGGGTGGGCTTCTGCTCATGGCAAGATATTGTGTAGCTACAACAACTGGCCTGGCAAGATATGACCACCAGAGCAATAGTGACCTGAATATTATGAGTACTTTCTACTTCATAGAATGGAGGCCTTACCTGATACTGATATCCGACCTAGGAACCTAAGGCTAGACAGGTCACAGGACACAGGGGAGAGCCTAATACTAGTTTTCTGCTGGGTAGATATTAAAATGTCTAATGACTTACTGTTATACTCATGGACTGGTGCATCCCTCTGCTCTCAGCAGAGAGGCTTCCTTATGCAGTAGATGGTGATTAACACAGAGAAGCACAACTGCCCAATGTGTAGTAAATAAGAGTCTGCAGAGTGGCTATTCCAGAATAGGTCACCTATAGCAAACTTCTGCCTCCCAAGGTGCAGGGATCATTATGGAAGAGGGGTCAGAAAGATTGTAAGAACCAGAGGTAATGAATGACCACAAGGAAATAGAGTTTTCCAGACAGCCGGTCACTTATGCAAATGAACTCAGAGCAATAGTATCAGCACGCACAAGTCCCAGGCAAACTTAAGCACGACAAAATTCTAGCATAGTCAGGAGGAAGGGAATAAGAAACCCCAGTCCTACCAGAGGAACTATTGGCAACCAATGTCTTCTGAAATGGGGAGAGTGAGCCTCTTTCAAAGGTGTGACTCTTGGTCAGTTAACCAGGCTCCAGTGGATGGACCCACGCCGAAGGACATTTGGGGACATGCATTAGATACTCTAGGCCTTAATATATGTATAGTAGAGTGCACTAACTGGGGAGAGTAGTGGGCGGAGGTACTGCTAGGAGAGGAGATCTAAACGCAACCAAAATATATTGTATTAAAATGGTGAAATAAAGATATCGCGTAGCTATTTCCCCCAGTTGAAATGCCCCTGTCTTGGTTTCCTTCCCGATACTGTGATAAAATACCTTTACAAAAGCAGCTGAAGGGAGAAAGCGTTCATTTGGGTTCACAGCTCCCAGTTACGATTCATCATGGCAGGGAAGTCAAGGCGCCTGTAGCTTAAAGCTGGTCACATTGTTTGCAGTCAGGAGAGAACAACAAATGCACGCGGTGCTCAGCTCCTTTTTTCTCTCTTACACAGCCCAGGGCCTTCTACCCAGGGAATGGTACCACCCACAGCAAGTGCGTCCTCCCCCACCAGTTAAAGCAATCAAGATAACCTCGGCAGACATGTCCAAAGCTCCTTCTCCCAGGTGATCCTAGGCTTTGTCAAGTTGCCATGATAAAATACCTTGACCAGGGCAATGTATGGAAGACATTATTTGGGCTTATAATTCCAGGGGGGAGTTCGTGGTACTGGGCTAAGCACCGTAGCAGTTGGCAGAAACAGGAAGCTGGGAGATCACATCTTCAACTGCAAACATGAAGGAGGGGGGTCGAGAAAGGGAGAGAGAGAGAGAGAGAACAAACCCAAAGTGGGGCACAGTCATAAACTCTCAAAACCCATCCCCATGAATCATACATCCCCCACCAAACCACACTTCGTACATAAACCTTCCCTGAGGAAGGTCCACCAACTGAGGACCAAGCGTTCAAATACATGAGCCTATGGGGAACATTTCTCAATCGCCACAGGAAGCTTATAGGTTTAGAAAGCTAATGGAAGTTTTAAGATTCAGAGCTGGAGAGATAGCTCAGTGGTTAAGAGCCCTAGGACCTAGATTCGATTCCCAGCACTCACATGGCAGCTGACAACTGTCCCTAACTCCAGTTCCAGGATATTCAGCGCCCTCTTCTGACCTCCGTGGGCACTGCATAACAGGGATGCACTTACATACATGGAAGCAATACCCTCATACACATCAAATAAAAATAATAAATAAAATATTTTTAAGATCCACAGGGCTCCTCCCTAAGGTTACTGAGCAGTAAATACTTGCTGGCAGAGGAGATTCTCCGGGGGATCTGCTTACAAGTTGGGCAGAGAAATCCAGTCATGTAGCTTTTGTGAGGTAGCCCCAGGCTGCAAGGGGGAGGGTGCTTTTCAGTGATGCAGGGCCTGAGTTACCCATGCTTCTGTAAGTGACTCCAATAAACTCATTGGTTCATCAGCCAGACTTGGGTGGAATCGCTTCTTTGGTCTGTTTTCTGTGCCCTACTTGATGTGAATAGATATTTGTTCAAATCTCTCCCCCAAAAAGTCATACAAGTGCCCCTTGAGTTCTCTTGAGTGGCCAGCTGAGTGTAGAGAGCCTGCATCCCCAGCCAGAAGGACTTTGGATCATTTGTAACCAATGTAAAGTCTGGAATGTTACCACAGCTCCCATGAACCTGCACTGTAGGAGGACCACAAAGGTGCACGTGACCCAAAGCCATGGACAAAGGACAGAGGTGTGTGAGATGATAAGAGGTGTTGTCCCTATTTGAAATAGAATACACTTGTGATATTAACATCACACATAATGTTGCATTCAATGTCCACCTAGGCGAGGGAATGGGGAGGGAATGGTGGTAGTCCTTGCATTCTAAGAAGTCTCTACTGCATTAGAGTTAGAAAAGTCATGTGTGTGTGTGTCTCTATGGCTTTTAAGGGGATCAACACACAGTATTCTTTTTTCTCTTCTTCCAACTATAAAACCAACTGATAAATACAGGATCCATGAAACAGATTCACCCGAATAGTTTTCTTACTGACAAGGTAATTGGAAGATGTATCCTCAGACCTGTGGCCAGAGGCACATGAGTCCATGCTGCCCGGACTCAACCTTGGGACAGCCATGCAGGAAAAGCTTATGTCATCAGTAAACCTCCACTGATACAGGAGGGCAGCCTGGTGTTTGTCCTAGCTGAGAAGAAAGGAGAAAAGTGACTTGTTCTTAACAGATTAGAACCTCCCAACAGAAAAATGTGGACCAATGTGTGTGGGGGTTCTAATCAGATAACTCAACCACCTTCAAAGAAGGAAGGAGGGGGTAGAGCTGGTGGCTGAGGTGTCTCTCTAACAGGTATGTCCACACTTTGGCATTGTAACACTATATTCTCATCTATAGAGTTCATTCTGAGAACTATGAGAACTATTTTTAAAATGTGTGACCAATGGTGATACATGGCCCCACACCCATACACGTGTGAGCAGCATTAATTAGACATGTTGGATTAATCCCCACAAAAAGATGTGAATTTTGGAGGGGGGTTTTCTTGGGAGTGGGCCTTGGGAGTAGTTGGATATGATCATATTTCAAGTATACATGTATGAAATTCTCAAGAAAAAAATTCTTATTAAAATATCATAATGCTTTAATTAAGTTTACAATTTTGTGTTGGGCTGTCCTCAGTCATATGAGGCCCATGAGCCACAGGCTGGGCACACCTGCATGTAAGGTGCATCTGAAAATACGAGGCCGAGGGAAGGAGAGCCCTCCAACCACACACAGAAGCCAGATATGTCTCATAAACTGAAATCCCTCTCCCCTTCTGTGATCATCACAGCTTTTCCAACAAGACCTGCTAGAAAGACCTCTAGAGAAGCAAGAGAGCTTATGAGCAAATGCTGCCATTTGGTGTCCCATCTGGGCAAGTTACCATTAGCACTTCCAAGCTGAGAGCTCACCTTGAACTGCCCTCCCTTTCATATCAGTCAGACCCAGGGTCATTACTCAGCGACCGCATCCTGCTCAGCCGTGGATTGAACGTGTGGAGACTGCAGTGAGATCTGTGTTTATGAACAGCTGCCTAGCAACCCTCCTGTCTTCTCCCTGAGTAAGCATCAAGTCCTGGTGGTACTGCCTGTGTCTGGTAAATTCCTCCCGTGCTTGGGTTTCAGCTCATGAGCTCGTTACTCTCTCAGGAGGGCTCTCTCCTGACATCCTTGTCCCTAGTCTTAGGTCTCTGCTACCCACTCCCACAGAGCTCTGCTCTTCTCCTTTGACATGGCATGTCGTTTCATGCTTGTTAGTGTGATTCTTTGGTTAATTTCTGTTGGTTCCAATAGATTGTCAACTTTAGGAGGGCAGGGACCATACTTGGTGTTGCTTCTGACTGTGTCCCTAGAATAGTTCTGGCACATAGAAGAGGCTCAAATATTTGTGGAACAGGTGACTCAGTGAAGAAATGAATGGTTTTACTACCACATTAGTGAAGATTTAAGCAAGGAATTTAAGAGACAACAGGCTGAAGGAATAGCATAGAGGAATGCTCAAGAACTTGACGCTAAAGGCACCGTCAAGATACAGAGCTCAGTTTTCAGGGTCTACAAGTACTGAGATTTTAGGGAAATTTCTCTTATCTGAAGGTAAATTTAGAATCCACTAGGCAGGGTGTTGTGAAGATGAACCATATGTAAGGTGCTTAAAACAGTGCCTGACCTGGAGTAAGCACTCTGCCTTGGTGAACACTGTTCTTCAGGAAGGGAGGTTGATCGGTGGGTAGAAGTTGAGAGAGTTCCAAGAGAATTTCTATTTTTACTTCAAGTAGACAGGCAAGTTATCTTCAGGTGATGGGACAGAAGACTGAAATTAGGCTTACAGCCCAAGCTCAAGGTCCAGTTGAGGCCAATCAAGATTTGGAGCAGCACCAACAAGCAGAATGGAATTTCCCCAGCAGCTGCCCTCAGCCAGGGAGAGGGGTAAGGAGAATGGGAGTCGGACTGGAGTTTTTCAGGGAAGCAATCTCAGAATAAAAAGCAAACAGGGTACTGGACCGTGTTAAGAATTTAGACTACAATAAAGGTAACAAATAAGGAAGAGAAAGATTCTCCAGCATATGGTAATGGGACTTTGGGGTAATCCTTTGGGGAAAAGATAAAATTCACTTACTATAGCACACCAACATAAATTATAGGTGAGTTAAGAGTTGACGGTAGAAGGAATGAAGGAAGAAAATGAAGTAAGCTATGGGTGGCAATTTCCATTGCCTTGGCATAGGGAAAGTCCTTCTAGGTACAACAACCCACTTGGAAATAAATGATGAGGTGACTAAGGAAAACATAAAATGTCCATATGGCAAAAGAAAAACTGAAAATTAATCCTGAGACAGGAAACTGGAGAAAACATTTGCATCCCAAATAAGCAAAAAAGGATTTGTAGCTCCAATATATAGAGTGTACTTTCCATTCAATAACAGGTGAATGCACTCATAGGAAAATAGAAGATGCATAAGCAGCTATTAAAGAATGAATGTAAATTGTTATGAAAATCAAGAAAATATTAAAATATTCATATTCAAAACTTTAGCAAAAGGGTAAAATAACCAATGATATTGAGGGAAATTAATCAAACTGTTGAAATAAAATTGTATACTTAGCAAATGTTGGACATAAAAATAATGGCAAGGGGGCTGGAGAGATGGCTCAGTGGTTAAGACCACTGGCTGCTTTTGCAGAAGACCCAGGTTTAGTTCCCAGCACCCATATGGCGGCTCACAACTGACCATAATGTCAGTTCCAGGGGCTCTGACACCCTCTTCTGACCTCCATGAGCACTGCAGGATAGAGGTGCACTTACATTCAATGCAGGCAATATACTCATACACATAAAATAAAAATAATATCATATTTTTAAAATAAAAACAAGTGCTGAAGACAGGACATACTTAGGAGACAGGATTTGGAGCAATGGAGCTGGAACTGACCTGGAAGCCACTTCCCCTGAAGGCTAGCTCTCACAGCTTTGGAGAGCACCAAGGAGAGCACTAAGAAGCACTAGGCTGCTAAGGGAGAACATCAATCAATGGTCCAACCCCAGCTTTAAGGACTGATAACCACATCAATGACTAGCACAGCAAACGCCATTAGTGCAGTAGTGTTACTTTTATCTTGGGAGTAATCAGCAGCTACTTAATTGGACTTAAAGCCCACTCAATGGGAGAAACTCATGTGTGATACTGTAAACATATCCAAATACACATGGCTGGAGAGATCACTGACCTTAGAGAAAATCCCAAGGCTGTCACTTCCCTAGAAGTGACAAATATAATTTCGCATTATGTGCAAAATATGAATCCAAATGCAACCTCTGCACTCAAGGCTCACAGAACATAGAGCAAAGAGTAAAGAGAACACTAATGCATTTTTCGGTTCTTGTCAATGAAGCTCCTTCATGCAACAGATGACCAGGAGCACAAAAGGTCACAAATGGCCAAAAATGTAGAGAATAAGAGTCTGCAGAGTGTGGGTCCTTGGACAGGACTCCTATAGTAAACTCCACCCACCCAGATCTCAGGAACCATTACAGAAGAGGCGGAAGAAAGATTATAAGAGCTGGGGAGGAGGTGCATTGTCGCGCCCGCCTCGTCCAGTAAGGAAGACGCGACCCCGGACTCTTCCAAAAGCAGTTTATTCAGGAACCTTGAACAACCTTTTGGCTTTTTAATTTTTTAACTTCTTCTTCCCGCCTCCTTACTGCTTCTTCTTCTCCTCCCGGGGAAAGCCCGCCACAAAGTTAAATTCCCTCCTGCCAGCCAACCCCAAACTACCACGTGGTGAAAGCAGATAGGCGCACACATGCGGAAGCAGGGCCAGACCTCAGCCACAGCCAATTATGGAGCTGTTTGCTTCAGAGAGCGCCCACCTGGGGATGGTGGGAGGCGGGAGCAGGCGCCATCTTTAAGACGCAGCAATCCGCGGCTCTCTACAGTGCATGACCATGGAAACTGAGTCCTACAGGCTCCTGGGACCCTGCTTATATGAACCTACAGCAATGGTGCCAGTATGTACAAGACCCAAGCAGACTCGGCAGACAAAACCCAGCACAGAACTGTGGAAATAGGCAGCAGGCCCCAATCTAAGTTGAAGAATTATTGGCAGCTGATTACTGCTGGGTGAGAAAGAGTTGATCTTCTTAAGGGGGGGGAACTCTGAATGAGATAAACTTGCACTGATGATAAACTGGGGACACTAGCTTGACACAAAGGACAGAATGTATGAATTCCAGTTGGGGGCTCTGTGGGGGAGTGCCAACAGGGGAAAATGTATAAAGATGACTGGATGTTCTGTGTGAAATACACAAAAATTCAATAAAAATTATATAAAAAAAACTCTAACCATCAGAGATGGATACTTATTTTTAAAAGGCTTTCTTTGACTCCTAATTTTTCCCTGGGATTGAGGGCCTGCCTCTGGTAATGGTTTTGCTGGTAGCATAGCAAGGTGAGGCAGGGCCTCAAACAGTGGCAGATGGGAGCATGTGAGTCTGTCTATGTAGTCTAGGTCTCTCTGTCTCCTTAGAGACTCAAGTGTGAACTCTATTCTGATGACCATATCTAACCCTAGTGAGGGAGTTAAGGGAATTTCTGCTGATCCTGAAAGCAGGAAGGAATCCCTTTAAGAGGGGCTGCTTCTTGCTCTTAGGGTGGGAAGACATCCAAACAGGACTAATCAGGGTGAAGGCTCGTGGGGCAGGTAAGTCAGGGAAGGTGAGGGTCCCGGGATCCTAGAAAACATCTGACTCAGAGCCACCTGAAAACTCTCAGGTCTGGGCCCCTCCCATCCTGAAGGGAGTTGTTTGCTCTAATAAAAAGAAGAAATAAAGTTTAAATGAGAAACTTCTAAAAGAGGGAATATGAATCTCAACTGACAGAAGGCAGTCAGAAAACTACAGTAGTGAAGCACTCCCTTTCTTGACATGCTTAAGAGTAGCCAAAATCATAGAGCTAGGGAGTGGAGGGGAACAGAAGTTATTATTTAAAGAATCTGGAGTTTCAGTTCTATGAAGTGAAGAGACAGAAAGGCAACTGATGTTCCTGGCTGCACAGCATTGTAAAAGCATTTACACATTACTGATGAGTCAGCTATGGTGACACACACTGTAATCCAAGCACCTGGGGGACTGAAGCTGACAGATCATGAGTTCAAGACCAGGCTTGGCTGCAAAGTGAGACCTTGTCTTAAAACACATACACAGACATACACACACACACACACAGAGACATACACACACACACACAAAAGAAAGAAAAAAACAGAAACTGAACCAACCAACCAAACATAAATGCACAAACTCATACACAGACATATATAAACACATAATGTATATATATATATAGTCACTGACTCTACACATAAATGGCTATGATGATAAATGTTATGCTGTGTATATTTTGCCACAAAAAATATTAGGGGAAAAAAATCTTAGGTGAAATAGAAAATTATGTTCTTATCCTCAATATGGAGAAAACCTTTCATGATGTGACTAACAAAATATTGTGTTGACAACTTTAAATACAGAAGAATCTAAAACTTCTATAAGACAAAAATATGTTTAAAGTTAAAAGGCAAACAAGAATAAAATCTTCACAACAAAGTCAGGTGTGTCGGAGCACACCTTTATTCCCAGTACTCTAGAGGTTGAGGCTGGCAGGTCTCTGTGACATCCAGGCCAACTGGGGCTCTACATGGACACCCTGTCTAAAAAACAAAACCAGAAAATAGTCACAAAATAACAAGCAGGGGGCTCATAGCAATGCATAAAGAACTTCAGAAAATTAATGAGGAGGAAGAACACATTCGAAAATAATAATAATAGGAAGAATACAGTAAACTAAATGACATAAACAAGAATTTAATCAAGGCATGGGAATTGAAAAATTATCCACCAAAGTTGAAAAGACTGAAAATAGAAAACTTGAGGAAAAGGATGGGGAAATAGAAACTGCCATACCTTGCTTGTGGGAGTAGAATTTGCGCAATGATGCAAGAAGACAGTTTGTCTATGCATACCAAAACCTTTTAAACAATGTGCCACCATTCAACCAGTCATCATCTTCCTAGAACTCATCCTAAGACCCCCGTTGTGGTCCTGTGCACAAGTTGTTTATAGTCTGCTTAAAGACTTATTTTACAGTTGCCAGTTCGAAGCAACCTTTATCTCTAATAGAAGGATGAGTTAAATGATTTTTGGCAGACCTACAGAAAGGAATGCTCAACTACCATTAAAAAATAATGTAAAAGAATGTTTATTGGCATGTGAAGAGATTCACGATAGACTTTTAAGAGAATAATGTTTATTACAAAGCAGTATGCACAATATATCATGTGAAGAGTGGTTACCTCTGAGGAGCAACTCGTTTTTATTTTCTTTTTGCAGTTTTTCCATATTGTCAAATGAATCTTCATAAATAAGGAATGCTTTGAAGTCCATGTGAGTGTTGGGAACCAAACCCAGGTCCTCAACAAGAACAGCAAGTCCTCTTAACCACAGACTTATTTCTCCAGTTCCCCTATTCTTTTGATTATTCTTGTTTGGAGATGATCAAAACTTCAAAAAATAAAATACCATATTTTTAAATAGTTTTGATTTCTCAGAAGTTTCCTCAGATCTTTCCTGGGTATAACTGGGGACACAATATCAGCTATCATATCTGTCCTGATGCTTGTGATCACTGTTCCCAGTCTCTCTTCCTGGCTTTCTACAAGCCTATGCTATTTCTAGAAGGAGAGGTGCCAGGCACACACAGGTGCTCACTTTCTTGAACCCCATCATGTCTCCTTCTCCTTCAGGTCTGCTACAGCTAAGCCACTTGAGGGCTTATCTCTACTCTGACTCTGACAACAGGAACCTGCCAGACAGAATGCATGGCCCAGGACATCATCTCCTGGAATATACGGAGGAGGTAGTTTGAAAGAAAAATGTCCCCTGTAGGCTCAGGTGTTTGAATACTTGGTCTCCAGCTGCTACTGCTGTTTGGGGAGGCTTAGGAAATACATTCTAACTGGAAGTACTATGTCACTGAGGCAGACTTTGAGAGTTCATAGCCTCATCCACTTCCGCTGTGCTCCTCTACTTCCTATTTGCACAGATGCTGTGATCGCTCAGCTCCCAGCTCCAGACACATGCTGCCATGCGTCTGGTGCCATTATGGATTCCCCCAATGGAACCTATGCCAAATAAGCTCTTTCGTCCATAAGTCATTTTTGGTCAGGGTGTTTTATCACAACAACAAAAAATAACTCATGCACACTTTAAGTCCTGGTGTGGAGTAACTATGTCCCCCGTACCTTATTCTGGTCACATTTTTACACTTGGGTCCTCCTGTAAGTCAAGACCTCTGCTCTCTTCCTAAATATGCTCATCACGTCTACCTGTAAGCCTGCTCTCTCTGTGAGTGTCACACAGGGTCCTGACCATTAGAGCCTCTCCCCTCCTGCCCCTTACTGCCATTCCCCCACAGCGCTCAAGATCTGTGCCTTCTGCTCCCATCCCTAACCAGAAAGGGTAGAGCAGGATCCTTAGGGAGAGGCACCTCAATAGTCTCTCCCAGCTGTGACAGTGGGCAAATGTTGTTTGTGTATGTACTGTGCACAAAGGAGATTAGTTACAGAGTAAGTGGCACACACCAGGGACCTTCCATCCTAGCTCCCTTCCCAGCCAGGGACTGGTGGGAGTCTTGTTGGAGTCCTGTTGGAGTCCTGTTCATCACCTGACTAGGGATAGACAGATTTGTGGTGAATACTCACATTCTTGACCTAGGATTCACCTGCTAATTGCATCTTGGAATCTTGTTGGTTTTGCTATTTGAAGCGCTCTGCCTTCCAGGAAGCTATGCATTCCTGGGGGTGGCCCCTGGGACACCTTCTGGAAAACAGGTCTGAGTTTTCAGAGATCCGAGTTTCTGTGACAACCCTGTCAAGCACTGAAAGAGCAGAAGCAAGATGGGATGCATCAGGGACACTGCTCGGGAAAGCAGACTTGTCTGGCGTGGAGAACGCTGTGTTGAACACGCCCACAGATGCGACCTCCCTGCTGCAGACTATAGTGACTCCCAGGCCTTGTCTGCGGTGGCGGTAAGACCCAAAGGGCAGGGCCTGGTGCTGCCTGGCAATGACTGCCCCAGGTATTTGGTGAGTCCCAGAGTCCAAGGACTGGGGAAAGGGTGGGGACCTCTCCGGTTAGTGTTATAGGGACAGGAAATTCTTATTGGCAAGATGACCTCATGCTGACACGGCTAGGGTGCGCCGACTGCCTGGGGCTCTCCTGGGATGCCAGTCCCCTGTGCCAGGACAGAGGCCACCGCCCATGGCCTCTTCCGGGGAGGGTGGGCACGGGAAGCATCTTCAGAGTGGCGGGTAAAAGTCTTGCTGACTTGGGAGGTTGATGCTGCAGTCAGGAGACCCCGCTGTAGTCCGTTCTCTCCGTGGTCCCACAGGTGCCTGGGAAACCGGGAACCACTCCCACGTGTCCGTAAAACCACCGCCCATTCCAAAGGACAAGTTCATCTGTGTGCGCCTTCTTCTTGGACAGAGTGGTTAAGGGGAGATGCATGCAAGGTGGGTTCCCAGTCCTGGGGAAGGAGGAGACTGGAAGTATGGATTTGCAGGAGGCAATAGGCCAGAGAGTGAGGCATGCTTCTGTGTGGCATTGGTCTTGGTAGCTCAATCCCTGCCTTAGCCCTAGACCAGGACCCAAGTGGAAGATGGGAGAGAACATTATTACAACTCTGGAGCCCCTGATTAGGATGTCTCGGATTGGGAATATGACCCTCTGAGACTGGAGATTGTAGCCAGACACCTGAGCCAGGGTGGAGGACAGGATGCAAACCCTAAGGGTGTGGCTCTGCCTAGAACAGAGCTGCAGTGTCCCAAGACAGGATTGCTCCAGGGAGGGGTGGTTGCCTTCCAGTTCTGCTGCTCCCTTGGTTTAGATGTCATTCATTCACATTCCTCCATCATTAATAAAAACCCCACTGATGTCTACCATACGGTAGAACTAGCAGGTGCTGGGGAGGACGCTGAATCAGACAAAATCTATGCCCTAGGGACACTCCCAGCCCATTGGAGAAAAGAGACAAAGAGAGGTGTCATCCCTGGAGTGAGTTGTGTAGGGAGAGAATATGGGCGCACACACAAGGAAGACACAGGGACAGGGTTGGGTGAACCCCAGGAGACGTCACCCACGGCCTGGAAGTGGAACTTGGCAGATCTGGGCTTGAGTGCCGCCAGCTCCACCCTGGCATAACAATGGGAAAGTCACTTACCCAAGCTTGGGATCCTTGGTCACCCCAAAAGGACACAATGCTCTTCTTATGCGATGTGAAGATGAAATTGATAGACTTCATGCCTAGTATCAGTGATGAGTTTATTCCTAAGGTGCTGAGAAGGTAATCAGGCATGGAGGGGGAGGGGCAAGAAGAATAGCCGCTGCTGCTGCTGCTGGGATCAAGGTCTGTGGAGGGAGGAGAGCCAGTACAGTTGCATCCATGTTTTCTTTTTGTCTTGGGAAAGGAAAAGACACTATCTGATGAGAAGACTGTGGCCTGACTGCATGAGACGGGCCACATTTGGAAACACCACACTGCAGATGAGAACCACATTTATCAGGAGAAAGCATCAGATCTGACATTGACAGATCTATCAAGAATCCAGTGAATCAGATGATGATCTAATATTCTAGGGGGTGTGTATGCATGTTCATGTAGGAATAAGCATGCATGTGTGGGCAAGTACATGTGTAGACCACAAGTCAATATCTGGTGTCTTCCTCAATTCCCCTTCACCATACTTTTTGAAGTGGATCTCTCATCTAACCTGGAGCTCACAAATGCAGCCAGATTGGTTGGCCAGATAGCCCCAGGGGATCTTTCTGTCTTTACTTTCCTGCTCTGGGATTACAGGTGCAAGCTGCCACACTCTAGTTTTTTTTGTGGGTACTAGGATCAAGCTTAGGTCCTCTTACTTGAATAGTAAGTACTTTACAAACTGAACAATCTGCCCAGACCCCTGATCATCCAATATTTATATACACATCTAATTCAGGATGTGTATATGGGTATATATGTTCATGTGTGAAGGAATGCACGTGCATGTGTATTCACATCCATTGGAGACATAAGAGCTTGATATCGTATGTCTTCCTCTATCATTCTCTATCTTAGCTTTTGAGGTAAGGCCTGTCACTGAACCTGGAGATGACCAATTCAAGTACACTGGCTTGTCAGCAAGCCCCAGGGATCCTCCTGTCTGCCTTCCAGCTCTGGAGTTACAGGTGTGTGCTTTCACACTAGGCTTTTTATGTGGGTGCTGGGGATAGAACTCTGGACCTCATACTTATTCAATAAGCACTTTATATACCGAGCCATCTTTTCTTCCGTGATGATCTAGTATTTTAATGGGTCAGTCAACAAAGTTGGAAGTGGGTGGGCAAAGTACGAGAGTGGAGGTAGTCAGGGGAGCTAGAGAAGGAGACAGGGTTGAAAGAGAATGTCCTGAGCCTTTTGTCTAAGAGATTGACTGTCCAGTCTAGCACTTGGCACCCAACCTGGCATATAGACATTATCCATAAATATTCTCTATCCTCTTTTAAAATCACAGTTATTTATTTTTGTTGGGGGAGGCATGTGTGCCATGGCGTATGTATAGAAGTCAGAAGACAACTTTTTGGAGTTAGTTCTCTCCTTCTACCATGATGGAACTCGGGTTGTCAGGCTTGGCACCAAGTGCCCATTACCCACTAAGCCATCTCCTGGCCCCTAGAGATTCTTTAAATACATAAAGGACAAATATTTAAAAAGGAAACCATGTTCCAAATTGGTGCAGAAAACTACTGATGACATATTGCAGTCTCTGGTCAACATTTGCTCAATTCAATCCGTTTAGGGATGAAAGGACCACAATACATCTTTGACATCGTGGCTGGCCTGTACCACCTACAGCAATCCATTTCTCTATTTTGGTCAGTAAAAAGACAGCTTATTGTCACTGCTCTCTCCAACTTTGAGCCACTGGTATTAAAGGAAGATAACTTTACCTGCTGCAGCTCTGTCAACCCTAAGGGGTGAAGCTGGAACACCAGAGAGAGACTAGGTCCTCCATACCATGGCTGACGTACAGTGTGACACAGGCACAGTGCAGTCTTCATGGAAGGACCCTAGGAGCTGTGTAGTGTGGCCTCTTGTTAACTGGGAACGGCTAATAGCCTAGGAAGGGACCTGAAGGTCTTGAGGATTTTCAAATATGGCTTCCTAGAATCTGAAAAGACAAAAGGACAACACATCAAGCCACAAGAGTCCTTAAATGTCCCTCCAGGGGCATCTCTACTCCCCTCCACCCCCGTGGTATCGAAGCGCAACCATGGGCATTCCAGAAGCCAAGTCTGCTTTCTGCCCTAAGAAGCTGCAGCTGGCAGTCTCACTAGTAGAAGATTTTTTTACCTCATATGTGTGTGTGTGTGTGTGTGTATGCATGTGTTATATAGCGCTGTCCCCCAAGCAAAACAACTGCCATCTTCAGTAGAGTTGTGCCTCCTTACAAAAATCACCCCAGCTGGGCTTGTTGACTCATAGGAGGAGGGGGGAGGAGGGTCATGGGCCCTCATTTGAGTATCTGGTCACTCATCTCAATCAGTTGTATGAAATTCTACCCTAATTGCACATGTCTTGTGGGGGATGGTCTCAGGGAAGGGCTAGAGTATATGGGCTGGGAAGGACTAGAAGGGGCCCAGCTGTGCAGCTCTGGGGGAGTCATCATCCACGCCAGATGCAGATCTCCCGCTGTGGATGCTTTAAGGTCACCTGCTCCTGCTAGTAACCCCTCGTCGCTCTGTAAGTAAACCTAATTAACTCATTAGTTCCCCAGGGTGAACGCTGGTGGAATCAAACCATAGCAGGGGGAAGGAACTGCTTAATCCTTCCAGGGAGAGAACTCTCACAACAGCATGTTTGTATGCACATGGGCACATTGTATATGCAGAAGGACTGCTACAGTAGTCCTTCGTAGCTCTCCATCTTATTCATCGAGGAGAGTTTCTCAGTTGAACCCAGAGTTTGACGATACAACTAGTCTGGCTAGCCAGCTGGTTCCTGGGATCCCCTGTCTCCAGCTCTCTAAACCCTGAGATTACAGGCAGGCTGCCATGCCCACTAACATCGCATGGCTTCGGGGGATCTGAATTTCATTCCTCATGCTTTCATAGCATTTAACCACTGAGTCATCTCTCTAGTCCTTCACTCCCGGTTTTCTAGAGTCTCCATCACTTGGCCTTGGGAAGGCATCTCTCTGCTCCCACACGGAGAAGGTATAGGCCAGGAATTCCTTCTTCTCTTGAAGGGGAAGGGAGAAGAGGGTTCATTGGGAGCTGACTTGTTCCTTGCACCTTCCAGTAGCTCTTGCAGGTAATGACCACACTTGCTGGCAGCCCTCTGGGTTCTCAAGAGCGAGCTGTATATATTGGCTGAACTGCTAGTACAAGACCACAGGAAAATCCCTTTCTCTGTCCTGTCACTGCCTTGACTAGTGTCCTTTGTGGGTGCACATTCAGATCTGTAATCCCGTGTGTCTAGCCTTCTCTCCCTGCTAGATTAGAAAACTTGCAAGTTGGAGATATAACTACACTATGTATTCTGATTATTTTAGTATTTGGGTCAAATTTCTCATACATACAACATACATACATATACCTTGAATCCCCAGATCATACCATACTTTCAAAATTTAGTGCTCATTTGATTATTTTAGCCTGACTTTACAGTAACTACCAGTGCTCTTTCTCACTCTTGAGCTATCTCTTCTCTTTCTTCCCCTTCCTGCCCCCTGTGTGATGGAAAGTACTTTTGACTGTCTTAACTTTGTGAAGGACCATACTCTCCAAGGACCCTCGACCAGCCCAGATGAGTAATGTAGTTTTAGAAGAAACAGCTGCAATCCTAACCGCAGAGTAATTCTAAGAGCTCCTGGGCTTCACTTACTCCTTTCCTGTAGTAGAGTGTAGAAAGCTATCTTGGTAGCTTAGGCCAGCCCACCATAGCGCCATCAAGACCCAGCATAATGACACAGTGACAGGCACCTAGTAGGTCCTCAACTACTTTTAAGGAATGGACAATTTTGATATTGAGCTTATTTAGCTTATTTAGTCTGTGGTTAAAGTTCCTTGCTTTCCTAGAGTGTGTTAATGATAGCTCACAGTGTTGTAGACAGTATGCTTTGACTAAGATGGATGAGGATTAATTATTTAAGTTCACATAAAGAACTACAGTCGAGTCAAGCAGTGCACGGGTTGAAAAGCATCTTGTGGGTATTTAAGACAAGGTCAGTGCCAACCTGGGGGAGGGGTGGTTTCAGTAGGACAAGAGAGAAGTCAGGTGACTAAGGGTTGGGAGACACATGAAGAACTAGAAATGAACAGAACCCAGAGTAGACAAATCTTTGAGAAAGCTCAATTGTGAG
This sequence comes from Eospalax fontanierii, assembly GCA_035773235.1. Classification (NCBI taxonomy): domain Eukaryota; kingdom Metazoa; phylum Chordata; class Mammalia; order Rodentia; family Spalacidae; genus Eospalax; species Eospalax fontanierii. The sequence goes on along the minus strand of CM069524.1, from coordinate 149,950,276 downwards.
GGTGGGGGAAGAGATTTCTCTAGATACCCGGAAATTTTATACAATACAACCACAACCCACTCACACCTAAAACAAAAGTAAAATCAATTTATCACAATACACCCAGATAAAGGACCCTGGGCCAGTATTCACACCAGAATAACCTCACACAGAAGAAAGAAATCAATGAAGCACTGTACGTTCAAAGCCCAGAGTCTTTAGAAAGGTTTCTCTCTCTCTTCTCCAAATGGCTGTACCTGAGATCAGGGCCCCTGAAACTCAAGAACAAATGATATTTAGCCTTTTGGTCCAAGAATTCTTTGAGGATCTGATGGTAGTTCTGGAGGGTAAAATGTACCTAATATGTGCAGACTCACACATTATCATCATTGTGTTGACCTTTCCCGGGGAGACATGTGCAAACAAGACTCACCCCAGATAGAGCGCCAACAGCAAACTGGAGTAGCAAATCCACCAGTCTTGGTGGACAGATGACTTTATTGCGGTTGATTACAGAAGCATAGGTGAGCTGGGCGTGGTGGCACACACTTTTAATCCCAGCCCTCAGGAGGCAGAGGAAGGCAAGCCTAGTCTACATAGTGACTTCCAGGTAGGCTGAGACTAGCGAGACCCTACCAAAACAACAACAACAACAGAAGCATGGGTGAAATAGCTCATGGACACAAATTCCCCCCAGCATGGATAATGACTTCCCAGGGCTATATGACGGAGACTGTCCTTCCGGGGACCTTCCATCTCTTAGAGACTCTAGGAGGGAGGCACAGGAGACCATTGGAAACTCAGCCAATGGTCTGATGATCCTTCCTCCTCGCTGATTCTAGGGGGAAAGGCCAGCAGGCCCAAGCATGGGTATCTGTTGCAGGTAATCACAGCTTCTCTAAGATGGTAATAATGTCTGTTTTGCTTGGAAAACAGTATTCCACACAAATTATGTTCATCCAGAGTGTCTCATAGACACTGACCTTGTCTTAAATATCCACAATGGGGTGTCATGAACCGCAGACCAATAATCCCCAAAACTACTGCAAAAGGGGTACCTTAGGACTCTCAGAGGGGCTAATCCTCATTGCCTGCCTAGGAAATGCTTATGGAATCATTCACTGCCCTAAAACAGAAGCCCAGGACACTTTATAAAATATATAAACTTAGTCTGTTTTCCACTTAAAATCCAGAGGGACTCTTCTGAAAAGGAAATCTGGTCTTTCTCAATTGGGCACATGGGTGTGAGCCATGGGTATGGCATGGCTCAGACACACTTCTGTCTCCATGGCATCGAGGGTGGACACAACAGAGGATTCCATCCTCTCCTGGATGGGCTGATGGGGCAGCTGTATGCATGGCAGATACGGACTTCGCATCAGCAGGGCTCCTAGGACCTTGGACCAAGGATGCTGGCTGTCCCCAGCAGAAGGAGACACGAGCACACTTGATTCCCTCTAAGCTGCACCTCCACTTTGGCACCTGAAGAGGCTGTGGATAAGCTGTGCAACTGTGCTGGAACCAGGCTGAGAAGAGCCTGGAGGACCCTCTGGACTGACTTAAGTGCCTTGCCTTCAGTTTTCACTTCTTTCTCCATTCAAGCTCATGTTTTCAGGCCTTGGGTCCAGTGCTTCCTACCAGGGCGCATGGTAGTGAATGCACCTGTCACATCAGTAGTCAGAAAAAAAACTTTTTTTAGAGGGAGTTTCATGTAGCCCAGGCTACCCTCTACCTTACTGTGGCCAAAGATGACCTTAAACTTCTAATCCTCCTACCCCCACCTCATGAGTACTGGGATTCAGGAGCACCATCATACCTAGTTTATGTGGTTCTAGGGATTGAACCCAAGGCTTAATGCATGCTAGGCAAGCAGTATTGTTTTTAATCTCTGACTGTTTAAATAGGAGTATCATAGAAGCACTTAGGAACACTGTCAAGGGTAAACCTTTCTGGGAATGTGTGATTTCATAGATCTGTCATTTAAATCAAAGTTCTCTCAAAACAGGCAAAGTGCTGGCAGGTTTTCTTGACCTGCCACTTTTCCTAGTACTTCTGTTGGCATCCTTCTTAAACCAGCCCAGCTCTGAGCCAGAAGAGGCTGCTGCTGTGACTTCATCCTCGTGCTGGGAAGTGGTATAATAAGGTGGTCTTAAAATGAGCTGGGTTGAGTCCAGGCTCCAGCACCCCCCAGGTAGATGTCCATGGAAGTCACCTCCCATCTTTGAGGCAGTTAACCTCATTGTGCAACCGCGCTGACAACCTCTAGCTTGCAGCTGGGTGGCTTACATGAGATACCGTACCAGTACCCACCACAGCGCCTAGCACTTGGACCACGGTGCTAAGTCGAGGTGATTTCTCTACGAAGGAAGGGGCTCTAATGGGCTGCTAGACCACACAGGAGGCTGGCTGGGCATGCTTCTACACTGTGATGCAGAGGCGGCAGATGGCACATTACAGGGCAGGGTAGAGCAGACGTGGTTCTGGGAGGTGAGCAGGAGGCTGCTGCTTTTGTGGATTCCATGGGGCTTATGAAAGAAGGAAGGCAGGAGGGGAGGCTGGTGCAGAATCCCAAGAGCTTTGCCTTCAGCGACTGAAGCTTCACCTCAGTTAGGAAGAACTGTCTGGAATGCGGAAAGGTCAGGAACTTGGTGGGGGGGGAGTGGTTGTGTCGTTTTGGAGTTTATACAGCCTGGGTGGGTAAGAAGGACTAGGTGAGTCAAACAGAGCCAGGCTTGGATCCCAGCTGGACTCCTTATCAGCTGAGGGAAGGTGAAGGTTATTTTCATCCTGGGGATAAAAACACCTACCTGAGGGGTTGTTATGAGCATGTAGACAAGCTTACCTGGCTCTGTAACACCACGGGGTCAGGCTATATCAGGACAGGAATTCCTTGGGTCAGAAAAGCAGATATCCAACACTTTGGGGAAACAGAGGCTTAATCATAGCCTTATCAAAAGGGAAATGTCTCTTGCAAAAGGAAAATTGAAGGCAGTGTTTTGAACACTCCAGCTGGCATGGGGATAGAAGGGCTGCTTGGAGTTCTCCAGGTGTCAGACATTGATGCCATAGTGGAGAAAACTGAACAGCCATAGTTTCTTCTTCATTCACTTTCTTCTCCGATTCCCATCTTACTTCCATCCCCACACTTACCTTGTTCAGTGATGTTCACTCAACATCTACGTATGTTGTCTAGACATCTCTCAACTGAGTATGCTCTATTTACTGCCTGTCCAGCACGACTGCCCTGGCCAAGGTCATATAAGACCTACAGCCTCTCCACACATAGCTCTCACGTTCTCTGGCCTAGGTGGAATTTAGCACTCAGTCTGCTTAGAGCACAGGTCATGCTTGGGTGACAGTGATTCTGTTGACTGTTTCCTCTTTCCAAAGTTTCCAGCACTTTCCTTTCTTCCTCTTATCTGTTTCACCGGCTGCCCTTCCCCAGACTCCTATGTTTTGATCCAAGTCTCTTTATCATGTTGAACTGAAGCTCTAACCACTGAATTCATTATCTTTGCTTTCTCATCCTAGTGGACAGACTTTTCCCAAGGGCTCCAATGTTAAAAACAGCCCAGGTCTTTGCCAGTTCCTGACCCTCATTTCCTGATTCTAACTAGCATTTTCCATGGAGAATCATGGGGACCTCATGCTGCACCAGTTCAGAACAGAGATGCTTCAGAAGACCTTGGAGCCCCACTACACATACACACTGATCCCCAGAATAGCCTCCTTCTCCCCAGCTCTGTCCCTCGGCCTTCTGCCTGCCTCCTAGCCAGGGGTCCTCAACCAGCTAGCCCTGCTGCCGGCAACATGTTTCCCCGTTGTTAAACTGAGTTCTGTTGCTTCTCTTCTCCTGTCTTCTTAGCAGAATTCCTCACAAAGTCACCTGGTTGCCTGGCTGGAAATGAAGACTCCTCAGGACCCAGTTTGAACATACCAATCAGACACTGGGGGGAAGGCCCTGGGATTATACATGAGTGTCTCTGGGTGACAGTGGTGCCTTGCTCTCAAACTGAGAACAAATGAAAACAGAGACAGCCCTAGACGCATCATGGGCAATGGTTGACAGGATTTAATGATTGTCTGGATATGGAATGTGAGGGAGAAGAAAGAGAGCCCTTGGGAAATCGAGCCAGAGAGAATGGTGCTCCAGCCAGTGAGCTATAGGAACCCAGATCTGAGTTTTGTGGGCAGAGGTAATTAATTCAGTGGTTATAGCTTCAGTTGAACATGCTAAATAGACTTAAATAAAAACATAGGAGTCTTTTCTGAAATTATTTGTTTTGATTCAAAGCTTTCTTTTTTATTATTATTCTCACCCTCTAACCTAATGTTAAAGCCCAAGCTATAAACCCAAGCTATGAAACTGTACAAACGATGGTGAGGTAGAGGGGCCTGTGTTAGTATTAACTAACCAAACAAGAAAGTATCTGGAGGTAAATTAAACCCAGAGCTTTAAAAGATGCCGCTTAATTAGCACTCAAACTTATCAGAACATCTCCTTCTTTAAGTATTTTCTAGAACAATTATCCTAATTTATATTTTGAATTGCGAATGGAGTAGCTACCTCTGAACTCTCACCTACCTCCCACTTGCCAAAAATGTTCAAGGCTTCTTGGAGTGTCTTTTGCAAATGATCTCTTTCTTACAATAACATAGTTATTCATATTTTAAAATAACACAGAACAATGCATCGACGAATAACGGCCTCCACAGAATCAATGTCACGGTCTTCAAAATGCAAGATTAGAGGAAAACGTTCTCCGTTTCCTAATTGTTTATACTGTAAAGTTAATCTGCTGAAATCTGAACCTTGAAGTTACAGTTCAGTCTTACCACGGTCTAGCAAAATAGAAAATCATCACTGAATCCAAGGCTTGAAGTTCCAAAAAGGAATTAGAGATAGGTTGTAACTGAAGCCCTGATGATTAAAGGAAATGCTGTTGTGCATAAGGAGTCAACACTGTTTATGTTAACATCTGTATTTCAGGACTTGTGCTTCTATAGATATGAAAGTATTTAAATTTGCTGTCACATTCCTTATGGCCTTAAATCAGCAGAGTCTGGGGTTCTGCCATGACCAAAACCAAATGTTATTTTCTTAAGCAAAGAGCTGAGGGATCAGGAAAGTGTCAGGCCATTCATCAGGAGGAGGAGGACAAGATGCAAAGGCAAACCACTGGTGCTTTAGGGCCTATTAGGGACTTAACCCTTTGCCATCAAGTAGAGACTATTTTTTAAATGGAGAAAGCAACTTCTATGAGTTCATGCCTTCTTCTCAGGAGTTCTAAACTGTAATTTAGCAGCTGGAGGCTGACTGGATCTTTGGAGTTGGCCATCTAACGCAGCCCCTTCCTTTACAGATAAGATAGGGTCTAGAAAGAGTGAGCCCAGGCCAGTGGCAGAGCAAGGAGCCCCACCCTGGGCTCTCTCCTTCCCCCAAGTGAGGCCACCTCAAAGCCTTCACTCCCATGAATGCTTTCAAATCAACAAAAGTAGTGCTTCTAATTCATAAAGATGCCAATCAGAAAAATTTTAATATACGCCCAAGTCCTAGAATGAATATCTGTGATAACTTTAATTACGTGCAATCTAAATTTTAATTCTTTAACCCTAAAAGATGTCTCACCATTGCACGGTTTTCATTTTGAAAGTTTCATGTGTGTACATGGATGTGGATATACGGTATATTCAAAACACAGGTAACAAGTGATTCAGTAAAGATACATGAAGGGAGCTGGGCAAAGAGCTCAGTTAATAAAGTGCTTACCCCGCAAGCCTGAGAATCCAAGTTCAATCCACAGAACCCTCATTAAAAAGCCAGCATAGCATCATACACTTGCTTCTGCCACACTTGAGAAGCAGAGAGGTGGAGCTCACAGGGCAGAGGTGGAGCTCACTGGGCGGAGGTGGAGCTCACTGGGCGGAGGTGGAGCTCACTGGGCGGAGGTGGAGCTCACTGGGCGGAGGTGGGGGGCGTGGGGAGGGCCAGGGGTTTGGCCAGCCAGTCAAATCAGCAAGCTCCAGGCCGGTAAGAGACCATGTATGTATGTGTGTATGTATGTATGTGTAACAATAATAATCAAAGACGAGGACAAGAAGCTGTGAGGGAGAGGGGGAGACGGGAGGAGCTGAAGGCGACTGCGAGAGAGGGAGATAACATAAATACAATATTCACGCATAAAATTCCAAAATTAGTAAAATTAATGAAACAGACGACAGGAAATGGGGTGGGGATAGGAAGTGAGCCTAGACCTGAGAGGAGATGAAGGACTTGGGGTGAAGAGGATGAAAATACATTGTATGACATCCTCAAAGTATCAATTAATACTTTAAAAATTAAAAACTATATGACACCTGAGGAACAGCATCTGAAGTTAACCTCTGGTCTCCATATGCATGTAAAACACACACACACACACACACACACACACACACACACGTGTACGCTCCCATACACACAAACACAATTTTAAAATTATTTGTGAAGGACCTTTTACACACAGATCTCCTAGACACAGGAGGGAAGACAGCCAGACAGCCTGATACTTAATGCAATGTGCTACCCATGGAGACAATGGTGTGCTGAAACCACCCTCCCAAAACCCTTTTCTCTTCCCAACTCTGCCTTTAGCATCTTCACAGTGAGGCCTGAAAACTGACAAGGTGGCAATGCTTACACCCTAGAAACTAGCATGTGCCATAAATCAGGACCCCGGGGAGCTGATTAGAGCCAGGCATTCTAATGCTTTCCCTGTAATCCAGCACTTGGGAAGTGGAGGCGGGAAGGCACAGCCAGCCTGGGCTATGTCACCCAGGTATAGCTGAGACCAGAGTCAAAAAGGCTATAGTCAGAAGTACCTGCTGAGAACAGAACTGGAGCAAGGGAGCAGACTGCTCTTCCAACACACACACACACACACCACCACCACCACCCCATATGTAACACACAAAGACCACACACAGCACACAAACTAAACACATACAACACATACTACACATATACACACTACACACATAGACAACACACTACACATCACAAATACACAACACATACACAGATCACCCACATACTACACATCACACAAATAGCACAATATACACACATCACACTCTACACTTCCACATATTAAGCTACATACATATCACCCCCACATATGACACATACCACACATACTACATACACATCACGTGCACATTAACTCCCCCACAACACATATCAAACACAGCTTTCCCCATACACCATATACACCACATATAATGCACATGGCACACACATCCACAACACAGAAAACACAACATAGAACCAGCCCCCTATGCCCTCACACACTACATGTACCACATACCCTCACAGAACACACAAACAACCTTACAGCGTACATAACACAACACCAATACATAGATATAACACACCACACATACCATTTAGACACCACACACACAACATAAGTACTCACCATGTACATATACATATCCTGAAATGGGGTGAGAACTCCATTTCACAGTGTATATCCACACATGCTTAGCTTATACATTAGGTAGTCTTCTGGGACAGTTTGGCCATACGTGTAATGAAGCCATTAGTTAGCAGTGAATTTCAAAGACCTCGGGCTAAGTGAGCGAAGCCAGATGTAAAGATCACCTATTCTATGATTCCTTTTCTAGAAAAAGCCCAGAAAAGGCAAATGTAGAGACGGAAGGAAGATATTATGGTTACTTGGGGATGGGAATGGGGAAGAAAATTACAGCAAGTGAACACTGAGAGACCTGGGGAGCATGAGAGAAATGCGTTCTAAAATTAGCGTGCACGTATAATTCTGTAATATATTCAATGATGGGCTTTGGATACAGCTAGAGTTCAGTGCTAGAGCACTTGTCTAGCAAGCATCAAGGCTCAGCCCATTCCCAACAGCACACACACACACACACACACACACACACTATATGCATATATACACATATACATATGTGTGCACATATATATTCAAAGCCATTAAATTGCATTAGTAAAACAGGGGGGATAATTGATATGTAAATTATGCAGTTATTTTTAAATGACAACATAAAATAATTCAGTGTTAGATGCTTCTTCACCTTACAACAAGCTTTTTTCCCTCAGTCTCCAATGGCAAACCTGGTGAAGAAGGGGAGAACTGTTTCAGAGCGCTTACTAATTAAGACTCTTCTTTCCCATTACCTGTGGTTTGAAATTTTCATTTTCCTTAAAGTACCCTTAAGCCGGCCAAACAAGGAGGGGAGACATGGGAAAAGAAAGAAGTTCAAAAAAGAAAAGCAAGAAGAGCCTTTGATGGTTTTAAAAATAGCTGCCTGGCAGGGCTGGCGGCGGAAGCGGCAGGCGGGTGGAAGGGTTAAACCTCTGGCCTGCAGCGAGGGCGTTGGCACGGCCCAGCCGCGGTACCAGTCTGTACAGGGGAGCTGTCCCGCCGGCTGATTTATCATTCCCTAATGTCACGGGGATGGGATGTTGAAATTGTGGCTAGAATGTGAAATACGAAAAACACGAAGATTATGATTTAGCGTCTGGGGAAGATCAGCGCTAGCCTGGAAGAGCTGGTCCCCAGAGCTTCCTTGGCGCGAGCCTGTGGTTTGCCATTCCAGCCCTGTGGAGAGAGAGCTGGGGGTCAGGACCGCCGTGTGCCGGGGTGAGAGCAGGCAGAGGCAACGGTAGAGACGGGGGAAAAGCAAAACCACTTCTGTGCCATGCATGCCAGCAGGACCCAAGTCAACGTTAATTAACCGGAGACTCGATGTTGAAGCATAAACAAAACAACGTGGGGTGTAAACAGCTTAAATCGGGATTCAAATGACACCTGTAGTGTCTAGACATGAGGTGTGTCCTGTTAATTTGCAGTCTTCTAAAAGATGCAGATGAGTCGGATAATATCCCCAAATCTTGCTCATTAGGAAAAATAATAGCTTGAGTTTTAAGGAGGCACTAAATGAGGAGAGACAGGACTGGGTTTTCTATGAAGGGAAAGGTACTGCCAGCAAGAAATTACCTATACAAACCTTGCATGGAGAAAGTGACAGGTCAATGCTCCGAGTGATTCTTTTTTTCTTCTTCTTCCCTGCTGGGTTTAACATACCGAAGTTTGTTTTTGTCTCCTCTTGTCAGCATGGCCCCATTTGCAGGGGGAAAAATGCAGTTTCCACATTGTTTGTTGGTTACCAAAATAAGTGATGACAACTGTTCCCTTACACGTATGGTTTATTTTAATTGCTTCCTGTCATTCCAAATGCATCACAATACAGATTGTAAGAAAAGACCTCAAGACATGAGGGTGCACTGTTGAAAGTTAACTAGAGCAACTCATGACTGAACCTTGAGATTCATTCATTTGTTCATTAGTTCATTCATTCATCCAGGAAAAAAAGCACTGCCTTAGGCACTGGCTGGAAATGAACAAGTCACAACTACCTTCACAAAGTGCCCAGTCTGCTCACCAGGATGATGTGAGGTGTGTGTGTGTATGTGTGTGTAGCTGGGAGACACCTGGAGTACTGAATCCATTTTCTAGTAATAGGTGTGTGGGGGGAATATATTAATGAGTTCCTTTTCTGTCCAGCAACATGGGAAAGTCTAACTTTGCTCAGGAGTCAGTGTTTCAAATGACTGAGCATAATCACTTATAAGTACCAATTTAAGGGCTGTGTGAGACGGCTCAGTAGGTAAAAGTACTTGCCATACAAGTCTGAAGACCTGAGTTGATCCCCAGAACCCACAGTGGAAGAACAGAACCTTCTCCAGAGAGTCGTCCTCTGATCTCCACACATGGTCCCCTGACAAAAAACAATTTTTTTTTTTTTGGTCTTTTTAAAACAGGGTTTCCCTGTAGCCACAGCTGGCCTGAAACTCACAACGTAGACCACAGTGGCCTTGAACTCAAAGAGATCTCCCTGCCTCTGCTTCCCAAGAGCTGGGTTTAAAGCCATTCAAAGAATTTTAAAACTGTAAAGGCACCTGATGTGGTTGTGTGCACCTTTAATTCCAGCAATCAGGTATCAGAGGCAGGCAGACTTGGTCTGCATAGCAAGTTCTAGAACAGCTGGGGCTACAGGGAGACCCTGTCTCAAAAAACCAAAACCAAAAAAAACAACTGTAAGGAATTTTTATTTATTGTGGAGACAAGGTCTAAGTAGCTGGCCTGGAACTTGTCATGCAACAGAAGATGATCTTGAACTTCTTATCCTCCTTCCTCCACCTCCCAAGTACTGGGCTTACAGACATGTGCCACCATGCCCTGTTTAATGTGGTGCTAGAGACTGAGCCTAGGGCTTCCTGCATGTTAGGCAGACACTCTACTGACTGAGTTACGTCCCTAGCCCTATGAAGGAACTTTTGCTTCGACTCATTCTCTAGCACGCAGGCCTGCTCCTCTGCCTTCCTCTCTTTCCTTTAGTCTTTATGAGCCTTGATGACAGTTGTTTTGATCCAAGCAGTCAGAGCTGAAGTATTGGTCTGTTGGTTGTAATATTTAACTCCGTTCTATGAATTGAGGCAAGCCCATCAGCCTCTCTGATTGAGCTCTCAAAGGACAGGTGGGCTTCATGGATGTTCTTTTAAGGCCTGGCCTAGTCTGGACATGGAATGCCCGGGAAACGTCTTCAGAATGTGGTGCTCTGGGACTACATTAGGCTCAAGACCCTGTTTGTTAGAATGGTAGCCGACGTCCTGCAGATAGCTCTGAAGGAGGCACTGCAGAACTCCCGGAGGCTTGCAAGGCACAAATTGAAAGCATCGCCTTTGTGGCTTGTTAGGGTTTGTGAAAGCTGCTTCCTCCTTCCCTCCTACTTCCTCCGTTCCTTCCTCCCCCCTTCCCTTCCTTCCTCTCTCTCCCTTCCTTTCTGACTTCTACCCACTCCTCTTCCTTCTCTTCTTCCTTTCCTCCCTCCCTTCCTCATTCCTCGCCTTTCCTTTCTTGCTCCCTCCCACTCCACCCCTCCTCTTCCTTCTTTGGCCATGGAAGACGAGGCCCCTTTACATCTTCCCTCTAGGCAAATGCTGTCTAAGTGTGTCTGCACAACCACCAACCCTGATGCTGTTTCTGAGGCAGAGGGACTTCTATCACATAGCTCTCCAGACAGTACAAAACATGTTCTACTTTCCTGTACATCAGCTTCCTTAGCTTTATTTCTAAAACTGATGTCAAGAAATGTAGGGACCATTTATTAAGTGGTACCTGCTATGTTCTAGGCCCTGGCCAAGCTGCTAGGAAACATAGTCGAAAGCCTGGGCTCTGCCAGGATGAGAGTCACACACAGTCTGCACATCTCATGGGATAAATGCCACAACCCAGCCCACTGACCTCCACTACACTCAGGTACATCTATCTGTTATGCCCCAAATGCCTAAAACACGTGGGTGAAGTTCCACCATTGTGTGAAGAAAGAAACTGTGGCAGATATTGCCCCTACCCATGATCTCTGCAGGTATTTGGTTTGTAGTTGTGGTTTTCTATCATAACATATAATACATGCTTATTGTACAAAATTGAAAAACATAATCAGCAAGAAAGGAATAAAAATCAACATGAGTTGCCCCTTTGAGAGGCAACCCTGGGCCTGCTTCCTTCAGGTTTACAGTCCACAAGGGCTCACAGGCCCTGGGGGACCTGAGGCAGGCACTCAGGCTACTACAAGGAATGAGTTCCTCCACCATCTCAGAGCACAACCCGAGGAGAGAGAGAGAGATCCCATGTTTAGAGCAATGACCTGTAAGTACAGTCCTCAGAGCACTTCCGGTCTCTGGGTTAAGGAAAGGCTTTCAGAGGAAGAGATATTTACATTTAAAAAATTGAGAAAAGTTGTCCAGAAGAAAAGAAAGATGACAACAAGGGAAAGTGTGAGTGGCGGGTGGGTCCAGGATGGATGGAAGGTTGAGGACAGGGGCCTCCAGGAGGCAGTGATAGGCTTTGCTGCTGCAGAAGCAAGACAGACCCACTAGGCAGGGCATCAGACAAGCCCCTTATTAGTCTGCAACTATGACTTCGGTCCTGAAGTTATGGTGGATCTGTTGTTGTTCTTATTGATTTCTCTGTTTGCTTTTTATTCTGAATTTAACATCCTAACACAATCCTGTTCTACACTATTTAAGTTATTTGAATATCCTTTCCATGGATGAAGCATTGTTAACTATTCCCTTCTCATTGAAGATGAGTCCAACTAAAATTTTTGCAAAAAGGAAAACCGAGTCTGTTTTCCAGACTTGCTTCACTTTCTACTCTCCTGGTAGTTCTCCAAGGTCTCTAGGTAATGGCAAATTAGAAAACTGTAAGCAAGATAGATGGAGTAATGTTCTTTTATGCCAAATCAGAACTTGACCATCAACCAGAACCCACTCCCTACAGGACTTCTGGCAGCAGCTGTTAAGTTCTCTTCCAGAAGTAGAATCAACAAAACTTTCATAGGGCTCTAAATAGCCCATTCTTGTATCTGAAGATAAACTCACAGAACCAGTTTCTAGGTAGCACCAGGTCCCTTCTTCCTACCTCCACTGGGCACCCCTCAGCTGTGAAACCCATGATTAGAGACAGTTGAGTAAACACCAATCTTTTATTAAACACAACGCTTTAAAAGAATTAACTCATATAATAACATTTTTAGCAGGGACTAGAAAGATGGCTTAAGAACGATGGTTAAGAACTCTTGAAGAGAACCAGAGTTCAATTCCCAGGACCCATGTACAAATGGTTCACAGTCTTAATTCCAACTCCAGGGAATCCAACACCTTTGGCCTCTTAGGCACCTGCACTCACATGCACATACCCAAACATATGCACACACATACACAAAATTAAAAATAAATCTTAAAAAGTCATTTTTATAGAAACGTATTCTTTCATTCATCCTAGCCCCCAAAAAGGCCTTCCTTATAGAGTACAGATCCACTGGAACCAATCTGGCCATCCCTACCTTGGGGACCTTACAGAAGAAGGAAGAGATTAAACTCCATTCCATAGATTAAACAGATCGGGAAGTATTTTATGAGTGACAGTGGTAGGTGCTGGGACAGTGATCAGATGTTGTGGGAGAGAAACGGGAGCCACAGAACTGAGCATGGGAGAGGGGAAATGCTGTCAGGTGAACAGACCTTGGCTCCGCTCTTCGTCCTTCTCCTTTTACACAGCCATAAACTGCCTTTCTTTGGAGAGAAACATCATTTGTAATCTCATCTTCAGGGTGGGTGGGCTTGGCCCTGGGGTAGGGAAACACATCAATCTGATTTCCATTCACCTGGTCTCTAACTTCCTTTGATCTCCGAGGCTCTGAAGATCAATAACATGGTCATGAAAGCAAAAATTAAAATATTAGACTCACACATGAATGAAGCTCTGTTGATACACATGCTATTTATATGTACTTCATTGGTTGTTCACTTTTAAGTCTCTATTATAACACTTATTATTTTCATTTTATTGAGACAGAGTCTCATGTAGCCCAGTATGGCCTCAAACTTACTGTAGTTGAGGTTGATTTTGAACTCCTAATCCTCATGCCTTTACCTCCCAAGTGCTGGGATTAAAGGCAATGTGCCATCAGGACTGGCTCATTGCTTGTTTTTTGTTTTTGCTTTTGACTGGGTCTCACTATGTAGCCCAGGCTGGCCTTGAACTCACCAAGGTCCACCTACCTCCTAACTCCTGAGATTAAAGGTGTATGCCACCACACCTGGCTTCCACTGGTTGTTCTTTAAAAGTATCTTTTAAGAAGTTCTTGTGAGCATGGATATTAATAGGAATGTTAGTTTAATTCTAACCCCCACAGATTCTCAGAGAAATGAGGGGGTCGTTATACCACCCCCTTGTTTACTTGGTTGTGGTTTACTATGCACAACCAAATCAGGTAGAACACTTGTGGTTATCAGTGATAGAAAACCGAACTCCAGCTGGCTTAAGCTAAAGGGTATTTATTAGCTCCTATGACTGAATGGTTCTGGGCTAGGGCCAAGGGTCAGGCACAACCTAATGCAGGGATCAAACAATATTAGGACTCAGCACAGCCCTGTACTCCCAACACACTCACTTTGTTCTCAAAAGATATCTCCTCTCAGGGTCAGAAGGCAGCTGCTGCAGCTCAGCCTTAAATCCCACAGTGAAAGAACTGAAGATCAGGCCCACCGTAGGAGCTGCGGGATGGCGAGAGGCGGAAAGCAGGGGTTTGCAAGGGAGCATGCAAGGTACTGTACTCTTTAACAGAAGAGCAATAATTAGATGGCAGTTCCGCTGACCCCCTCCCCAGAAATCTAGATGTCAGACTTTTCTTTTGTGATGAGACCCGTATTCAAACTTAATAGAAGAGAAACCTGCAGAACAGAGGGCTGGAAGGTGAGCAGAGAAGTCATCTGGCTGGATATCTCTTTCTTTTGGCAGGATTCAGTCCAGATCTTTCCAGGCAGATGAAGATGTGTAAATATTTCCAAGGAGGGAGCCGAGCACTGTGCCTGGCATCTGACATTCTAACCCTTATAATCACCCCTCACCCTCCTCCTCCCCATGCCTTCAGCAGATGAAGAAATGCATTCCATATTCTCTCCCTCCAGTATTCTGTTCTGTCCAGCTCCAGATTCTGCTGTAACATTTTAGGATCACAGCATTCGATCATTACGTCACCCAGCTTCCTTCATAGTTTTTCTTTCATCCAAATTCAGGTTCCTTCTCTTGAAAGCATTCCTGAGTTTTATAGAAAGAATAAAACAGATGCTATATAAAATATATTTTTTGCAGTAAATATTTTTCAGAAGTGTTTTTTGAAACTTTCTACTTTGTGCAAATTCCTGAACTTTTCTGAGGCTCTATATTTGTATCTATAAAATGGTAGCATCATCAAACTGGAAACAATAGCCACACGAATCCGTGTACACGCCTGCTCATCACAGCACCACTCACAACAGCCCGAGAGGTGCAAACAGCACAAATGTTCATCAATGAATGCAGGAATCAATAAACAACTTGTGTTATAAAAGTGATTTTTCCACCAAGAAAAAGAAGGAAGGAACTGAGGAGATGGCTCAATGGGTAAAAGTTTTGGCTGCATAAGCAGGAGGACCTGAGTTCAGATCCCCAGCACCCATGCAAAAAGCCAAGCATGGCACTTGCCCCTGTGACTCCAGTGCTGGGGAAGGGGATTTTATAGAGAAGGACCACGGAGGCTCACTGGCCAACCATCAAAACTAAAAAAAGTAAATAACAGCAAGGTCCAAGTTCACTAAGAAATACCGTCTCAAGAAATAAGGTGGAATGTGACTAAGGTTACCAGATGCCCTCCTCCAGTTTCCGCATGCACGGGTATTCGCATACACACCCACAAGGGCACATGCACATGCACACACACACATATACCACATGCACACAAAGCATGCAGTACTGGTATATGCTATAAACATTATGCTAAATGGAAGAAGCCAGACACACAAAAAGTCACATATTGTATGATTGTATCTACATCACAGAGCCATAGAGATAATGTATTCATTAACTTCTCTCTTGCCATGACAAAATATCTGGCAGAAACAGCTTTAGGGGGAAGGATCATTTGGGTCATAGTTTCAAGGGTTTTGCATTCAAATTAGAACAGAGGGGATGGGAATTGTTGGTTCCCAAGAGCCCATGGGGAAGGGGGATGGGAATTGACTGTTGAACAGGCAAGGGGGCTCACTTTGCTGTGATAGAATGTTTTGGAACTGGAAGGTATGATAGGCCAGCATTGTGAACATGCTAAATGTTACTGTTAGCTTTAAAGCAGTTCACTTGATGTTCGGTAAATTTGACCTCAATTATTATTATAAAAGCTTATTTTAAAGCCCAACAAACTCATGTTTAATGCTTATTGACACCATCCCTGCTTCACATGGCCCGATGCAGCTGTCTGATAGGTCTCCAAGTTGATGTCACAATACTGGCTGATACAGACACCTGGGTGGATGGGGAAACAGCAGAGAGCCTCGCCTTTGGACATTTTTGTTGTTGGTTTGTTCTTGTTTTGTTTTGTTTGAGAAAGGATCATGTGATGTATCCCAGGCTGTCCTTGAACTTGAAAGTCTTCCACCTCGGCCTCCCAAGTGCTAGGCTGATCCATGTGAGTCACCAGGCTCAGCTGGACATTTCTATTTGGTGAGTCTCCACTGAGGGCCCTGTTCTTGGTGCAGTTACAGTCCTCCCCCCGGAGACTGTGAGCCCGTGAAACTATGAGTCCAAATGATCCTTCCCCCTAAAGTTGTTTCTGCCAGATATTTTGTCACAACAAGAGAGAAGTTAATGAATACATTGATTTTCTCTATGGCTTCATCTACTGTGAACATTGCATGTAGATACAATCAGACACTATGTGACTTTTTGTATGTCTGGCTTCTTCCATTTAGCATAATGTTTGTAATGTATACCATTACTGCATGCTTTGTGTGTATGTGGTATATGTATGTGTGTGATTGTGCATGTGCCCTTGTGGATGTGGATGTGTATACCCGTGCATGCAGAAACCGAAGGAGGGCATCTGGTCTCCTTAGTGCTCTTGCATCTCCACCTTACCCCATGCCTTATCCAGCAATGCGCACACCATCCTGCACCACCTGAAGCTTGGATCTGAGTGAAGCCTCAATAGGACTTCTTTGCCTGGAAGACTGCTGGCTGGACAGCAGTGTGGAGAAGGGAAGGTCCTCCTGGGCTCTGGCAGTGTGCACAGACCCTGGAGCTTCCTGCTGTCCAAAAGGCCCCAGGGTTGAGTCTCATCTCTCTAACATGAAAAGCACCTGTGTTACCCAGCTCTGCCGCAATTCTCTCATGAGGCATTGCTCATGAAGCAAAGGTCCAAACTGAGCATGAACATCTTCCTCTCATTTTGTATTTATTTGTATTTGTTCTCATTTTCCCAGACTTGCCTGAAATTTTATGATTCTTGCTTGCTGCCCTCACCCAGCTTCCAGCACAAATCCAGACTTACCTGATTTTTATGTCTCAAAACTTCATTTAGAGTTGAACCAAAGGACCACATTGCTGAATCCTTCCTAAGTGAAAAATCTCAATTTGAAAGGTCTCTCCTGGTTTGCAGTTGCAGTGTGGGGAGAGAGCCCGAAGTTAACATCTTTTACAAAATGTGTCAGACACTGAAGCCTCGGTTTCTGGCACCCCTCCCCCACTCTCAGGGACTAGGGGAAGGGCAATCAGAAAAGCCCTGGAGGGGAATGGAGCTCCAGAGGCTGAAATGCACATGGCTTCCCTCGCTGATGCAGGGCAGGAGCAAGTCAGGGCTTCTGAACCAGGCTGCTGTCAAGGGCTCTAACTTGCCCTCCCCGTGGGCCTAGGCCCGCCTTAGCCACAAGAGTATACTATGCCCAGACGAAAAAAGCAGACTTGTGAACAGAGAGAATGTCAAGTGTGTGGCAGCTGCCAAAACGCACAGCCAGAATCTCCTGGTCAGGCCCCTTTTCCCTGGCCTTTCCTACCCTGTGAGTGTGGAACTGCGCCAGGGCGCCAGGGGAAACACGTGACCACATCTGTGTTGGAGCCCGAGCTTGGCTTGGGATAGCATCCTCTTGCAGGGTTCCTATGGATCCTTCTCAGCCTGGATGTGGATGCCCACGGTCACGAGCTCTAAATATGTCCATCCGGGTAGAAAGTGTCCTCAGAGATGTGCAGTACACAATTTGCACCATTGAACCCCACTACCACCTCTACTCCCCAGTTCCCTACTTGAGAGTCACTCACCCTCATTTCAGGTTTCAGACTAGTTATTATCTTTCCCCTTCCATCCTTCTTCCCTTCTAGCCTTCTTTGCCTCCCTTTCTTCCTGTCCCTCTTTATTGACCGACTACTGTCAGGAGCTGTGCTCCCCCTTGAGAGTACAGTTATAACGAAGCAGGGTTCCTGCCCTGTGAAGCTCTTGTTTCGATCTTCCTCCAGGAAGCCTGTTCTGACCGTATACCATGATTGCACAGCTGACCCATGAAGAGCTGAGTTTGGGGGACCTTGTGCTCTAGGACTCCAGGAGATCTGAGGCGGGGAAAGAGGGGCTGGGAGTAACCCACCTGGAGCAGACTGAGCTGGAACTCCACTCCTTCCCACTTCCTGTCCTTAGGAGTGCCCTGTGGGCATTTCTGGAGCTCATTAGAGAAGCAGCGATTAAAACGGGGCTCAGGGCATGGCTTTCCCTTGCCAAGGAGGCCACAGAGCTCCAGAAGGTCCCAAGAAGAAACAGTACACCACCCAGGCCTGCCTCCCGGGGTGCAAAACAACCCCTAATGAGTCCTCTCTGGGGGAGGGTGAAGTCACCTGCAAGGAGGCTGCTTAGCCCAGGGTGTTCTCTGGGAGGCTTAAAATAGCCAGGCTCCCTCCACAAACACCTTCCCCACACTATTTAGGAGGGTGAATGCCAGGAAAATAATGAATCGGAGCTTAGTGAATTAATTGTTGATGAAATAATGTGAATCGTGCGCTTCCTGTTCATCAGTCTCTACAGAAATTAATTAGCCCTGCTTGGCAGTAAGCTGGATCAAATTTTCAACTTAATTTATGAATTTGGCCAAATTGTCTATGGGAAGTCTTGCCTGGAGGACCTTCTGTGGCTGTGTCATGTCCCAACAGGCCTTTGCCTTTCATAGAAGATGTGATTGCCTTAAGAGAGCCCCAACTAGAGAACAGGGTAGAGGACGGAGGAGGGGACAAGAAGCTGAAGGAGATGCTGCAGGGAGGCTCCAGCCAGACCCATGCCTCTTCCTGTGGTCCACCTCAGCCCTTCCAGGGACCCTGCCCCAGAAGACCTGCTGGCTGAACTGAGGGAGGCTGAGTACCACCGAGGGGCCTGAATGCAGGCTTGGGTTTTAATTATTCTGCGCAATAACTCGAATTGCAGGATGAGGTGAAAGACAAATTAACGAGAAGTGGGAGGGGTTGAAATAGGGAGCAGAGGGCTTGTGGGGCTGAGGACACCCAATCTGAGAAGTGATTCTTACGGGGGATGTAAACAAGTGCCTTGGTCCTTTGTGCTCTGGGATGCGGCACTGAGGAGGTGCTGGCTGCTGACCTTGGAGCTGACGTGCACAGCCTCTGGCCCTGCACAGGTCAGGCTCACTGCAGCGAGTCTGTGGGACTTCTGAGAAGCTGAGATCTGACATGAGCCAGTGAACCATATGACTCTGGGGTCACAAGTCCTTGAAACATTTCTGTGAGACAATGAGTGAACACGTGTCTGTGTGTACACTATCGCTTTTTGTCCCTAAAATGCCAGGTTGTTCATGGGAAAGCCTGTGAACCACAGTTCACAGTTAAAGCACAAGGGAAATTGCTTGTGGAATGTGTTCCAATCTACTTAAGTGTCCTAACCAGCCTCGGAGTCATCCACAAAGGGCATCCTAGGACCTTGTGGATATTTTAGCTCCTTAGAATTAGTCTCTAATTCAAATAATAATTAAGCACGGGACACACACACTTCTGTCCATTACGAACACAGACATAAGCCAACAGTGTCTAGTGTCTGACACAATTAATTTATTCTTCTTTAAAGACAGGGTCTCACGAAGACCAGGCTGGCTTTAAACTCACTATATAGCCAAAGATGATCTTGAACTTCTGATTTTCCTGTTTCTACCTCCAAAGTGCTGGGATTACAGGTGTGCATCCCACGCCTAATATATGTGGTACTGGGGACCAAACCCAGGGCTTCCTCCATGCGAGGCAAGTATCCTAACAAGGGAGCTACATCTTAGCTCTCTGTAGTGAAACTTGGTAGTTTAGCCTGGGTTCTATATTAGCTTATTTACTATTATTATTTCTTAAGTTTTTATCTTTGTGTGTGTATATGAGTCTTCTGCCTACGTACATCTATGTATACCACCTGGGTGCCTGGTGCCCTCAGAGGCCAGCAGAGGGCATTGGATCCCCTCGAACTGGGGTTAAGGATGGGTATTAGCCACCACTTGGGTGCTGGGAACTGCACCCTGGTTCTCTAGAAGAACAGGAAGTGCTTCTAACCACTGAGTCATCTCTCCAGCCCCTAGCTTATTTTTTTAAATAAAGTATTCAAACTTTAATATATGGGTACATTGCCACCTCTCTTACATGCAAGTTCATGTTTGCTTGCTTGCATTGCTAGGGATCAAATCCAGGGCCTTGTGAATGGCAGTCAAGTCCTCTACCATTAAGCTACCTTGTGTGCATAGTGATATAAATTCCCATCTGTAATATATCCTCAAATTTAGTTCAGAAAGGTTATGGTCTTCCAAGGAGAGTCTGAATCAGCAATCTTTTCAGAGAATGTCAGCCGTGGGAGGAAGAATGTTTGCCTGAGACTGGTCAAAATGCCCTGGAGCCCCCGAGACACATTTCTTTATAGGTCCCACTGGTTTGCATGCCCATGCATGCATGTGTAGAGACCAGACATAACGTGTCTTCTTCTATCACTCACCACCTTATTTTTTGAGCCAGGGTCTCTCACTGAATCTAGATCACTAATTCAGGCAGAATGACTAGCTGGCAAGTTCCGGGATCAGCCTGTCTTGCCTGATACCAGTGCTGGGGTTACAGGCATGTGCCACTATGCCTAGCTTTTATGTGCACACTGGGAATCAAACTCAGGTCCACATGCACGCATAGAAAATACTTTACCCACTGAGTCATCTCCCCAGGTTCTATTCCTGACTGAGGTCTCAGATCTGGCTGCATGGGGGTACCTCCCGCACACCCAAGTCTACAGCTACACCAGACAGCAGATTAAATGGAGGGAGTGAGCTAGAACAGGACAAGCAAAGCGCCTCCTCCTCCCCACTGTGGGCGGCTCAACTGCAGCCAGACTACCCTTCCCTTCAGGAATCTGTGATGTTATTACCAGCTCACTTTGTGACCTCAGGCTGTGTCTGCCTTTTGTTTACCTTTATTCTCAAACTGCCAGGTACATAATTCCATGGTTCCCTGAGGTAGCTTCTAGGGAGAAGGTAAATAACAGAGGTATGTGTGGAGACTACATGAGGAGAAATACATATACTGAAGAACCCAAGCACGAGATCCTTCAATCCAACATCTCAGCTAAGGAATATCCCTTACGCTCCACTCTATCTTACCCCTAGGTCTTTACTCAAAGAGGCCTGGAGCTGGATCTGCACCCCCTTCTCCAATTAAACAATGCTGTTCACCTCCACAAGGGTGCCCTGCAAGGAATTTCTTCCTCTCTTCTGCTTCTATACCACTCTTGAAAATGTAGTTACAGGTGGACAGTCTCATCTACAGTTTCAAAGTCCCCATGGGAAAAACTACACATTCTTAATCTCTCTCTCTCTCTCTCTCTCTCTCTCTCTCTCTCTCTCTCTCTCTCTCATCCTGCATAGTCTGAACACCCTGAATGTGTGTCTTTTCTGTATCTATTCCACCCTGGGAACACTTGAGGACAAATTACTGTTTATAGAATAAGGTGAAATCTAACGAGGGAGGTCTTAATGTTAAGACCAATTGTGCTGAATAGCCAAAAGGTTTTCTTAACTGAAAACAGATCAGCAGAGTCACTCTCCTTATTGCCCCATCACCCAGAAACGTGGTTCAGTAAGGTCTGCCCTTCTACCCCTGCCTCTTCTTTGTCCTTGCTATTAATATGTTACTGAAATCTAAGGAACAGATTGACAGTGAGAACATGGAATCAAGGTTTGCATCCCTGCTATAGTCTCTCATTAGCTGAGTGATACCCTGCAGGCCATCAAATCCGGCTGAGTTTATTTTGCTCAGTTGTGAATTTAAAATAGTATCAGATTTGCCTACATGTTGGGGACTATGAAATTTCCAAGAGACAGTATATATATATATATATATATATATATATATATATATATATGCACAAATTCTTTAAAATGTTTATTATAGTTTTTGTGTGTATGTGCACCATGCTTTGGTAGAAGGTTTTTCACAAGACAATGTTTTGCAGATTGTATTGTTGTTAAACTGCTGAGGGAAGAAAAAGAATGAATGAATGGTTTAAAGTTGGCTGGGAGGAGCTGGAGAGATGGCTCAGCCAATCAAGAACACTGGCTGTGGACCTAGGTTCTGTTCCCTGTATCCACATGGTGGCTAACAACCAATTGCAACTCAGGTTTCAGGGGATCCATGCCTTCTTCTAGCATCTGTGGGCCCTGCACACAGGCAAAACATTATATATATATATATATATATATATATACATATATATATATATATATATATATAACAAATAATAAAGTTGACTAGCAGTCCTAGGTAAATATAGTCCTGAGTAGATGCTGAGCCATGGAAACTAACCATTTCTGTGCACTGGGACAGCTCTGTGTTGGGTTTATTATTACCTCACAATTCCCATCTTTTACTTTGTTTTTGCTTAGTATACATGAAGTTGCAATAGATCCATCTTTGGGTGATCTAGGAATTTTTATTTGAAGTAAACCTCAGGAGCCTTTTTGGAAAAGCACATGATGTGTTGAAAGATGCTTTCTCTCAGTCACCTAAGTTTTATCTTCAAAGTCCTGGCTGAGATATTTGATTTTCATCCGTTCACCACTATAGACTCAGTATCTCACATAATGCCTGGCCAGTTGTCCCCATTTCCTTGAAAACTAGAGAGGCACCCAAGACTTTCAATGCTAAGGCTGGGAGTTCCCAGGTAAACCAAAGCGGTTAGTCATGTTACACTTACTTGGGGGATGCTTGTGTATTTGTAGAAAGGAAGGCAAGGAACAGAAATAATTTTCCAAACCACAAATTTCCTTTTCATTTTCTAGAAGCATACATCATGTGAAAATATTGTGTTTTGATATCCATAGACATCCCTCTTACTGTGAACAGCCTTATAGGATAAAGTACCTCTTAATAGTGAGTTGCTGTTGGGTAAATATTACATTGCTACATCTGGAGGCAATGTAAAGATGTGGAAGCTACACACATCAGATCTAATTGTCCCAATTCTTGTCTCCCAACTAAAAGACTTAATAGTAAAGCACAGAGCTGAGGAGCAGGTGCCCACAGGCACTTTATTGTACCCATGCACAATTAAATTCCAATAGAGAGTTTGGGATTGGCGTTTGATCCAAGTTAAAGGCATAGAAATGAAAGAGAACTCAGAGATGCTTCTGTAACTGAAGTGTAAATTCAGTTCTGATTGGGACAGTGCTGGCCCAGGTCCCCTGGGGAAGTGAGTGACCAGGTTTGGCTAGGACCATCCTCTGATTTTGGATGTAACATGCATCCTGCTTCCCCATTTTGCTTCCATGTTTGAGTTTCCACTGCTTTGGGCCTCTTTGCCTTCATTCTGTGGCACTGTGGATCAAATTGTTAAGCCATTCATCAGATCTGAGGACATCCTATAAATCTGAGACATAGCACCCGTCTCCAGGCCAGAAATGTTGCTCTCATATAACTCTGTCTCCCATAGTTCCCCCATCCCAACCTCCCAAAACAATTAGGTGCTGCATAAGTCTGTTGGGAGAGCCCAAAAATAAAAAGTAAAAAATATTTTTGTCCACTAATTCCCAGTGATGAAATATGGCTTCATGTTCTTAATTTGGAAGTAACCTTAAAGAATGAGAACTTACAAACTGGCTGTCCTCTGAGCTTATGATTTTAACTGTAGAAAGATTTAAACAAAAAAGAAATAAAGGAGGGCTACAGAGATGACTCAGTGGTTAAGAGCACTGACTGCCCTTCAGAGGACCTGGATTCAGTTCCCAGCACCCACATGACAGCTAACAACTGCAACTCCAGTTCCAGGGAATCTGATGCCCTCTTCTGGCCTCCACATTCATGCAGATAAAACACTCATATACATAAAATAAAAATAAATAAATCAAAAAAACTTTTAAAGAAAATGAGGAGAGGTTGACTACACAGAGCAGTGGGTTAGAGTAAAGCAGAGTATCTTAAACATTGAAGGAAATCAGAACTCAGCCTAACTTGCCTCATTAATATAAATAGGCAAGACTATAATGCAAAAATAATTACATAAGTGGTGGAACAGAGGATCTCACCATTGTGGACCAATGCTCCTGTGCCTCTGAATTTCATATATTGAAGCTCTGGCCCCCAATGTGATGGACTTGGAGGTAGGTGCTTTGGAGGTGATTGAGTTTAGTTGGGATAATGAAGGAAAGATTCCCATATGAGATTAGATTCCTTATAAGGAAGAGAGCCCAGAATTGCCCTGTGAGAACACAGTGAGAATGTGTTTGTTTATAGCCAAGAAGAGACCTCTCTCCAGAAGCCAAACCCTCCTGCACCTTGACCTTGGACTTCCAGTCTGTAAAACTGTGAGAAAATGAAGTACTATGGCTTAGGCTATCCAGTCCATGGGATTTTTGTTACAGCAGCTTGAGCTGACTAAAACAACCACATAGTTCTACCAACACTACCAGCACCCTGTCCTCTTCACTCTGTGACCCATACTTCCTATGACCTTGCCCTCCACCTTAAGTCACTGACTCCCAGTCCAATCAGGTGGACCATTGATTCTCAACCTTGACTATGTCCCAGACTCAGTCAGAATAGTCTAAGACTTAACACCTTGACTTGAGCACAGTCCATTAGAATTAGACTATTTTGTAGGATGGGGCTTGTTATTTAAAAGTTCCTAAGATGGTGCTACAGTGTACTTGTGGTTGAGAGCCAGTGAACCAGCCAAGCAAGGCGGCACACAACTAAGATCCCTAGCACTCAAGAGGCAGAGGCTGGAAGATCATTATCTACAAATTCAAAACCATTCTGTTTTGCATAATGAGTTCCAGGCCAGCCACAGTTACATAGTGAGACCATGTATAAAAAATAAAAATAAAAAGACAGAGAACCACTGAACCAAATTCATTCAACCACATTCAAATCAATAAATGTCAATTTTGTAGAAAAGTGGGCAAAGAACATAAACAAGAAGTTACAGAAGAAATACAAGTGCAAGTTAAGAACCATGAGGAAATATTCAGCCCCACTAGTGATCAGGGAACTGAAAATGTGCTAAAAGACTGGATCATGGTTCAATAATTGTACTCTGAATATGAAAAATTATGGGGATAGAACTGTAAGCATTAAAAAGGATACATATCTATGTATACATGTATCAATCATATGGAGGATTGAGAAAACAGATTGAGAAATGCATATATAGTTTAATCTCATTATTGTTTAAAAAGTGTTGTCATGACATGCAGAGAGGGGTGTGTGTGTGTGTGTGTGTGTGTGTGTGTGTGTGTGTGTGTGTGTAGAAGACAGTCTTAAAGATCTTTGAACAGTAATACCTTTAGGGAATTGGAAAGATGGCTGGGGACTTCCAAACTGTACTTTGTGACTGTTTTATAATTAAAAGTGTGCACTATTTTTGCAATGTAAATAGTCTGATGTGAGCCCAGATGGAAGCTTTAGAAAGGAAAGCTTTCTGTGCCAGAAAGTTGGGGCCACTCTAAGGTAAAAGCTTTACCATCGTTTGCATTCAAAAATATTACTGGGACTCTCACGTGTTTAGGGAAAGGAACTAGTTTCCAATTCCTTCTTTAAATTCGTCTCCTCCAATTTGGAAAAGATTGCTATGGGAATTATTGAATGCTGGTGTAGAAATTCCTAACCTGGATACTTTATCAGCCACATTATGTGGATGTTTTGAGGAAGAAAATGAGACTGTTATCATGGCCAGCACAAGAAGGATTGCATGAATGACAGACACAAAACGAGGGGTTCTGTTTAAAGCACATGGTCTCTAACAGCTAAGGGGAGATCAAGGAGAGCGCTGTGAGGGAATGAACAGGTTCACTTCACACATGCAGCCCGTGGACTGTGATGCTGGGAGTTAGGGCGTGAAATCCCCAAGACCATACTAGGGCCGCACTGGAAAGTGTTCCAACTGGTGATGTCTGCCATGGACACAGGAAGGGAGAAAGGAGGCACACAGGTAAATACCAATGAGAAATAAGCAAGAATGAGAAGGATACTGACTTTAGGTAAAAAAAAATGTTGGTTTTATTTAATTTTCTCCACAAACAGCTTATAAATAAATGATGCTCTGTTGTCCTATCTCTGAGAGTTCACAATGGCGATCAACAGTCCAATGATTTCCATGTGATTTCCACCGTCCAGCAGGAGGATGTGAAGCTGAGATTTGAGTTCTCAAAGCAGCCACGTGTAACTTAGGAAGACTGCTCTGAGTTAATATTTAATCTTGGTTCTTTTAATAAAGAATTCTACAGATGTTCTCATTAACCTGCTGATGAAAATGTTCACACTCCTCAGCGCCAATTTAAGCACAACTTAAATATTTATTTTAAATATTTATTTTCACAGAGTCTAAACTGCAAAAGAAAGGGTAGGGATGGTTTTCCCTGGAGAGGAGGAGCTGGCGGTCCAGAACAGGTTCAGGAAGTTACTTCCCTTTACAATAAAATATTTTCTATCTGATCTATACCCATCAGACTAATTCAGATGAAAATCCAAGTCCTTAGAGACAGTTGAACCTCATTCTAGTTAATCCCTTGCTGACTGTCAGTACCTGGGAAAGAGGGATTTTGATTGGACACGGAAGCAAGGTCAGCCTATCAGTCGGTCACCTTTGCTGTCCACCTCAGCCTCTTCAGGCCAAGCTCCCTCACTTGATGTTCTTGGCCCATAGTTTTGCACACACTTTTCCTTCTTCCTAGAATTAGTAGCTAGAATTGTCTTCTTTATTGAAAAAAAATCCTTCCCACTCTCTCATCAGAATCAATCTCTGATTTCCCCCAAATACAAGGAGTCAGAAGGAAGCGCACTTAGAACTGGCCTCTGTATTCACAGACTGCATATCTGTGGATTCAACCAACTATGGACAGAAAATATTTATTCATTTGCTTATTCTTTATTTATTTAATTTATTTTGTGTGTACGCGTGCTTGCCTGCTTAAATCTATGTGTGCCGCAAACATGCAGGAACCCAGTGAGGCGGGAAGAGAGCATCAGATCCCCTGGACTGGAGCTACAGGTGGTTGCTAACCATCTCTCCAGCCCCAGAAATATTTTTTGATTACATCTGTGCTGCATGTGCACAGATTTTTCTTGTCGTTAGTTCTTAAGCGATATGCAACTATTTATATAGCATTTACATTTGATTAAGTATTGTGTCATAGGTCGTTTGGAAATGATTTAAAGTCTATGGGAGAAAACTCAAACAAAGAAAACAAAAAAAGTAAAATGAGCATGGGAGAATATGCACAGGTTATAGGCAAATACTGTGTCATTTTATACGCCAGAATCAAGCATCGAAGATTTTGGTATCAGTGGAGGTCATGGAACCTCACAAATACCGAGGGATGAACAGCTGTATCTAGCTTTCTCCAAAAGATTTCCCCCTGTTCTGCGTTCCATCTCCTTTCTGGATGTATCTGTCACAGCTCTAATCGAGTTGGATTAACATCAGTTGCTCATGGGCAAGAATTCATCACTCGCCGAGCGGTCCAGCCTCTCGAGAGCAAGCGGGTGACTTTATCTTTGCTTCCTCCTTGCCCCTGTCTCCTCCTTATCACACTTGGTGTGGCTTGGTGCAGTAATCATAGATTTTCTTTGTAGGAACTCTAAAATATACCTTCAGAGAAGGCTAGGGGCCAGCTGCGCCTCAGCGTCTCTCTAAAGAAGAAATCACAAGGGAAAACAATGGACAGATTTAACTGTATTTTTTAAAAACCTTGAGAACTAGAATAGATTTTTTTCAAGAAAGTCATGTTTAAGACCCAATTTCAAAAATAAAGATTGTCAAAAAAGTAGATATACTGACATTTTATACAGGAAACAAATATACAATGTAACTCAAGTTTTGCAACATAGTATTAAAAATTAAGACTGCAGGAGCTGGAGAGATGGCTCAGCAGTTAAGAGCACTGACTGCACTTGCAGAGGACCTGGATTCCCAGCACCTACATGGTGGCTAACAAATGTCTGTAACTCCAGTTCCAGGGGATCCTACACCCTCTTCTGACCTCTACGGGCACTGCGCAACACAGGTGTACCTGCCTGCCTTCACGCAATACACTCATACACACAAAATAAAAATAATAAATAATTTTAAAAATTAGGATTGCAAAGACAGAATATTTTAACAGAGTGACGTGAATGAAAAATACATACAAGTTATCATGCCATTGGCAGAATTTTGCCAAATAACAGTACATTCTCCAAAGTAAAATCAGAAATGTATTTTTATTTGGATGGGTAATTTATTGCCTTTTCCTTATTAGTGTTTGTGTAATAAATAAAACTGTGGAGGAAGGACACCGAGGAAATGCTCACTAAACATGTTACTAGTGAACCAAGGGCGTGTCTTAACGCTCTCAGACGAACCATGTAAGGAGGCACTTCTCGCCACCGGAGATCAACTTCCTTTTCATTTTATGACTTTTAAATTCTCATATATGCGTTCAAAGAGATCAAAAATAACGTCTCTTTAAAAAGATTTCCTCTTCTAGATAGCTTATTGCCAACAGAGGCCAAATCAACTAGAGCAACTGGGTGAGTAAATATCTGAGAAAATAAAACCTAAGTCCAGCAAGAGTTGTTCAGGTAGCAGGTCAGAGGGGTCAACCTCTGGGGGAGGTGGGGGCCTAGGGAAGTGAGCCTGGAGGAACTCACCTTTGCCCTTCAGGCTTCTGTCAACTGTACAGCAACAAGAAGCTGTGAAGGAGCTGCCCAGAAGTGGGCAGCAGCTGCCCAGGGCTGGGAGGAAGGAACAGTGGCATCATCACAGAAAAGGAATGACTGGATACACTCAGGATTTCATTTGAAGCCCACAAAATGGTGACTCTAGGCGTAAGCCAGAAACTTGGAAATAGGCAAGCACTCATGAAGACTAAGCTCAGCTTTGCCTCACAGTAAGAAATACTAACACCTCCATGGCGGGAGTAACTGAGGGAATAAGCCAACCAGGATCATGATGATGTGGGAAGAGCAGAACACTTGATCTGATGATACACAGACACACACCTAATAAATGCAATCTGTGTATGAGTGCAGGGATGCATGTGCCGAGGTGCACATGTGGTGGTCAGAGGACAACCTTGGGTATCAGTCGTCACCTTCCACCTTGTCTAAGACACTTAGATGCCAAGTGCTTTGTCCCCTGAGCCATCTCCAGATTCCTCACATTCTTTTCAATATTACATGGGACATTTTACCAAAACTGACTTCAGAATACTGGGTCAAACAGTAAATCTAAATGAATTTCAGAGTTTTAAAATTCTACAGGATATGTTCTAATGCCAAAGTAAACATAACTTACACATCAATGAAAATGTAACAATGAAATCCTCACGTTTAGATGTTAAATTACATAATCCTTACTACTTAGTTAATGGTTGGGTTTTGCTGCTGTTGCTGTTGCTTTTACTCTGTTTTCCAGGCTGGTCCTGAACTCTTTGGATCAAATGATTCTCCTGTCTCTGTTCCAAGGACTGAGATTACAGGTGTGTCCTACCCCACCTGGCAAATACTTCTAAAATAACACACCAAAGAAAGATCATAATGGAAACTGAAAAATAGTCTAGGTGATAAGGCTGTAGGCCATCACAGTATGTGGAATGAAGCTAAGGCCATGGTTGGAAGGAAATTTACAACTTTAAGTGCATGTCATAGAAAAGAAGAAGGTCAACTATCTGAGGGATCATCACGGAAAACAGGAAAAGAAGAAAATCACTTAATGTCTCTGAGCCTTGATTTCATCCACGTTTCCTAAGAGAACCATGAAACTTAACTTAATCAACAGTGTGAGCCCCCTTTACGTCATGTGCTGTGTGAAGACTCAGAGGAGAGCCATCATAACTCCACGATGCATCAGTAATGCCCAGTCCTGTCCTATCTGGTTATTCTGAGCAAGTATAATTCAGTCCCTCTTTCCCCAACACACTCAAAACGTCACCTGGGCACCTGTCCTTCATGGCTCTTCCCCCTCCCACGCTTGCTTCATAGCTCAATACTGTCCATCTCCCCTATTTAACCACACTCTAAAGCATGGCAAAATCCATGCCGGCATCCCATTGATGTCTGTCATAGCACCAAGGGATTCAAGCTCAGATTCTAAAGTCAAAAACACCAGCACCCCAGCTCTACTGCTTGTAGGTGGATGATCTTGTGGAACTCAGTTTCCCTGTCTGTAAAATGATATTAACAGCAACTTCCTTTCAGGCTTGTAGGAAGAAAAAGCTTGTGGAAAAGTGGTTTACCAATGAGTCTCAACTCACTGAGATAAAGAAGTAATCATTTGATTTATCTAAAATCTGCCAGTGGTTCTTTCTTTCAATCCCCACTTTCCAGTCAAATTGTAGCCCCCTTACTGGGATTTCATGAAATTTCTATTACTTCTAAGCTATTTTTACTGTCATTTTTATTGCTATGTTCAATAATCTCATTTCGACTCTTTAAGTCTTGTTCAGCAAGTAAGTGCTGATTCCAATCTGGCTGTCTGGACTGGAAGTCCAACTCCACCACCTGCTAGCTGAGCTCTTCCATAAGTTTCTCAGCCTCTGTGCCCCAGCTTCTTCCTGTGTAAAGTGGAAGTAATGACACCACCCGCCTGCCATAGTTGTGTGAGTGGCTATGATCAGAGCGTTAGAACAGTGCCAGGCACGCCAGGTCAGTGCAGCACACAGTTTGCTATTACTGTAGTCAACTCAGAGCTGCTCATCTCTAATCCGCCTGCAGTTCTGGTTGTCTGACCCCTTGTCATTCCCACTCCATCCATCTTTCCAAAATAAGACAATATTGGAGCTCAGAGAAGTAAAAGCTATCATCCCATTTGGACTAGCAGAGAGATGTTTCTTTTCTGCAGTAGCACAGCACCCAAGAGCCTAATGCCAGCAGGAGGTTCCTTCAGACTTTGGTCCAATGTTTTTCTTCCCCAGATCTCAGAAACCTTCTTCATGCCTCTGATCCTACTTACCGAAGTCCTGGGCTCCAAAACTCACCTGTCCTCCGCAGTTAATCACCACGCTTATGAAGGTGTCTAGAATTCATCTTATGGCCAAAACTCCAGGTCAGGGGCCAGATGACAGGAAGATGGGTCCAGATCCCTCTCTAAGCACATTACACAGCTTCCCTCTCCTAAGGCTCCCTAGCATGTAACCTGGATATTGCTGCATCAGGTTACGCCTGGGGACTCTCTTGCTCTTAGATAAATCAAAAGTGTACAAAACTTATATCCCACCAGCTCAGCTACAGTTCCCTTGAGGCCTCTCTCCTTTGGCTTCAAAGAGAGAAGCAACTTCCACTACCTCCCAACAGGCTTTTCTCCAGGCCCCTGGTCACAGTCATCGTGGAGGGACTGGTGTTGACAAGGTTTGCCAGCAGCCCCATGCCATGATTCCCTGGCCCTAGAACATGGAGTTTTACATTCTTTTCTTAGCTGTAGGCATCAATTACCAAATCAAGTACATACCCCCTAACACTGTTCCATGACGTATGATTTTTTTAAAAGAGAATTGACACATTGCTTTCAAAGTATATTTGGATGAGTTAATCAATGAAAAACAGCATACTACAATATATAAACATGTTAACAAATTAAATGACAATAACAATGCAAGCACTAGAATTTACAAATATGATAATTATGTAAATGTATTTATCATTAAACAAATGTTAGAATGAGTTAGGTAAAACCGATGCTTTTGAGGTCAAAATACAGACGTATGTTAGTAATTTTAAATGAATCAACCTAGTGCTTAGCTCTTACTGTGGGTCAGGTATTTCTTTTTCCAAAAGCTTTACAAATGTTCAGCTTCCCAGCACTTGGGAGGTAGTCGCAGGAAGATCAGGAGTTCAAGATCGTCCTTGGCTATCAAGAGAATTCAAAACCAACCTTGGGCTACATGTTACCTTATCCCCAAACAACAATCAAAGCAAAAAGGCGCACAAATATTCAGCTCATCTTCAAGGTATGTCTATGAGAAAGTTATTAATATTATCAAATCCACATTGGAGCTGAAGAAACTGAGGCACAATGTCTTAGTGAGGAACTTTGCCAAGGCCCCACAGCTGCTAAGCGGCAGAGCCTTACTAGGAGGGCAGGCTCTGAAGGCCATGTGCTCAACCACTGCGTTACTTTGCAGAAGCAGCGATCTGACAAGCACTTAGCCTCCGTAAGACTTTGCCATTTTGATTCCAAGTTCAGAGGCAGATGATAGAACTGAACCCTGGAGAACTAAGACTTTAAGTTCAGTGGCAAACAGAGCCCACTGGCAGAAACTGTATGAGCCATTTCAGCCTGAGCAGACGTGCATCATTCACCTCTGAAAACACCTTTTCTGTCCATCCTGTCCTTGTCAGTTCTTCCATCAGGAAAATGGGCATGCACAGTATGCACCCAAGGCAATTAGATGCAAGAACTAATTAGCGCCAGAAATGTGTGTCAAGACCGTCTGCTGGAGGTGCTATAAGGGCAAGGTATTCTCACATAAATTCCAGTTTTGCATCCTGTGGCCCGTTCCTCTCTGGGCAGGAGGTGGTGCCCCGTCTTGTTGAGATCTGATCTCTAAATGCAACCGTGTGTTTTCTTTCATCCAAATGACTGTGCTCACCTCAGGAGCAGCCTTTAATTTTCTTCTTGGAACCGAGGACCATCCTTACAGCAACAAAAGGTCCCTAGGATGGTGAGGTAAGATTTGAATTAAGATACCTTGGCATATTGCACTCCACAGCAATTAACGGGCAACAGGTTTTTAGCAGCACCCGCTCTCTCAAGAGCACTTACTCTTTGTCTTAAGAATCCCTATCTATCATACTTTTGAGTCAGCCTGATGAAGCAGCCCAAGTGACTGGCTCTCTGCAAGGTGCTAAACCTACTGGATGTCACAGAGGGTCTTCTTCCTCCAGGCACCATGATGGATCAGTCACATGCTAGCTTCATTCTGTTTTATTTCAGTATGGGCAAAGCCACTTGATTCAGAAAGGGCTGGCTTCCTTACTCTCGCCTGCCTTTTGGGCCCTGCTGTTCATTAGCACCTCTCTCAAGAGAGAAGAGAAAAAAGAAAGAAGAGCCAACTTTGGCTTGTCCACTTGGCTCCTTGTCAGGGACTCTGCTACGTGTGTAATCTGATGGAGCCATGGTCCAAGGTGGAATTTGGACTCCTTCCCTCTCCAGCCCCTTTGCCAGGCATGTGAACTCCTGTCGAGGCTTCAAGTCCCAGCCTTCCCAAAGGCCCCCAGGCAGTCAGAAGTTAGTCACTCCCTCCCTGGCTCCTGGAGCCCCCTCCAGGACTTAGAACACTCACCACATTGTGTAGTAATTATCAGAGCCCTTGTTTGTCTGCTATTGGATGGGAGCTCCTGGAGGGTGGGGCTATATTCTTTCATCAGCTCAAGTCCCAGGGGTTTTGGACCCAGTGCTTGGCAAACAACTGACGTGTAAGAAATGCATTCTGAAAGAACAAACAAATCCCTGTAGTCCTTCTTTACCATTTCCTCAGAAAACAGAGAGTTAATGCTTTTAGAGATTTGTGTTTTGGGTCTCTGTTTATTTTTGGATGCGGTGTTGTTTATTTTTGGTTTTCTTGTTTGTTGTTTGTTAGAAAATCATGCCCTGGAATTTCTGGAAATGTGAAGGCCTTTATAACAAATGGACTCATCCCATTCACTCAATGAGGTTTTATTGATGCCCTATGCTGTTTATTGTTTACTGTTTATTGTGCTGTTTATTGATACAGTAGATGCTACCTTAGATGCTGGGGAAGCAAAACAAATACCACTGCCACCTGCTCTCAGGATCTAGCTTTCTAGTGATCATATATTTTCTCTCAGGTACTGACTCTCTCCCATAATTCTCCACCTTCTATTTCTCTCTCGAGGCCCTTTCCCAAGGAGGCCAAGCAATTTAGATAATTTCTACCAAATAAGCAGAACAATCCAGAACACTATTCTAAAATAAATACTTATATGAAATGGCAGATTTTTCTTTGCAGGGGACCAAGTGTCAACACAAGCTCAGAGCAGGGGCAGGCAGCAAGACAACAGCATTTTGATCAAGGTCTGATCACCTCAGTAGACTCAGAGGCAACCAGAGACACTTGGGCCACCTGAGGAGAGCCTTCAAAACCTTCCTGATGCCTGGCTTTGTTTTCCCCTGTGGGCACTGCTCCATCACATGTCCTTATGACTTGGACATCTCCATCTCTGTCTGCTCCTTGGATAGTCCTTAGAGCCATGTCCAGATGGATGCAGATCTCTGAGAGATCATTCAAGGCTCAGCCTTGGGATGAGGCAGGGCTGAGGGAATGAACTGTCCTAAATGTACAGCTTAGATCTTCTTAGAAACCAGCCTGGGATCTTCTGATGCATATGAATATAGAAGGAAAAAAAGGAGAGGGGTCTATGTGCACGTTTTATGCCGGGGAGCCTCAGTCAGATCTGACAGTGTTGGGAGGTTAAGGAAACAAACAAGCTGGGGAAAAAGACTGGGAACCGTGCTACATGTCAGGTCTCTCCAGAGGAACAGAATGTGTCACACACACACACACACACACACACACACACACACACACACACTGCGAGATTTAGGATTTAAGAAAACTGCCTCACCGGATTAGGGGGACTAACAAATCTAAACTCTGTAGGGAAGGCTGTCAAGTTGGCAACTCTGGGAAAATTTCTGCAATACAATTGTGAGGAAAAAAGTCCTTCTTCTCTGGGAAATCAGTCTTTGTTCCTAATGCTTTTGACTAACTAAGCAAGGAGGGTCTCGGTATTATCTCCCCAAGTCAGTTGAGCGTGAATGTTGAACCATGTCTACAATTTACCTTCACATCAACTGTTATAGACTTAATATTTAACAAATGAGTGATCATTGTGGCCTAGCCCTTTGACATATCTATTTTTAAGTTGCAAGCTGGAAAATGAAGCTGAGGCCTGTAGTGTTCAACAGGATGTGAAGGTGTCTTGGGATGATAAGGATACAGGAGTTTGGAGTGGGGTGTGAAAAGCCTCATTGGAGGTAGGTGAATTATGAAGTAACCACAGGCATAGGAAAAGTTGGCTATAACCTTTTGCTTTGTAGATGAACTAAAAAGCACTTTGAATTCCATCTACAGTCCTTGGATGTGGGAAGCCCATCTTAGGCTGGTGTCTTACTTCTGGGTTTTGCCTCTAAATCCAGCCTGATTCTGAGCTGGTGGCAGAGCAAGAGACAAAAACCTCCTTCAGTTCTGCCTGAGTCAGGTCTTTAAGGGGAAGATCATTTAGTTTATCTAAAGTGCTGTGAATTCCCACAGCCTTAGGCAGACCCATATTCCAGCGTAAGCACAAAAACAAATTCTAAAGCCAAGTAAATGACTGGTGATGAGCCACAGGTATGTATTATCATGACCACTGCTCTCCCTGAGAATTCTCTCTGCCAGGCGAGCAGAATCTGCTCTACAAAGATGAAGAGTAGCCAACTTTTTGGTGACTGCTTTGAGCAGGTGGTGCCAAAATGGTGTCTAGTGGGTAGGTGGAGATGCACAGATCCACATGTTCTCCCGTGACCTTAAAGAAAGAGAGACATCATATGTGTGGCAGTTTCTCCCCTGCATGCCATCCTGAGGATCAGCTTTTAAGCAACCAAAGCCATGATTATATGAAGGAAGATCTTTGTGTGGACAGGAAGGCAGTCGTTTTCCAAGAGTTAGGGTGATGATTGAAGTCGTTTTGGCTTTCCTAGTGTCTGGGTGGAAACACAAGTGTGTGCCTTTGCCAAAATTGACAGCCTTACATGTGGATGATGTCCTCTGCAGCACCAGTGAATTCCAGAATCTGGGAGGTCTACACTGGGGAACAGAGCTCTCCACCTCCAGGTTTCCAAACAACTGGTAGAAACAGTGACTGAGAAGTGTTTCTATCTCTGCCCAACTGTGTCTATGCGCGAGATCATCATACCAGGACTTCTTTGGCCTCTGTGTAACATTTACTGCTATGATCCAGCCAAGGCCTTTGTAAACACATACATGAGGTGTCATATCTCTGTCTCTTTCTGAACGACACAATGTAGTTGCCTGCTTCCTGACTAACACATAGAAGTGTGTGTGCATGTCTGTACGCCTACCACAAATTAAAGCAGACAGAACTCTTGCAACGTTTTTCTCAGTGAGTTTAGACCATTTGAATAAATTTAATCTTCAGTGCTTCCTATAAAAAAGGGAGGGGCATAGACTTGCTGGATGGAAGAGAAGTTCATACCTGCAAGCAGCTGGGGTCCCTGGAAAGCCACACTAGGAGAATGAACCCAGTCATTAGGCAGTTTGCCCAAATCAGCTCATCATATAGACACTTTCCAGATTCCCCTAAATCTCAGGCCATTGAAACTGCACCTGTGCCCCTCGGCAGCTGGCTGAGGTCTCTGACACAAGGCTGGGTACAGGAAAGGGCGTTTCTACCACTCTGTGCAGTTTAAGTGCAAGATGTGCCAGGCAGCCTTGGAATCAAGCTGACATGCGTCCCACAGCATGACAACCGCAGCTCAAGGTTCTCAGGGAGGGCTGAGTGTGTGTATTAGGTCACTGAGCTCTGTTGCCGTTTAACCAGCCCCAGCCTGTGTCGTGGTGACACACATCTGCTGACTGGATGCATCAGTGCATCGTGCTGTAGGCTGACTGGTGGGCCATGCTTGAAAGACTCCTGGCATGTGGCCCTGCCTGCACTCTTCACTCTTGACTGAAAGCATATGCTCCACACAATCGGGACAGTGTTAGCATGTAGGTCCAGGGCGCTTCCTACACATCTGGCTGAGGCCGGCTGAATCACTTCCCCCCCGGGAGGGTGGCTTCCAGCTCTGTGACATCTGGCAAGTGGCAGGAAGTGTCTGGATTCATCCCTGAGTGATTTTTATCTCCGCATGCTTTTCTAATTTCATCAGGGCCTCCGTGCTGCATTCCGAATGACATGTCCACATTTGCCACGGACAAGAATGACAGATGGAGAAAAGTCATCTTTGACCCTTAAAAGTCAGTTGGCCATGTTTTATGAGGGAAGATCTTGGGCACTAAAAATATTATAAGAGAAAGTGCAGAGATGGCTTGAAATATTACATAAGTTACTCGTGTTTAGCTTTTGAAAATGATGCCCCCTTTTCAAACAACTGATTTATCAAAGCATGAAAATAACATTTAAAATTATTTCTTTTGTAGGTGCATAACTTACACAGAGTAAAAACCACATATCTCAGAGGTTTAGCTCAAAGATTTTATTTTTGAGACAGGGTCTCACAATGTTTTCCAGGCTTGTCTTGAACTCCTGGCCTTAGGTGATCCTCCTGCCTCAGCCTCCATTTTTCTTCACCCATACTCCATGGAATTGTCGTGTGGACCAAGGTTTAGAACATTCTCTGCTCTTTAAAAGGTTCCTTGACTCCCTTCCCTATGGATAGCCCACCCACAGAGGCTCACACTGTTCTGACCTCTATCATCAAAGAGTAAGGAAAATGGCACTTTGATTTGGGGGCCTTACTGGTTTAATACATGTCTCACCATGCACCAAAGAACAGAAGCTTTGTAAATTACCACATACTGACATGGAGAAGCCAAGGTCAAGTTTCAAACTAGATGGTTTTTTAATATTAATATCTTACAGCATGTAAGGGGCTCCTCTTCTTTTTTTATTTATCATTTTTATTTTATGTGTACGAGTGTATTGCCTGCATGTGTGTAAGTGTACTCATATCGTACAATGCCCTCAGAGTCAGAAGGCGTCGGAGTCCCCTGGGACTGCAGTTATGTTACAGACAGTCGTTAACCACCATGTAGGTTCTGGGAACTGAACCTCAGACCT
The DNA here is from genome assembly GCA_035773235.1 of Eospalax fontanierii. NCBI lineage: Eukaryota > Metazoa > Chordata > Mammalia > Rodentia > Spalacidae > Eospalax > Eospalax fontanierii. The sequence continues at coordinate 149,912,555 of CM069524.1, read as the reverse complement.
CTGCAAGAGCAGTCAGCACTCTTAACCACTGAGCCATTTCTCTAGCCTTTCTCTTCTTATCTAATAGCTAATATTTCATAGTCAAGGAAGAACATATTCCCAAAGGAAAACTCTGTGTCTCTAGTTATGAGGGAGAATTCTAAGTTTCTTCTGGTTTCTGAAGTCCCTGGCAGCCAAGTTCATGCATTTGTGAATGTCCAGTCACCTGCCTTTAGAGTTCCCCCTTTTAGAAGGACACCCAAGCCCTGGATGAGACACCCAGCTCTCATCCTGGCGAGGCCTCTCCCGGGTCTTACACACATCCAGGAATGAGGCCTCGTTGCAGCTTGCTCTTCTTCAGGAAAAAAAAAAAAAAAAACGCTTAGTCAGACCCAAAGCTAGTTGATGCAGGCCCTGCTCTGTCCTTAGGAAATACCAAGAGAAAAGGCCACAGGAGACAAGATTAAATCCTTCTAAGTCTTTCAATGCCCTGTGTCTACATTTGGCAGCTGTTCTCATTGGACTGCCTGGACATAGCTCCCTATTATGCCTGACCAGGTGCTCTCTCTCAAAAATCTGTCGTGAAGTATGCTAAACTTGACGACACAGACACTTTTTTCTGGGGACTTAAAACTCTTTGCTGCTCTATGTCATTTTTAGATTTGAAGGTAATCAGCCAGGAAAACATAGCGAGAAACTGTCTCAAGAAAAAACCTTTAAGATTTGAAGAAAAGAGTTTGTTTGTTTTTTAGTTGAGTTAAGGGGGCATATGGTTGAGAAGTTTTAGCCACAGGCAGAAGGTGATGTTAATGGACCAGACCTGCTCAGGTGTGACACAGCCTCTGAGGGTGACTGAGCAGGCCACTTCTCTGACTTCAGTTCCCCGTGTGCAAAATGCAATGCTTAGATGAGCCAGGCTACTGTATAAAGAGACAAGACTCAGAGCTGTTCTACCTACCATGTGGGGTGTGGGTTCAGCACTTTAGAAGGACCCGGGCAAGATGGGGCTCCATAGGTAACTTTGAAAACTATCACTAGGAGGGGGAGCCCGCTTTCTCGTGTATATAAGGGGTAGACTTTTGCTTTTTTTCCCCTTTTCCTTTGTTTTGTGCATGTGGTGTATGTTGGTATGGGTACATGTGTACACTTGTGTAGGAACCTGTGTAGGCCAAAGATCAACACTGAGTGGTCTTCCTCAATTGCTCTCCACCTCAGTTATTTGAATCTTTGGATATTTATGCATGTATGTGATATGATGTGTGTATATATGTAATGTGTGTGCTTATGTGTATATGGGAGTTCATGAGTACAAGCACATGCCATAGCACACATGGAGAGGGAGAAGACACCCTCAGGTATTAGCCTTCACCTTCCCACTTGTGTTAGACAGGGTCTCATTTCACCACTTTGTACACCGTGCTAGCTGACCTGCAAGTTTCTGGGGATCCTCCTGTCTCTACTTCCCAGCCCATTGGCGGAGCACTGGGATTACAGAGGTGAGGCACACTACTATGCTCAACTTTGCCTGTGTTCTTCAAATTCAAGGTCTTCGCTTGCAAGGCAAGTACTTTCTTTTTTACCTACTGAGCCATCTCTCTAGCCCTTCCACCTTACTTTTTGAGATAGGGTCTCTCCCTGAAACTGGAGCTCACCCATTTGCTAAACTGCCTGGCCTCGTCTCTCCCTCCCCACACTGGGATTACAGGAGTACACCACCAAGCCTAGTTTTATATGGTGCTAGAATTAAGAACTCTGGTCTTCATGCTTGTACTACGAACACTTTACCCACTGAACCACCTCACCAGTCCTGACTTTGGCTTCTGGGTGGTCAAGTTCACTGTCTATATATGCCAATTGCCAGCAGAATGACATTCCATAGGTTCATATTGTTTTGAGGGCTAGTCTAGTTTTGACAGACAGAGAACACATCCTTGAGAGAGGATACTCAGGAGTGTTTTTTGCTGGGCTATCATGAACCTTCATTTCAAACCAGAGCAGTCCTTAAAGATACTCTTGCCTGTATAATGGGCTCTAGTCACTGAGCACAAGCTATCTCATCCAGAAATCCACTGAGACTGAGTATCATTGGGACTTTAGGATAGCATGAGACCATTTGGTTTGTGTTAGGCATGTAATATTACTGAGAATTGAATTAATATTATGCAATGTATTTTATGTAGCTTCTGGAATGATTACTCATACGTATATGTCTGTGTGCTATAACATCAGAACCATAAGAGGTTCTGGTGTTTAAATCTGCTTCTGTCCCCACGAAGGTCCTCAGCTACATGTAGAAAGAAAATCTCCCACATGCTGTTTGAATCTTCCTCCGTCACGATCTTAGATTTCTGTCATTCCCATGTCCTCTTCTGGGCCTGATGTTATGCCACACTCCACACGAGTTTTTCAAGAAAGCCTCTCTCCTTACTGCTCTTGGCTTTCATATCAATAGTGATGAGGTCTCCGTATCTACAGTTGCTCAGAGCATCTTGATCAATGCAAGTCGCAGAGCTCTGTGTAGATCTGCTCCTACTGAGTATTGTACAGACCTGTGCACTTAACACAAGTCCTAGTACACACAATGCTAAATGCCCAGTGCATGGCTCTCAGTGTACATCTTTGTACCAAGCACTTTTTGCCCCATAAACACTTTCTGTATTCAGCAGCCTACATCTCTGATCATCACTGTTGGAGGGAGTCATCACTGCCGGATCAGCTGTGGGAGAGGGGTTCACAGTATCTGTTTTTCTGGGTGAAGAGAACTACTTCTAGGCTGAAAACAACTTGAAAATGTCTCCCCCACCGTGCGGATATCATCAACTTCACCAAGCTTCCTGTGGCAGGAACTCTCAGTTTAACCATTTCCAATCAGGCTACGCCGGCTACAGGACTACTCAGTGAATCGCTTTGCCTCCTGTCATCCCTTGTTCACTTCTGTCCCCAGTGATGTGGAACAGCAGCTTACACACGAGACAGACATTCAGTGAATGGGTGAATCTGCGCTTGTTTACCTTAAATCAAGCATCCGTATCAAACATGTTAATCTTTAAGAAAACAAGCTTTGTTTTTGTTTTGTTTAAAAAAGAGCCCTATCTGAAAATTCCGTGGAATCAAGTCTTGTTTTCCCACTTTGTAGTTCTTTGAGCCATTTTAAGAGGGTAGGTTAACTACAGAAAATGCCCACCTCTGGGACTCTCCTCTCCTTATCTGCATACCCCCCCACGCCCACGCCCACACACGCTCTCTATCTATAATCCGTGTCTCACTCTCCAGGAAGCCCTCTCTGATCTCTCATGATCAAGGCTTCTCTTTGGCTTTTACAGAGATCCGTCCTGCATCTCAACATGCAGATCCTTGCCTCTCTTTGCCTTGCTGTGAGACAGCGCTTGAAGGACAGGCTAGCTCTCCTCCAGAGCCTTGTTCACAGTACGCAAGTGGTATACAAGCAGGATGATTGATTTTTAGGTGCTGTCTCCTAGAAATGATTCAGATTAGCTAATGGGAACACATTTGATTATTTTTATAACCTTCAGTTTCTTCTTTGCCATGCCTGAAAGGTAAACTGTGGAAGGTAAGCAACATATTCGTTTGTCAATCTTTAGAGATTGCTATCATAAAACTAATCTTTACATGTTCATAGTTAGACTATTTGTAATAGCCCCAAACTGGAAACTGTCCAAATGCCCATCACTAGTTGAATGGATAATAAATAAATTGTGGGATTTCAGACAATAGGGTAGTACAGAGTAATTACAATGAGCAGTCTACAACTACATGCAACAGTTTGATGAAGCTCATAAACATGATGCTGACTATCAGAAGCCAGACACAAAAAGTGTGAGCCCATGTTTATGAAAAGAACAAGAACAGACAAAACTGATCTTTGCTGTTCACAGTTAAGACAGTGGCTTCCCGTGAAGGAGTAATGCTTGAATGCAGGGCTCACACCGAGGGCGAAGTGAATTTGTTTTTTTATTTGGGTGCTGGCTAAACAAATGTTTAGTTCATAAAGAGGTATTATTTTACCTTTATGATTCAGGGACCTCTCTCAGAGTTCCGCCATTAGTGCTGATTCTGAAGAGACCTTGTCCAGAACCTTGCTTTGGAAGGTGACAGGACAAAAGGTGACAGGATTTAAGCTCTGTCTGAATGGCAATGCATGCACATATTAATTACTGTTATGTAACAGACACTCCCATAACATGGTGGCTAAAACAATAGGCATTTATTAGGCAGTAGTCTTGGTCAGTCAGCAATCTGAAGCAAATAAGCCGAGTAGTTCTTGATCAGAATCTCCCATGAAGCTATAGACAAGATGTTCACAAGGGCTGCTGTCATCTTCTGAAGGCTTCAGAGGGCCCATCTGATTCACTTCCAACAGGATGACTTGCATGGCTGTGGGCAGGAGGCCTTAGTTGGTCCCTTATGCATCTACCCATAGGACTGCTTGACAACTGGACAGCTTGCTTCTTCTAGAAAGAGTGAAAAGAATTGTGGAAAGAGGTCACAGCATTTTTCATGACAGTCTCGTAAGTCATATGCCATCTTTTACAACCAGATTCCATTCATTAGAAATGAGTCACTTGATCCATGCCACACTCAAACAGGAGGGATTCAAAGTTCACCTCTTCATGGGAGAAGTAGCAAAGACTTTGTGGATGTATTTCTAAAGCCATGGAAGTCCACCCTCTGACCACAAAGTATTTACTTCCCCCGTCTTATGAAGGCTCTTTCAGGACTAGAGAAATGGCTCACTGGCTAAGAGTCCTCTTGCAAAGGACCCAGGTTCAGTTCCTAGGACCCACATGGCAGCTAAAAACCATCTGTAACTACAGTTCTAGGGGATCCGATACCATCTTCTTATCTCCACAGGGCACTGCATGACATGGGTACACTTACATACATGTAGGCAATAAACTCATACACATAAAATAAAAATAATAAATAAAATATTTAAGATCTTTCAAGGCCACCAAATGTGAGCATCAGCTTGAAGCTCAGAATCCCCTCAATCAAGTCCATATATGTGAGTAATATGTTTATATGTGAGTCATATCAAGTTACATATGTGAGTCCTCAGCTTAACTGAAGCTACTTGGGTCAGTTGCTCCCCATGGGAACACCTGAGATAATGTCAACTGCACCTGCTCCACCCACACCTGGCCATGTGGGAACGGCATGGACAACCACTGCAGATGCTTCTGTTCACAAAGGAGGCCAGAAGTCAGTGGCCAGGACTTAGAGACTTGTTCCTAAAGAGCAGTTCAGAAGTGAAGCTGGGCAAAGGCTGGAAGCCTCCTGATCAGGGGTCAGTCCTATTCATGCTCAGAAGGGATTTTCAGGACTCCTGGCTCTGCCTTCTGGTTTTCCTCCTCTTTCCACGAAAGATGCCACCAGCCATGTAGTTCTCTCAGCTTGCGTCTCACCAGAAGCATTCTGGGAGCCCAAAGACCTCTTCATTTTATATCATCTCTGTCTCTCTCAGTCTTAGTGTGATCTTCAAACAAAATCTAGAGGAGGCAACAACATGCCTCCTGGATCTGGGTGGAAGGATCCTCTCCTCAGTCACAAACCTCAAAGGCAACAGGGCCTCGCTATAGGAGCAGCTACCCAGTCCTGTTGTATACTCTCTCAACCTGAAAACAGAAGAATTATTCTGTTCACAATTCTGAAAACAAAGCTTTTTAAAGTACAAAATTTTGAAAGAATGGATACTAGACATAAAGCAATTAGAGAAAAATTGCATGACTTTAATTTTCAGCCCATGGAATGATCAGAGATCAACAAAGAAAAAAGGGAGACATTTGCACCTTCCCTATCATCACCAGAAAAACAAGCACCTGGCCCAGCCTCCACCCACACACCAGGAGAACCATCTCTACACCCATGTAGAGAAGGACCACCCTGGCAGTAGGTGGCTAACATGATGGCACATGCTGTATATCCCAAGACCTGATCTACACCAGTGAGGCAATGGACACAAAAGACCCTGCAGCAGTGCACTCTGGGAACTGTAGTTTTATGCATTATGTACATTCAGAACTTTAAAAGAGAATTAAGAACCAGTGTAAAGGGAAATTATACCAAGCCCTAAAACCAGCTAAATAAAGACACTTCTAAATAAGATATACATGAATGTAAATGTGAACATATTTTCCTTGAAATGAGTCTATCTCTTAAAAAAAAAAAAAAAGTAAGATTCAGGAGGGAGGGCTGATAAGATGGTCCAGTGAGTAGAGTTCCTTGCTGCATAAGTCTGGTAACCTAACTTTGATCCCTAGAACCTTTGTGTGGTGGTTTGAATGTGAAATGTTCCCATAGGCTCATGAATTTGAACAGTTCATCCCCAGATGGTGGTGCTGTTTAGGAAGGTTGTGGAACCTTTGCTGGAGCAACTATGTGACTGGATCAGGCTTTGCGGTTTTATAGCCTCACCTCACTTCATGTTTGTTCCCTGCTTCCAGACTGCTGATGCAGTGTAACAGGCCAGCCTCACAGTCCTGCTGCCATGCCTCCCCGGCCACGATGCACTAGATCCCCTCTGGAACTGTGAGCCAAAATATTCTTTCTCTCCTAAGCTTCTTTTGTCAGGGTATTTTATCACAGAAATAGAAAAGACACTAGGCCACCACATAAAGCGGGAGAGACCCAGCTTCTCGAAGTTGCTCTCTAACCTCCATTTGCATGCTGTGGCACAAATAATAATCATAAATTTAATTTCTGATTTATTTACTTTTATTTTGTGTGCTTAAGTGTTTTGCCTGCATGTACTTAAGTGCTCCACATGCGTGCAATACTCATGGATGCCACGAGAAGGTGTCAAATCCCCTGGAACTGGAGATCATGCTGCCTTGTGGTGCTGGGAATGAAACCCAGGTACTCTGCAAGAGTTACAGTCCAGCACCCAATTAAAAAAAAAAAAAAAAAGGCTTAAAGAGCTCCCTGGTAGAACACTCACCTGGCATCCAAAAAGCCATAGATCTGATACCTAACATTGCAAATAATAATAACAACCTGAATTTTAATGTCACAGACTGAAGTACCTATGAATAAGACAAACCAGAGGAAATTTTAGAATAACTATTGATTCTAACACGACAGTAGTATGAATAAAAGAGAACTTCTGGATTTTTGTTTTATTTTTGCTTTTCAGGGTGTTTGTGACAGCGTCTCACAATCTAAGCTGACCTAGAACTCACTGCATAGCCCAGGCTGGTCTCTAACCCTGGATCCTCTAGCCTCAGCCTCCTGAGTGCTGGGAGCATAAGTAACAGAGACTCCAGCAATTTGTCAAATTAGAACCTGGATTTACATTCCAACATACTAAACCTTAGTTATAGGAATTGATGACTCTAGAAAGATCTGAACAATGTTGAGGAATAGAAAGCATACCAGGGGTTCTTCAATTACTGTAGATCAGAGTCAGCAACAGGCTCCTGAAACAGATAGCTAGGCTCCACTCCAGGAGTGGTCACTCAGAGGGTCAGGGTGAGACCTGAGAATGTAACTCTCTAACAGGTTCCCCAGTGATGCTGACAGTCTATGGACTACACTTTATGAACTACTTCATTTCTACTCCCCACTATAATATGCACTACAGAATTATAATGATTGATGAATGGGTAGACAAAATGTAGTTTATCCATACAAGGAAACTATAAAAAGAAACCAAATATTGATTCATCCCACAACATGCATGAACTCTGAAAACCTAATTCTAAGTGAAAGAAGCCAGACACAAAAGGCCACATAGCAAATTATTTTATTTGTGAGAAATATTCAAGATGGGCAAATCCAGCTCAGTGGTTTTTAAGAGCCAGAGGTGAGAGAGAATAAGGAGTGATCCTAATGGGTCTGAGGTGTCTTGTGGGCAGCAATGAAAATGCTTTAGAACTAGATAATAGTGTTAGGTGCACAACCTTATACAAAAAACTGCTGGAGTCTATACTTTAAAATAAAGACAGTTACGGTACATAAATTGATCTCATTTTCAAAATGTAACCATAAAGATTAACAGAAGAAAATAATATAAATGGATTTTGATATAGTTTGGAATAACCAGAGGCTGAAATTAAAAAGGAAAATATTTGACTTCACATGTTTAAAAAAAACTTAACTTGAAAATTAAATAGTAAAGTATAAAACAGTATTTGTTACAACATCCATAATCTTATTCCTTCAGAGGTTATAAATGAGTACAGAAAAAAACAATAAAGACTGACACTTCTACAGAAAAGGATATCAACTACGAATCAGCAGAAGACGTATTTTAAATATCCAATCCAATCAGCTGTCAAGCCATAAGTTAAACTAAGATTTTTTTTGCTTGATAAGTTAGCAAAGTGTGTATATACAAGTATCTGCATGCATGTACGTGTGAAAAGACCAGAGGACATCAGGTGTCACACTGTGCCATTTCTGTCTTGCTTTTTTCAGTCAAGGTCTCTCATTGAACCTGTAGTTATGCTGGTAGCCGCAATCCCTAGAAACCCTGTCTTTGCCCCTGCCCTAGCACTGAGTTTACAGGCACACAACCACAGTTACCTTTTTGCATGGGTTCTGGGGATTTGAACTCAGGTTCTCATGCTTGCACAGCATGCACTATGAGCTTCTGAGTCATCTCCCCAGCTCACAGCAGAGGATTTGTTACATCTTTCCTAGAGGATGGTTTCAATGATCCACAGACTCAGGGGATGATTTGGCAATGTGTATCCCAAACCCTTGAAGTGTATTATACATAGTCTGTAACTAAGGAAATCTTGAGAAGGATGTTTCCAACAATCGTCTTTTAAGTGGCAGACAAGCAATCTTGAAAAGATGTATATTTAAGATGATTTGTTTATCAAGTGAAATACTATCCAGCCATTAAAAATGTTGTTGCAAATTTATTGCCATAATAGAAAGATGCTTATGATATATTAAGTAAAAAAATACAAGATAGGGGGCTGGAGAGATGGCTCAGGGGTTAAGAGCATTGGCTACTCTCCCAGAGGACCCAGGTTTGATTCCCAGCACTCACATAACAGATAACAATCAGAAACTCCAGTTCTAAGGGATCCAATGCCCTCTTCTGACTTCTGAGGACACTGCATGACATGGGTGCACTACACACATGCAGGCAATACATTCATACACATAAAATAAAAATAATAAATAAAATATTTTTTTAAAAACAAGCTAGAAAATATGTGAGGGCTGAAGGGATGGCTCAGTGGGTCAAAGTGCTTGTTGCACAAGCCTGGCCACCTGAGTTTGGAACTGCAGAACCCACATAAAAGCCAAACACAGTAGCACAACCACCTATAATTCCAGGGCAGCTATGGGAAATGGGAGGTAGAAATAGCTGAATCTTCAGAATCTCAGGAACCAGATAATCTGGCAAAGAGGCCTTGTCGCAAACAAAATGGAAAGGCATGGGCTGACACCCAAATGTTGTCATCTGACCTACACATTCCCATCATGGCATCTGCCTACCTGTACTAACACCCCCCCAGACACATGACATGCGAGAAGGAAAAAGTGAGCCAACATAACACACACGCAAACACACCATGGTGCTTTTGTAATACAGAAATGATTATTTTCATTTAAAGGGGAATATAACAGGGAATTTGGGATTGAGGCAGACCCTTCATTTTCTGAGATGACACACTAACATGTAGAAAATGAAACCAGGAACAAGGCTGCAAACCACAGGACAGAGCAGTGCTGACCACGGGAGCCCACTGTCAGCTGTGTTCCTGCAGGAATGTTCTCTGCTCTGTTTTCCTATCACAATAGGACAAGATTCTGCTGAGGGAAAAACTGCTCACTCCCCAGAAAGCAGGTCAATTTCAAGGAGAAGCTGCTTCTAGGAAAATTTTTTGTTTCCTTAAACATCTTGTATAGAGTTCAGAGACAACCAAATTACTTAGCAAAGTAGCAGGTAACAATATCAAAACAGTAGCTTTTAAAAGATTTTTGTGTGTATGTGTGTTTGCCTATATGTATGTATTCGCACAGTGTGCAGTGCCTGATGAGGCCATGAGAGGGTGTTGGGGCCCTTGGAATTGCAGTTACAGATGCTTTTGACTTGCCCTGTGGGCTCTGGGAACCAAACTCAGTTCCTCTGCAAGAGCAGCCAGTGCTCTTAACAGCTGAGCCATCTCTCCAGCCTCCAGAGCAGCTCAGTGGGACTCAATTTATACTAACAATAGCAGATAGCATTTGTCACTATTTACTCTGTTCAAGGCATTTTACATATATTCACATACCTATAAAATAGGTACTAGTGTTATCCCCATCTTAGAATAAGAAATGTAGACAGATGATCAAGTAGCTTGCCCAAACTCATAAGATTAAAAATGTAGGCATGCTAACTTGAGGGTTTCTTTAGCAATAATCCTCTATTCTGGGTTCAAGGAGACACCATGGTGTTATTACTAAAGAAAGCTCCTTGACTTCCTCAGGATCCAGGATCACCCTTGCTGGGAGGGTCACTGTGGTCCTAGAGACAGGTCCTGTAGCATCTCAAATTGATCGGCTCCTGGTATTGGAGCTGTGAGGTTCCACGGACCCCTGATCTCCTTTCCTGTTTCCCAGTTCATTGGCACATGGTTTACATCTGGATAGCAGGATAGAGCTGGGCAACCACTGGGCTTTGGGTTTGAGGGACTTTCAGGATTTTCAGATGGAGGCCCCAGTGTCTTCTATCAGTTGCCAAATGACGCTCACAGTGCAAATTAGAACATGCTAGAATCCCTAAGTCCACCTTCAACATTCAAGTTTGTCTGAACTTTCCCAAAGTTAATGCAACCAGTGACAAATAGGACAAGGAACTGGGGAGGAATCTCCCTGGGGTACAGGAAGTGAGAGGGTGCATTGTCCTTAGAGAACTCTAAAAGAATAAGAGAATTAAAAGTCTATCTGCTTTTCATTATCACCACGCACAAACAATTCCAAGCCATTCAGTGCTGAGGGACGCCAGTGGTGGCCTGGGCCGCCCTTACTGGCCATTCTAGCCTTGGCCCACCATTGCTTTCATTCCTAGCTTCTCTTACATTCTACCATTTGCTTGTAAATCTGACCATTGGCACCCGATATCTCCCTCTGGGATTCTTAGTCCCCCATGTGATGTGTGAAGAGGACAAGAGGATTTTTAAGAGGAAGGAACAACAATTGTCTCAAAAGCCTATAGCAGCCCTCTTCTGTCTTCATAAAAGTGTCTGATGAAAAAAGACTGACATGGGAAAGATGTTGTCCCCAAAGTTGGAGTCAAGATCATGCTGGGAAAGGGAGTGTCTTTGAAGCCCAGCCCTGATGTCCCAGCATCTCTTGAGACTTTCCCAGTGCCCCAAGGCAGAGTTAGTCACTTCCTTCTTGTGCTCCCACAGCACTTTGTACATACACCCCTTTGTCAGAGCACTGACACAGTGAGCATCCTTGGATCATCCCACTCTCCAGGGAGCTCCCTGAGGGCAGCAACTTACTACTTCATCTTTGTTCCTAGTTCTGACACAGTGACTGACACCGAGAGCAGTTGCTCAGAAATGCTCCATGCAAGTGAAAATAGAACCAGACACTGTTCTCCCCTTTTGCCCATGAAACCCTGTCTACTACCAGCTTGTGGTCCAGTGAGCTATCATTCATTCCTGTATTCACTCATTCCATATATATGTGCTTATTATGCAACTAGAATTACAATGAGTTGCATGTTTTTAACTGTTATTAATCAGAGTAATTTCATTTGATAAAGAGAAATTGCAAAGCTCAGAAAGGAGCAATTCAACAGAAAGCAGAGAAACTTAGACAAAGATATTCTGATAAGACAGATAGAATGTGGAGATGAATTCTCTCTGTGGTGACTGTGGGAGTGGAAAAAGAAACAGAGCCTGGGTCACCTTCGCCCTGAGAAGAACCTGATGACAACTATTGACCCTATAATAAGGACTTTGCTGAGACTTTGGTGTAGTCAGGGAATTACTTACTAATAACGGGTGGGGATGAGCTCGGAGGAAAATGTGACAGGGCTTGTTCAGCCTTGTCCGGGCCACACCCCATTTAGTCAACGGCTTCTGAATCCTAAGAATGGTAAAGGCACACAGTGGAGACTGTGCTTGGGACAAAGTGGCAGGTAGGCAGAAAGGAAGCTTAAAATAAAAAAGTAAAATAAACAATGCAGGTCTCTCTACCAGGAAAGCAACCCTGTGGGGACAGGGAAAGGGAAAGCCATTCTCAGGAACGCCTGATGATCCGCTTCAAGAATGAGCTGCTGACCTGATCTGCTTCCTTGAAACAGCAGGACTTGTAAAAAAGCTTCAGCAAGAACCGTGTCAGCAGTAATCACTGCGGAGAACTCTTTGCCAAATTGAAATTCAACCTTTGAGGGCATGTATGGTGGCATTTTAAGATGCATTTTCAAGGTACCTGAAATGTAAAAGCATGTAAAATAAATAAATAAATAAAAGCCAATTGACAAAAGCATCTAGGGAAATGCCACTTGGGGAAAAGAGAATGGCACAGAGAGGAAATCCTTGGGGAATCACACAGCTGATTGCTTCAGAGCACTTCCTGAGCCCAGGCTTTAACCTGTTCCGAGAACCTTCCAAGGCCTCTCAGGCAATATTAGCACAGGCAGCGTTTGCAAATCAACTGCCCATGGGCTGAATCCAGCTCTCAGCTGTTTCATTTGGCTTGAACAGTGAATTCATTTTCTAAGAGCTGGAAATACTTAAGTAGAGCACGTGCTTTCCAACTTACCACAGTCTCCACTGAGCCCTGCTGTCTTACACCAACTCACCCACACCGGCTGCTAAGCTACACTGACTGGACCTTTGGCTCTATCCTGAAACTTAGCAGCCCAAGGACACTTTAGAAAACACCCGTGTTTGAGTCCCACCATGGAGATTGCAATTTAATTCACCTGGGATACTTAGCAAAGAAAATTTTCAAAGCACCCAGTAAAATGTGAAAGGAAAGCAGCTGAAGAACTAAGGTTCCAAGTGTGCTCCACCAGCTACTCTGGTCTCCAAATTAGCTGCTTCCCTTTACTGGCTGCTGGGCCACCTGAAGAAGGGATGGACCACTTATCTCACCAAGACCCCTTGCTTGATCGACATTCTCTGATTCACTCTAGACCAAACTCTCCAAGTCACTCCTAATGTCAATTTGGCACAGCCAATCAACTTGTATTAAGACAGGCACTTCTTCATTTTATTCTTCACAGATCAATAACATCATGAAGGTTTTGCTGTCCTCTTTTAAAGATGAGAAAATGAGCTGGGTGTGGTGGCCATGGTGGCTCACACCTTTAATTCCAACACTGGGGAGTTAGAGGCAGGAGGATCTCTGTGAGTTCAAGGTCTACATATGAATTCCAGGCCAGCTGGGGCTATAAGGAGACCCTGTCTCCACAAAAAAAAAAAGGTAAATGGTGATGCTGGTCCTGTGGTCAAAACAGCCCCGTGGTTCAGACACTCTGAACTCCCACTGAATTGATTTTAGTCAGCACCCACCCATTGTACACTCTGTTAAAGGCTGTATTCCAGCACAGTCCTGAGTTTGACTGACAGCATCTGCTCTGATTGGTCAGTGCTTTTGCCACACTGGGTGGCAAATACTTAGATTCTGGGCCAATGGATTTGTGGCAGGCACTAGAAACTTTCTCACAGCACCTGTTACAGCCAATTTGGTTAAGCTGTGTTCCCAAACTCTGGGGGGAATGGACACAGAAATACTTTTAATAAGATGTGATGAAGGGTGGTAGGAAATGGAAACCACCAAGTACTATGAGAGCACCAGGAGAAGCACCTGTTTCTACCTCCGTACCATGGAGTAAGGCTGCATGGAGTGGGAGATATTTAGACCTGCGTGTGAAAAGGTGAATAGGAGAGTCCCCAGCAAAGAAGGGATAGTGAGGGGTTGCTTACTGAGTAAAGGTAAGGAGGTCACCATTGCTCAACAGATACTTGGAAAATGTGGTTCTGAATAGGAAAAGAACTGCAGATTTCCTTGAAGTTCAGTTTAGCCTGCTTTCTCTGAATCTGATGATTATGAGTGATCTTAATTACTTTGTTCATACTTGACCTTCACCTCAGTAGCAGATTGGATTCCTAGCTTCAAAGACAGTGCTCACTGACATGGCAGGATCCGTTCTCTGCTACCAGCACCTTTCTCTTTTCAAATAGCATTCCAGAAATCTGAACATGGCCCTTATCTCCAGCAGAAAGCAATCTTCTTTCCCCTCTCATTAAGAACACTCACAGGGCACACTGGTCTTGCTAATTACCTTACACTGACCAGTTCTAACATTCTTGGGGGGAAAATAATCACAAGAAGAAAGACAGAAAAGACCATACAATGTAGTACCAATATTTCAGATATTTAAAATTGTTTTTGTGAATGCTTGTAACCTAAGTTGCTAATACAGATAATATCAGTATCTATAATTCCTGTTAGCCACATCTTTGTGTGGTGTGTGTGTACATGTTCATGTGTGTGCCTGTGGGTGCATAGGTGTATGTGGAGTGCAGGTCAACATCAGTTGCCTCCTCAATCTCTCTCTACCTTGTTTTTCGAGAAAGGTCTTTTGCTTAACCTACAGCCTACCAATTCAGATAGAACAGCTAGCCAGTGAGCCCTAGCTTCAAAAGCCTGTGCTTCATTGTTTATTCTGGACATTTTATAAATGCCATTGAATATAGAAGTTGTGGATTTTTAATATTCAAACCTGGTAGGTTATCTAAAGGCTTTCATTTGATCTAATTATGGTTACACCTTCCAAGGCGAAAGCATCATCAGAAGTAGCCTTGTCCAAGATCAGCCAAAATGTCTGTGCAGGAGCCTGCCCTTCTATTTTCACGTGCATAAGTTTTAGCCTGGAGCAATGTTCATGACTTTGATATTCTTCAATATTTTCAAGCGGGAAGGCCTGTACAAAATTAATTACAAACCTAGGGCCTGGTGTAGCTCAGGCTCTCATTATCATTAATGAAGCTCGTCTTCTGTACTAATAAGAGAAGAAGCCTCTAATTGGGTTTATTTCTTAGAGTAGATCTATAAGTAGCCCTCAGAAGTTTACTCTGCCAACCTCTTATGTGTAGTAAGTCAGTTAATCTATGCAAACTGGGGGATCCATTGAGAATAAATGAATCTTGTGACATTAGCTGGTTGGGGAGAAGCCACAATGCATCACAACCTACACATGGTTCATTCATCTGTAAGCAGAACTTGGCCTTAATTATTCATGATAATAGCCTTTAATATACTAGTTCTCTGTAGCGTATTTTGTAGCCATAATGGAGGTCTCCATCCTTTAAGAACTTATGACAACTCTCCACTATTAAATCTTCCCTGAGAGGTGGGGTAAGACTCTGACCAAGGTTTTCCTGGGAATGTCATGTTTGCAGCATAATAATCAAGCTTTACTATTCTGAAGAGACTTTCATCCTGAGGATCTCAAAGCACTTTATGAGCCTTCATTAGTGCCAGGAATACCCGGGAGGCACCAGGGTTTTACTATCTTTGTTTTATAGGCGAAGAAACAAGACAGGGGCTGATGAAGTGACTTGCCCAAGGTCACATAACAAATCAGCGGGACATCTTGGAGAACACAGACAGGTTTAGAAGGTGACTGCTTTTCTTCAACCTTGTCAGATACCATTTGTGTATGTGTTTGGGGCTAGAGAACTGTGACCATGACTTTCAGTGTTGTCACCTCACGTACTCCTGAGACCTTCACTGTGCATCATAGGCCCTAGTACCTACTGAGGAAGGAAGTCTTACTAGGGTTTCCAATTTTAAAATTTTTGGTTATTCAAATTCCTATTTGTAATTTCTCTCCAACTTGGGAGAAGATGTTCATGTGGTGTGCTGGTATGCCACAGCGGTCACTTTCAAAAACCTTTAACCTTTTGAAGAATTGGGTGTTTGGTGATTTTGTTCTTTTTATCAGATTTATGTGTGTGTGTGTGTGTGTGTGTGTGAATATGTATGGGTGGTGTGTACAGAGACCAGAAGAAATCATTGGATCCCCTGGAGCTGTAGTTACAGGTAGCTGTGAACCATACAATGTGGGAACCAACGTCTAGTCCACTGAAAGCGCAGCAAATGCTCTCTAGCCCATGGTCTCATGAAGTAAGATTTTTACCTCTCATATTATTGTAGAATTTTCTCTACATCATTATGATTCTAGTAAAGAAACTTTGCTTAAGTTAGACCCTGCTGTTGCATTAGAAAACTAGAGATAAGTAAACGGCAGCCTTCTTGAAAAACTAACTATTCCTTCTAACCCTCAACTTCAAGAAAATGGAGAAGCTTTTTTAAAATTATTTTTTTATGGTTAGTGATATCTATAGTCTAGCTTCTTCTTTGAGATGGAGGGAAGGGATCTTTTTGTTTGTTTTGCTTTAAATGTGTGCATTTGATCCCAGCTGAGATTTACATTGAGAACATTTTTAAAGTGTATGCACTCCCAACTGTGTGGAATGCCAGGAAACGAGTTCATTCTGGGAGGAATGAGCTTTCAGCTCTGTCCTCTGTGACAGACTCCAGAGCGTCTCTACCTTAAGGCAGGCAGGTCACTGGGCCTCTTCAGTGACCCCCCCTAACCTGTACCAGGCTGCCGGCAAGCACTCCTGTCAGCTCTGTTTACTCTGGCAAGACTGATGGCATCCAGGTGGGTTTCCCCACCCCCGCACCACCTCCTTCTCCTGCCCCAGCTCCTCTGACGCCCAGGAGGCTGCATTTGCCAGCGGAATAGCTCTGCCCCAGGCCTGGCCATGGAAGCGGCTGCTCTTCTGAATCAAACCACTCACTTTGCTTCTAATCAATGCAGGACCTTCACCTGGATACAGTTTAAGCATATCCTCCATGTGTCTCGGAGCTTTGAGCTTTAGGAAAATGTGCCTTTGTGTCTTTTCTAGCCTCTGTATCTCCCTGGCTAGAGTCACTGGCCTGGGAGGGCTGTGCTGTTAGGCAGATAATCCTGTAAAGCATCTGGAGGGCCTGGTCAGGAGATGCTCAGCTCAAGAATGTCAGGAGTAGATAGAATGGTGCTGGAGGTGGATGAGGGCAGCACTGAGGGTAAACAGGCCACTTCCCTGGTGGACATCAGCCTCAGGGTCTGCCAGCTCCCACTGGCTGGGGATAAGCTGCCGATCATAGGGAATAATTACTAGTGGAAGCCTGGTATGTGTTAACTGTTATTAGCCTGTTGGATGTGCCACTAAGCACCAGGGACTCAGACGTGAGTAAGAGAAGATTCCCAGGTAATGTGTGTGGAGGTGGGGGAGGGGAAGGGTGAAGTTAAGGGACAAGACAATAAACATGAATCTACAGAAGGGAGTGGTCCCTGAGGAAAGGAGGGTGGGACCTTTAGAAGCAAAGAGGACTAGGGCCTGAGGGGAAGCGGGAGAGTGCACCTGAGGGGAGACTATTACATAAGCAAAGGTGCTGAGGCGGGAACTAATAAGCTATGTTCAGGAAACAAGACTAGAGGGACAGGGCCAGTGCAAGAGTTCACACGGGGGAGTAACCGAAGAGTGCCTCTGGAGAGCCAGGGTGCGGCCAGGTGAAAAGGCTCCAGCAGGGTTAGCCAGAAAGGTAGGAGGGTGACAGGATCCAGGTGGTGGTGTGAAAAAAATCAATCTGGCCTCGATGTGTAGGTAGGAAAGAGGCTGAAAGCAGGATGCTGTTTGCCTGCATTGACCTGTGGAGGGTTCCACAAGGGCTGGGCGGAGGCTGCCGGGGGCGGCTAAGCTACTCATAGACGCCTTGCTATCTAGCGCTCCTTCAGCCCCGCCCTCTGTACCTTCCCGGTTAACTTCTTTGGCTCCTTAGGTCCTGCCTTACAAGACACTTCCTCAGACTGCCTTGACTGTGTCCTGATTAGCAGAGTTCCCCAGATGTGTTCCCACAGAAGCCCACTGGCTTTGTCATAATCTGTCATTGTAACGTCTTAGGATATTTCAGTTGTGGGAAAAATGTTTTAAATGTACACTATCGTGACCATTTCTAAGTGTCCAGTGGCAGTCAGTGTGTTCACACTATTGTGCAACCCATTAAGTCACCATCCCTATCACCATCCTGTATTCTCCATGTGAATTCACTACCGTAGGGACTCATTCAGTGCCTGTCTTTTTGTGAGTGGCCTATTTCACCTAACAGAGTATCTTCAAGGTTGATCCAAGTTTATTTCCTTCCCTTTTAAGGCTGAATAACACTCCCTTGTATCTGTGGTATGGATCCATTTGTTGACTGACATGTGAAGATTTTTTATTTTTGCCTTGATGGGGATTGAACCCAGGGCATTGCACATGTTCCGGCAAGTGTTTCACTACTGAGCTATATTCCCAGGCTTCTTTTGCTTTTAATTTTTGAGATGGAGTCACACTAAGTTGGCCAGGCTGGCCTTGAATTCACTCTGTCACCCAAACAGTTCTTAAACTTAGTATCCTCCTGCCTATACCAATCAAGTAGCTAGAATTACAGACCTGTACCACCAGGACTGACTGATATTTGCAGGCTTTAAGAAAAAATAAAAGAACTCTGATAAAAAGAGGTTAAAACATAACTGAATAAAATAGCAGATTGCATTCTTCTAAAGGGACAAAAATTGAGACTACTATTGATAGAACTTCAATTCAGCAAAATCAGAAAAATATGGGGCAAAAGTTAATGGGAGGGGCTGGGAGATGGATCAGTGGATAACGTGCTTGCTTCTTAAGTATGAAGACATGAGTTCAAATCCACAGCAACCATACATGTAAATACCATCAAGATATAAGGAGGATCAGTGGGGCTTATCAGCCAGTCCAGCTGAAATATGAACTCCAGGCTCAGTGAGAGACCTGTCTCAGATAAACAGATAATAAATAAATAAATAAGAGTAATAGAGGAAGATACCCAATGTCCACTTCTATACAGGTATATGTATGTATGTGCACTAATACAGGCAACATGTACACCACACACACAAAAAGTTATCAGAGACAGAATTTCAGGACATGAACCCAATCCCATCTCTATCCTGCATGCAGTACAGGTATTATGGCAGCCATCAATGAACTCTGACATTGGACTCTTTTCAGCTTAAACCACCATAATAGGAAATAGAAAAAAATTGCAAAAGTTCTATTCCTCTGGTCCTCTTTCCCCAGGTAGCCATCATTCTGCAATATGGTCTATTTCAGAATATGCAGAGGCTGGTTGGTAAGGCCAATCTCCTTGGCTGCATGGTAATCAGCTGAGTGAGTTTTTAGGCCACTCTGGGCTACATAGTAAAAACCCGTCCCAAAACAAGACAACAGAAGCAGTTCTGTGCTCCTCTGTTTCACTGGCCACTGGAGTGTGTGTTTAGCTCCTAATATGAGCCAGGAGCACTTTGTTCCCCAATGTCCTTCAGATCTATGATCCTATCACCTCATATTAAGTTCCTGACAGGAGTCTTTCCCCTACAGTGCACAATAAGGGTCTAAGACAGCTCTCTGCAAACAGGTTACATTGTAGCTACAGGTACTTAAATATGGGAAAGGATACATACATGCACATGTGCATATGCACACTTAACAGGCACACATGAACACTGAGCCTGGCAGTGACAGAAGGAAAGAGCAGGGGCTGTGATGGCACATTAAAAAGAAGAGAGAAGCATCTCAGTGAACATTCTCTCAAGTCCTTCCCTGGTCATCAGCAAGGATATCATTCTCCTCCATACCCCATTTTGCTCTGGAAATTACACAGAAGTAACTGTGTGACCCCATCAGAATATCAAGTACTCACTGAGGTCCAAAGCCTCCCTACGTGTATGAGGGTTTCTATTGACCTAACACACCTGATCGGCCCCAGGCTCCAGTCCTGTACGAGGCCAGGAGCAAAGTCATGAACAAATCTCTCTGCTGGAGAGACTCAACCAAATCTGTATGAACAAGAAGAACTGTGAGCTGGAAATAATCTACTGGGAGTTATTTAGTGTCAGGGTCATATGCCTTGACATATATCCACAGTCAGAAATTCATAACCCATTTAATTTTGATAGAAGTAGTGGATGAGAGAATATGGTATAAAATGATTCTGCTAATTTTAATACAGGTAATAAAATAAGACTTCAAAATTAAGATTCAAGTGTAATGCTTATTAGAATGGAATGTTTAAGTTGCTATTAGAAATGAGAATACTTTATTGAAATACAAACACTGAAGACATGAAATTTATTCCAAATCTCTAGTATAAACTATACAATGGAAGCAGAACTTATAGTCAAAACTGAGTTGAGTTCATACCCAGAGCCCCTCTCCAACAGTGATAGACAGATGAAAAATGGAACACCATTAATGCTCAAAGGGAAATTCAGCACCATACTCAAAAATTATCAGAAAAACAAGGTTGCAAATAAGCAGAGCTGATGTGTTCAAAAGCATCCCATGGGAAATTGGGAACCACAGCTACCACCATCACAAAACAACCCAGAGTCAAACTGAGAACTGAGATGGCTTTTCAGTGGTATTTCCCCATCTGCCTAGAAACAGGACTTTTCAAAGAACTGTAGGTCTGAGGGCTAGAGAGATAATCAGTGGTTAAGAGCTCTGACTGCTTTTCCAGGGAAACTTGTTCAGTTCCCAGCATCCACATGGCAGTTAGTAACTGTCAGTAACAAGAGTACCTGGGGATCCATGGCCTCCTCTGGCCTCAGAAAGCATTTCAGACACATGGTGCACTTACATACATGAAAGCAAAACACTCATACAAATATAAATTTTTTAAAAACGTAAAAAAACAGGTCTGGGTGTCAGGTGTTTTTCAGACCTCCTGGTCTGAAAAACGGTTAGCGGAATCCTACTGTTACATCATTAAATGTGGTCTCCACTATCACAAAAATATCAACATCAGTAAATGAATCCATTCTTGGATCAAATGACAATTATAAAGTTTTCTAAAATTTACATTAAAATAACTACATTTGGGTTTTCAAAGAAATAAGTAATAAATAACATCCATAAAAGAAGAGAAACAAAAATAGAAATGAAATAAAATAAATGAATGTAGGAAATTGTTGGGGACCGACCAGCTCCAACATAGTCACCTAAGATGGCAGCTGTCAACTGCCAAACTAGAGGATGAGGACCTCTAGTTTAAGGAAGTGTATTGTGATTGGATCTTACAAGATCCCGGGTGCAGGATGAGCACCTGGTGACGCCTGATCACAAGGTCCTTGATGTAACACTTGACCTTTTGGCTGATTGGTTGGCCCATATGACCTTTTGGCTGATTGGTTAGCCATATTTTGCTTATGTAATGTGTGGGTATATAAGGCGGAATAATAAAGAGGAAGCTACTACAGCCTGAAGCAACATCGTCCTCTGTGTGTTGTTATTTTGTCCTGCTGATTGGGACAGGAAATGATTTACACTAAATCTTAGAAATGAAAAATATGTTCTTTGATAAGAACAAAATAAAATAACCCTCTACATTGAACACCAAATGAACAGGAGCAAATTGGAAAAAATTGTCAAGAATTTAGATGGAATAAGACAGAAAAATTAAATGACATTTTTAAAACAGAAAAAAAATGGGGGAAGCAATTCAGAAATGCTGGATGGACAGATTCTAGCATAAGTTTCAGTAGTTTCAAGTAAAACGATAAAAAAGGACAAATAGTAGACAAAAAACATATAAAATGAGAATTTTTCCCATATTGGAAGGATACACCAAAATGATGAACAAGGTAACAGAAAATAATTTCCAGATATATCCTCATGAGACTTCAGAAAACTAAGGATACATAGAAAAATAAAGCCATGTAAGTGACAAGACAAATTATTGACAACAGAGGAATGGTTAAACCAACAGCAGACTGCATGTCATCAATGTTGGGAGCCAGAAAACTTCTGATAGAATATCTTCAGTGTGCTAAAACACTTCAGAATTGGTCACACAGCCAAACTTCATTCCCATTGAGAAGAAAATCAAGGACTCTTCAGATTTACAGTGTCTAAGGATATTTGCAATTCACAGATTCTCCTTAGAAAGACTACCAAAGGATTTACTTCAGCAAGAAAAATAAACACAGAAGAAATAGGATGTGAAGACAGAAAGTCCAAAATAGGGGGAAATGTATTGATAAATTAAATAATGACTGTAAATTTGGGCCATAAATTACCTGAAGAAGCATAAGATACAGAGGAAATGTCCAAACATGAGCCAAAACAAATAACTTACTAGCATTAATAAAAAAAGAACTGGTCTTCTCCAGATCCTCTTAGCTCAGCCATTCAGCGGAGGAGAGATGAGTGACCTGTATCCATTGATTGATTTATAGTCCAATCTTATTCCAAGAAAGATTTAGATTAGCTAACCTGCAGCTATTCCTGGTCTATCCTTCATTTTCAGATCCAGGAACTTCCTAAGGGAGTCGTTGGCAGCTTTTGATTGAACCTTTGGCACTAGTCCCAGGGAGAGCTCTCCATGCTCAAATGAATCATGGGACGTGGGGTTTTGTTTTTGTTTTTTAATCCAATTCCTCAGGTCTTCCAGACAAACACAGTAAAAACTTTTAATAAAAAACTAAAAAAAAAAAAAAAAAGAACACGATGATAAAAGGAATAAAACACTAAAGAGGATGTAAAATCTCCCCAAAGGAAAACCTTCCTCCCGAAGTTAGGTTAATTTGAAGACAGACCAGGTTTATATTTCCAATGAGATAAGGGAATCCATCACATGAGTCAATGAATAGGTTGGCTTACAAGGAGACTAAGAGAAAATCATATCCATAAAATTTGAAGTCTTCATTAAAAGTCAAGCAAAAGTTACCAGAAAGTCTATTCATCCAAATAAATGTAACATAAAAATTCAATTAAATCAATATGGTATCTGGAAGAAAGTAACTGAAGAAGATATACAGGGAAGCGCAGGGTTGGCCTGACAGGCAACACAACAATCAAATATTCTGGACAAAGATGGAATAAGTGATTAAGATTTGATTATTAAAGTTTCTAATATCTTTGAGGGAAACCTGACATTAGAAATAAAAAATACCAACTTTGTCCCAGATATGATCAATGGAAAGAAAACAATATTAATATAAACCCTAAGGGAAAACTAACCCTATGAGTTGATAATAGGTTGGAGAGAAAAGAGATATTCACCTGAATTAAAATTAGCGTTGCAAACCCACCTTGGTAGCAAACACCTATAACGCCAGAATTGGGAGGCCAGTATGGTAAACTTTGATCTGGAGGGCAGCCTGGGTTTTAAAGGAAAACCTTATCTTAAAAAAAAAAAAAAAAGGCTTGTTTCTTATATACCTTTTCGTAAACTGTCAAGGTTAAAAGAGGAAAGGCATCTTCAAATCACTAAAATATAGATGTCCCGCCCCCAAGGAATCTGTTCCTAGCCATGGATTGTTGATATATAAAGGCAATGTTGTAAAGTTTTTCAGAGACTATAAAGAGTAACGAGCTCAGTGCTATTTTTTGCATAAAGTATTAAAGAGAATCTGGTCATCTGACCCTCATCATGGTAAGAATTAACAAAAGAACCAATGGGGAGTTATAACTAAAAGGACTAGTGATGGTCACTAAAATTAAGTGCTCTACACTGCTTTAAAGTATAGAGGGTTACCAACGTCTGACGAAATAACGGACACTGGAACAAAGAGAAGAACAATTCTGAAAGAGCAAACAGGAAGTTTTCTACTGCAAAGGTAGCGTCCAAGATGGCAGCTTAACAAGAACACCCTTCCCCCTCCTTCCTGTTGTTTGGACTTTCCCCTTCAGGGTGGGCTAGACCTTGACTCTTTTGTAACAACTAAAATATAGCAAAAGTGATGGAATGTCACTTCTGAGGTAAGTCACAAAACAATTCAGTTCTTGCTATCAATTGCTTGCTTGGTCTCTCTTGTTTACCATAAGCACGGCCACGTTGGAGCTTCCGTGCGGATAGGCCCTAGTGGCAAGAAACTGATATGTCTGGCCAACATCCAGCCCTAACCTGACACCTGTCAACAGTCACGTGAGTGAGCTTAATTAGAAGCAAACCTCCTCGGAGGTCGAGCCTTAAACAGACGTAGCTCTAGGGAACACCTTGAGTGCAAACTTCATGGAGACCCCCTAGTCACAGGATGCAGCTAAACCAACATCCTGGAAAAAAAAAAAAAAAAAAAAAAAAAAAAACCACTGAACTTTTAGGGTAATTTGCCATATGGCAATACGTAACTAATATACTTATCTGATTATATTGTATAAATATGTCTTCGCCATGAAAATCTGTCAAAAGTTTCGATGACAGAGCAAAAAAAGATGTTTTAAGAAAATTGTTTTGATTCACAATATGGTGACAGGCTTTCAAACGGCCAAAAGTAAACAAAATATACTTCCGATGTCAGTATGAAAACAGAAAAGGAACATTGAGGAAGCATGCCATGAATCTCTGAGGTCCAAGTGAGGGTCTCAGAACAAGTTCCATGGTAGATGAGGAATCCCACATTCATTTCCCAAAAGGTAATCCAAGGATATTTACTTACTTGGTGAATAGTTATCTATTGAGTGTCCGCTGACATCGCTGTGGTAAACGAGGCTGGGGGAGAATACAAACAAGTAATTATAAAACAAGATAGCGCAACAAAAGGGAAGTATAGACAAAAATAAAGGTATTGGATGTAACTTTTCCTTTGTATTTTTAGCCGCTGTGTTTCAGACTACAAACATACCAACACCATCCCTTCAGGCAACCTTATAAGGCTCCCAGTTCCTAATCCTATCAAACACAGACACACACCAGCACAGCAGTGAAAATTTTATTCACTTATCGTCACGACAAATTAAATACAACTTGCACCAAGGAAACTAGAAATAATATGCAACATAAGTTCAACACACAGTATATACTTCATGATCAGAAATACAAATTAGTTTTATTTAAGACCTCAGCTCAAACAAGCAAAAAATTATGTTGGTTATAATCTGTGATCAGAGTGCAATAAAATGAGCAGTCATAGGTTTAAGAGAAAATACTAATAAATTGGAAAGCTTTATATGGCATTTGCTTCAGAGAAAAATATTAATTGTATAATATGAGATAATTTAGAAAAACATGGGAGACATGTCATAAGCAAACATAGGAAACATGGCTAAAGATAGTCTTAGAGCTGAATTTATAAAGCTTTATAAGAATTAACAGTGTTCAATTTAAACTTCTATAAGTAGAACACAAATCCTAAGGGAAAAAAGAAACAGGGAAATAATAAAGATGAGAGATGCTCGCTTATTTAAAGAACAAATTAACTATCATAGCATATCTTTCCGATTGTGTTTTGTTGTTTCTGCTGTTTTGGTGCTGCTGTTGTGTCTGCTTACACTGCCCACACTGACCTTGGACTTGTTATCCCTCCTGGCCCAGTCTCCCAAGAGCTGGAATTACAGCCTGGTGTCCCCATGTCCAGCTATAGTGGCAAATCTAAGAGAAAAAGAAGAAAGCAAATGAATTAAGAGAAAAGGAAGAAAGCAAAATAAGGATTGAGGAAATTATACAACAGTAGCTATATTTTCAACTATGTAACTATACATAGTATGTCTTAAGTTTAAAAATAGCAATCAGATGAATATTCATCTCTAAAACAAATAATTAAAAGTGTAAGATATAGAAAACTTGGGGAAAATAATAGAGGGGAATTTTTTTTAAGTTTCCCCAACAAGAGGCAAACAGAAATATAAATACCATCAAATCTTAGAGGAACTGGTAATTCCTGTTTGGGAAATTGCTGTCCTAACACCGAGGAGAGTGAAGACCAACTGATACTTTTCTCTCTGTGTATATGCAATATTGTATTTGTGTGCACATGTGCACAGGTATGTTCGCCTATGCCTACATGTGTGGAGGCCAGAAGTTGACTCTTCTTGCTCTCCACCTATGTGTTTGACACAGGGTCTCCCAGTAGCCCCAACTGGTCTGGAGCTCCTTATAGACCTTGATCTCACAGAGATCACCTGCCTCTGCCTCCCGAAGTGCTGGGATTAAAGGCGTACACCAACTACATCTGGCCCCATCTTATTTTTTGTTCTACAGTCTCTCGCTGAACCTGGAGATGACTATTTTGGCTGGACATGCTAGACAAAAAGCACCCAAGATTCACTGGTCTCTGCCTCCACCCCCACCTCAACCACCACACCGAGTTTTTGCTCAGGTGTGGGAATCTAGCTCAGGTCTTAATACTTCCTCAGCAAGCACTTCACCAACTTAGCCATCTCCCCAATCCCCCCCATATTTTATAAATTAAATATGTCCGTGGACTTCAAACTTCTTAGATTTACATAGACACAATTAGAGGCCAATTTGCTTTAAAAGATATAGACATGAAAAAAAAATCTCAACTGGGATGGAATTTCATAGGTCCTTAAAAGCAGAATCTACAATTCATTCTTTCAACAATCACATTAAACATGAACACATTAAAGGACAATTAAAATGTATTAAGTACAAAGGAAATCTCTGGTCAGAGCACAATCATGAGATGGGGATATCCAACCATCATGAAAAGAGTATGTGACATCTGAAGGTAAGTGTGCTTGAAAAGGGAGCAACATGCAGCAGGTGAGGTACTCTGGGCAGAAAAGTAAAGATTAAGAGGCATGGGAGACAGGAAATGGTTCCGTGCTTGCAGAAAACTACAGCACACTCCCAGGTTTAGACGCATGCCTGCTTTTCATATTGTCTAAACTAGCATCTAGCACCTGGATGCAGGGATCATCAGAAGCATATGGTTATAGTTGAAATAGTACAGCAAGAGACCATCCAGGCAGAGTGTGAAGTATAAAAAATAAAATCAGCTGGCTGAGGATAAACCCCAAGGATATGAAAAAGGCCTTGGAGGAAGAGGAGACCATTCAGGAAATAGAAAATATATGGCAAGAGAAATGAAGAGAACCAGGCACTTGAGGAGTCACAGAAGTTGGGAAAGGAGCGATCAATGGGATGAATATAGGAAGAGGGTCAGTACTGAGGGACTGCAATACAGTTAGGAACAGAACTAAGAGAATACTATTTAGTCAGGGTCAGTACTGAGGAACTACTGTCCGGTTAGGGTCAGTACGGAGGGACTATTGTTTGGTTAGGAACTGAAGAATTCTCACAGCAAGTGCAGGCTACTTCAAAAAGCTTACTACACAAGAAGATAAAAAGCAGAGCGGGTGGAAGTTAAGGGGGGAGGTTTGGGTGGTTTGGATTTTGGTTTTGGGTTGTTTTTCTCATTTGCTAAAAATACCTCTGAAGCTTATAACTTAAAAGAAAAGAATGTTTTATTATTTCTCGAGATCTTGGTATGTACATAGTTCTTTAGCTGTCTTTCCTTTGGCCATTCTTGGATGTACTTTCAGCTACCATGTCATCTGGTTGGCCTCCTTGGGACTCTGACCAGTCTCCATATTCTTTCAGAGCCTCTCTCTCCCAAAGAGGTCTCCCATGCTCTAGGGCCTATTCCATGTCA
Organism: Eospalax fontanierii; assembly: GCA_035773235.1. Taxonomy (NCBI): domain Eukaryota; kingdom Metazoa; phylum Chordata; class Mammalia; order Rodentia; family Spalacidae; genus Eospalax; species Eospalax fontanierii. The sequence goes on along the minus strand of CM069524.1, from coordinate 149,885,122 downwards.
GTGGTCTCTATCTGGAGAGTATGGGCTTCCTTATAATATGGTGGCTGGACTCCAAATAGGAATGATCTACATGAGAGAAAATGGTGGGCAAGCACTTACCAAGACTCTACTTGCTATCATACCTGCTAATGACTTTTCAGCCCACAAAACTACATGGTCAAGTCTACAATCCATGCAAGAGTGCACTATTCAAGGGTGTAAATACTGGGAGAATTAAGAAAAAGGTGCCTGTCGAGATAATAGTCCACAACAAGGGTATGGGTTGTTTTTATTTTCCTCCCTTAAAATAGTGAGTTAAAAAATGTTTCTAGGCTGTGCCCAAAGGAACTCATTGAAAAGCAGATGTTGAATATAAAATAATGAAAGGTTATTACCAGACAGAGTCTCAAAGAGGAATGCTTAGTTGAGGAAAGAGAGAGAGCCATCTTCTGAGACTAGAGGAAGAAGAGAGATGAAAAAGGTATATGCTGGACTGGTGAGATAGTTCATCGAATACAGGCACTTACTGCCAACTGTATGACCAGAGTTCAATACCTGGGAACCAAATGATGGAGAGAATTGACTTTGGCAAGTAGTTCTCTGATCTCCATATGTACACCATCACACACACACACACACACACACACACACACACACACACACACACACACACACATTAAATAAATAAGTAAATAAATAAAGCAGTGTCCTGATTCCATAAGCAAGAGAGACTAGGAGGAGTCTGATAGAAGAAACAGTAAAGTAATGGGTTGTTTTTTTTAAAAATGCAGGTTCAAAATACACTGAATATGAATGAGGACTAGAAAAGGCAACAAAGTGGTAGGACAGAGGAAGGTGAAGAATTGTAGGGATAAATTACTGAAAATTAAGGAAGGCAGGTGGAAAGTTCTAAGCCAGCATGATCTGGGAGTAAACAGGAAGTGGCAGAATTGTTGAGGAGCAGTTCTCAATCATTCAGGAATACAAGAGAAGAGTCTGCCAGGAACCTGTGCAGTACACATGGAAGACGCCAAGTAATTATTTCTGGAATGAAAAATGACTTTCATCCTTCCTTTTTCAGATGAAACTACTGAGGCTCCAAAAGGCTAAGTGTATTACTGAAAGTGACAAGGCTAGTGTACAGCTGGTCAAAGCGTCTCACCTGCTTAAGAACCACACTGAGTAGGATTTCTTTCCCAGTGTTCCCACAGGCAGCTTGTTAGTTTACTATTTTATTTTCTCATATTTTCTCATATATTAAATGGCATTTGTCATTCTTGGGATGATGGGATGAAATACTCTAAAGTTGAATGAATACGGGGAGTGGTTAGAATCTTCCTGCAGGCCTCAAAGGATTTACTCAATAGAAATACACTGCATGTCTTTTCAAGGTACACTCATCGAAGCTGGTCCTGTAACTGTATCCTGGCCAGATTGCCAGTGTTTCATTATTCCATACTTGTTTGGTGCTGTGGTCTTAATTTCTTTTTAAGACTCAGAACATTAGGAAGGCACATCGTTACACACAGAGAGAGACAATACTTGTCTATCTCTAGCCTCTATGGATTTTTTTCACAAACTGTAGGATTAATCAATAGCTTTCTGCCACATATGCCTAATGCTGCTAAAGTCTTACTAATTTCCTTAAAGAAAACTGAAACATCTCCCCCAAAGAGTATTGTCATCTATGGAATTCACCTTAAGACAGAGAGTGGTGACATGTTCCTTTTCCCACTGGACCAAAATTTCAAAGCTTCAAATGTGTGGTAAATCTAACCAAAGATAAAGATTTGCAGGTGTTTTTTGCATAAAAGCAAGAAGGGCAGATGTATCTGAAACGTGCTTCTAACCAAACGGGACATCTGCAATCCATTAGAGGTGTCCGGATGAGGGAAAGTGAGAGGAGAGGTTCAGGCAGAAAGCTTGTTCTTTAGAAACGCCAGCCTCAGGATGCTGCGGACCTTTCTATCAGGATCCAAGGACGGTGAGGTGCTGAAGAAGGATACCTCTGAAAGGCTGAACTTACGTCTACGTCAAATAGCCCAGTTCCCCTTTTTTTCTTGGCTTCTATCAAGTTATCTTTGAAACACCAGTGCTTTCTCTTTACTCAAGTCCACCTACATGTTTTAGTATTTAAGACTTGGCAGCTACCTCAGATAAAGAGAACAGCCCCTTGCTTTGAGTGTGCACACCTTTTCCAACACTCACAGAGAGCAATCTGTGTCCTGACTCGGCTTTTTACACACCCTGGGAACAAAGCGAAATTGTCACCAGGAGCATTACTTGTAGGTTACTCACTGGCTGTTACATGCCCTGTTTTGGACTCCCAAGGAAACCACTAACTTTTATGAAGGTATTTGCAGCAAAGGCTGTTGCAAAATAGCCACAGCTGTGAAAATGACCCTGGTGTGTGTGATTCCTGCAACCCGGCTTTGTTCATATACAGGATTTATGGTCTATGGCGAGCTTCGCTGACTGGCTCCCAATTTAGCATAACATAGGATCAGGGTACTCCTTAAATGAATTCAATGGGCATGCCAGATCTGTTTCCTGTATCATGTCTCTGACTTGCTTACTGGCCTTTTGATAAACCATTAGTGCTGTAGCATTTTGTTAATTACTAAACTCTTGGTGACAGACAGAACTGGCCTGTTAAAACTTGTGTTGTAATTTGAGGATTAAATGCCACACCTCTGGGAAATGTCGGTATCAAAACTGATTTGGTGTTGGAGACGAGGTGTTAGAAGCCACAGTTTGACAAAGTGGATTTCCAAGTGCAGTTAGCAATTACATTTTTAGAAGTCTTCCATTATGCCATTTATAAGAAGGTAATTTTAAGAGGTTACAAGTCGGGAATGTGTGTTTAGGTCTCTTCATTTGTATATGTAGAGGTAAAGCCTATATTTATGAAGCACCCACTGTATACATAAAAAAATTGTGCTGATCTAGATTCAGGAAAAACAGTAACAAAAAACGGTCCCTACTCTCCACAATTTCAAACTCTAATAAAGTTTAAAGAGTCTGTAGCCAGTGTATTTCTGGGAAATATATTTTGCCTAAGCTTAAGGAGAAAATCAGAACCACAGATAGAAGTATGTGCTTCGATGGGGAGGAATCTCACCCAGCCAAGGGTTTATGGAGCTCAGGTCTATGTCAGAGATTCCTAACCCTTGATCACCAACATCATTTAAATTGCAAACACTGAACAAAAGACTTTTGTGAGGACAGTTGGTATTTCATTCATCCTTCTGCCCACAATACTCTTCCAGAAAAACTGGATGTTTATTTCTATATCAGTTGAACAGCTTTCTGTTAAAAATAGGAAAGAAACCATCGCAACTGGCTTAAATGATGGAAGTAATGTAATTTTCACGCTTCTCCAGAGGCCAAAGGCTCCAGTATTGGTTTTAGCGGAGCTTCACCTGAACTCTCCTACAATTTCCTCAATTCTGTTCATTTCCACATGTCAGCTGACCTTCCTTTATTGTTTACTAGATGAATGTCAGTAGTAACAGGGCTCACATAGTCCTGTCTTTTCACCTATAGGAGAGAAGAACCTGGCTTCTGAAACCCAGTAAAGTCATGAGGCTTAAACTAATTGGATCACCTAGAACCAACTCCTGTTGCCAGAAAAAATTCAGTGCTGTTGATTGGTTGAAGTGTGAATTGCCTGAGCCAGTCACCTATAGAACTGGATTGTGTAATAATGCAGAAGACCTGACCCTACACAAATAGAAAGAATAAAATGGAGGTTGAGGAGGCCATTGAGGCTGTGATGTTGTTATCCTTTTTCTAGCATGGATTCTAGATTTATAGCTAACTTTTATTTAGTTTCAGAGATAAATTCTGTTAAGAGGATTCTATTTCCACTAAATTTGCTAGGTCAGATATTAAAACGTGGTCTTCTTAAAAATCATGAAACATGGGGCTGGAGAGATGGCTCAGTGGTTAAGAGCACTGGCTGCTCTTACAGAGGACCTGGATTTGAATCACAGCATCCACATGGCAGCTAACAACCATCTGTAACTTCAGTTCTGGGGGTCCAACACTTTCTTCTGTCCCCCACAGGCACTGCATGACAAAGGTGCACTAACATACATTCAGATAATACACTCAAACACATAAAAATAAATAAGTTTGTTTTTCAGATCATAAAATATGTAACTCTAAACTTGGTTTTTAGTTTTGCTTTGTTTGTTTTCCTTTAAATAGTCTCACTACTACTGTAACACAAGTTGGCCAGGTATTCACTGTGTAGCCTAATCTAGCCTCATCCTCATGATCCCCCTGCCTCAGCCTCCTGAATGTTAGGGATATAGGCATTTGCCACCATGCCTGGTCTTGGATTATTTTTTCCATAATTCTCTCTTAAGATATTGTGATCCCCAAAGAAATATTTTTATAGTTCAAGTAATTGAGAATACTCAAAAAGCTCTCCTTAACCCATCTTTTCTAACTTTCATCTCAATTTCCAAAAGCAGCATGAACAGCAGAAACTGGAATTCTTAGTTAAGGTAGCCCAAATATTTTCTCCTTCACCTTGGATAACAGATCAGATCAGCAAATTCACAGAAGATGCTGCATTCCAAAGTGTCTTAACTAATGCATCTTTAAAATATCTGTTTAACCAGTCTCCCAAAATCTATCAAAACAGCACTTGTCCTCATAAAACTTACTCCAAATTCATCAGCTCATCTGTAAAGTGCTCATCTAAGGACTTTTCAGCAACTAAGTATTTCTTCCACACGTTAATTAGAAATAGAGCTCCTTGGGTTGGGAGATGTAATTTTAGTACTAAATGAAGTGGCCAGGGAGGTAGTTTGTTCCCACTGCTTTCTAGATGGGAGCTGTTGGAAGGGAGGCCCCGGTTTCCTTGTAACTGTCCTGACTGTGTTTAAAGGGCACAGAGGACTAGGTAGATGGCTGAGGCAGTAAAGTGCTTACCACACAAGCATAAGGACCTGAGTTCAGATACCCAAGACCTACATAAAGCTGAGTGTGGCAGCATGCATTTGTAACCTCAGTGCTGGGGAAGTTGGGAGGGAATAGACAGATCCCTGGAACTCCCTAACCAACAGGTCTAACAGCATTGGTAAGTTCTGGGTTTTGAGACCCTGTCTCAAAAATACAAAGTGAAGAGTGACTGAGAAAGATACCAGTTGTCAACTTCTGGCCTCCCCACCCAAGTGTACACACATGCATGCACAGCTATACACATGAACACACAAAGGCCATAGAGGACTAATTGAGGCTAACATCACACCCCTCAGATATCCCCAAACTATGATCAATACATTTTTCAATTCTCCCCCAAGCATTACACTTGAAAGAATCAGCATAAGCCTTCAACTTGTCCACATTAGAAATAGGCCTTTTTTTTCCTGGTTGCATAAAAGGCTGCTGGTGCTCACAAGGCACATGCCTGGCAGATACATTCAGGGAGGCAGTTAGGCCTGGGTTTGTTTTCACTTTGGAATTTACTACTCTGTTTATCCTGCTTCCTCGCTGACAGCCCCCTCCCTCCACCTCCTAGATAGACTTGGCCTCAAAAACTCACAGTGCCAGGCACAGTGCACTCAGCTCTGTGTAGGAGGGCCTTCAGGGTACTTCAGTCCTAGCAGCCCTCAACCTGTGTGGGAGTTGAAGGGACAAGAACAGTTCTCTGCCACCAATACCCTGTACCACCATTAAAATAGCTTCATCTCCTCTCTCTCCATAGCAAACAGCTCTTGGGCTGGAGGGGGGAAGTTGCAACACCTGCGCCAAGCTTGTGGCAGGCCAGCCTGGCCCCCAGCAGGCAGCCACGTGGGGGGGCCCATTTGGCCCAAGTGCTGCTTAGTCAGGCTCCAACGCTAAGCAGAGAGCTTCAGATGTGCCCAGACCTGCCGCCACCAGGTGTCTATGTCTGGGCCGGGAGGTGACTCTTGCCTCCCGGTGTTTCCCGACACTGTCCTCAGAGGAATGTGGACGACTCAGAAGAGGCCACCACAGGGCTACAGCTCAGCCCACACTCTGGGGTCAAAGCCTCTGCCTGCCCTACCCCTTTGGCCCTTACTCAGTCCTCCTGCCAAGAGCCCCGGGGCTGGCTCCTTATCCTCCTCCTCCAAGCCACTGGTGGGCTCAGGTGAGAGGCGGCTATCTCCTTAGGCAAGTTACCTCCCTGCCCTACAGTAAGTAATAGGATGTTCCCATGCTTAACACGCAACCCTCCTAGCTGCTTTTATTAAATACAATGATTCCAGTGCTTTAAAATGTTTTTTAGTTTAATTTGTTTTTAACTTCATTTGTTATTCTATCTCCTACCTTGGGAGAAAATGCTTCTGAAAATTACTTTTCTAAGAAGAAGCTATTTAGTAGAATTGTGAGCCCTGAAAAGGATCTTCTAGGTGTAAATATTAGAAAAATTTACCAACTCTTTTGTGGACTCTGAATCCAACACAAATTTGACTCTAAACTCACTGTGGCTTCTGAGAATTCTGTTTAGAACTCAGGTGGTTTGAGCTGTGCCCTAGCAGGAACAACAGCTATTCTACAAATATTTACTGCACATCTACTATGTACTACAAGCACAGGCTTTAAGAAGCCATCATTACATGGCAGAGGATACAAGAGAGCAGAACCTTGGCCAGATTCAGCTTGCAAACATTTTGTTTGACTCACACTATATTTATCAAAAACTTGAATTAGTTGCCAAATTTTAAGTAACGAAACCTTTGCAGTTTCTCTTGAAAACTCAGGAAATCTGGCAAAACTGAGTCCACATTCCCAGCTGATGACAAGCAGAGTAACAACTGCTCACCAGACAGGCACTGGCCCTCCATTCCTACAGCCCCCACCTGCACACTGCTTCCCCTCCCTCAACCAGTCAGGCCCTCTTGGAGAGAGAGGGTCTGATTCTCAGGGTAGTGAACTAAAACATACTCATTCTGGGAAAGGACACACCCAGGTCTCTTATCCCCAAAGAACTGATTCTTGCCTCCTTAAGATTAGGTCACAAGGATTTTCTTATTTTGTGTCTTCTCAATTTTGCCCTTTTTAGTAGAGTGGATTTTTTTTTTTTAATCGCTGGCACAGTTAGGGGAAAAGTGTGTCTTATTACTTGCTAAGAAACTAAACACAAAAGAATGTGAGGAGGCTGAAGAACAGAAGGAAATTTCTGATGAGGGTTTAGAAAGCAGGGTGGAGTCTTAGAGATGCCCTCACTCACCAGATAAAGAAGACAAGGCTTCATTAGAAGGGGAGGATCATGCAGATCCTATTGCTGACCCGGAAATAAACAGGGCCACCACGGTCTTTAAAATCTCTCCCCAGTCTGTACCATGTTGTTGTCTTTATGCACAAGTGCTTTCTCTGCCTTGGTTTCTGCTTACATATTTCCAAGAGGTGGCAGAGAAGTCCATGAGATCTGTGGAGCAAGCGTGAAGACTGATTTTGGTAGTCCCATGGTATTGTAAGATAGATGATTCTAGAAGATCGTGCTGGATATTATCTAGGCCTATTAATTCCCTGTACTTGGAATGAGATATCTTTTGAGAGAAATGTCTGTTTTTGTGTGTTCAGAGTCCTTGTGATTGTAACCAGGAATACAGAGAGTTAAACCTGCTGATTCTAAAATTTGTTGCTAATGGAAAGTTTTACTAAAACAAATATAGTTCAGTTGTAGTGAACACAAACTTCCAATTGAACCAAGTAAAGGTATTCAAATGCGCCATTGGCCAACCTTAGACACTTACGTGTGTTTATAACAAGCATTTGTAGCCACTCTATGATTCTCTAAGAATTAGCTAATTAATTTAGTTAACTGAAAAAAATCAGTTTTAAGTGTAATAAAAAGGAAAAGGGCAGAGAAGAGACTCTTATTTAGCCCGGCCAACCTGGCGTGAGACAAGGTTTCGTATCTGCTTTTATAGATGAGAAAAGGGAGACCGAGTTAGCTGACTTCCTCCACCGGTTTCCAATTTCTGAGACGAGCGCTGTATGCCCAGGTCACTGTAACTCCAAAACCGGAGCTTTGTTGGCTACAGCACCTCCCAGCACAGAATCCACTAAGATGAGTAATGGTCTGCAGGAACGAAGACAGTGTAACGCCACAACGTGACTAGAAATGCAACAAGCATAAGAAAGTCAGAAACAAGCGATGATGCGGGAGGAACAGAAGAGCAAAAGCTTGGTGGGTCAGGAAAGGTGTCTAAGAAGGGGCCACATTCCTCATGAAGGACGCATTGTGAAACAACAGCCAGGAAAGGTGGGAAGGACCTGAAGAAAAGCCTAAAATGCTGTGGAGTGGAAAGTGGGGCGAGTCGGGGAGAAGAGGAATAGGAAGCAAGCAGATTATCCTGGGCATTAATAAAACAAGGCTTCTTAATGAGGTTGGCCATAGGAAAAACTGACCCCCACACACACACGTTCCTCACGTGAGGCCAGGCAACTTCGTGCCTGCAAAGAAGGGCACAACCACGTAGACCAAGAACATTCACCTGCCCAGAACACCAGATATGTCTGTCCAACCTGTAGACCCCAGGAAGCCCAGACACCCACAATTCAAGTGTCCGGTTCCCTCCCTTCTCTTTCAGAGGCCCGTTGAGAGCAGGCCCACGTGCCTTTCAGAGCCATCAGGCACCCTGTCTACAACTCCATGGTCTCCTGACTTCAGATTGTGTGAGGTTTTTTCTTTCCAAGGACGCCTGCCAGCATCAAGTCAGGTGCAAGCAATCGAGAGCGAAAAGAAAACAGGACATGCCACCCCAAGTCTAGCCCTTTCAGGGAACCGAAAAGGGCCAATACAGAAGGGCAGATGGGCCTCAGATTCTAGGACTGCCCTGCTCCAGAGCTGTGGTCCATCTCTAAAGGATTCTCTGTCCTCAGGCTCCGGAAAGCAGGTTCTCCCGGATGTGCCCCTCCCTGTCTGCTCACAGGGCCCAAGCTAGCTGTTCGGTTTCCACTATGCTTCGTTTCCTTCTATCCGTAGCATCCAATAAGAGGTGAAAAATCTAATCCCATTTTACAACTGAGGCTCATAGAGCCAAGTCACGTGCCCTGGAGAAGCGGTAGCGCTGGGACTTTAACTCGACTACAGAAGAGACCCGGGTGTTTGCGTTCCTAATAAACCTCCGCGTCCTGAGACAAGTCCTCACATCTGCGGAAATACAGTTTCTGGTAGTGAGCGGGGCGCAGCCTTCTCCCTCAGCCGCGATGGGACCCGAGGCGCCTCGGGGGCAGGTGAGGGAGGCAGCATCAGCCCCTGAGAGCAGAGCCAGGGAACTTCAGAGTGGTTCGCCCTCGCCGGCGAGAGGCAAACACGGACACGTCTGTCTTTTTCTCAACAAGTGCCTTCAAGCCCGGCGGGGGCAGACAGCTCCGCGGCCGGCCGGCGAGGGCTGGCCTCAGCTGCAGCGACTCAGTGCGGCCTCCCCGCGCAGCCAGCAGCCCGCAGCCCCCGCGGCCCGGAGCGGGGCGGGACGGGGCGGAGCGCAGGGGCGGCCCCGGGGGCGCAGGGGCGGGCGTGCGGGCGCACGCGGGGCGCGAGGACGGGCGCGGACCCCGGGCGTCGCGGGGAGCCGCCCACTCGGCCTGCCGCGGGCCCCGACGGCGGGAGCGTGGATGCGGCGACGCCCGCCGAGCCGGGGCGGACGCGGGGCGGCCCGGGCCGGGGACGCGCGCCGGGAAGGCCGGCTGGGCAGCAGCCGCAGGATGGCCGAGGTAAGCGCAGGGCGGACGCGGGGCCGCCTCCCTCCCTCCCTTCCTCCGAGTGCCACCTGCGCGCCGGGCTGCGTGGGGCGTCCCGCCGGTGCCCGAGTCCCTGACGACCTGTGCGCTGCACCCCGTTTCCCTTTGACCTCAGAACCCCTGGCTCGGCGGCTGCTTGCAGACTGACCCGCTTCTCCACCTGGCTTTCTTGTGTGAGAACTGAGCTGCCGGTGACCCCAGCAAGAGTCGCGGAGACGCGCGAGGGGCACAGAGGGGCGTCTGTCCCGGGCGGGGTTGGGGGGGAGGGAAAACCCTGCTTTAAAAAAAAAGAAAAGGGACCGAAGCCACATAAATCTCCGACTTCGACGTGTCTGATGGAGACGCTTGGGGATAAACCGCGCAGAAGTTGGGGAGGTTAGCGGGCGTCCTGGCCGGCTTGTCGCGCGTGGGACAGTGAGGTGTCCCTCACCTCCAGACACGCAGAAACTTGGAGAAGAGCGTCGGGATGCAGACGCTGACGCTAGAACCAAGGTCCGGTGTCTTTGGAAATGGCTTACCTGCGGGTGACAGAAGGAGCGGCGCGGTCCCAATGGCTCGGAGACCGCGGGTGCAGCGCCTGCTCCCCCCGGCAGCGCCGCGTGGGTCCCAGGCGGCGAGCCGGGTGTGCGGGAGAAGCAGCTGCGGGTCCCCACTTCCCCGGGGCGCCGCCAACGGGACCCCGAGACCCGCTGGCCGTCCAGTTTCGGATAAGCTCCTGGGGATTTGTCAGCCAGATGTGACAAGATTGTGGAGAGGCGAGTGAGGGAGATCTGATATCAATCAGTGCATAGCTCCGAGCCAAACTTTCTCAAATGTGGTGTAGAAACATGTTCTTCTCATTTAAGGCATCTCTTTGTGGCTGTGGGGCTGCCACCGGCCCGAGTTTGACAGTTAAATGGAATGCCAACTAGCAGCCTTAATTGTGTGAGTGAAGTTGTGTGTGTTGCGGGGAAAGATCAGACACTCTGGGGTTCGATAATGTCCCCTAGTTTTATGGTGGGGCTCACCGCAGACCTCTGAAGATGAGGACATTTAAATCGGGCCAGACGCCTAGTCCCAGCCAGGCCTCTGCTGTTAACACTTAAGGGGCTTGAAAGAGGCCCTACTGGTGTCCCGGGAATCCCTGTCAGAGGGTGTGTGTGTGTGTGTGTGTGTGTGTGTGTGTGTGTGTGTGTGTGTGTGTAAGAGAGAGAACACATGTGTTACACTGCATGCAAACACAGCAGATGTGGCAACATTTTTTTAAAAAATACATTCTCACTAAAGAGAAAAAAAATTGTGGGTTGCCAATGTAAATGAACTGAGAAATAGCATTTGGGTAGGTTTGTTCTTTTGGTTTTTTTTGTTTTTGTTTTGTTTTGTTTTGTTTTAGTTTTCTTGGTGTTCTTTCATTCCTTGTTTATTGGCTTTAGTATGCTGTTAGAACTTTACAGCATCTTTTCGGGTTAGACATCCAGTTTGTATATTGATATTTCTGTGTTCGAACTTTGGTTTGGGGATCAATGTACAGTCTTTTCGGTTATCCCTTTCCCTTGCACATTATTAAGTTTTTATTAAAATTACATATGTCAAAATGAAATTGTGCACATCGTGTAAAGAACTTTACTTCATATGTTACAGTTTGTGCTGAATTTGATTTTCGATTTAAAAATATTTGGAAAGACAGCTGCGTCTTCGGGTGAGGAATTTTGATTGCCTTCCTTTGAGGCTCACTGTCAGAGAGTTTAAAAGAGTACGATATGGGTCTTCATTTGATTTGCTTCCTGATAAGTTTGCATACTTTAATTTCACCCAGAAAGTGTCACTCTTGCACTGGGCTGTCTGCAGAACATGTTTCTGTTGTAGTTGGATGTTGGGTGCAGTGATGAAATCTTCACTTAGCACGTGTGCTGCTCAGACTTTAGGAACTCAAAATTGTGTTCAGACGGCTTCATAATTTAATTGGTAATATATTCTGTACCGACGCAGTCCCTTCAGATTGTTAAGGATTTCGCGGCATGCCTCTCTTGTCAGTCAGAAAGTGGTACTTACGTGAAGTTGTTTGGCAGTGGGTTTCTACTAGGATGCACCATGGTGATCTGTTGTGGTTGTAATTCACATTAGAATTACTAATCTGAATAGAGTAGTTGGCCTTAGAAACATGAGGTATATACAGAGGGTGATTTGGTTTTTATTACATCTCCTTCTTAAAGAAGTTAGGCCTATATCCCAGGACCATGCCCACATTCTGGACCTCAGGATCATCAACTTGGAAAGATGACTCAACCCCATAGTGAGAAAAGCCATCTAGATTTCCCCAGAGAGTAAATAATTGATTCTTAAGCACACATTTTTCATTTACTAATGCCGAGGAGTAAGTATAAGCAGGGAAATATTTTTAAAGTTTGGTTTGACACTAAAATTAAACTGCAGTACATGGGGGTCAGCGATGGCTGAGCTTTTGGATGTGTATGAGTTTAGAAGTTATTTTGATGGTGGTCATTAAGGTCCTGAAGGTTCTGGAAGGTAAATTACTTGCAGGAGGAGTGTGCTTCACCCCAAGGTGACTTTTCCTTACAAATGTCACTTGGAGTGAGTTAGTTACTTTTGTCAGAAATAGTCCACTTAAAAAAAGAACTAGAAGTAAATCCCCTTGCTACAGGGGTATCTCAGTACTTCACCACCTATTTCTTGTTTTGATGTCTAAGATCAAGATATTTTTTTCGTAAATTACCTTTTTGTGAGTATTCTGCTGCAGATCATCTAATTTAGTTGTTTATTGTTGGCTAACCCAAGGGATTTTAAGGATAACTAGGTTCTGCACAGAAGAAAACTCTCTATCTAGGAAGTTTTGGGGTCATCCCCCCTTTTAAGCACAGACTGCTTATCTTGTCATCCTTCTGAAGCCTTTTCCCTCTAATTCTGGAATTTCCAAGATTGCACACACATCACGTGCACACACACACACACACACACACTCGTGTCTATTTTAACCAAGTAAGGTAAGTGCAGATGGAAGCAACCCAGCTTCTCCAGAGTCCACTGTGGAGCCTCCTCAGAACACAGAGTCCTGTCGACACACTCGGACTCTTCTTCTTTATAAACAATCCAACAAATGACAAAAGAACTCTACATCAGGGAGGATGACGATTTCTACTAATGTGAAGGAAAAGAGAGGTCTGGAGAATAAAAATAAAATGTGAAGACTGGCCTCAGACAGACCTGTGTAAAAGGAAACGGCTGTCCAGTGAACCCTCATTTAGGCTTTTAGATATCTTTTCATGGTTATATTGGTTTGATTGTCCCCTCTTGCAGTATATTTCATCATATACTGAAACAGGAAGATTATTTTCCAGTTCTTCCCCAGCTTCTAGAAGCATTGCTCTTCTTCCATTCCTGTTGATTGTTTCTTGAAATATGAAATTCCAACTTCACTACCTCCATCTGTGACATTTCGTGGTGCACCATGCTGCATTTAAGGACAGGGAGGCATCCAGGTGGTGTAATTAGCTAAGATTAAGCTCATCTTTCCAAAAAGTCAGTTTCTAGTTCTCAGCAAGTCCCTAAAAGAGCTTTGTTTAGAGGAGTTTACAGTTTGACTTGTATTTTACATTAGCATTCATAGCAGAGTTGATCACTTATGTAACTGGCTACCTTAGCTAAAATTCTAAAGTTAAGTTTCTTGTTTCTTGCTTTATCTCCCCCCCCCCCCGTTAAATCTGTTACACACCACTAATATGTTTTGGCTTTTTCATTCCTAAACATTTCTGAAGATTCCGTCTGAAGTCTCCCAAATATAGATTATAAAGATTATAAATGCCCATATCATTTATATCTTTGTATAGTTTTAAAGATATTTTAAAGAAGAAATAGTTTGGTTTTTAACATATTTGTGTCTTTTCTACTATTTTTCACATTTTCTGTTTTCAAACCTAATAATTTTAAGGGGAAAAAATGTGCAGATGTTAAATTGTTTTGGCATAAGATTTGTGCTTTGATTTATAAACATCAAAAGAACAAGTATTTTCCCCATTATCCTCTTTGAACTAAGCAGCAGTAGAACATTACAGATATGTCATGTGAACTTTTGGCTCACAGGTAGTTTTATGCCAACCTCCCACCCGACTCTTTTTCTGCAGACCCGTCTCCATGTCCCCATTCTCTCTGGCCTCTCTTTTTGTCCATTCCTTGCTGTGAGTTCTCCTTTGCTATCATTTTTTACATTACTACTAATCCTGACTGACTTGCTTCCGGAGGCTCCCCACATCCCTTCTTTCAATCCTGATCTTTAACCCTGATCTTGGTAAACAGTGTCTCCCCATTGCTCAGAAACCCAGCAAAGAGTCTCTGACCTTCCCATCAGGTCACCCCTTGACCCCACCCTAAATTACTTTTCAAGATTGACTCTTAACAGCCAAGCAGACACCTGTCCTTTGTGGCCCAGGCTTCTGAACCTGACTCACATGAGCATGATGAATCTTTCTTTGTGCCCAGACTCAGGATATTGCCTGCACACAGAGTACAAAGTACTGCCTACTTTCTCCTGGGGGAAGCCTCCTCTGCCCTCCCTGTACAGCATTGCTCTCCATCTGTCAACTGACCCAGACAAAAATTTGGGAGGCAATAGGAGTCGTGACATAGTTACTTTTTTCACATTTTATTACAGAAAATTTCAGATAACCAGAATTAGAACTTCATTAAATTTAATGAAGTTTGGTAGTGCATATTTGGAACTTCAATAATCATCTTTTGAGAAGTCCTTCTATATTCCCTGACCCTATCCACTCCAACACCAGATTACTTTGAAGTAAATCCTGGGTGTCATATAATGTCATTGAAAATATTTTAATGTGTAGCTGTAAAACATAAAAGCACCCCTTTTAAAAACAAAAGCAATATGCCGTAAAGTACCTTAAAATCACTTGGGGTAGAGCCCATACTTAACATGTATAAGATCCTAAGTTCAGTCTCTTAACAACAAAATAATAGTTGATTATCATGACTCCTAATGTCATTAAATTTCCAGGCAGGTTTCAAATTTCCTAGATTGTCTTATAAACTTTATATTATCATTTGTTTGTTCAAATTAAGAACCAACTGTAGACATTGTCTTTTTATCTCTACTCTTATAGTCTTTTTTTCTTGCTATATAGTCTTATAGTCTTTTTTTTTTCCTGTTGAAAATGCTGTCAGTCATCCTTAGAGAGTTCACTTGTTTAGATTTGATTATTACTTTCTTATGATATCATTTAAATATATTTTTATCTCTTGTATTTTCTTAAGTGGGAATTGATCAAGAAGTTTGATGAGAGATACAGGTTTAGATGTTTCGGCAAGAACATCAGATGCATGATGGTATGCATCTTCCGGCTAGAGGCAAATGACCCATTTGCTGCCCTTTTCATTAGGAGCTGTGAAATGGGGGCATAATACTTCTTTGATTTGACTCAAATTCAGAGAGAACCTCTCTCGTGAATGACTTGGCTACCCTAAAACGGGTTGTGTAGAAAAGGTGACATGTTGCTTGCTTTCCCCTTCCTTTACTGATTTTCAGAACAATTAGTTTCATGACACACTCTAAAGGTGGCCAGTGAGTTTTGTACTAGTTTCAAGTATATTTTGGATTCTTACATGTTTAACAGAATAAATAGTAACATACACTAAGCTTGGAACAACCATATTATCTGCTGTTTCTGACCAACCTAGCTGTGTGACTTGGCAGTGACACCATGTAACCCTGCCCATAGCAGACCTGCAGTCACTCATATTTGTATCCCATGAAGCTCTCTATGGCTCCCAGTATGTTATTGAAGCTTATAAAACAAAGACCAACTTTAAAAATAAATGGTTATCATTCTGATAAAGCTATTTATGCAAGATGATGGCATGATGTGTTGGTAGGATAGGTATCTGGTCAGTGTGATTCTGTGGTGGCCTTCAGGTTCAAGGCTGTCAGTCACAAATAAGCTGCCTCACTCAAAAGAGCCTCAGGAGTTTCCCTCCCTTTTGTTCTCAGTTGCCGTTATTGCCCATCCCATCTGACAAATGATGATACTGCTTTCAGAGTCCTAGTTGTACCCCTGTGGGGTTTCATGTGTGGGAAAAGCAGTGGAGAATTTAAAAATAAAAAGTGAACCAAGTCAGGGGGAAAGGTAGGAAACAGAAAACAAATCTGGTTCTAATAAGAAAAATGCGGGGTAAGATACAGAGCAACCCCAAAGAGAGGAAAACTCCCACTTTGGAATGATGTGGTTTGCTGAACCAGGAAAGCTAGCTCTGCAGCCCCAGAGGGAGTAGAAGGACAATTTCACTGCAGGTGAAGAGAAACGAAGCCTTCCTCCTACAGCTGAGGGCAGCCTAGCAGCTTTAGAATTTGTCTAGAGTTATGTGTACCAATCAGATTTTGATGTACACTAAAATTTTCCAGGACTCAAGCAAACTAATAGCAGTTATCTGTATTCACCTTTTAAAAATACAGCTTGGAAAAACCTGAAGCCTCTCTGTTCTGAAACCTGGTGGATTATAGAAAGTGAGTTGTGGTTTGGCAGCCTGAAGTTCTTTGATTTCATGTTGGGGACTTAATGATCATTACTGCTGGGAATCTGGCAGAGTCTTAGAATTCCACAATTGAGATAGGGCCACAGACTCTTATCTTGGTCTCTTTAATCTCTCTACTAGTGAGACATTTTCTATGTGAGATTTTTATGGCTCTTTGAATAGTGTATAAGGTTGATTTTTAAACTGGAAACAGCATTTGGCTGCTAGTAAAAGACACCAAGAGAATGGTCACCATTCTTTCTTCTCAGTCATCTTTGTGATATGACCTCAGGGTTGCCTAAGGATCACAAAATGCATTCGGGACTCCAGTCATTGGATTCTTGTTCCAAGGAGTAAGAATGCAGGAATCTCGGTTTAGCCAGCTCCCATTCATGAGGAGTTTTCTATAATGCTATGCCCAGCTACCTCTGCTCTATACCATTAGCCAGTACTAGTTACCTGTCCATCAGTGAACACTGAAAATGAAAGTTTTTTTTCCAGTACTAGAGATTGAACGTAGGGTTTTATATATTTAGCAAGCACTCTGTTTACATTTCATTTTGAAATGGGGTTTCCCTGAGTTTTCCAGGTTGGCTTTGAACTCACTTTGTAGCACAGGCAAGCCTTGAATTTATGATCCTCTTGCTTCATTCTCCCAAGTACTTGGGATTACAGGTGCACACCACCAGACCCAGCTAACCTTCTTTTACCAAGGCAGATCAGGAAGAAAAGGACACTAGAGGCCAGCGACATGGTTCAGCAGGTAAAGATGCTTACTGCCAAGTGTGATCTTGAATTTCATCCCTTCCACTCACATGGTAGTAAGAGAGAATGAACTCCCATACGTTGTCCACTGACCTCCACGTGTACAACATGAAATGCGTATCTACAATAAATAAATAAAAATGTTTTAAAGGATTCTAGGTGGACATCTATAATCATTGCACTAGGTGCAACTCTCTCATTGATTGGCGTCGGTCACTTTATTATTACATATTACATAATACAGTGGAGGCTTTTCCAAGACTCAGACTCCTTGCTAGTTGATAGGTGTTATCATTGTTTCGTTGTCTCTTTCTGAAATGATAAATTGTGGAGAAATGTTTAGGGATATTTTTTATCTTAATCATTTTTGGTAGCCGTGCTTACAGAATCAAACCAAAGCCAGAGAACCTGGGAACCTACTGGGCATGGTGGTAAGAAATGTCTGACTATGCCAATTTGTCTCTTCATCACTCATCTGTGTATCTCACTCATTTAGCTAACTAGCCTCTTGAGGTTGGCAGGAGTACCTGTCTAGACTGTTTCAGAGCCATGAGCTGAAGGATACATGGCCTAACCAGAAGTGTGACACCGGACAGGAAAATCCTGGTTTTACTCCTGCTTAGTGAAGCTGCTCAGTGAGATCTTGGGCGGGGGGATGACTTGGGCACCCCAGCTATGTAGCCAGAGGTCTCTTAGCAACAGACCAAGCATACTTATTTCATATATTTTTACCATTTTTATTTTATGTGTATGAGTATATTGCCTGCGTGTATGTAAGTGCACCCATGCTGTTTGCAATGCCTGCAGAGGTCAGAAGCGGGCACCAGATCCCCTGAAACTGGAGTTAGGCACAGTTATTAGCTGCCATGTGGGAACTAGGAATCGAACCCAGGCCCTCTGTAAGAGCAATCTGTACTTTTAACTGCTGAGCCATCTCTCCAGCCTCTCATTTGTATATTTTTAAGAAGCTCACTGTTAGAACAAAATCCGGACTCTTGGCATGCCTCACAGGGTCCTATGCAGAGCAGTCCTTGTTGCCTCTGTGACTCTCATTTTCTACCATTGTCTTCACTAGCTCTATTGTAACAACAGTATCTTCCATAAATTTAAATGTCCTCAAAATAATTCCCTCCTCACAGCAAGGTAGTAAGATTAAATGAAGTTACCTATTAAAACATGGACAACTCCATGTCAAAGGCAATAGCTCATACTTAACACCATGGAACTTGTAGAGCTCTCTGCGATGACGGAAATAGTCTATATCTCCACTGTCCAGCATAGTAGCTACATTTGGCTCCTGAGCACCAGAAGTATGATGGTGTGACTAAAGAACTGAATTTCAAATTTTATTCTATTTAATTAAATCTAATAGGTCGTGCATGCAGCTAGCATACTAGGCAGAGCACTAAAGAGCTGGAGCCAACAAAGCTTCCCAGCTGGAGACAGTTAACTTGCCTCTGTCCCACCGCATTTGCCCCTTCAAAGTTTCAAAGTGCTGATGCTATGAATCTTGGAACTCCAAAGTTCTTGTACCTCTTCCCTCTTCCCACGTCCATCCTCAAGATCTCCCTGATGCTGTGTGGTGGCGCACGCCTTCAATCCCAGCACTCAGGAGGCAGAGGCAGGTGGATCTCTGTGAGTTCAAAGCCAACTTGGTCTACATAATGAGTTCCAGGCCAGCTGGGGCTACTGGGAAAACCCTGTCTCAAAAAAAAAAAATCTCCCTGAATTAATATTTGATATGAAAACATTTATGTGTGTGTGTGAGTGTGTATATCCACACATATACATACATATTCTAGAGACGAAAATGTCTTTGAAGTTGAGCAGTTTTTATTATTGGGGTCAATAATTCAAATTTCATCACAGGCTTCTCCTACCCAGTGCTGGATGTCTGCCTCCAAGTGTTTGCTGGCCAGGCACTGCTGGGCACTCAACTTAGCCTCTCTAACTAGAGGCAACTCATGACAGTATCTCTCCAAGCTAAAGGTAGAAAAAGGGTGTCTGGGAAATCAAATGGGTCCCCCAGAATGCCTAAAAACTAGGTCCTAGGGTTTTCATATCAAGGCAACAAATGGCCAGATTCATTACACACTAGCTATGCCCATGGATTTTAGGTGAATGAACGAGCAAATGATAGTTTCAGAAAAGCAAGCCAGAGTTTTGAATGTTGATTTGTAGCACATCAAAGTGACTACTAACAATTCTGGAAAGCATTTGATTAAGATGAGTGTGTAAGAAGCAATAATCATGTCTTGATGAGCTCAGAATGCTGTAAACATCTGCTTTATGTTTCTGAAGAATAGAATCAGCATTAGCAGCCCAAAGGAAAGCATGTACATTTCCATTTTGATTTACGTGAGTACTTTCGTCCTGTAATTAGTAATAGAATTGGGGGGCGGGGTTCATTTTTAAAGTTTTATCTTTAGGTATTGGTGCTGTAAGTTTACAGCATCATGGAATTTATGATGGGTGGAAAAATCCAAGGGTTTTTTAAATGGAAGTTTTCTTACATATTATAATTAGGTTTTTCTAGATCATAAATAATCCCTCTGAGATTTTTTTCCATAGATGCTTAAATGAGCTTTATTAAGCCTTATTCAAATGAGTTCATGTGCAAACACACAAATGTTTCTTATAAATCTGCAACCATATACTGGTTGTATGGAAACAATTGTTCAAAGTTCTGTCCACAAACTAGAAGCTGCTACAGTTAAATGGTCAAGTTTGGTCGGTGGTCTCCACCAAGGTTGAAATAGGTCTCAGGGACTTTTGGAAATGTCTAGAGGATCTTAACAGACGTAGTGGGGCAAGGGCCAGGGCTGCTGTCAGGCACTGGATAATACACAGGACAGGCGCACAGATGTATCCAGCCTAAAATGTCAGTAGTGCCAAAGTTGGGAGATCCTGAGCCAGGTGATGAGAGATGCAGAAAATAAGTTTCAGTCTCAGGCTCTGAAGTATGCTTAGAATTGTTCCCTCTGGTTTTGTTCTTCTAAGTTGGAGACAGAATCACACAGTATTTTCTGGGACAGTGCAGGAAGCTCAACGTTTTGAGCACAGTCTTTGGGGTTAGAGCAAAAATGTGTAAGCTCTTCCTCTTAAAACAGGTCTTTTCAAAATAAATCAAATGTGAGTTCACTAATAGAGTTCCAAGAGCTGTTTGAAAAGGAGTGACATCTTGAAGATATAAGGCGAAAGAACTCTTCTTCCTTAAAGAACAATTTAAAATATTTTCTTTTAAGCCACATTTAGAAAAATCTAGATTGTGAATTATTTTGGCTTTATTATAACTTAGTATTCTGTTAGCATTTCAGCAGTATAAAAATGGTTAGTGCATTTTAAGCTCATGCTCATAGGGTTGTGGCCAAGTGTGATATGCCAGACAGAATATTAGATGAGCCTCAAACTAAGCTAATGGTACATTTTTTTTTTCATGGTACATAATGTAACTTACTCAGTTTTCTTTGAGCATAATTAATCTTGTATAAGATACAGCTGTGGATATGTAGATGTTTGTGCATTTAATGTATTTGTATATGCATATACAAGTAGAAACTCTTAAACGGTGAGATAATGTCTCACATTAGAACAGTGTTCCTCAATCATGTTTTGTCAGGTAGAAGGAGTTCTAACTGTATCAAGTTCTTTCTTATGTTGTGCGACTTTACCAAAAAAGTTTTTTTAAACCTTTATCATGTTTCCTGTTGGAGAAAACCTTGGAACAGATCAGGCAATGTCATTGCCATCTGCTGCATACCTCTGTTGTGAGCAGCTCTGTTCCTTTGTCTGAAAACTCCCAGTTGCAACTCTGCTCAATCCAATCCTAATCAAAATAAACGGGAGAAGACAGTCAAATCATGGGAAATGATACTGTATTTAAACACAATCAGCCAGTTTTTAAGTAACGTTTTTTTAATGATGGGATTCACATGCTATAAAGTTCGTCCTATAAAGTACACAGTTCAGTAACCTTTAGCATGTTCATGTATGGAGAACCAGTGTCACCACCAACTAATTTTAGGACACTTTTATTACCTCAGAGCAACCCTGCTCAAAATCCAAAACTTCCATGTTTAAAAAGGTTCCATTAAGAAAATGAAAAAAAAATGAGAGAAAACATTTGCAAATATGTTTCACAACAGATTTGTACCTGGAAAATATAAAAAACTCTTAAAACACAATAGTAAAATGACAGCCCAGTTTGAAAATAGACAAAGGGGCTGGAGAGAAGGCTCAGTGGGTAAGAGCACTGGCTGCTCTTGCAGAGCAACCAGGTTCAATTTCCAGCACCTACATGGTAGCTAACAACTGTCTGTAACCCTAGTTCCAGGGGAATCCAGCACCCTCTTCTGAACTTCGTGGGCATTGCTTGCAGAGGTGCACTTACACACGTGCAGGCAGTACACTCATACATATAAAAAATAATAAGTAGAATACTTTTTTAAATAATAAAATATTTTTAGATAGGCAAAGATGACTAAAGAAGATACACAAATAGGAGCCAAAAAGCACAGAAAAGATGCTAAACCCTTAATAGTTGTATCAAGAAAACAAAAAACCACTATGAAACACAACTCACATTCACAAGAATGGCTATAAAAAAAAATCCAGATGTGTTGACACAGGCCTGTAATCCCAGCACCTGGCAGATGGAGGCAGGAGAACCAGGGGTTCAAGGTCACCCTTGGTTATATAGTGAGTCTGAGACCAGCCTGGACTGCCTGTGACCTTGACTTGAAACAACAACAAAATAAAATAATGCGTTGATGAACCCTTCATACATTATTGATGGGAATGCAAAATAATGGAGCTGCTTTGGAAAACAGTTTGACAGTTCCTAAACAAGTTAACCAGAGAGTTACCAGAGCTTACCTTGAAGATGTTGTGCTTGCTTCTAAACAATAAGGCAAATCATAACAAATTTCTGGTTGCCCTATACATATAAAAGTTGTTTATGCTGTGCTGTAACATGTTAACTATTAAATAGCATGATGGACTTTTTATTTAAGACAAGGCCTCCCTGTAGTTCCAGCTGGCCTGGAACTTGCTGTGTAGAACAGGCTGGCCTCCATCTCACAGAGATTCGCCTGCCTCTGTCTCCAGAGTGCTTAGATGAAAGGCATGCCCCACCATGCCAGACCTAAATATCTTGATGATTTTTTAAATGCACATACTTTAATTGAAACATAGTGCACTGCTAAAAAGATACAAATAACCATACCAGCTTAAATATAGTGTTTTGTTAAATGATACAAATAATCATCTGAGCTGTAGGAAAAATGGTGCCAATAGATATGCTCAGTACAGGATTACCTCAGACTTTGAATTTATAAGAACAGCATTATTTGCAAGCTCAGTAAATGAGCATGTAACAAAGTGAGGTATACCTGTATGTAACCCAAAGAATACTCAACCACCATCCATTAGCAGTCATTTCCCATCCCTACTCTGTTCCCTATAATCACTAATTTACTTTCTGCCTCTATGAATTGGCCTCCTCCTGACAGTTATGTAAATAGAACATACCTCTGTGCAAATTTTTGTGCCTGACTTTTTCATTTATCATGTTTTTGAAGGATTACCCATTTTTAGAATTTATAAGTTCTTTGTTCCTTCCTTTTTGAGATGAAGAATATTCCATTATGTAGATATACTATATTTTGTTTATTTGTCCATATTGGATATTGAACTTATTTCTACTTTTTGACTGTTGTGAATGATGCTACTACAATTATGCAGAAGTTTTTGGGTGGACATATGTTTTCAGTTCTCTTGGCTTTACATCTAGGAGTGGAATTTCTGGGTCATATAGTAACTCTGTATTTGGCTTTTCAAGAAGCTACCAGTGGCAATACATTTTACATTGTTAGCAAGTGGTTTGATTTTTTTTTTTTTAAAGAAGATTGGTTATATACTCCTTGTAGTAAATTTGCCAAATCTTTGACCAGATTCTTCCTTCCTTGACCTCCATGCAGAGCCTTGCTGTTTTTTGACTGGCATTCTGGAGGTTTAAGCCCATAACCCTAAGGCTTTTTCAGTCCTCCTCCAGATGCACGGTGTCCACAGTTTCAAGGTTCTCTTGAATCATACTGATTTCACCCCGAGCTCTTCCGAGGAATCTCAGTGACTGAGCTTTGAGGATTTATTTTTGCTTTAGTAATAGATTATATCCTTCAGGCCTCTATCTGCTTTTGAGATACTGCCAAAATGGCTTGATAAAGTGCTTGCCACATAAGCATGAGGACCTAAGTGCAGAGCCCCAGCACCCACATAAAAGCTGGGTATGGCAGCACATATTTATAATCCCAAGACTGTGAAGACACAGAAGATCTCTGGGGCTCTCTGGCCAGCCAGTCTAGCTGAATTGGCGAGCTTCAGGTTCACTGTAAGATTCTTGTCTCCAAAAAACAAGGAGGAGGTTGTCTGAAGAAAACACCCAACATTGGCCTCTGGTCTGCATGTGCACAAGTATCCAAGGGAGGGATGGCCACCAAAGACTGTAGGGCCCTGGTTACATCAGTTATACAGACACTCTAGGATGGTGGCCGTGGGCACTGTTCCTGTAGCACATATCCACAAATGTAATCCTGAGGGGTCCAGTCCAAGATATGGAGGATCTACAGAACCTCATCTTGCTTCAACACCCTGCATGCACCCACAGATATACAGAATAACACCACATGTAAACATACACACACAAAGAAACCTTATATAAGCTTTGCTTTTTAACACTAAGACTTTGCTGAACTACGTGTATCTCTGTTTTTTAATTCAGCTATATTTTGTACATTATACACACATGCACATGTACACATACACACACATACCAGATGTGGTCTTATAGCATACCAGGGCTGGTCATTAGTGCAGGGCTGGTCCAGGCTGTATCTGTTGCTGCAGTCACATGGCCAGTGAATGGAATCTAGGAATCGGCCCCACCCCACTGGAGTCGGCCATTCTCAAATCTATCTGTATCTTTAGGCCTCCACTATATTTTAAGGGTATGAGATAACAGATTCCATACATGGATTACTCCTGCTTCAGGTAATTCTTCAACCTGATGGTCTCATACATCTTGCAGTGTTGCTGTTTTGCTCAACTTGGAGAATTGGTGAAAATACAACCATTGACTTTTTCTATGCTCTTCATAACAGCAAGATTATCTCCTTCTAAACCATAATCTGTTTTCAGAAGTCCTTCTAGCTTTTTGCCTGTTATATGTCTGTGTAGATGGTTGTAGTCTCCCAAGTGCTGGGCTAGCTGGTCCTCTTGCCTAAGGTACAATGTGTTTGGCCAAAGTAAACACACATTGATGATGAATACTGATGAATGGAGAACTTGATTTTGTTTCATAGATACAACCTATTTTCCATGTGGTACTTAATTTTATGCATGTATGTGTTCTGTCTTACAGGCTATCGGTTGCACTCTGAACTGCAGTTGCCAAAGTTTCAAACCTGGGAAAATCAACCATCGTCAGTGTGAGCAGTGCAGACACGGATGGGTGGCTCATGGTAACCATTTTCTCCTCTCAGCCAGTCGTGCAATCTCTTAATAACTTAAAGTTCTAAAGGGGCTGATTTCATATCAAAGAGTGACAGCTGACTTACAGGCTAAATAGTACGTTTCAAGTATGTGTCAGGTAACAGGCTCACAGCATCGTGTATTATCTCAGTGGATTTTAACTCTATACATTATTAGTTCCATTGTAAAGATGTAGAGACTGATATTTCTGTGCTGTCTGTGTGGCAGTGAAAGACATGTTCCATGATAGCAAATAGCCTCTAAGCTTTCAGTTGAAATGTGTCCTTATGTTTTTGGTGCAAATGTATCCCTTACTCAATATCTGAAATTTAGAACTGGGCTCCTGCTTATGCATTTGCCAGTCTGGCAGCCCATTACAAACTACTTGGAACTGCTGGGCACTGGCAATGTGGCACGTGCCACTGAAGAAAGGCATTTCTAACTTTATTTAATCTCCATTGGTTTTACTCCTGTGGACTAGTAACTGCTATGACGAGCACATTAGATTTATAAGGCTCAGTTTGTCAAGCCCCACAGCTCCAAGGCAGCAGATGAGGACCTGGCCCCATATCTTTCAGGTTCCCAGGCCCATCTTTACCTCCAAACTCTGCTTCCTGTCTATTCTCTTGGTTATGCACTCACTGCATTTGTCCCCCACGTAGCTTCTTGGCCCCTTCCCTGTTTGTGATGCTCTTATTCCTTCCTTAAGGAGGCCATGAGAAAGGGAGAAAAGTCTTAAGTCAGTCGTTTTTTTAGAA
This sequence comes from Eospalax fontanierii, assembly GCA_035773235.1. Classification (NCBI taxonomy): domain Eukaryota; kingdom Metazoa; phylum Chordata; class Mammalia; order Rodentia; family Spalacidae; genus Eospalax; species Eospalax fontanierii. The sequence continues at coordinate 149,859,851 of CM069524.1, read as the reverse complement.
GTTCCTCTGCAAAACTTGAAGCCTGCTAGCTATTAAGAAGATCAGTCCTTTATGTATTGCTGGGGTTCCCCCCGTCTGTTGGAACAAATAGTGAGAATTAGCCCTAATTTACTTTTTATGCAGTGTTTCTCCTAAAATTAGAACTTTTCCAAACAATATTTCTTCAATTTGATTTTCAGCTCTAAGTAAGCTGAGGATTCCCCCTGTGTACCCAACAAGCCAGGTGGAAATTGTCCAGTCCAATGTGGTGTTTGATATTAGCAGCCTCATGCTGTATGGGACCCAGGCTATCCCTGTGCGCCTGAAAATCCTCCTGGACCGGCTCTTCAGTGTGTTGAAGCAAGATGAGGTTCTGCAGATCCTCCATGCCTTGGACTGGACCCTTCAGGATTACATCCGTGGATATGTGCTACAGGTACAGTGCCCGCGGCCACCATCCTAGAGTGTCTGTATAACTGATGAAACCATGGCCCTACCAGTCTTTGGTGGCCATCCCTCCCTTGGATACTTGTTTCTAATGACTTAAGCCCCTAATTCATATTCTGGGGTGGAGTCCTTACTTTCCTCAGGATGCCTGTGGGAGCATGGTATATTCTCTGAGTGCTTTTTTCATTAAGCTGACTCTCCCACAGAAAACCATTTGCCTCATTTTGAGTGCTGCCCCCATTACTTTTATTATGCCCAAACTACCTGCTGACCAGAGATGATATCTGTGCATAATTGGAGGTCAGAAAAGGATCTGCCATGCCAGAACCACACAACCAACAACTTCCAAGTTGCTCCCTCTACATGTTCTTTAAAGCATCTGCCACTCCATTGCTGGTCTTCCTCAGCTCCATATGTGCTGTTGCGTTCTCCCTCCCTCCCTCCCTCCCTCCACCTTCCCCGTCTCTATCCCTCTTTCTGTCCTTCCAGTGCCCTCTCTTCCCTCCCGCCCTCCACTCTGTCTTCCCACACTTCCTCCCTTCCTATTCCCCGGACAGCCACTACAGTTCTTTCAGCCTCTTCACATATTCTTGTCTTTTCTCCAGTGTTCTTTATCCCATGTCTATTTCCAGAGTTTTTAACCTCTTTTCCCAGGTCATGCCATAGGTGTGAGGCCTTATGTTTCATATTCAAAGAACCCATCAAGGTGTTTTTATAAGCAAATAACATGCTTCCTAAAATTAATTATATTATTCTTTACATAAACTTTTTTTGCCAGTTCACTAGAAATGTCAGCTATCTTTGGTTTAAATACATTTTTAATAAGATAGGAGATAAATGCATTTTCAAGTCTAATATAAAACTTCAGTCTTAGATAAATCATATCATTAAAAACAAATACTGATAACACCCATTTATTACTCCCCAGAAATATGTTCTTTAAGCAACCTTATGAAGAGAGGATATTATCCCTGATTTCTAATGGAAAATCCAGAAAGCTCAGAGTACTTTAAGTTCTTGCTGAAAGTTACTTCACTAGTATGTGGCAGACCCAGAAACTGAACACATTCTTCTTAACTCTCTGCAGTCTCTCCCTGGAAACGTGCTTGCACACCTCTAGTGCAGAACGCCCAGCTGTTTAGAAACAGCCCAATGAAGAGTAGCGTTACGATCTTACATTATGACATAGATCAATATTTAATGATCCTAATAATCTTGCTTTCTAGTGTTAGGATTAAAAATATGGAATCAATTACCTTGAACCTCTGGCGCATGAAAAATTTATGATGTTACATTCTTCCTCATCTTCAGAACTCTTACATGCACTGTGAAAAATCTCAGTAGGCCATCAAATACATGTTCTATGATAAAATATTTATTGTAGTTTTGGGAAAAGTTAGGCCTTGCTAGGGTTTGAAAGATCTCCAACACTCCAGTGTAATTACGGCTCTGCTTTCTGAACATGGGCAGTAGATCAATATATGTTCATTTGTTTTTTGATGGTAGTTGCATAGAAGATTATTAAATTTTCAGCAAATGAATATTTGAGCTATATCTAGACCTGATTGTCCCATTTATATGCTTTAGATTAAGAAATTACTATTGTTCAAGTGATAAATACTTTAATTTTATTGGGGAAATTATTATGACTGATATATGACAACAAGTTGGTTTGAAATAAGATGAAAAATAGTTATCAAGTTTTGTAGACTTGAGTAATACAATTTTATGTCCCTCTCCTGGACTAATTGTAGGGCCATTATTTATATTTGTCTAGTTTATGCTACATACAGAGTTTCTAACTTGGAAGAGTTGAGGTGAGCAGGGGTTAAACTGTGTAAGCCCTGTGTTGATCCAGAGGGAAAGTACCCTATTACAGTCTAATGGAGACTCTGGTCAAATAGCACCTTTCATGGAGAACAGAATAGAGTAGTAATTGGCCATGCTTTGAAATTCTGGTTTATGTTTAGGATGCATCAGGGAAGGTGTTGGATCACTGGAGCATCATGACCAGCGAGGAGGAAGTGGCCACTTTGCAGCAGTTCCTGCGTTTTGGAGAGACCAAGTCCATAGTTGAGCTCATGGCAATTCAAGAGAAAGAAGAGCAGTCTATCATCCTACCACCCTCCACAACAAATGTAGATATCAGGGCTTTCATTGAGAGCTGCGGCCACCGGAGTGCCAGCCTCCCCACGCCTGCGGACAAAGGAAATCCCAGCAGCATCCACCCTTTTGAGAACCTCATAAACAACATGACTTTCATGCTGCCTTTCCAGTTCTTCAATCCTCTGCCTCCTGCACTGATAGGGTCACTACCAGAACAGTACATGCTAGAGCAGGGACAGGACCAAAGCCAGGACCCCAAACAGGAGATTCACGGACCCTTCTCTGACAACAGCTTCTTAACTTCCACACCATTTCAGGTTGAAAAAGAACAGTGTTTAAGCTGTCCCGATGCTATTACTCAAAAGGAAGACAGTGCCCACTTAAGTGACTCCAGCTCATACAGCATTGCCACGAAGCTTGAAAGGACACAGCTCTCTCCTGAGGCCAAAGTAAAGCCTGAGAGGAACAGCCTTAGCACAAAGAAGGGCCGGGTATTCTGCACTGCATGCGAGAAGACGTTCTATGACAAAGGCACTCTCAAGATCCACTACAATGCTGTCCACCTGAAGATCAAGCACAAGTGCACCATTGAGGGTTGTAACATGGTGTTCAGCTCCCTGAGAAGCCGGAACCGACACAGTGCCAACCCTAACCCTCGCCTGCACATGCCAATGAACAGAAATAATCGGGACAAAGATCTCAGGAACAGCCTGAACCTGGCAAACTCTGAAAGCTACAGGCGCCCAGGTTTCACAGTGATGTCTCCAGACTGTGGGCCTCTCCCCAGCTACACTGGTTCAGTGGAGGATTCCAAAGGCCAACCAGCTTTCTCAAGCATCGGGCAAAATGGTGTGCTTTTCCCTAACCTAAAGACGGTCCAGCCAGTCCTTCCTTTCTACCGCAGTCCAGCCACTCCCGCAGAGCTGGCGAACACACCTGGCATGCTGCCTTCTCTCCCCCTGTTGTCCTCTTCAATCCCAGAACAGTTAGTTTCCAGTGAAATGGCATTCGATGTTCTTCCCAAGAAGAAATCGCGGAAGTCCAGTATGCCCATCAAAATAGAGAAAGAAACTGTGGAAACGGCCATTGAGAAGAGACATAGTCTCAGCTCAGATGATGACATGCCCCTGCAGGTAGTCAGTGAGGAAGAGACAGAGGACTGCAGTCCTCAGTCAGACAGAGTGCCTGAGGAGCAGCAAACACAGTCTAGAAGCTTAGGGAAGCCTCTCTCTCCAGGAGAAAGACCCTGCCATCTTGACTCTGTGATTGAGTCTCATGGAGCTATCAATAGAACCCTGGAGCAGGCCACACATACAGAGAGAGAAGCTGAGCAGAAGCTAACACTGACTGCTGTGATGCCAAGAGAGGTGGAGGATGGTGGTCATGAACACCATTTCCCTCCAGGCCTGGAGCCTCAAATTCCTTTTCCTGACTACGTGGAACTGCAGCAACGACTGCTGGCTGGGGGGCTTTTCAGTGCTTTATCTAACAGAGGAGTGACTTTTCCTTGTCTGGAAGATTCTAAAGACCTGGAGCACCTGGGTCAGCATGCATTCATGAGGGAGAAGGAAGAAACCCGATTTCAATGTGACATCTGCAAGAAGACTTTTAAGAATGCTTGCAGTATGAAAATGCACCACAAGAACATGCATGCCAAAGAAACACACGCGTGCACAGTGGAGGGGTGCAACGCGACATTCCCATCTCGTAGGAGCAGAGACAGGTAAGGCGTCCGATGGTACTCGTCTCTTCTAAGACAGTGGTTCTCAAACTTTACTATGTATCACTCGCCTGTAGGGTTGTGAGAACAGATTTCTGGACGCTAATCCTAGAATTTCTGCTGTGGTAGACTGAGATCCAAGAGTGTGCATTTCTAGCAAATTTCCAGATGATGCTATTCTAGATGGGGAGAGAGGAGGAGATCTTAGTTCCAAAAATCTAAAATCACTTGACTGCAAAGCTCAGCCTGAAATGCCATGAAGGTTTTTACAATGTATCTTTCCAATCTACCTTTATGTGTCTTTGGAAGTGTTGAATTACTAATAAATTTATTAGTATTAATTTATGATAGAGACACTAATGTGTCATCCAGTATATCTATCATCCTGAAGTCTGAGAAATTGTGAATTCAGAAATACATTTCAAGGGTACAGGGAAGGACAAAGAATCATGAACTGGTTCTCACACTGACAGCATGGGCAAAAAATGACTGTTAAGAGGATGGGACGCTCTTTAAGGGTCACTGTAATGTCTCAACACTTCCGTGATTTTCATTTCATAAAATGTCCCATCAAATGTAATCTTTTCTTTGGTTTATACTCAGTCAGCTACATTTGAAAGAATGATTACTTGATTAAAGAGTTTTAAAATATGGGCCTGGAGAGAGGGCTCAGTGATTTAAAGCAATGGCAGCTCTTGCAGAGGACCTGGGTTTGATTCCCAGCACCCGCATAGTAACTGACTGCTGTCTGTAACTCCCATTTCCAGGGGACCTGACACCTTCTTCTGACCTCCATAGGCATTGACCAACACAGGTGCACTCACACAGGCAATACACTCATACAGATAAAATAAAAATAATAAATAAAATTTTTAAAAAGAGTTGTAAAATATTAACCTATCAAAGAATAAAGTGATTGATGGGTTGTTTCAGGGACTGTGATACAGAATTGAAAGATTCTGAGTTTTCATGAAACACAAAATCAGACTAGTCTAAAAGTGCTCACTCATGGAGCTCAGCACTCTGGGCACAGCAGTGGACTTACTATCTTGCTCATGACTTTCTCCATGCACTTGGGTCACTAACCAGTGTTTAGGTCATGTGACCCTCCTCCCCAGCCTGTAAAAGGAAGAACAAGCATACAAAGGATGATCCAGAAGGTTTAATAAAAAGGTCAGCTGTCTGATGAAATGCAATATGATAAATGGCTCAGGGAATATTAAAATGCTACATTTGTTCAAACAAGCTTGACTTAAAGTGGTTTAGCATCACCACTAACTTAGTCCAAATTGTAAGGCCTAATTTGTTAAGAGGGTGAAAATGTAAAGACTCCCACACACATTCCTGGCTAGGGCTCATAAGAACACTCTCATTGTCTTTACTAAAGAGGAGAGAACACAGAAGATATTAGTTAAAATTCCTGCTTCTGTTGCTAGGATGTTAAACCAAACCACTAGGGTACCCTAATTAGTGAACCAGTCCTTCTCCTTCATCCTCCAAGAAGAAGTGATTGTTCATGAATAAGCTGTTGTTAGGAGGGAGAGGTGGTGCTATCAGCTAGATTATCTTCCGTATTTATGAGGCTGTTCAAGTCTACAGTATCTACTAAATTAGAACACATACTACTAGATTGATAATACTTTTTCATCTCTTCAGTGTTTTCTGAAATTCTGACCTATTTGTAGAGAGAAGCCCCTGACTGCAGCAGAACAGCACCTTGTATTCTAAATGTTTTTAAACTATTTATTCCAATAGTCTAGAACTTTGAATGCATTTTATCTAAAATCTTTGGTTTGAAAAACACTATTTTAAGTAGGACTTTGTGGACAAGCCCAGGCCCGGCTCCACCTCTAGCGAAGTCAAGGTTGAGAACTGTGTTGTGTTTCTAGGGCAACTAACTTTTCCTCTTCAAGCCACAGTTACTGACAGAAGTTTCTAGGATCCTTCAGAGAAAGGACTTGAGCAGCGCCTTGAATGCTTATTTATCCAAAAATTCTTTATTGAGAATCTTCTGTGTTAGGTGCTAGGGAACACAACCCCTGCTCACAAAGGCCTTCAGTATAGTGGAGGACACAGACAGTAAAATGCAATTGCATTTATATTATTTACTGGTCATAGGAGACATAACCCCTCAGGAAATGTGTCTCATCCTCTGAGGCCCAAGAAAGGGGGAGAAGAACCCAGAAGTTAGCTCTTAGTACTCAGGGGATACTTTTTAATGGCCATGAAGCCAAGAGCTTTATTTATTTACTTTGTTGTAGTAGAACTCTTCTGTTCCAAATTCCAGTAAACGTCTGACTTTTTAAAACCACTTGTATGTAGTGGAACCAATATGTCAATCTGCTGTCTGGTTTTCTGCCGACACACACCAGCCCCTTCGATGCAGAACACAGACATAATCACAGGGCTGAGCTGGAGCCAGGAAGAGCTGCTTGCACAGTGGGTGATCTGGAAGTATAATTCTCATTATGGTCAGAAATATGTGCAGGGGGATACAATAAACTGCAATAAATTATACACATTTTATGAAATATCAATACTCCCATATACATACCTTGGAAGATTTGGAAAAGAAAATTTAATTCTTAATTTTTTGGAACGAGGATATTTTATCCAACCTGACTCTAGCATAATTCTGAACTGTATTAGGGGAGAGATTTTTTTCTTGCTTGAGATTGTTCTCCTGTCACCTGTTAGATTGTATCCCTTGGTAAGGGCTGAGTTGGATTGTCAGAAGTTAGCAGGAGTTCCCTAAGCAAGAACAACACAGATTTACAAGTTACATCCAAATGATAATATGGGGCTAAACAGCATGTGTCATAATGGATGCTCATCACCCGCCTGTTAGGAGTAATCACTGGGTGCAAGATTGGTGGTGTGCTCACACTGCTGCATTTGCAAAACTCCTGTCTGGTACATATTTACACACTGCGAATATGACCTTCCCTGGATGTGGTGTGCACATGCACATACACACATATACATACACACTTCTAGCTGATTAAATTTTCACTCATGCCTGTACAATCTGTACACAAATTCGAGACCAACACTATCCAAAAGAAAGACAATGTAAGCCAGATAGGAAATGTTTAATGTCCTAGTGGCTGCATCCAAAAGGTGAAAAGAAACCAGGAAAGTAAGTTTTAATAACATATTTAATCAATATGCAGATGTTAACGATTTCTGTATAGTATAGTAGCAATGTTTCAGGCTCTCAATAACTGTACTTAGATAGTGGAGTTTGAAGATGGTAATATTTCCTTGTTTCATTGAAATGAACTCCTCTGCTTAGTTCCATATAGTTTGTGACTGATATTCTCTTAGCATCTCCCAGTTCAGGATCCCAGTTAAATTAGCCTAATTAAAGTAGTCTAGCTATCCTCTGCAACTGAGGAAGTTACGTGTTAATCAGGTGTTGAAAATGGAAGTTTTCAGACTGTCAGCTTTCCTGTTGAATGCTAACTTCTGAGAAGCATTAGCGACAGTGGTCTGGCTGGCGGCTGCTAACCACACAGTACACCTTAAAGAGTCCTAACCTTTACCATTACTCCTGCTGCACCACAGGTTTTCCCTGGTGCCTGCCAAGTCTTTCTGCTCAGAATGGTGGCTATAAAACAGCAATGCAACCCATTTCTATCCATCTTTTTATTCTTGCAGACACAGCTCGAACCTTAGCCTCCACCAAAAAGTGATTAACGAAGAAGCATTGGAGAGCAGTGAAGACCATTTTCATGCAACTTACCTTCTGAAAGATGTAGCCAAGGACGCCTATCAGGATGTGGCTTTCACACCACAAGCATCCCAGACATCTGTCATCTTCAAAGGAACAAGTGGAATGGGCAGTCTGGTTTACCCTGTATCCCAAGTTCACAGTGCCAGCCTGGAGAGCTACAACTCTGGCCTCCCTAGTGAGGGCACCATCCTGGATTTGAGTACTACCTCAAGTATGAAGTCAGAGAGCAGCAGCCATTCCTCCTGGGACTCTGATGGGGTGAGCGAGGAAGGCACTGTGCTCATGGAGGACAGTGATGGGAACTGTGAAGGACAGAGCCTTGTCCCTGGGGAAGACGAGTATCCCATCTGTGTCCTGATGGAGAAGGCTGATCAGAGCCTTGCCAGTCTGCCCTCTGGGTTGCCTATAACCTGTCATCTCTGCCAAAAGATATACAGTAACAAAGGGACCTTTCGAGCCCACTACAAAACTGTGCACCTTCGCCAGCTCCACAAGTGCAAAGTGCCAGGCTGCAATACCATGTTTTCATCTGTTCGCAGTCGAAACAGACATAGCCAGAACCCCAACCTGCACAAGAGCCTGGCCTCGTCTCCAGGCCACCTCTAGAAATGAACCAGAAACTCACATGAGCGTTTGTCATAATTCAGGAATAAGGTGATCCAAAGAATAAGGTAGTCTGACTTCTTAGTACATTTCTCATAAACCAGGCAAAAGTATTTGATTTGTACAGTTTTCTACAGCAGGCAAGCCTGGAGGAAGTTGACACTGGGGTAGCCCTTCCTATCATTACTTTTCTTACCTAAGAGGTTTTTCACTGACATAAGGTAAACATGGAAAGGCAGTTTCCTCCATATTTGTTTACATGTTCCCTAGGAGACCTCCAGGTCCACAGATTAACTGGAGAGGATCAGGTACTAGGGACAGCTTTCACATGAGGTCTGCAGTGTTAAGGGTGTGGGGAAGAAGTCTCCTGGAAAAGAATGTGTCCACCGTGGGCAGGAAAAGACATCAGTCCCAAAGACGCTATTTCCAGTACCGCCCCCCTTTTTAAAAATAAATCTGAAACCCAGACTTGAGTTTAGGGAAATGACATTCAGAGATCATCCCTCCTGTGGGAGTGGATAATCCCACCCCCACCTCCAAAGGTTGGATATGTAACTCCAGGGAGTTCTCAAGAGGAAGCTGACTGGCCTCTAACATGTTCCTTGTTGTTCTTCTTGATCTGTAACATGCATTTAAGAAGTTAGAGGGAAAATATTTCATGCACTTAAAAAGTAGTGGTCTTCAATTTAATTTAAAATTATTTTGATAATATTTAACTGTGTTTTTGTTATATACGTATTTGGTATGAGTGCAGACATGTCCCTGTCACCTCTGGATCTTTGCTCAGAAGCAGAACAAGTGGCAGGTGACTGACGTTTCAGAACCACAGCCCACTTCAGGTAAACTTCAGGGTCTGTTCATGTTGATCCCTGTGGAATAAATGCAAGCATGATTCTGCTGAGACCATTGTACATATTCTGCCAGACCATCACAGAGCATGGTTCTGATGGCTGTTGTGTGTTTTCAGTATCACTGGATCCCTCAGTCTTTATCCTCTTATAAATGTATAGGATTAGGACAGACTTTGAAATTTATTTGGTAGAAGGATAGGTAGGACATTATTGCCATGCTGTGTGTCTTAATATTTAACTTATTCTGAGATATATTCCACACTACTTATACATGTTTACCTTGTAGAAAGGAAATATGATCAGCCCTGTGAAATGAGTCCATCTCAAAACTCAGCATTTATAGGATTCTAAAGACCTTGCTTTGAAAGAAAGGGTTTTGTATTCAGAGTTCACGTTAACTGTCTTTCCAACTCAAGTTGACTTAATAAAAAAATGCTTAAAGGAAATTGAGGCTTATAAGAAATACTGTTCCTCTGGCTTAAGAGTAGAAAAAGCCGACAACCTGTTAATAATTATTTCAACTTAAAAAAAAATAAATGTGACCACTGAAAACTTGTCTCTCTTAAGGACAGATGTATCTTTCAACTTTTTTGTTATTCAGATGTTTAATATTCTAGTTTCCCCCAAATGGAAAAATTTGTATGCAAATGTTTTCTATGATTTAATAAAAATATATGGCATACCTTTGTTTAAAAGGAAAATATTTATAAAGTGGTTTTGCTGTATGACTGTCTTTTCATGAGGGCATCTTGTGATTACAAAAAGACACAGACACACTGTGAGCTTGACAGAGCTGAAAGCCCACAGATTCTGGTTGACAAAAGTCAGTCACTAACACCACATCAAAATAGATTGCAATAAAAAAAAAGTGAAATGGTTACTTCATTGGAGGGCGATACTTTATCAAGAAAATAACACTGTCACGTTTCATAAATACAGCCCTACCCATGATAAGCCTCAGCTAATACTTAAAATAGAACGTAATGAGTTAAGCGTTTTCTTGAATATAATGTTTTTTTTTTTCACTTTTTCTACCATCATGAATCCAGTGTCTCAGTTAAACTGATAAAGTATCTGTTCACTCTCAGAGATGAGGTACAGAAAGTTGCATGTCAGTCAGATGGGAAAGTCAAAAACTACATATTCCTAGCTTCCAGACTATTGGAGGTCCTGCTGCATGCTAACTTCTGACAGGCAGCGAACTACAATGAGACAGGAGGTAAAGAACCTGATAAGGCTCCCTCATTTTTGATACCCTTCATAATTTACTGGACAAAATGAATTTCTGTCATTAGTGGGAAGCTTTTCTGTTTACTAGCATCTGTACTGATCCCAGCCTACTGTTGAGTCATCTCTTTCCTGGATGGCTACAGTGGCCTCCTAAATGGTCTTTTGCTTCTAAGATCCTGTAGCAGCCAAAAATGCACTTTCTCGGGTGTAAAATTAGATCATGTAGTGCCCAGGAAGAAACATCCAGTAGCTTCTTTTAACGGCTAATATAAAATCCAAAGAGCACTCCCACACTCACGGAGCCCTGTGGCGTCTGCAACCCTGTAGCTCTCCATCCTCTTTCCACTGCCCTGTCTCCTCTTCTCCCTATGGTGGTCCCTCCAAAACTCCATTGACAACACATTCCAGCTGACCCCACTTCCTTCTTTCAGATAACTAGCCCTGCCTCCACCACTGTCCATATTCACACCCGGTATCTTGTGTGGTCACATCTTGCTGACCCAGAGAATCCACCATGTGTCCAGTGTGCCATAAGAGTAAGCTGCAATCCTCTTCAGAGGAGGTAACCAGGATCCTCCACTACACATTTTTCTGTCAGAACTCAAGAGGATTTTATTAAGCGCAACTTGGAGAAGCAATGCTGCCCTGAGAAGGAGTGGAAGAAGGAAGGTTGGGGAAAACTTCACCATCACTGTACAGTCTAAAGAAGACTCAAGGAGCATTCAGGAATCCTTGAATGGAGGTCATCGGTCACATGAACCCTGCATCTGTGGAGAGTGGGTTTCCTAGCAGTTGTGCCCCTACCATGCTCAGTCACTGGGCACAGATGAGTGAACATGGAAAAGGTGTCTCAGTGCAAATGCAGCTGTTAATTTCAGGGAACGGTCATTGGAACCCTTGGCCAAACGCCACCTTTTTTAAGTCCCTATATCCTTTTCGAGGCGATGTCAAGCCTGTACTTTTCTCTAGACTCAGAAGTGCTCCTCCTACTTTCTGAAGGGTGGTACTTTGAACTCCCCTCCCAGCCTCTTTTCCACCGTCCCTCATCCCCTGAACCCTCTAGACACCGCCCCATTGCTTATCCCTTCCTGTTCAGTGTCAGACTCTTCCTTCTATTGCTTACTTTTTAAGACAAGATCTCACTGCATAGCCCAGGCTCACCTTGAACTCAACATCCTCCCACCTCAGCCTTCCAAATGCTGAGATTACAGATGTGTACCATGCCCAACTCCATTCCATTTTGTTAGCTTGTAACATTTGCCAATTCTTTCATCTGAATGATTAAAGGACAGCAAGCCTCTGGACCCTGATCCCTTCTCACAGTCCCTCTCCTACAGCCACAGTCCTTGGGTTGTTAGGTTTCCTGAATCACCCTTCCCGGTGACTTCCTGATGGCCATATTGGAAGGACATGTTTGGTTCTTTGGTGTCTCTTGGCCCTGCCTTGGATTTTAGTCTCCTCACCTGCTTTCCTGGGTTACCTCATGTCTGGAACTGACTACTACTGTCTGACTGTTGTTAGTCCCTTCCAAGTCTTCCCCTCCAGAGTTGCCCTCTTCAGAAGTAAATGTAAAATCACAAGGCCTTGGATGTCAGAATACTGTACAGCTTTTCCAGCTCAACTTCTCCTAACTAATTCAGTGACCCCTCCACTCAACCGTTTCCCGCCTGTTTTCTTATACTGTGGAAGAAGTGTCATTACCAACCCAAGCTGACAACCTAGGAGCAGCATCAACTACAATTCAGGACGTGGATCTCCAAGTCCAACTGTCCCAAGGTCAAACCTAGACTATTCTACATTCAGGTGACTTTGATGAAGTAACTGCTTCTCTGAGCCAGTCTTCTCATCAATATCACAAGCATAAAAATGATCTGTGCTTCCTGGGGTTGTGATAAGATTCAGATGGCACAGTGAGTAGCACTAGCACAAGGCCTGCTACTCATGAATGTTAGCTCTGATGTCACATACTATCTAGCCCTTCTTTTATCTTATTCCCGATAGTCAGCAGTCACCAAATCCCAACACAACTGACTTTCAAAAGACTCACATCCTCTCTCCCCTGTACCCGTAATCAATTTTAGTGCAGCAAGACAGTCCTTTCCTCACTTCTAAGATTGTCCTGTAACCTCCCCACTTTTATTTGTTCCTAGATCTATGCTTCACAATGCAACCCCAGTGAGTTCCACAATAAGATGCATCTGAATACCTCCCCGCCTCTCTATCATTGCCCTTAGGTAGAATCCTACAAGGTCAAGCCTATCATCCATGATTGCATCCAACCCTTACAGTTGCCACACTGTCTCTGGACAGCCTCTTGTGGCTTTGCATATGACCTGTAGGAACCACCTTTCCACTGGCCCACTGACTTGTCCTCCTTTGAGATTCAACGCACGAGTCGTCATTTGCCTGAAGCCTCTTTGACTCCTTCTGCTTCCACTTCAAGCTTAAGAAGCCGGTTCTTGCTAGGTTAGGGTTTGCTTGCAGGCTTGCCTTACCCTGTGCCCACCTAGGTGGCAGTCCTGTTTGTCAGTAGTCACCGTTTACCAAACGGCTTGACCACAGCCTTCATGTCGGTGCCTGTCAACAGAGACACTGCGAACCCAAGCACTGCTTAAGGTATGGTAAATATGTTAGGCATAACCCTGCCCTTGTGAAGTGGAGAGACCAGCAGGAAAGGCAGTTACGAAGCCAAACACAAACATAAGAAAGTAGCGCAAACTGAACGGCTAGGAGACAGTTCTATTTTCAGTTTTGTTTGCTAGAATCCACCCCGGGAGATCTCTGCAAATAGCTGAGGTCTACAGTCATGACCCCAACCTCACGGCCTGACATTTCTTGTCTGAGACCGAGCACTGTCGGCTAGAGAGATGGCTTAATGATTAAGAACACTTGTTCCAGCAAAGGACCTGAGTTCAGTTCCCAACACCCATGTTAAGTGGCTCACAACTACCTGTATCTCCAGCTCCGGTGGATCCGATACCCTCTTCTGACCTCTAAGGGCACCTGCACTCACATGTGCTCACACACACACACACACACACATACACATACACACACGCGCGCCTTTTTTTTTTTAAATCAGATACTCTCAACCTTCCCAACCTAGGAAAGTAGCTACATAAATGGAATGTAATTGCCAAGAGTATACAAACTTCCAGTCTTTTGAAATTATCCTTTTGCTTATATTCAAATTAATGTTTCCACCTCACACTTGAAAAAAAAATTATTCTCTCCATTAGCCTCTGAATATAGGAAAAACACATGTGCTATGTGTAAACCACATACCTTGTGGTCTCAGCATCAGGAGGTAGAGGCAGGTGGATCTCTGTGAGTCTGAGGCCAGCCTGGTTTACATGGTGAGTTCCAGGCCAGGCAGGTTGCATATTGAGAAAAAAGAACAAACCTCATCCTGGAGCCAGATTTTCGAATCAATAGACTTTCCACCAGCAGATGAAAACATGCTTCTGTATTCTTAGAGGCTCTGATGATAGGCACTTCAGTCAGATTCTGAAAAACTGTTTTCTCCGTCTTGGCCAAGAGTCCCAAACCATAGGAGTCTAGAAATGGCAGTTTGTCTATTTTGGAGTGTTTTTGCTTAGCTGAGCTAATATATCTAGTTTCTCCTGTTTCTTAAAACATTTATTAAGAAAGATTATAGAACACTGGTTAGGGTTCTTGAGATAAAACCTGCAACCGCAAGTTTACCATTTTAACCATTTTAAAGGGTGCGGTCCAGGGGCAGTTAGTGCATCCGTAATGTTGTACCACTTCTGCCTAGTAGCCCAAAATAAAACTGTGTGCCCACTAAATACCCTCTGGAACAGCCCACACCAGCCCCTAGCAACCACCAAGCTACTCTTTGTTTTTATGAATTTGCTCATTCTTAATACTTCATATAAATGGATTCATACAACATGTGGTTCTTTGCAGCTGGTCTCTTTATGTATTCAGGGTTCATCCATGTTCTAACATGTGTCACCCCTTCTTATCACTAAATAATAGCCCACTGTGTGGCTAGAACTCATCTATTTTAATTTGTTTATTCATTCGTCAGCCAGTGGACCCTGGGTTGTTGCACTTTATAGCTATTATGACTAGGGCTTGCTATGAGCATTCATGTACAAGTTTTTGTGTGGGCATGTGTTTCCAATTCTCTTGGGTGGATCTCTAGGAGTGGAATTGCTGGTCATATGGTAACTGTGTGTTTGAGGAACTGCCAGGCTGTTTTCTAAGAATGATTCTTAAACGTAGCTGAATATTGGAATCACCTGTAGAGCGTTTTAGAGCCACTCAGAGGTTCTGATGGAATCCGGCTGCTCTGTAGACGGCACTGGGAATCTTAAAGCTTCCAAACTCCCCAGCTGATACTTCCCAGCCTGGCTCAACAACTTCTGGTACAGACATAAGAGAATCAGAGATGATGTCATTAATCAGTAACTCCTGAACCTACCCCATAAAGGCAGCATTTTCAAACGCATTTGATTGCATTTTCTGAAATACTTGGGTTTTGGGGATTGGTTTTGTTTAACATCCTTAGGCCAGATTTCCTCCTTCCTGAGCATAGAGAGAGCCTAGGCATCTCAAGTGTGTCAACAGGCACTGTGTTTTACACAAATTTGAAGCAACATCTTGCGTTGTTCACCAAGTGTGGGCCTAGACTAGTATTAACCGCATTGCCTGTAACTTGTATGCAATTTAAATTCTAACTAAACTAAATCAAAACCTATGTTTTAATAATTCTGAGTAACCAAAAGCAAACTAGCTTAGAAGTGCAATGTTAGACTCCAAGCCTCAAGCAATGTATGCCCTAGATGGGTCTCTGAGACTTGAGTATGCATTAGATCATGTGAAAGACGAATGAAAGCACAGGTGTTGTTTCCAGCTTCTGATTTAGTGGGCCTAAGGTAGGATCTGAAACTCTACATGTGCCATAAGTCCCCAGATGATGCTGACATTCTGGGTCTGGGGCCCACAGGTTGAGCATTACTAGACCTAGGTCTAACCCACAAACTCAGTGCTATTGACATTTCATTCTGTCTTATGCAGTCTAAAGTGTTCAGCTGCTATCCTGGCCTCTACCCACTAAATGCCAGTAGTATATCCCCACATTATTACAAACACATTGCCAAATATTCCCTGATGAGGGGTGGTGACAAAGCAGTTCCCAGGTGAAACCATTGGTCTACCAGGGGTGTCCAGCCTTTTGACCCTGTGTTCGGTTGCATTCATACCTATGATTCCTTTAGCTGAGTTAATGTGTGGGATGGCCGGGTTGGATGAAGGGGTGAAGGGCCGAGCACAGGTTAGACAGGCCTAAAGGGAGGGATTCTGCTGTTCATCCATTCCTAGGAACAGTAGAGTGGGTGCCTAGCCTGGACATCCAATCTCTCCCTCTCCTCACTCCACACACATCATGAGACATACAAAGGAACTTGAAGGCCATGGGAGTAACCCTGTGGACCCAGACCTCCTCTGGGAACATGAGACCCTGTACCCAACAGGAGACAATGCTGGGAATAGAACCAATGGGAGGCAGAGTATCTGGACACCAGCTGTGTCGTCCTGAATGGGCAGCTCAATTCCTGTCACCTGCTCACCCACAACTCCTTTTGAGAGCTGTGCTCTGGCTATTCACTAAAAACAGACCTGTCAAGAAGCATTCAAAGCTGTAGGGAAACTTCAAAGGAAGGCTGCCCTCTGGTCATCTGATGCCTTTTAATGTGACACTAGAAATCTGTGTCATTGATGTGTGTTTTCATTTTTATTGGTATCCTTGTACATAGTTGTTCTTTTCATAAAGACATTTTCACCCAAATCTATCATGTACTTTGACCTATTACCCTCCGTTCCCTCCCATTTCTCCCCTTCCCACTAGGGCCTTTCCTTCCCACAGACAACTTGACTTCTCTTTTCATCTTTGTGTATATATAAATACACACATATATAGATAGAAATATAGAAAAATAAAAATGGCATGTATAGAGGGTTTATGTGTAAAAAGTAGGATCTACAAATGAGAGAAAACATGCAAAATATATACAAGTCTGAGTGATAATTTTTTGGTAAGTATAGTGACTGTACTTTATCTTTACAGAGGGCTAGGAATCCTGAAGGCAAGAAAAAAAAAAATTTATGGAGTTTTGTGGCTTTCCAAACAATGCAGTTAGCGCTTCAAATTATTAGGGAGTAGTGCCCTCTGCTGGAATTTCTCGGTTATTGCATTTCTGGGTTTGGCATTGTGTGCTATTTCTGAGTCCCTCAGACCTAGGAAGTGTAATTATAAAGTCCCCCTGGGGACTCTATCCATATCCTCCAGTTCTGAGTGTAGCTGAGAGGATGACCTGTTCCCTGGGTGGCTTAATCCCTCTTCCAAGAGCTGAGTGTCTTAGCCTAGAACACTGGTTCAGAGTAACTCAAACCGGCCCCATCACCACCTTCGACATTTTCTTTCCTGGAACAAGAGCCAAACTTACAGTCCCTTCAAAGTCTCCAACCAGGCCGTGGGGAAAAGAATTACAAGGTGCCAGGAAGGTGTCCCTACTCTCCCACACTGGCCGTGGCGTCACCTTCCAACTCAACACAAACTTGAGGCCTTAAACATCTCCAGCTCTGGAAACCCGATCTCCTCATGTGACATGGTGGCTTCAGATTGTATGTTGAGGTGTTCTGCGGAACCTCAGAGGTGTCTCACGTGCCGTTCTGGAAGGACACAAAGGGTTGTAGGAAACAGCTACTGTCCACCATGGGTTCACTCTATTTCCATCTGAGTTTTTGTTTGGGGGCTGGGATCTCCCTGGAGTTTTCGTTGGAGTGGTAGTTGTTTTTTGTTTGTCTGCTTTGTTTGGGTTTTGGTTTTCATTTTTGTCATAGTCAATGAGGCAGAGTTTCACATACCCCAGGTTAGCCTTGACCTCCTTGATCCTTCTGCCTCCACCTCCCAAGTGCTGGAATTATAGGTGTCTGGCTGTACACTCTCTAGGTTTTGATTTTTTTGATGTGTGAGGATTCCTTCCCTGGGGAGATGTAGACAATGTATACCCCCTTCTTATAAAATCCTAATGGCAAACCAAAGAATGAATGCCCTAGAGTTGAACCTAGGAAATCTATGGGATTATTGGGCTTTCTTACAAAGCGTGGGTGAAGAGTTACTGGAAAGAGTGTTGGTTACTCTCAAGCAGTAGCACTGGAAAGTCTTCATCCAACATAGATGGAGACTCCTTCTATTTTCCTTCCTTAGCCTATTTACTCTAGCACCTTCTGAGACTGTGAGACCCAAGGTCATGTACAATTAGGGAAGAACTGAACAGAAATGGCTGGGAGTAGCCAGGAGTGGCGGGAATCTCAGGTTAGGGTCCAATACCCCTTCCCCATGCTCTCTTCTATGAGCGCATGTCAACAATCATCAATCAAGCAGGATCTCGAAGACCGCTTGGAAGCAGGCACAGCTGATCTGATTAAGATGGCAGCTGTCCGCCCCCCCCCTCGGAAGACTGAATTCTACAACACATAATGAATGACTGTACATTATGAATTTAGTAGGCCAAGTTGATGCTGGTCTATAATGTGCAATGATCAAAATAAGCATTCTCCTCTCCTCAAACATTAATCGTTCTGTGTTGGGGACCTTTGTGCTCTTCCGGTTATTTTGAAATAGATCACAGATTAATTTCTAGGCAGTAGTTACCCTGTTATATTAGTTTTCTGTTGCTGTGATTAAACATCATGACCAAGGCAACTTATAGGATGAAGAATTTCTTTGGCTTATGGTTCCAGAGGGATAAGTGTCCATTATGGCGGGGAGGCGTGGCGGGGAGGCGTGGCGGGGGCGTGGAAGCTGAAGTGGCCAGAGAAGAAAACTCAGTGATCAACAGAAGCAGAGAGCAAAACTGAAAATGGGCAAGGCTACGGGCTCTCGAAGCTCCGCCCCGTGGGGTGTTCCCCCAACAAGGCTGCACCCCCTGAAAGGTTCCCCGACCTTCCCCAAACAGTGCCAAAAGTATCCAAATACTTGAAGCCTATGGGGACACTCTCATATTCAATCCACCAACCTAGCAAGCTAAAGAATATCAG
Organism: Eospalax fontanierii; assembly: GCA_035773235.1. Lineage (NCBI taxonomy): Eukaryota > Metazoa > Chordata > Mammalia > Rodentia > Spalacidae > Eospalax > Eospalax fontanierii. The sequence goes on along the minus strand of CM069524.1, from coordinate 149,841,109 downwards.
AACTAAGTCCTCCTGCCTAATGTAGCTCCCCACCTCCCCTTACCTGGCCTTATTTATAGATCCTCTTCAAAGTATGATGGGGCTGTGTCCTGATAAACCCTTATCATAAGTTTAAACATTGTAAGTTGACGATACATTGGATACACCAACCTATTGAACAGCACAGGATAACTTGTCCCACCTTAACCATGCTCAGCAAAACTGTTAGCCTATAGCGGGGCAAAACCATATGGCACGCCTATTTTATTATAAAGTGTTGACTCTCTCATGTAGTGTTTTGAATACTGTGCTGAAAACGGAACACAGAACATTGTATGGGTATACTTTTGCACTGCCATAAAAGTCATAAGATCATTTAAGATCATAAGATCATTTGTGTTCTGACACTAAAGAAGAACGAAAACCTTTTGTCTCTAAAACCAGGCAGTGGGTTACCTCTAAAGTCCTTCTGCTACTTTCTCTGGTTCTTGCCACCTAAGGCTGGGTGCATCGCCCTGTACTCTGCTCCCCTCCTTCCTGCTTTGCAAAGGAAGAGAAGAAAAGTGAGGAGGGTTTCAGCTTTCCAGTGAGGTGGCAACCAGTTGTCCAATGTCTATGATGACACTGATTCCCTCCAAATTTCCCAACACAAGCTCAGTACCTTGTTATAGACCACAGGGTTTATCTGCCTCTTCCATGAACCATGTTTGATCCAGTCAAACAGGATGTCATTGGTCAGTAAGGCTTGGTGTGACTACACCCTGTTTAGGGAGGCTAGCATAGTCCACCTTAAAAACGTTCTGGAGTTTCACATTTAAAATTTATACCCCCAGGAATGGGGAGATGGCTCGGTGGAGAAAGTGCTTGCCATGTAAGCATGAAAACTGGAGTTCAGATCCCCAGCACCCACACAAATGCTGGGAAGGTACAGTGGCTCACCTGTAATCCAAGAGCTAGAGAGACAAAGACAGAGAGATCCTCGAGGCCATCTGGACTAGCACAGTCAGCCAGCTCCAGGTTCATTGAGAGATCTCATATCTGTACGTGATGTGGAGAGGGAGGCCAACAAGACGAGTCAGTGGGTGGAGGTGCTTTCTCACAGACCTGACAACCTGAATTTGATCCTCAGATCCCACAAGGGGGCAGAAGAGAACTCCTAAGAATTGTCCTCTGACTTCCATATAAACACTGTGGAACATGAGCCTACACACCCACAGACACACAGACAACCCCCCCGACACACACACACACATTACATACATACATACATACATACATACATACATACATACATAAAATAAAGTGGAGGGTGATTGAGGAAAACATCTACTATGAGCCCCTGGCCTCCACAAGCACACACACACACACGCACACACACACACACACACACTCACACACACGCATGCATGTGCACCTGCAAACAAGTGCATCCACACACTGGAATACACATACACACATGCAAGCAAATAAAACAAAATCAAATTTAAACACTGACTGGGTATTACTTGCCTAGCATACGTAAAGTACTGAATTCAATTCTCAGCACTAAAAATAGAAAATAAAAGTTCTGCCATAATGTCCAGCTCTGAGCACCTCCCTGTGAAGCTGGGCTAAGGCTCTGCAAAGGAGCTGGGCGTGGTGGCACATGCCTTTAGTCCCAGCACTTGAGAGGCAGAGACAGGTGGAACTCTGTGAGATCAAGCCCAGCCTGATCTACATAGCAAGTTCCAGGCCAGCTGGGGCTACAGAGAGACCCTGTCTCAAAAAACTAAACAAAACCTCCATAAAGGTTTTCCAAATCATATCATACACAACAGTTGCTCAATCTTCCATACTGAAAGTGTTGCCTGTTTTATTTTTATTGTTAAAAAAATAAGGATTCTAACTGTTTGTAAACAGTTACCTGATTTTAAATTGTCACTAGGAGTATTCGTTATTGAATCAATACAGCTGCTGGAAAAAAATCCACTGTTCATGAAACAAAACATAGGTGTGATATACATAAGAGGCCCCAGTCTCAGAGTGAGATGAGCCAATACCACTATTTCATGATTAATAAGAAACTGTCAATGAATAATTCCTAATGTTTTTCGAAAAGCACTAAATAGTTTTGCAGAGCATTTAACAAAGTTAACTTTCTTTTTTTTTATTTTTGGAGTTAGCGTTTCTCTGTAGCCCAGTTGGCCTGGAACTCACTATGTAAACCAAGGCGTCCTCAGTCTCACAGATTCACCCCCTCTCCTCCCAAGTGCTGGGACTAAAGGCATTTGCCACTACACCGGCATGGTTAACTCTTACATCAGCCCCACCAGGCAAAGATTTACACAAACTTACAGGCTCAAGAAGAGGCAGAACCGGGACATTCCTGAGCCAGTGTTTCTCTCCTTACTCCTCATGACCTCTGACCTTGAGAGGAAGCACACAGGAAGCCAGAGCTCTCAGCTGTTTGCTGTTCCTGCCTCCAGACAGGGCATGGTCCCTTCTATCCTCTCCTCTTTCACTTTTCACTGTGTGTGTGTGTGTGTGTGTGTATGCATGCCATGTATGTGTAGGTGCCCACAGAGGCCAGAAGAGGGCATTAGATCCCCTTGAGCTGGAGTTACAGGTGGTTGTGAGCTGCCTGATGTGGGTGCTGGGAACCAAACTCAGATCTTATGGAAGATCAGCAAGCACTCTTAACCCCTCTCCAGCCCCTCAATTATAATTTTTAATAGTGAAACTTTTCCAAATTCCTCTAGCTTTGAGAAGTATAAGATCCATTGTTACCTATTGTCATCCTACAATAGCTTCTATTATCTAGTACCTGTTGATTAGCCAGCCATTTCCCATATCTCTATTCTCCACATTCTCCCAGCATCTGGTAACCGTCATTCTATTCTAATTTCTATGAAATTGATCTTTTCAGTTTCCACAGAATGAGTCAGGGTCTCTCACTGAACTTGGAGCCCATTGATCTAACTAGCTAGTGAACTCCAGGGATCTGTATCTTCACCTCCCAGCACTGGAGTTACAGAGGTATGTCATCTTTTTATGTGGGTGCTGGGGATCCAAATTCAGATCTTCATGCTTATGTGGCAAACACTTTACTGACCGGGTTGTTTCCGCAGACCCTATATATTATTATTATAACTATCAGCACATTATCATACAAACTAATTCACTGTGATATGCCCACACATGTTTACAGAGCGGGTTGATTGTGCCTACCCACCCCTCTTCTAGCCTCCTGGACTCATCTGGACATGCTTCCTGGTCCCTAGTAATTTTTCTCTGGGCTGTTTGCTTGCTTGTGTCTACATTTTGGAGACAACATAGTAGTGTTTCTGCATCTGGCTAATTTCATTCAGGACAAGATCCTCTAGTTTCATTCATTTTGCAACAAATGACAAGATTTTGTTCTTCTTTATGGCTAACTAATACTCCATTGTGTGGACATACCACATTTTATTTATCAACTTATCTACTGATGAGCACCTAGTCTGAGTCCACATCTTAATTATTATGTGTAGTGACACAATAAATATGAGTTTGCAAGTGTCTCAGGTACTGACTTCATATTCTTGAGATATAGAGTGGAATAGCTAGATCATATATAATAATTCTATTGTTTGTTTCTTTTTTAATTAAAATTATTTTTGAAATTATGTGTGTCTGAGTATGTGCTCGTGAGTGCAGGTGCCCCATGGAGACCAGAGACATCAGATCCCCCCAGAGCTTCAGTTACGGGTGCTTGTGACTCATCTGATATGTCTGCTAGGAACTGAACTCAGGTCCTCTGGGGAGCAACAAGTGTTCTTAACTGCTGCGCCATCTCTGCAGACCCTTTGTTAGTTTCTTAAGGAACTTCGTGGTTAAACAGTTTATAACCTCACCAACAGTATACGAGGCTTCTTTTCTCTCCCCTTCAGCAACAGTTGTTTTTGATAACCATTCTAACTAGGGTGAGATGGAATCTCGCTGTAGTTTTGACTTGCATGAGACTTTTTCGTGCTTTGCTGGCCATTTGGAGTCAATTTTTAATTTTTGAGTCCTGTTTATTTAGGTCATTTGCCCATTTTAATTGGATTGCCAGATTGATACTATAGAGTGGCACAACTGTTATGGGTGTATGTACCAAATGCTTGTGGATTGAATTTGAAGTCTATTCCGTAAGAGGGCATATACATGCCTAGTACTGTAAACACAGTAAAAAAATTATGTCTGAGGAGGTCATAAGCCCTAGGGGAGAACTCATTACTATTGTTTAGCTAAGTAGACATGGTACCAAACTGCAGTCCAGATATTAATGTTCATACTCATAGAACATGCTCCTCACATCCTTCATCAGAGAAGCTTCTCTGCAGTGAATACAGAGACTCATGACTGCTCAAGATGCTTAGAATAAATGATGGCTAAGTTCTTAGTCCTAAACAGGACGTTTATATAACCCCTCTAAGGTTCAGGGAACATTGCAAAAGAGGGAGCAGAAAGAATGTAAGAGCCAGAAGATAGGGAGACAGGCTGCAAAATGCTATCTTCAGGGCATTATTCTGCCATTCTGAACATGATCTTAAGACATCTGGCCTGCACTGGGCCAGCAAGAGAATGGAACTCTAGTTCTCCCTAACAAACTACTGGCAACTGATAAGATTCTGGGGCAGGGACAGTCATTGTCTTTGGTTGTATACTAAACAGTGAGCTCATCAGATCTAATGAATAATCCCCAATCTGTGGTTTTAACGAAGTTAGTCCTGGTTAAAAATCAGTGAGTTGGGAAACAAAACAAAAAAGGAATGAATGTGGGAAGGACTGTGGGGAGGAGGGAGCAGAGAGATGGTCAGAGGGAGATAAGAGAGAGTGACGGGGGAGAATAAACAGGATGAAATTGTCAAAGGACAAATTGAATTTTTTAAGTGGCTTTCTCCTAGAGCTTCACCTTCAGGTACCTGTTTGCTCTAAGAGGTCAAGATTATTTCCAGCTGTAACCATAATGTAATCTCCCTATCGTGTCTTTAGCTTTGGTTAGTAAGTTTAGACACAGTGCATACTGTCTCAGAGTTGGAAAACCTCACTGGCTTACTGGTATTGTGTAAACTTTTCCTTTGTAGCTATGAACAAACATCTACTCACTCAGAATAGGACACCAATGACATACCAAAATAACAATCTCATCCGAGTCTAGTTTGGTGAACCAATGAATTTGTTGGGCTTAAAGAAGCATAGATGACCCCCAAACAGTCACGTCACCAAAAAGTTACAACCCAGTGTGGATGACAACTTCCCCATAGCTGTGAGATGATGGAGTCTTGCAGTTAACCTTCCACAGTCAATATATTCCACATTCTAGTTCCTCCTGAGCTCTCAAGTTGCTGGAGTAGACTTCCATGCAGCTAGCAGGGATGGGTAGGACAGTGGCTGGACTCTCAGGTGAGGGTCCTTCTATAAGGAGTGAGAACAGGCCCAATCTTGAGGGTCCCTGTGAGAAGTCACAGCTGCTCTGATGAAGCTGGCAATGGCTGTTATGCCCAGAAGACTGTGTGAGGACATTCTAGCACTTCAGGAGCAGGCATAGGTATGTATGGGTTTGGGGACATGTGTTCACCTTCTGTGTCCACTTCTGCAAGAGGAACGGGGGCCCCTATCCGGTGATGGGTGTCTCCTCACATTGGTACTGGCTCAGTCATGTGAACAGGTCACTGATATTGGCAGATCCAGTAGTGCTGAGGTGCCTGAAGTTCTTGTCTTCTGAAACACATTGGTGCTGGTCCAAATGCTTCACATAGAGAGCCACAGCATCGTCCTTGCCGCTGCGGCACTCATGCCCAGTCTTGTCCGTGAGTGCCTGATCAGACAAGGGCCTCTTCTCCCCCGTTCCTTCCGTTGTAGTGCTCTCAGGGGATCGCCGGGTGAGTAGGCTGCAGCTGACTCCGGAAAATTTCTCTCAGCTGAAAGGCTCACAGAAGAGAATGGGGGGAGAACACTACCAGCACCAAAGTTTCTCTCTGGACCCATCTTCCTGTAGTCCCAGCTGGCCTGGACTTGCTTCGTAGACCAGGCTGGCCTTGATCTCACCCATATCTTCCTGCCTCTGCCTCCTGAGTGCTGGGATTAAAGGAGTGAGCCCCCACACTTTCTTCATTCCTTTTCTCTAACTCTGGCTCCAAGTCCGCTTTGTAGATATGCTTATAGCTACTCCTGCTTGGTCTCAATTCCATTTTCTATTACCAGCCTCCATCCTCTCAGGCATAGTTTCAGTCTGGATGCATCTTTGCCCCTAAGGTGAGTTTCTTCCAGACAGCAAACAATCTTTTTAAAACTATTTTACTTATTTTTGTGTATGAGTGTATTGCCTACATGTATGTAAGTGCACCCTTGTGCAATGCCCACAGAGGTCAGAAGAGGGCATCGGATTCCCAAGTGCTGGGATTAGAGGCATGCACCACCATGCTTGGTGGTTGCTTTTTCCTTTATTGCTACCTAAATGTAAGAAATTCTCAATCTTGTTTCACAGTCCTTGATACTCTTTCTTCAGCCTGATCTAGTCTATTGGTGATAATTTCTAATGAATTGATTTAGTGAGCTATGTATGTATTGTGTATGTGCGTGCTTTTTTTATGAGTAGATGCACGTGTATATGCAGGTGCGATTGGAGGTCATTAAGTGCCATTCTTCAGGAACCATCCAGCTCTTTTGAAACAGGATCTCTCACTGGGACCTGGGGCTCACCAATTAGGCTAGGCTGACTGCCTAGCAAGCCCTAGGGATCCTGTCTTAGCACTAGGATTATAAAGATGAGCCACCACACCAGGCTGTTGTTTTTCTTTTAACATGGATGCTTGCATGCTAAGCACTTTGCTAACTGAGCTATTTCCCCAGCCCCAGTTTATCGAGCTTTGCATTTATAAGCTTTCCATTTGTTGTTTGCTTGTTTGTTTTAGAATTAATTTTATGGAATGTCTAATCCAAGTTGCTTACTCATCAGTCTTGAATTAACTTATTTTTTTTTTTAGTATTTGATTTTATATTACAAGTCTGTCAGCTCTTTCTTGATTCCTGATTCTCTCTCTTCAGAATATCTTCTCTCTTTCATTATCCTGACTCTTTTCAGTCACACAAAGGAAAACAAATCGGCTATCTTGTTTGGCACGTCTCTGGGCTCCCGCTCTTACATCGTTCTTATTTCCAGGACTTGGCTGCGTAGGCACTTCAGTATAACTGAGTTGTGAAAACGCCTTCCCTGCTGGGCTGGAGGGATACAAACAGCATCCATTCCCTCCTTCCTCGGTCCCAACAACAAACTGAGGTAGGAGTCCAACAAAGTGCACTCTAGGAAACTGAAGAGTTTAATGGATTTACACAGAGAGTGACGAGTAAGGAGTGTGGGGTTAAGTCCTCCCTCTAAGGCTGTACCAGAAAGTCTTCACCCAAGTGTGGATGATGGCTTCCCCAAAGCCACATAGAGAGCCCACCCTTATCTTCCCCAACCTGTAAATTCTAGCCTTCTCTGAGGTCATGAGCAGTTAGGGCTAAATTTCCCATTCGGGGTTGGGAGGTATAAGTGGATAGTCAGGAGGAGGGAGGTCCTAACTCTCCCTGCCCCTCCTTCTACTGGGAGGGTGAATGGTCAACAAGCTCATCTGTGATGATCTTTGGCAAGAGGGACAGGTGATCTGAAGAAGATGGTGTCTGTCTGACTTAGAGGACCGAACTACACAACAAACCAATTTCCCAAGCAACCTAAATAGTGTATTTATTTGTGTATGTAAAATCCACTACATCCAGGATGCTTTACAAACAATAACTCATAATAACCATATAGAATTGATACTCTTCGTAATAATCAAGACACAGAAAACTTAACACATTAAAAGTGACTTAGCAATAAGCGGAAGAGACCCAACATTTTATTGTAGGTAATCTGTTCAAAATTCCATGCTTTTTAAACCACTAAAATGAAATAGTTTTGCTTAGTTATCTAGAGAAACCTCTTTCTTACTGGATAGAGGAAGCTCTTATCAGATAAAAATCCATAAATTTAAGATTCAGTACAGTACATTATTCTACCCATGGAAAGTGTGATTGAAGGCTCCCTCTTCATCATTCCATGACGAGAGCACAGAGTCATCCAACAGAAGCAGTAGGATGCATCTGCTCCCTGCCTACTTCTTATATTTACTTTTTATTTTATGTGTTCGAGTGTTTTGCCTGCATGATTCTAAGTGCCCCATGTTATGCAGTGCTGCTGGAGGCCAAAAGAGGGCATCGGATCCCTTGGAACTGGAGGTAAGGGACATTGTTAGGCACCTGTGGGTATTGGGAACAGGACCTCGGTCCTCTGCAAAAGCAGCTGGTGCTTTTAACCACTGAGCCATCTCTCTATCTGCTGTGCTCCCCATCTACTTCTTTCTGGTGACTTCTCTGCCTGTGACAGGAAGAGAGCTAGGAGAACTGTGTCTTCCATTTAACAAGCCTGCTTTACCTCATTGTCTGTTGACATAGTGTGGACAGTGGTAACTACAACCAGCAGTGTTGGTGAAAGGCTGGCTCTATGCCATTAGCAGAGTCAGTCATGTCTTCATGCTGATCCCCAATCACCAACACCATGTTACGTTCCTAGATGCCTGTATCACTTCATCTCCCATTGTGGTGGTCCTTGCAGGACTGACTCACTCTCTCTTGTCATCTTTCTCCATGGCAGTCCATGAGCCCATGGGTATATGCAGGATTGCTTATGTTTTGGCTTCTGTCAAGTAGGGCAAGTTGGCGTGGCCCCTTCTCTGTGTATCCACTCCACATACGGTCCCCTGTTGCTCTCCCTTTTTTCATACCGGAAGGAAAGGTCAGTAAATCGATGACTAAGAAGTACATAATCAGAGACAGAAATGTCAGCCACTCCCTATAGTCCCACCCAAATGCTAAAGGTGGGTATTCTTGCATCCAAGTACTAACCAGACCTGACCCTGCTTCCAAGATCAGACTCATTCAGGGAGATAGGGCTATAGACTCTTGCCCCCTTTCTGACTTGTCTTTGAAGAAGTAAGCAATGGAAAGACAACAGCTACATGGCCCTAATGGTGTCCTCCTGTCTTCATTGTTCCCTGTCCTCTGGATCAGAAACCCTGTTCCCGGAGCTGTAGTGGGTTTTTTTCACCTATGTTCCCTGGAATGCTTAGTTCTGTGAGCTGTTACAACAATAAAGGATCCTGTGGGGTGAATTCATTTCAAATGAGCTAGATTCATTCTCTCTCTTTCTCGTCTCATTTTCTTAAATTTGTCCCCTTTCCTTAGATACTCTAACAGCTAGAGGTTCTGAAATTCTTGTAATAAAGATGGCTGGACTGTGCTCTAATTTAGCATTTCCCAGACTAACGTGACTATGAAATTCATTTTGCCCTACATTTATTGCTGTACTAATCACAAACCTTGGCAATAAGAATCTTTGCCTCAGGCCCTACATATAACAAGCATTCTTAGTACCCACAGAAAAACAGTCCTGTATCACTTTTCCAGCATCTGCATCCTCAGTCCCAAAGGTAACCATGTGAAAACACCATGAAAGTGTGTGGGTGATTCTGCCAGGGGTGTGGATGATTGCAGTGGGCTAGGAGTCTGGAGGAAAGTCAAGTGGGAGAAATGCTTCAGTAAGAGAAAAGAAAAATTAACATGCCAAAATCCTTCTTCTCAGACAGCTATAAACAATACATTTCTATAGGATCAAATATATTTTCCTGATAGAGCTAAACTTCCTTTTCCTCTCATCCTTTGTATTCCAAGTTAGCAAGTAATTCACCAACAGCTGCCTGAGGGGAGCTGAAGAACATTTCACATTTAGAACTATGTACAGTAAACCAGGTTCTATATGATACCACACTTTGCACTGGCAACCAGATGAATATTTCATGCTTGAAAGGTAATATATTCCATAAAAATATGTTTAATTTGGACTTGGCAAGATGGCTGAGTGCCTGGTGACCTGATTTGATCCCCGGGACCCACATGATAGAAAGAAAGAACTAACTCCCACAAGTTGCCCTCTGATTTCCCCTGGTACATTGTGGCACACATGTACCACCCTCACATGCCACACCACACACATAGGCCCCCGAAGCAAAGAAAAATGTTTATTAAAATTTAAACTGATGCACTTTGATTTCATGTAACTAATGCCATCGCTGGTGACACCAACATGATTAATAATAAGTATAGAACCCAGAATTTTGGCCCCAAACCCAGTAGCACTCTTTGAGCCATATATATATGATCAACTATGTGATATTAGAAGTCAAGACTTTGGCTTTTCCTGTAGACATTCTTACAGTTCAGAGGCATATGTATTATTTTCAAGGTATTCCCAAAGTTGGAACAATTTTCATGAACTCGTGAAATTTAACTTAACAACTATTATAAAACACGAATTAATAATGATGTAATTAATAATGACGTAATGATATACTGAGTATAATTCAAGCATTAGATTTAATTTATATAAAATCTGAAAGATCCATGAGCTCAATGAAACATATATTTAAATTAAATCACTGCATTTATTTATATATGAAAATAAATTTGAATTTATACTTTCTACAGCTAGTTGGGATAAACTTGCTTGCTACTAAAATTGTTAGCAAAAATTTACCTTAAAATGATTTTACAGGACTGAAGAAATGGCTTAACTGTTAAGAGCATTTCCTGCTCTTACAGAGGACTTGGAACTGATCCCTCTTCTGACCTCAGCAGGTATGAGGCACACATGTGGTGTACTTACATATATGTAGTCCAACACTCATATACATAAAACAAAACAAAATATTTGAAACAAAACCAAATTTACTTGATTTAAAGGACTAAGATACTCTTTTAATATTAAAGAAAACAGATTTTATAAATAATTTTTAACTTAAGATGTGGCAGTGTCTCCAATACCAGAACACTAGAATCCTAGAACAGGCTCAGCATCTTGACAACACAGCCATCATCTATGCTGAGTGAAGATTTTCCAGTGCAGCCTTAGTGGGAAGCATCCATGCTCCTGTAAATAACCCCTCAACCAATGCTCTGTAAGCAAACCCAGTAAACTCATTGGGTCCCTGGAGTAAACACTGGTGGACTTGTACCACATTTTGTTGTTGGGATGTTAGGAGGAGGGGTGACCTGGTTTGCATTCTTACCCCCTCAAACATGCATATACCTAATTAAAAATAAAAGTAAACTGTAAAACAAAACGAGATTTCTGCTCTTCTAGGACCATTTGGATCTCTAGATCTAGAAGCTTTCCCAGACCTGCCTTCCTAAGTCTCCCTTTCTGCACTTCCCCACACTCCTTGATCTCAACTCTGCCAGGACCCTTGGACTCTCCAGAGGCCTTTCCCAGCCCTGCCTTAGTACATTCTCTTTCCATCTAGGATCCTTGTGCCCCAAGACCTGTGAGCTCTCCCAGTCTGACCTACCAGCCAACCTGTTCACCTAGCAACAACCCAGCCCACCCTGCTGTTTCAGAACTATAAAAAGACAATCCTGGAACTTCAACTCAAAAGTTGCAGTTACCCTTAGCATAACTGGGACCACTTCTTACACCCCATTTACACATCAACATAAAGTGGCCCCAAAGCTTAACAACAAATGCTGCTCAACTGGTCCATTACCTGACAAGTTTGGGAAACAGTAAACAAAGGTACAAATAACCACTCAACATAGATGAGATCACCCATACATATCTCAACAACAACAAAAAAACCCTAAAAAACAAAAAAAAAAAAACACGAACATGAGTAACCGAGCTAATATGTCTACTACAGAAGTTAGCACCCCCATCATAATGTTTCCTGAAAATGGCAACTTGGCAGATGCATAAAACAATGATTTCAAAATAAACAACTGTAAGTATGTTCAAAGCACTCAAAGGGGTTTTGAATAAAAGACTAAACAAAGTGTGTGAAAACAAACAGTTGAGCGAAATAATGAAAACTATTCAAAACATAAAATTAGAATTCAATAAAGAGAAAGGATAGCTGAAGAAAAGCCAAACTGAAATAAAAAAACTCAGGAACTCAAACAAAAAACCTGGAGGAAAGAAGTGAAAATGAAGTGGAGGAGACGGAACAGAATATCAGATCTTGAAGACAAATTTTGCAAAATGGATTTCTCAATCAAAGAAAATGTCAAACCTAAAATAAGCCAGGAAAGGGGTATACAAGACTTTGGAGACACTGTAAAAAGTCCAAACCTATGAATCACAGGCATAGAAGAAGGAGAAGAAACCCAGGTCAAAGGAACAGAAAGTATCTTAAACAAAATCATTGAAGAAAACTTCCCAAGTCCAAATCTACCAAAAGAGATACCTATAAGGTGCAAGAGGCGTACAAAACACTAGGTAGACAGGACCAGAAAGAAATTCTCCACATCGTATAATAGTCAAAACTCTACATGTACAGAACAAAGAAAAGACACTGAAAGCTTTGAGAAAGATCAAGTCACATAAAAAGGCAGGCCTAGCAGAATAACAGCTGACTTTTCAATGGAGACTATGAAAGTCAGAAGGGCTTGGACCAGTGTCATACAATTCATGAAAGAACACAGATTTCAGTCCAGACTACTATACCCAGCAAAACTATCAGTTGTAATTCAAGTAGGAAAATAATCTTTCCATGATAAAACCAGATTTAAGAAATTTATGTCCATGAAACCAGCTCTACAGAGAATACTCAATGAAATATTTCAGTCTGAAGAGAAGATTAAACACTCTCAAGAGGGCACAAAGAATAAATAAATTATTCCAGAGCAGTCAAACAAAAAGTTCAAAGAAAACAGCACCACAACATCAACATAGCAGGAATTAATAAACATTGGTCAAGAACTCTTAATGTTAATGGTCTCAACTCCACAGTAAAACGACACAGACTAACTGATTGACTTAGAAAACAGGATCCATCAATTTGCTGCCTCCAAGAAATATACCTCAAAAACAAGGACTGACATCATCTTAAGGTAAAAGGAGCAAATGGAACTAAGAAACAAGAAACTATTCTAATATCTGACAAAATAGACTTCAAACTGAAAATAATCAGAAGACACCTGGGAGGTCACTTCATAATCATGAAAGGAAAACCAGAAAGCTATTATAAGCCTAAACATATGTGCACCACACACAGGGGCACCAAATTTCATAAAAGAAACATTATTAAATCTAAAATCACACATTGACTCCAACACAGTGATAGTGGGTGACTTCAGTATCCCACTGTCACTGATACACAGGTCAATCAGACAAAAACTAAGAAGAGAAATTCTGGGGTTAAATGACACTATAAATCAAATATGCCAAGCAGACAGCTACAACATATTCCACCCAAACACCAAATGATATACTTTCTTCTCAGAAGCCCATGGAGCTTTCTCCAAAATTTACTATATATTAGGATACCAAGAAAGGCTCCAAAAATTTAGAAAAACTGAAATATTATCCTTAATTCTATCTGACACAAAGGAACAAATTTAGATATCAACAACAATAAAAATGAGAAAAAGTACACAAACTCATAGAAGCTACACAACACTACTGAATGAACTTTGGATCAAAGCAGAAATCTAAAAGGAGGTTTAAAAATTCCTAGAACTGAAAGAAAATGAAAATACAATATTACAAAACCTATGGAAAACAATGACAGCATTCTAAGAGAAAAATGTATAGTATGAAGTGTGTACACCAGAAAAATTAAAAAACATCTCACATAAATAAATTAATGATGCACCTGAAGACCATGGAAAATCATGAACAATAACACCTGAAAAAAAAAGAAGAAAAAACACCTACATAGGAAGAGATTTTAAAAACTCAAGGCTGAAATTAATGAATTAGAAACAAAGAAAACAATACAAAAAAAATCAATGAAATGAACAGTTGATTATTAAAAAAATTAATAAGATTGACAAACCTTTAGCCAAATTAACCAAAAGAAAGAGAGAGAGAGAGAGAACCCAAATTAACAAACTCAGAGTTGAAAATGGAAACATTACTAAAGACTCTGAGGAAAATCAGAAATCTGTAAGGACATACTTTAAAAACCTATATTCCACTAAACTAGAAAATCTAAAAGAATTGGATAAATTTCTAGATATGTACTTCCCACCAAAATTAAATAAAAATGGCATGAATAATTTAAATAGACCCATAACAAGCAGTGAGATAGATGCAGTAATTAAAATCTCCCTACTAAAAAAAGCCCAGAACTAAGAAGGATATACAGTGCTGAATTCTATCAAATAAAAACTAATAGCAACACTCCTCAAATTATTCTGTAAAATAGAAAAATGAAGGAACACTCCCAAATTCTTTCTGTGAAACCAGTATTAGTCTACTAATGAGACCAACAAAAAAGAAAATTATAACCCAATCACTCTGATGAACATAGATGCAACAATGTAACAGGATATAAAATTAACACCCCAAAATCAGTAGCCTTCCTATATAACAACCACAAACACTGAGAAAGAAAACAGGGAAATGATCATATTTACAATAACCTAGAAATCCATAAAATACCTTGGAACAGATCCAACCAAGGAAATGAAGGACTTGTATAATAAAGACTTTAAGACAATGAAGAAAGAAACTAAAGAAGATGTAAGAAGATGGAAAGACCTCCCATGCACGTGGATTGGTAGGATTAATGTGAATATGGCCATCCTACCAAAAGCAATCTACAAATTCAATGTAGTACCCATTAAAATTCCAATATAATTCTTCAACAAATGGTGTCAGTCAAATTTTGGATAGCAACATATAGAAGAATGAAATTAGATTTCTATCTCTCCGTGTGCAAAACTCAACTCCAAATGGATCAAGGACCTCAACATAAGACCCATTACCCTGAATCAGATAGAGGAGAAAGTAGAGTATATATGGCAACTTATAGGCACACAAAAAGGACTTTCTGAACAATATTCCTATAGCGCAGCATTAAGTCCAACAATTGACAAATGGAACCTCATAAAACTAAAAAGCTTCTGTACAACAAAGGACACTATCATTTCAGTGAAGAGGCAACCCACAGAATGGGAAAAAATCTTTGCCAGCTATACCTCTGATAGAATATACAACGAACTAAAAACCAAACAAAAAACCCACAACCCATTAAAAAGTGAGGCAATGAGCTTAACAGGAAGTTCTCTAAAGATGAAATGCAAATGGCTGAGAATTTTTTAAAACTTCATACCTTTAGTCACCAAGGAAATGCGGATCAAAACTACTTTGAGATTTCATCTTACCTCTGAATGGCAGAGATCCAAAAAACAATGACAAATGCTGGCAAGGATGTGATGAAAGGGGAACTCTTATCCACTGCAGGTGGCAATACAAACTGGTGCAGCCACTATGGCAGTCAGTGTGGTGGTTCTTCAAAAAGCTCAGATCTACCCTATGACCCAGTCAACCCACTCTTGGGCATATACCCAAAGACTCTATACCCTACTACAGAAATACCAGTTTATCCACGTTCATTGCTGCCCTCTTCGTACTAGCCAGGAACTGGAAACTGACGAGTGGATAATGAAGGTGTGTAACTTACATATACATAATAGAATATTATTCAGCTCGAAAAAAAAATTATGGAATTCAAAGGTAAATTAATGGAACTGGAAACATCCTGAGTGAGGGTACGCAGACCCAGAAAAACGGATGTTACATGTTCATTCTCATAGCTGGACACTAGCTTTAAAATCTTACATATGCATGTTTCAATTTGAAAATCCGGAGAAGTCAAAAACTAATAAATGGTCATGGGTGGGGGAAGAGGCTCCCTGGGATGGGAGCTAGAATGTAATGATGTTAACACAGATGACAGAATGTATGGACTCCAGGTGCAGGCTATGGGAGGGGTGCTGGTGAGAAAGCGGGTACAAAGATGATTAAGATTGACTGAGATGCTCTGTATGAAATACACAGATTCAATAAAAGATATAAACAAAAAAGGGGTGAGGGAATAAAATAATAGAGTAAGAAGGGCTAAAGGAGGTGGGAAATGAGAGGCCAGAGCAAAGGAGAGAGTGGGGGGGGGGATAAAATACACCAAAGTTTTAGAAACAGCCATATGGAAATCTACCACTACAGAAGCTTCTTAAAGTATATACATATACATTATGAATGGAGAGTAAAAGAAGTTACCTTATAAGAGGACATAGTGCCCCTCCTAAACATCATAGGTTAGCAAAGTGAAAACTCAATGCTAAGAACAGATTCCTTTTTTTGAAGCTGTTGTCCAAGTGTCCCATAGACCCTCAAACAATACTGGCCATTGACCAAGTGTCCCACGGACCTTCAAACAATACTGGCCGTTGCCCCTGCTCTTGGTTAGTCACCAGAACTTTTTGGTAAGACCCTATTACCGAAGACACTACATACATGAGCTGTAATATAAAACTGGAAAAATCAAGCCAGTGCTGACTTCAAAGCCTCATCTCTCCTGTCTGGCTTTCATACAGCTTACAGGTGCAAGCTACTGGAAGAGAAAAATTTAGCATGACTCTTACCCAGCTGTGAATCCTATGAACTGTAGCAAATGACCAGGAATATATACCCACTGGTGCAATAGTGGGGACACAACCCTGACTCTATAGGCCTTCATATATACATACATACATACATACATACATATGTATGTATAAAAATTTGTGGAGAGTTAGAAAGGAAGTGCAGATATGGAAGGGGATATGATCAAAATATACTGTATGAAATTCACAAAATTAAAATTAAAATTTTTAAATGTATTCTGTGATAATCATTTACATAAGCTAGCCTGTTAATAATGAAATCCATGACATATAAGCTTTCTGGTTTGTTTCTAAATCTGGTATTGCTTTGAGACATCATTTTTTAATTAAATTTATTACTGCCCAAGCAAGGCAATGTTTCTCTTATTTTTTTAATTTAAAAAATATTCATTTTTATTATTAATGTGTATGAATGTTTTCCCCGCTTGTATCTAAGTATACCCATGTCATGCCATGCCCACGGAGGCTGAAAGAGGGCGAACTGGAGTTACAGAAGGCTCTTAGCTACCATGTGGGTGCTGGAAACCAAACCTGGGTCCTCTGCAAGAGCAGCCAGTGCCCTCAACCATTGAGTCATCTCTCCAGCCCCTCTCTTGTTTGTTTGTTTGTTTTTAAGAGACAGGTTCTGGCTATGTTGTCAAAACTGGCCCTGACCTCCCAGGCTTAAGTCATCCTCCTGCCTCAGCCTGCCAAGTACCTAAGAATTCAGGTGTGTGCCACTGTGAAATAACTTTTCAGATGAAAAAACCATTAGCTATGATTTGTCTTCCTCAAAGTCTATTCTAATTAAAGACCTGGTTCCCAAGGTGCAGCCACCAGGAGGTGATGGAACTTTAGCAAAGTGGGGCCTCATGGTAGGTCTTTATGTCATTGGGGGGTTATCCTCCGGAAGGATTGTAGATGCAGTTCCTCCCCCTACTCCTCACTCTCTCTTTCTCTCCCTCCTTCATCTTTCTCTCTTCCTGGTTTGGGTCACTTGCTTCCACCACTACTATCTGCCATGACAGATCAGAACCAAGAGCTAAGCTGATGTCAGTACCACGTGTTTGAACTTCTCAAACTGTGAACTCCCCTGTGTCAGCAGCAGCCTATGTCAGATATTTCATTCTAGTAATAGATAGCTAATTAATACACTACTGAAGAATTGTAGTAATGTGTTATAAACATTAGTTATATCTGTTTTACATAATTGTCAATAGAATACACATTATATAAATCTTGATTTTTTGTAAATAAAAGACATATAAATCTTGATTTTTCTGAAATGAAGGAAAATAAATATTGATAGAAAATACGAAATAATTGATTAGCCACATATGCTCTTATTTTATTACTTATCCAACATCACTGGACCAAAAAAAAGAAGTCAGGCATGTTTTAGGGGTTTGTTTTGCTTTGAAAATAGAGCCTCATGTAGCCTAGGCTGACCCCCAACTTGATATGTGGTCAAGGCTGACCTTGAGCTCCTGATCCTCCTGCCTGTACTCTCTATGTCCTGGGACTTCAGATATGTGCTATCACACCTGCCTTGATTTTACATCTTTTAAATATTTTCATGTGATATGCAGCTTCAGCTTACACTCTTGACCTAGGAGATGTAAATATTAAGAGCAGGCTTACATTTGCTAATGAGTAGCCTAAAGAACAGTTTTCCACAGAACTTTTGTTCCGGGAAAAAAAAGCATTTTTTCTGATTCTGTTTTCGTTTTACTTTGACTCACTACCGACATTTTCCATTAGTTTTTTTCAGGCCATCAAACTTGACTTCCTCCACAGCAGTTATACAGATTGGCTCACTGACTTTTGTGTCATAACATCCATTATTAGTTCAACATTCTTTTGTTCCTACTGTGAGTTCCTGGACAAACAATGTTTTTAATTCAGTGCTCCACATCATCCACTAAGATCCTGTTTGTAGAGTTTTAATCCTCAGATCGATAGTAATGGTTGTATGCACCACAATTTTCTTTGGTACCCACAGACATTGCTGAGGGGAAGGTAGACTCTTTCCCACTGATCCTAGGTATAGTTTCAATACACATTCTTCTACAGTGTTCTAGGTAGCCATTACTAGTGGTTCTGAACTGACACAATAGGGGAAAACTATTTCCTTTCCACAGCCCAAAGCTAGGTCAGTTTTATGACAGATGTTCAGAAGACTTTAGAGAATAAAATACTCTCTCCCTTTGAGAAGTTTACTGGTAAGTGACCTTTAATAGCCTGAACAAGATTCTAAATGTCATCTCATAATTATCTCTCCTATTCCTGAAGTCACTTTGAAAGCTACAAATCCCTTTCATCCTATAAGGGCCTTGTTCAAAGTAAGAAACATTAGCACCTATATGGATCCAGTTCAGGATTTTTAAGCCACATTCCAAAAATCTCTATAAATGTTCTTACTTTGAAGTAAACTTTATTCAAGTATAACAATTGTTAAGTGAAGAAAATCATGTGCAGCTTGATGACTTGGCATAAAGTGCAGGCAACCCCCATAAGAATAACATTATTTAGCACCCAAAAGTCTCCTGTGTCCTTCCCAATTCCATCTATCTATCTAAGAACAACCGCTGTCCTGAAGTCTAACGCCATAGATAAATTTTGAACTTGGTCTAAGTGGACTTGCACAGATTTACTCTTTCATGTGCCTGGCTTCTTTTGCTCAGCATTATTATATTAATCCACACTAAAGCACATATTGATAATTTATTCTTCATTCTCATAATGTTATTTTATCACTTTCTCATAATGTAGTTATTCATTCTACTGCTGACAGACAACTGGTTTGTTTCCAAGTCTTGACCATATGCATTATGCTTCTAATAAAATTATTGTGCCTGATTTTTTTTACACACATGGTCACATTTATAAACCTAAAGAGTATGACACATGCCTTTAATCCAAGCACTCATGAGACAGAGACAGGTGGATCTCTGAGAGTTCAAGGCCTGCCTGCTCTACATAGCAGGTTCCAGGCCAGCCAGGGCTACATGGTGAGAAAAAGTAAATAAACAAATAAATAACCTAGAGAGTAAACCACTTCAACTGTAGTGGACATCTTCAACTTTAGTGAATATTATTTAAATTGGTTGAGCAGTAGTTCTTTCCTAAATCTGTGATTTGTTTTCTGCATCTTCAGTTAGTTATCTGTAGTCAACAGTGGCTGGAAAATGAAATGGAAACTTGCAGAAATAATTCGTAAGTTTAAATAACTTATTATGGCATATTGTTATAAAAATTGCATTATATTGGTTATTATTGTTAACCTCTCACTATGCATAATTTATAGGCATATTTGTCATAGACATGTATGAATAAGAAAAAAGCAGGATTTAGTACCATCCAAGGTTTCAGGCACCTACTGGATACTGAGTGTATTCCCCAAGGATAAGGGGTGACCGTAATGCTGGAGAGTCTCTTTACCAACACTCAGTGTTGTTAATACTTCTAGTTTCAGTCACTCTTATCGGAGTGTAGCAATGCTTTATTGCAGCAACACTAATTTGCATATGGCAATCTTTCCATTTGTCTACTTGGCATACATCTAATGTCTTTCTAAGCTGGCTGTTGCCCATCTTTCTTTTGTTTTTTTTTTTTTCTTATTGATTTGTAATTCTTCATATCATCTGAATACAATTATCCCCCCCTTGCTTATATATCTTGCATATAATTTCTCACACTCTGCGTTTCTCTTTTCTCTCACTCACCACCTAAATTTGTGAATTTTAGTATACTTCATCAATGATTAGATGGGGTTTTAATGGAGACATCCTATTTTAGAAAGTTTTACCGTCCTTAAAGTCATTAAGTTGTTCTATTTTTACACTTTTAAGCCCATGATCTAACTGGAATTGATTTTTCATATAGTATATGAGATGAAATTTGAGACCTTTGAGAGGAAGAGTGGATATCTTAATTGACCTGAAATCATTTATTTTAAAAACAGTACAGTTCTCAAAGTGTCATTTTTGTCAGAAGTCAAATATTCATATATGTCACAGTGGCTTGTTTGCTTCTTAGTTGGCTTGTTTTGAGGCAGGATTTTTTACACAGACCTGGTTGGCCTGGTATTCACTTTATAACACATGATGGACTCAAACTAGCCTCAATCCTCCTATCTCAGCTTCCCAAGTGCTACAGTTGCAGGTGTAAACCACCGCACATGGCTCAACTATTCATTCATGTGTGGGTTAGTATCTTTTCTTGTAATTTTATCTCATTGTCTTTTAATCTACTGTCATTCAAAAACTTACTGTCTTGATTACTCTGTCGTGATAAATATTAATATTTGGCAGCATTAATCCACCAAACTGGTTCTTCTTTAATGTTTTCCTGTCTCTTCTTGGTAGCCTACATTTCATCTAAGTTTTAGAATCAGCTTATAAAGTTTCACACACCCACAAAAGCCATTTGGATTTTAATGCAGCTTAATTAGAACTCATAGATCAGTTTAGGGAATAATAACATATTTATAATATTGAGTTTCCAAGTTATATAAATAATATGTCTCTCCTATATTTAGATTATCTTTAATTTGTCTATGTAATACTCTATACTTTTCTGTATAGAGTTCTAATATATCTTTCATTAATTAATTCATAAGAAGTTAATTATATTATATTGCAAATGACAACACAATTAACATTTTACTTTATAATTGTTGCTGTTATAAAGGAATACAATGAAATTTCCTACATTGGCATTTTGGCCAATAAATTTGCTAAATCACTTCTAATTTTTCAAAATTACTACATAAGTAATTATATTATCAGAAAACAGGTATATTCATTATCTTCCAACCCTATACTTTTTTCTTAGTTTATTTCACAGGTCAAAAACTCTAATATCATCTGAAATAAAAGAGTTAGCATCGTTTATCCTTCCTTTGTTCATAGTTTGAGAGATTTTTCAATATTTCACACCATTAAGTGTAGTGTTTTCTATAGGTATTTTGTAGATACCTTGAATTCTAAAGAAAATTCCCATTTCTAGTATGCTGGGATATTTTAGATGTATGTTGAACTTAAAACAGTTTCCTTGATTTTCTTTAGAGAACCCTATGAGTTTTCTCCTGTAATCTATTGGTGATGCTTACTGGTTTTCAAATTCCAACTTGCAATCTAGAGTGTATTCTAATTTGTTACAATGCATCATTCTTTTGGTAGATACCAGAATTTGGCTTGACCTCTGGGTGCATTCTTTTCACCTGTGATACGAGAGACTGGTATGGAATTTTCCTTTCTGTGTTGTACTTGCCAGATTTTGGTGTTAATTCTGTACTGCCTCATAAAACAACTTGGTAAGTGTTCCCTCTCTCTTCACTCTCTATTTTGTTTGGTGCTGACATTATTTCTACCTAAAAAAAAAACATTTGAATGGTTTACTAGGGACTCTGTCTAGGTCTGGAATGTTCTTTAACAGAAGATTTTTTTATGACAGATGAAATTTCCTTCTCTGGAAGATACAGGACTATTCTCACTTCTCTTTCTTCTTGCATTAACTTGGTAAGATGTGAACATCAGAGGATAACATCAGTGGACCAACACCTTGTTTCAGACAGGCTTTCTCACTGTATATTCATACTAGCTGGCCTACGAGCCTCCAGGGCTTCTCCTTTCCCCTACCTCCCACCATGCTACTGCATCTGATTTATTCGGTTCTGAAGATCCGAACTCAGTTTTCCATTTTTGTATGGCAAGCCCTTTATCTGCTGAGCCATCACTCAAGCTATACTTGCATTGAGTCATCTATGTTTTTACTATTTTTTGATGTGTAGAGATGTGTTCTGCAGTGTTAAGGATTGAACTCAGGGCCTTTTGCAAAGTAAGCAAGTGCTCTGCTATTGACCTATATCCCCAGTCCTCTTACTAATTAAAAAAAAATATTTATGTGGTCTATCGTCCTAAAAGAATTATGTGACATTTCCCACCATAATTGTGGACTTGTCTGTTTTTCTTTAGCTCTGTCATTTTCCTTTATTATTTTGAGGTATTAGTATGTACAAGTTAATTATTTTATTTCTACTTAATTGATCCCTTTATTTTTACGTACTATCTTTCCATAGCAGCATCTGTCAACTATGCACTGCGGACTTTGGAACAGTGAGATGGATAGTTTAATTTGTCAACTTGACACACCTGGGTAGAAAGAATCTCAACTGAGGAATTTCCTCCATTGTATTGGCCTGTGGTTATGTCTATGGGGCATTTTCTTGATTACTGAGTGATATGGGAGGACCCAGCCCATTGTGGGTGGTACCATCCCTGGGTAGGTGGTCTTGTGTTGTACAAGAAAGCAGGCTGTGCGCAGATCATGAGAGCAAGCCAGTAAGCATGGTCGGTGCTGAGTTCCTGCTCTAACTTCCCTCAGTGATGACTTGTGGCCTGGGAGACATAAGATTAAAAAAATAGACCTTTTCTCTCCAAGTTGGTTTTGGTCAATGTTTACATCACAGTAATAGAAAGTAACTAGAACAAGCAGGATGAGTCCTTGTTAGATAAAAGGTGGTGTGGTGTGCTGTGCACTGTAGACTGTCCAGTGACACCTTTATCCTCAACACATTACACGACAGTAGCATCCTCAACCCTAATTCTGAAGATCAAAAGTATCTCTAGACACTTTAAAATGTCTACGGAGGAGTGGGTATGGCTAACCTGGGGGGAAATTACTCCAGGTTAAGCACCAAGTCATAATAGTCCTTTGTGTCTTACAGTCTATGTTGTTTGATATTAACAGGGACACTATTTGAATTTGTAGATGTCTTACTTTCCTTTCTTGTTTGGCATGATGGTTCACACCTATAATCCCAACACTTTGGAGGCTGAGGCAGGATGATTACAATGAGTTAAAGATAAACCTGGGTTACAAAGTGAGACTCTATCTCTAAAGAAAAGAGGAGGAAAATAGGACACAGAGGGAAAGGAGAAGAAGAGGAGCAGGAAAAGGAGGAAGGAGGGAAGGAGGGTGGGAGGAAGGGAGGGAGGAGAGATCTCTCTTGTGAGCAATATGAAGTTGTCTTTTTGTTTGACAATCTTTTAGTTGGAGAATATGTTCATCTTAAATGCAATCATTGATAGATTTGAATTTATTTAGTCCATGATATTATTTCATTTCTTCCTCCTTTGGAGTATGTATTATTATTTCACTAATTGGAGCACCCATTTATTATTACTTTAGTAATTATCCTAAAATTAACTATCTTTTTTTGAGATGGGGACTCACTCTGTCACCCTGACCAGTCTAGAACTCACTATGTAGACCATGTTGGCCTCAAACTCACAGATCCTTCAGCTTCTGCCTCCTGAGGGCTAGGTGTGCACCAGCACACCTGGCCACATTTAGCTTTGTTAAAATGTGGTATCTCATACTCTTTCTAATTCTGCATATCCTGAGAATCTAGACCTTTGCATTCCACTTATCACAATCTCTTTTGAGTTTAAATTTTTAATTCATACACAGAAGTGCACACATTTATGTGGTACCATGTATTATTTTAGTATTCAGTATATATACTGTATACTTTCCATAAATTTTTAGCATGTGTGTGGTGTACATGCATATATTCTCATGTATTGGCACATGTGTGAGGGCATACATGCAAATGTGTGTACGTGATGTAGAGACCTAAAACTGATGTGGGGCGTATTCCTGGACCACTCCGCACCATTCCCTGAGGCAGGCCTCTCAAAGGAACTCAGAGCTCATCTCACTGATGTGGCTAGTGGAGTTAAGCAGCTTGCTCAGGGGATCCCATCTCTGCCTTCCAAATGCCCAGCATTTACACAGGTTCTAAGGATCCCAACTCCAATCCTTGTGCAACGAGTGCTTTATCCACTGACCCATCTCCCAAGTCCTTCTTATGAATTCTTAATTCTCTATGCAGAGCCCAAATAAGCAATCATTACCTAATTAAAATGTCCAATTTTATTTTAATTTACTGCAATATTTAATCCCTCGGTTGTTCATTTCTCCCTGCATCTCCTGGCTTCGACTTAGGCTCATTTTCTTTTTGCCTGGCTAGCTCTCATTAGTATTTCATTTAATATAAATGTGAAGCTGATGAGTTATCTAGAGTTCCTTTTCTGTATTTCTATTGTCTCTATTTCTCCTGTATTTGCTTGCTTTAGAATTTGTGGCTGAAGGGTATTTTTTTCGATGGATAAGTCAGCTCTTCCTCTTGTTGCTCTATCTCTGAAGATAATGTGCTTTTAATCATCTTCTTTTCACATATTGTTTGTGTTTCAGTGATTTTATGAAAATATTCTTATGTACAGTTGTCTTTTTATTGATCATAATTTGTATTCAAAATACTTTCTAGCCCATAGCATTGTATTTGTCTCAGTCAATTCAGGCTACTATAACAAAAATACCACAGGCAGACAGCTTAAATAAGAAACGTTTATTTTCAGTTCTGGAGACTGGAAAATCAAAGGTCAAGGTGCCAACAGATCCAGTGTGTGGTGCCAGGAAGACCTAGTTTGCAGACCCCATCTTTTCATCATATCTCATATGGGAGACAGAGGAAGAAAACTCTTTGGTATCTCTTCCTATAAAGGCACTGATCTCATCATGAAGGTTCTACCCTCTTGACCTAATCACCTGCCAAAGGCCTTGTAGGTGACTTTTCCTGGGGAGATATGAAATGTCTATTCACCCCAAATAGGACATCAATGACAGACCAAAGAATGATTCCAGGTCTAGCTTAGTGACCCAGTGGTTCATCCAGTTTGGCTACAGGAGTGTGAGTGAGGGCTTATGTACAGGAGTACAGATGACCGAAGGTAGCTGCATCACTGAAAAGCCCACCCCAACACGGGTCACGCAACCTGCGAAAGCTTCATCCTTGGAGTGCCTGGATGGCTTGTCTGTAGCCAGGCAGCTTGGGGTCTCTCTCCCCTGCATCTGTTACTGCTTATATAACCATGGACAGGGACTTTAGGTATTTTTCTGTCTCAGGAGCTCCATGAGACCCTAAGTTCTGTTTACTTTCTGGGTCTTAAGGAGCCTCCTCTAGGAAGGAATGTTTCTATTCAGAGCAAAGAGCCATGCAGCAGACAGCATCCTCAAACACTATCACATAGACAATTAGGGTTTCACCATGGAGATTGGAGGGGGCACATACATATAGCCAATCCACAATAATATCTTGTTTTGAAAAAGTCACTGATCACTGAGTCCAATATTACTTCTACCCCATTCTCTCATTATTTCTGTCTCTATATTAGACTTTTTAAAAATGCTATTTCAGAGAGATGCCTTACAAATACTAGCAATAGCACACTGGTGTGACTACACTGAGTTCTTCTCTAGTTGACATTTTATCTCTCTGAGCTTCAGTTCAAATTCTTTTTCTCCTGACCATTCAGGTCACTAACTCATTTTGGCTGTATCTAATCTGCATTGAAACCTTGACTTTTATCTTTTCCTATATTATAACTCTCTCCCCTCATTTTGAAAAACTTGTGTGTGAAGGTGTGTGTATTCATGTGTGTGTACACATGTGTGTGGAAGACAGAGGTTAACCTTGGACGCTGCATCTGCCTTATTTTCTGAGGCAGGATCTTTCACTGGGACCCAGAGCCCACTCATTAGAATAATCTGGCTGGCCAGGAAGCCCCAGAGATGCTCTTGTCTCTGTATCCCAGCACTGGCATTACAAGTACACAGCCACCACACCCAGTTTCTTTACATTGGGGGCTAAGAAGAGAAACTCAGGTCCTCTTGCCTAAGCTATCTCTCCAGTCCTTCCACCCCAAAGTTTTGTAACCTAAAACAACTGCCACTATTGTCCCGTTCAAAATTCTGTAATTGGTGTAGGGTTCAATGGGGAAAGTTTGCCTCTCTACCCCTATATGGCACTGTCTAAGTTAGCTTAGCTGGGGCTAGAGCATCCAATAGTGAGACCAGAAGAGTTGGAGACTGATGAGGCCTCTCTTTACTCATTCTATCTCTTTCTCTCATCACTCTGTCACTTTCTCTCTTCAGTATTTTCTTCACTGTTCCAGTTTCATTTCTGTTTAAATAATAAAACAGTCTTGACTAAAACAACTGAGGGAAGGAAAAGCTTTGTTTGGCTTATATTCGCATGTCTTAGTCCATCGAGGGAAGTCAGGGCAAGAAGCTGAAGCAGAACACTATGGAGGAACAGTGCTCACTGGATGACTCATAGGCTCATGCTTAGCCTTCTTATATAGCCCAGGACCAGCTGCCTAAGGGTGGTACTGCCCACAGTGGACTGGGTCCACCTAGATCATTTAGCAATCAAGACAACCCCCCACAGACATTCCCAGAGGCCAGTCTGATCTGGGAAATCCCTCAAAAAGATTCCCTTCTCAGGTGAGTCTAGGCTGCGTCAAGTTGACAGCTGAGTCTAGCTAGGGCACCATCTTTCTCCATATGTCCCACTCTACATATGTTAACAAAGTATTTGTAATTCTTATCATGGTAGATTGGGACTCAAAAAGGATGAAAATAAAAACTGCTAGGCCTCTAAATGCTGGAGCTAGAACTATTAAAACATCATCTTTTCCACATCCTTCACTCCATGTCTCCCTTGAGAGACCCTCAGTCAGAGATATCTTAGCCTCCCTAGAATCCTGCATTAATTCTTGTGGCATGGTTGTGCTTCCTCCACCATTCTCCTTTCTCTCTCCTTTCCTAGGTCTCTAGAAAACGACTGGTGCACATCAGTATTCAACAAATATTTGCTGAATAAGCAAAGGAATGAATGCTAATATCAACCTAATGCTTTCTTCAGCAGCATACACACCAACATTAGAACAATACTACCAAAAATGGTAGGCAAATCTACGAATTCTTTACGAGTTTAAAGTCTCATACATCTTGAATCTCCACTCCCTTCCCCATCCCCCACCCAGCCCCAGAAGCAACTTTGTTAAACTTATCCAGTTTCTCTCCCAGTCTGGGACAGGACAGTGAAGGGGTAAGAATGCAAATGACCTCCATGGAAATTATTTTCAAGCTCAGAGTCTCAGAAGTCCGAGGACCTTCAATAGCATCTCAAGCAGTGTCTTCTGAAACTAGGAACATGTCTCCATTATTTTTAGAGTGTTCTCACCTTCTCTACTGGTGACTTCAATAGGGTTGCTGTGTTACTGCTACATCCCCATTCTGGCAATGCTGTCTGGACCCAACTTTTGACTTCTAACCTCTACCATTATAGTCCATATAGACTTTATGGTGCCATTTGTCTATCTAAAGTATGCATGCAATGTGGGAGTTCTCCCACAAGTTATGCTATTTGACTTTCAAGAGGTTGTCAATCACTAATCGCCATTTCTCCTTCAAGAAGTTTAAGACCCACTTTCTTGGATTTGAAGTGGAGACATTTAAAAGGTACTTCAAGTGGCAAGAGTGGCAGAAACGGACTCTGATATAAGGTCCAGAGAGCTTTCCTCTACCATATTGACAGCGTACGTGTGTGTGTTAGATCAGTCCCATCTTTTCCTGACTCTTATTTCCCCCTTTACCATATTAGCAACAAAGATAATAGCAATTAATGAGCACCTACTGTGTGTATGTATACATATTTACCTCATACATAATTTTAGACAAACAAAAATTTTAGGCAATTTGAATGGATGAATTTAGGCACAGTATTGCAGGGAGCCGTAAACGCCATTACAAGATGGCGCTGGCTTCCTGGCAGCGTTGTGGTAACAACTCCTAATTAGGTAGTGCTTTGGCGCCAACCTGGATCTTGCTACTGCACATGCGTGCCACATGACCTGTCCTGAGCCTATCCCGTGGCGTCCACCTGTGGTTAGCTACTTGCAGCCAATCAATAGGTGCCCCTTCTCCTTCCGGGCTTTATAAGCAGCCGTAGGTGCCTTGCTCCCCGCCTCTCGTCATCATCGTCCATCCGTTAAGCAAAGGCTCTCCAATAAATGTGATACTGGAAGACTCCTCGTGATCGCGTGCTTTCTTCCTCCGCTGGCCGGAGGCGTTCGCCGCAAGTGGTGCCGAAACCCGGGACGCCGGGCGTTGTGAGGCCGCCTGGCGGGAGGCCGAAGAGGAGCCAGAACCAGACACACGGAGAGGGAGGTACCGGTAAGTCAGCCCCATGTATGCTTTTGATCCGCAGTCTGCCCTGATTGGTGCTGCCATCCTTTTTGTGTGGATTGTCGTGGTCTTCGTTTGCTGCCACTGTTTTTACTCGTGTCTCAGCAAGCGAAGCCATCCCAATCTTATCAAGGAAGGAAGGAGGGCGCTGGCAAGGCATCAGGACAGTCTTTCAGAGTCAGATGCAAGTGGGGATATACAAGTTAGGCCTAAGAAAAGTCAAAGAAAGAAAAAAAGTCATAAAGAGGAGCTTATGGAAGCCAGTCATAAAGAGGAGCTTATAGAAGCCAGTCATAAAGAGGAGCTTATGGAAGCCAGTCATAAAGAGGAGCTTATAGAAGCCAGTCATAAAGAGGAGCTTATGGAAGCCAGTCATAAAGAGGAGCTTATAGAAGCCAGTCATAAAGAGGAGCTTATAGAAGCCAGTCATAAAGAGGAGCTTATAGAAGCCAGTCATAAAGAGGAGCTTATAGAAGCCAGTCATAAAGAGGAGCTTATAGAAGCCAGTCATAAAGAGGAGCTTATGAAAGCCAGTCATAAAGAGGAGCTTATAGAAGCCAGTCATAAAGAGGAGCTTATGGAAGCCAGTCATAAAGAGGAGCTTATGAAAGCCAGTCATAAAGAGGAGCTTATAGAAGCCAGTCATAAAGAGGAGCTTATAGAAGCCAGTCATAAAGAGGAGCTTAAGGAAGCCAGTCATGATAAAGGCCCCAAAAGAGGGGATCCTGTAGATGGGGGACTGCGGCCGTCCCCCCCTCAAGTTTCGTATCCTTCCTTGGAGAAATTTAAATGTTTGTCTGTACAAGACCAAAGTTCCAGCAATGAGAAAAATACTAGTTCCCACCCAATTTTTTTGGCTCTAAATGAGCTACTTCGTTCAAAAAATTTAAAGCTTAAGAAAAGCACTTTGGAGAGATTCTTGGAGAAGTACGATACCATTGCACCGTGTTTCGCAGTGTCCATAAGACTCACGGTTGTACTTCACTTTTCCAAGCAACAAAAGGAGTTTCATCTGGGGAAAATGTACAGCTTTAAAAGAAAAAAAAAAAAAAAAAAAAAAAAAACCGCGCCTTAGGCTTCAAGGCTCACCGCAGGGGCCCTCGCCGCAGCGTAAAGTCCGCAGGGTCCGGGCGCGTGCACGGGGATGCGCGCCGCTCCCGTCCGGTTCCGAACTGCCTGCAACGGCCAGGTATGGGCCCGACACTCCAGCGCCATCTTTAAGACTGGGCGGGACTGACTCGCGCATGTCTGAGCCTGGGGCAGTACTTAGATTGGAAGTCATTCTTAATTGAGTATACTAATGAACAAGCTGCCGCTAATCAAGCCGCAGGGCAGCGCCCCAAACAACCTAAAAAGTAAAACTAAACCTTCCACTGGGCTGGAGGAGCCAGCTTTTATGTAACTTAAAATCAAGCAGTTATTCCATAGTCTTTAAATCCCAAAGAAAAAGACAGTTCTTAAATAGCTGCAATCTGGATTACCTATTCCTTCTGCTATTCCTAAAAATACTTATAAAATTATCTTAAATTTAAAAGACAAAGTTTTTGTAAACAGGAGCCAATGATGCGACAGTTTCAGCCTGGCTCCCCACAGTTAATTAAGTTAAGCATAATTATAAAAGTATTTAAAAATTGTACTTTTGCCTTTAATTTAATATCTAATTCAACTCATGCCGTTAATGCAGTAAGAGTTTTGAAAGTGGCCGGACCAATTAAAAACTCTAGTCCGGTCTGTCAGCTTTTTCAACAATTACAGACTTTAATTTGGCAAAGACAGGCTTGCTTTTTTATCCAACATATTAGAACTCATACAGGCCTGCCAGAACCTTTGAGTACAGGGAATGATAAAGTAGATTTATGGACCAGAATGGAATGTATATTTTTAAGCTCCACTATAGAAAGGGCAAAATGTTTTCATAACAGGTTTCATGTGAATGCCCGAGCCTTACAACAAAAATTTCAAGTGTCTGGAGCAGATTCTCGACAGGTGGTGCTAAATTGTTCTCAATGTGTAACTTTTCACCATCCACCTAGGATTGGAGTTAACCCACGCGGTTTGCTCCCTTTAAAGGTTTGGCAAATGAATGTGACACATATTTCAAAGTTTAAAAACCAAAAATATGTTCATGTGTCTGTGGATACCTGTTCAGGTATTCTACACGCTATACCTTTGACAGGAAAAAAGGCATGCAATGTTATAACTCATTACTTAGAGGCCTGGGCTGCATGGGGCAAGCCCCAACAGCTAAAAACTCAAAAACAAAAAGGGGGAGTAGGCCACGGCCGCACCCTAAGGGAAAGACTTTCCCTAGCCTTGTTTACTATAAATTTTTGAATTTGGATGCTCAAGGCCACTCAGCAGCGGATAAACATCAGGACTATCATGGCCCTGCAAAAGGGATGGCTAAGTGGAAAGACGTATTAACGGGCCTCTGGCGTGGGCCTGACCCCGTGCTGACATGGGCACGAGGAGCTGTTTGTGTTTTTCCTCAGGACGACGAATCACCTCACTGGGTGCCCAGCAGATTGGTGAGGACACTCCAGCCGTCCTTGGAGGATGCTGTGAAACAAGAAAACGTGAAGGCTCCTGGTGATGCTGACCCTGACTCAGCTATGGACATTAAGCCAGGATGAGCTGCGCTGGGGGTTCCTGTCTACCTTCCCACTTCCGATCCCAGTTCGCCATACTGCAATTGTTTTCCTCGCTTCTTTACAACTGAAAAGGACTAGTGTTTTGTATAATAATGCTTCTAGAACAACAAAATTGTCCAGACAGCCTTTAACTATTGGATTGGAAATTGGAGTGATAATTTTGATGTTACTTTGGATGAGCTTCAGAGGACTGTTATTTCTCTTAATTCCACCTGAGTTGATCCAAGTTTGGCAGCTGGGTTTGTTTCCTAGTTTTCCTCAGCATTTTCCTATTTTAAAAAATGGGCAGGAGTTGGTACCTTCTTGGTCCTTAGCATTGGAGGAGGCATATTGTGCCTTTGGTTGAGCTGCAAAATGCGAGCCCAGGTGCATAGGGACAAGGTCATTCTTACTCAAGCACTAACCGCACTGGAGTTGGGAGCCTCCCTCCAAGTATGGCTAGCAGCCCTAAAACAGGAGTAGTCACTCTCACCCTTACCTGGCCTTTGCACCCTCAGGGGTCGGTATGCCCCACTGCACGTAGGAAGGCAGGGACAGGGTTCCCTAGGCCGGTCTCCGCCTTTGCACTCCCAGGGTCTGTTCCCATTGCACGGGATAAGGGGAGGCTAGAAGCCTGATTTTCTTTCTCCCTTGATCGATCAACACATCATGAGGTGGGGATCAGATCGGGAGCTTTCCTTTGCTACTCGCAGGGTGTTGCTGCATAATTAATAAAAAGGGGGGAGCTGCAGGGAGCCGTAAACGCCATTACAAGATGGCGCTGGCTTCCTGGCAGCGTTGTGGTAACAACTCCTAATTAGGTAGTGCTTTGGCGCCAACCTGGATCTTGCTACTGCACATGCGTGCCACATGACCTGTCCTGAGCCTATCCCGTGGCGTCCACCTGTGGTTAGCTACTTGCAGCCAATCAATAGGTGCCCCTTCTCCTTCCGGGCTTTATAAGCAGCCGTAGGTGCCTTGCTCCCCGCCTCTCGTCATCATCGTCCATCCGTTAAGCAAAGGCTCTCCAATAAATGTGATACTGGAAGACTCCTCGTGATCGCGTGCTTTCTTCCTCCGCTGGCCGGAGGCGTTCGCCGCACAGTATATGGAGAAACTGTTAGAATTTTATTTGAATGGTGACTTAAGATATTAAAAGTGAAAACAGGAGAAGGTCAACAAAATATGTGCATGAAAAGAAGTGATAAAAAGATCGCCAAAAACACAATAAGGGGCCAAAGGCAGGGAGAAGTATTAGACCACAGAGATGTGGGAATACAGAATACTGAGAAATTTTTTAAATGATCAAAGAATGTTGATACTACTATCATTTTAATGGACTTCCCTCCACGCTTTAGAAATAATATTAATGTGTTTTTCCTGTTGTTGTTTTGAGATATGGCCTCACGTAGCCCAGCTTGGATTCTAACTCATTCTATGGCCAAGGCTGGCTTTGAACTATTTATTGATCTTCTTGCCTCTGCCTCCCAAGAGCTGACAGAGCAAACAGACCAGCTCCTGGGGCCATGCTGACTAAATAAAATACATCAGGTTTTTTAATGGTATCTCTAAAGGGTTACATATCACCTGTTAAGTACTTGAATAGAACATTGTTGTGGATAACCACAGCATCAGCCCTCTGTATAAAGTAGAGAAACCAGGCTGATCTTCAGAGAAAGTCACTGGGCAACACTTCATCCCCAGCAACAACATGCTGACAAGGTGGTCTGCAGCCAACTTGCTGCAGAGATGGATAGGCTCTTAGCCAGGCACATTGGGAGACTCCTGACAATCAGGCAGAAACAGCCCATGAGAGTCCATGCAACTGTGTTATTAAGTCTGGCTTGGTTAGAGCACAAGAGTCAGGCAAATGATACGTGCTGAGCAGTAAGGCCAAGCTGAACTGAAAACAGGAAACCAAAGCCTACATTGGGAGAAACATCCACCTTCTTAAAATAACTAAACTCTGCCAATTACCCCGTTAGCTTACATCTAACCTTGCGGCAAGCTGCTTTTCCCCTCCACAAATTCAGATTTGTCTTATCTTTCAAGCTAGTCAAACATCACAACAGAACAGCTCCAATTCCTGCCTTCTTGCTGCTTTCTCCACTTCTGGGAATGAGCTATCTGCACTTCCTGCCTCCACATTTTCACCTCTGACTCATGCCCAGTCACCACTATGGTTTCTTTCCACGGCTGTTAACCGAACAGTTCCCCCACATAGTCACCGATGACTTCCCAGTCACCACATTTCACAGACACATCTCCTTCAGTAGCTTACATGTCCTCTCTGTGGCATCTACCTTCTAGAAATGCTTTAACTCACTGGGGCCTATGATAGCAGACTTTTGTCTTCTACTTGACTCTTAAATTTTGGAGTTACTTGTCTCCAAACTTGGCTTTTCTCATTTTACAGTCCCCTGGACACGCCATGGCTTTGATCACTACTTGAATACTGGCATCACTATATGTCAATCTTTTACATTCTGCCTTGACCTGCAGCCCACTAAATATGACCCACAGAAATCTCAATACATTCAAAACTCACTCAAGACCTTATCGACAAACGTGCCTATGCTTCATGACTTCCTCACCTTTCTGAGTGCTGGAAATCCTGTTGCTTAATCCAGAAACCATATTTCAGGCCTCATTCTTCCTACTTGCCACCTAGTGAATCAGCAAGATGTCCTGGTCCTTGTCTCCTCCCTGCTTTAAGGGGGATTCCTAGCTCCAATTTCTCGCCCCCAAACTCACCTCCACACTGGCCTCTGGAGTACTCTTTCTAAGCCCCAAATCACCATCATGTTACTTCCCAACTTCCTTCCACAGCTTCCAAACTGACAGACTCCCTCACCCACCAGTTGTCCTCCCTCCCTTGAAACGGGAGCTAGGAAGCACTCTACAGGTGCCTATTAAGGGTGTAACATAATTTCTAGTAGTGAAAAATACATTATCAGATCATCACAGCCAACGCAAAAGATCTAGACTAATTTTTCAGGGGAAGAGAGGAAAAGGTGAAGCTACAGGCAATGCAAGGGGTAAGGGCAGGGCAAATCATGAGCTGCAAACAGCAAGGAAATGCACTAGTAAAGAAATGGCCAAGCACCATGGACGAAGTAAACAATCCACAGAGTCTACAGATGTAAAGCCCCATTACTGGAAGCCCAGAACCACAAGCCTCCATTAAATACACAATTCTACAGGAGCAGCGAGGAGGCAGATGCTTGAAAAACTACCTTCTACAGAGCGGAGAAAGAGGAAGGAAAAGGATAGCCCACACACCGGAACCTCCTTGATTCAAGGTGCAGGACACAGCAACATCAGAGGACCTCTTAAAGAAGGTAGGTTCAGGGTGATGCAAAAAGGCAGCATTCACTCAATGGGCAGACCTGGAAAAGGCTGGGTTACTTTATTTACCTTTCACATAGTATGCTATGAAGATCCTCACTAGCAAAATGTCTTTGACAGCAGTCACCTGAATTCCGAGTCAAACAACAGTGAATGCACGGGTTGTTTTAAACCTATTGACCTGTATACAGAAGTCACCAGAGGCAGTTGTCCAAAACAGTGGAGGAATTAAAAACAAGTGACCTGTCAGAGTCCTTTTCCTCAAAACGGTTGACCTATAAACGCCCCCAACAGAGATGCCTTATGGCTTATAGACAGCGGACTCCTGTACGTCCATGTTCGAAAACCAACTGAGCCAGGAGGCCAACAAGGACCTTCCTTGATTCTGATGAAGTCGGCTGCCCTGGGTGGATCACACCACATTGTTAAGGCAGACCTAGGGCAAGCACCCAAGCATAGGTCGCCTTGCTCTTTCCAGCAGCCCAGGGACTCGACAGTGGGTCCCCTCCCGTGGCTATCCCCCAGGCTTGGGACGCCTTTGTCCCCCACTCACCAGAGAGCACCAAAGAGCAGAGGAAGTGGATGGCGGGGGGGATAGGGAGATGCAGTCGGACGAGTGGGGAGTGCAGTCCCCCCACCCCCCAGGAGGTGGGCGAGGACTGGGGGCGCCCGCCCGAGGGAAGAGGGGCGGCTGGGTGATGATTGGCTGGGCTGCACCAGGCAGCTCACGGCCAAGAACAAAAGAGAGCAGGCGGCGGGCGTCCACGGAGTAGGCGCTCCCACCCGCCGGGCACAGGCTTCGCTGCTGCGGGAGGACGCGCCCACCGCCAGCGCGCCAAGCGAGCCGGGCAGCGCGCGCGGTTTCTCCGCGAAAGCGGGCCGTGTACCTAGGAATTAACCGGCCTGCACGCTAGGGGAGGGAAGCGGGGAGGAGTTGGGGGGTGATGCTGAGCGCGCGCGAGAACAATAATAAGATCGTGTTTGCGGTCGCTGCCCGAGGAGGAATTCGGAGGAGGCGCGAGGCCCGTCGCTCGCGCGGTGCCCAGCAGCTCGGCGCCCAGCAGCTCGGCGGGGAGGCGGCGGCGGCATGAGACTGGCGACGCGGCGCCTGTGAGCAGCGCGCGGCGGTAGCGGCGGCGGCGGGACTCGGCGGCCGGACGCGAGCGAGCGAGCGCCCAGTGGCCCGCGTTCCCCTCCCCCGCTGCGGGGCGCGGATCTGCAGGGCCCGCGGCGCCCCCCGCCCACCGCCCGCTTCAGCCGCTGCCTCGCCGCTTCCTCCTCGTCGGAGCGGCCGCCCGCGCGCCAGGCTCGAGGCCCGCGGGGAGCGCGGCGAGGTCCGTCGGCCCGCGGGGGCGGGGGGCGGGCGGACGGCCTCCCGGCATCTTCGCGGCGACCAAGGACGAGCGGGAAGGGGGACGGGATGGCACGTCCGCGGCCCCGCGAGTACAAAGCCGGAGACCTGGTCTTCGCCAAGATGAAGGGCTACCCGCACTGGCCCGCCCGGGTGAGTACGGCGGCCGCGCGCGCGGGCCCGCCCGCCCACCATTTTCCCTTCATGATGGCGCTCCCGCCCCCTCTCCTCATCACCTCAGCGCGGGCCTGCCATACCGGCCGCCCGAGCTGAGGCGCGAGCGGCGCTGCTCGCAGGGCCGGGACCGGGGCCGAGGCGAGCGTTCCGGGCCGCGTCCTCCCTCGCTCCGCAGCCATTCTGCCGCCCACTTTCGAAGGCGGGTCCGGCCCGACAGGCCCGACGCCGCCTTCTGCCAGGAAAGGGATGGGGACCGGGAAGCCACGCCGGAGAGCGGACTTGGGTGGTGGCGGCGGGCCCCTGCGGGTCACGGCGAAAGTCGAGGCTGGTAGGAGAGCAGAGAGCAAATGGCTGTTCCCTCGCCGCGAGAGCCGGTGGCCGTCAGGCCTGGAAGAGGGTTAGTGGTGCGCAGAGGCAGCGGGAGCCTCGTGGCAGCATCCATCATCTCAGCGCATCCTGCACCTTCCAGACTTGTTGAGTTTTGCTGAGTGCAGTTCCCGGTGTCCAGCCTGCCCCCTCATTGTCCGGGGTATTTACCTCCCTGGTGGCTCTCGTTCGTAGAAATTGACCTCGTTATAGCTGTCACTGACTGGTGAGTCCAGAAACCTCCTGTGCCATTTCACCTCCATGTTTGTATTAGGTCGGATCCCAACCTGATTCTTGGCCTGGCACTACAACCCACAATAGTCCTCTTCCTAAATAGCAAGGCTGTCGCTGCACTTTCTCTAGAAAGCATCTGCATTTAATGCATGACATTCCGTATTTTTACTGAGCTCAGATTGAGGAAGAAAACACTACCATCGTGTGTGTACTTTACGTTTTAAAAAGAAATCGCTTTCATCTTTAGTTTTGCAATAGTTGGCAACTGACTGCCTGAAAGAGTAGAAAGGAGAGTCAAGGCATTCTGGAGATAATGTTGGTATCCTTGAGGAAAAAATAGGCAAGGGGAAAACTGACATCAATTTACCGTGAGCGCTAAATGTTCTAATTAAGTGAATATAACAAGTTCAGAGGAAAAAATGTACTCATTCACAAAAGGAAGTGACATCATGAGTGGCAGATTGAAATTTAGTGAAGTTGAGGTGCCGGATGGACATAATTACCTTTTAAACGTTTGTTTTGTCATGGTTTAAAAGGGAAAGGACTCTGGGCCAGGAATTTGGGGGATCTGGTGTGTAGGTCAGGCTCCGTTACAGACTAATCATTTCAACTCCTGCACTTCCATTTCTGCAACTATAAAATAATCATCTCTAGGATTCCTTCCAACACCAACAACCTCGGGCATTAAGAGGAAAAAATAGTCATATTCAGATTCCATTAGGCTGTGAAATCAGTTCTCCCTGTCTGAACTCTAGGTCCTTAAATAAGGCAGAGTTTTCAAAGTAGAATTACATTTTTTTTAATGCTATATAAAACAGCTAATTCTTAGAAGAGGCAAGATTTGTGACTTTAGGAATTCCTCAGTAAATCCCTGCATATTTGTCAAGTAAGAAATAGTCAGCTTTAGGAGGCTGTATGTATATACATACTCAAAAGTGAATTAAGGGTTATCATGGTCATTGCATATAGTCTTGCCTCTGAAAAATATATTCTAGGAGTCAGAAAGAAAACAGACTTAAATTTTCCTTAATATATAGCTGGGCATGGTGGCATACACCTTTAATCCCAGTACTCAGGAGGCAGAGGCAGGTGGAGCTCTGTGAGTTCCAGATCCACTGGCGCTACTTGGGAGACCTTGTCTCAAAAACACCCCCCAAATTTTTTTTCATTAATATATTGTTCCCATAGGTTGGCAGCCTGTGGTTAATTTATGAAAAAAAAAAAAAAAAGTGCTACAGAAGTGCTGATTGTATAACAAACTGTATGTAAAATTCCTGGAAGTTTAAAATTCCAAATCAAAACAAAGTGGAAAATAAGATGAGAAAGCAAAGGTCATTGGGTTTTTAGATTCAAAAGATACAGGAAAGAAAAAAAATCTGTTTGTATTCACATTTAACTTCTCTAGGAAAACTTCTAAGACCTTTTGAAAAATAGTTTATAATGAGTAACATTTTGCAGTTTTCCAAGGAAAGGTAAAGGTTAGAAGAAAAGGGTATTTTGAGGCTCTACTCTTGATTACATATGCTTCCCATATGTTCTAATTTTTGACGGAATTTGGCATTAGCGTCATTTTATACCTAGTTATAATTTTATCAATTATATTAAAAAAAAAAAACACTAACTGGAAAAGGAATTTCATTCACAATTCAGATACTTTCACCTGATGTGAAGGCCAGTTGTGTGTGGATTAGATTATATGTGGCCCTAAAGAACCAAAACTAGGAGGTTAGAACACGGGAGGGTAGATATCAGTTCATACCCTAGGAAGGGGTTTTTGCAAGTTCCATGTAGGAATGGGAAAACAACTTCCCAGCTCCTTGTGTGAAATGTGGATCAAGAGGATACAGAATTTGGAAAATCTAGAATTCAGCTCTTGGCTGGCTTCACACTTGGTGACTCTGGATATCTTCTATAATCTTTGTGAACTTCACTTTAGTAGTCTATAAAACAAGGATAATTTTCACTACATAAAGAGTATAGTTGTGCCACTTCTCTGTGGTTTCACTTTCCACAGTTCAGAAATACAGTGCAGAAGCCATAAGGTGTTTGAGGAAAGACTACATTCAAATAGTTTTTATTACAGTATATTGTTTTAATTGTTCTTTTTATTACAGTATATTGTTTTAATTGTTCTAATTTATTGTTGTTAATCTCCTTTCCTAATTTATAAATTGAACTTTTTAATAGTTCTGTATTTCAAGAAAAAAAAGTGTTCATAGGATTTGGTACTAGCCTTAGTTTCAGACATCCACTGTGAATTTTGAAGTATACACCCTGATGATAAGGGAAGACTACTATATTTCAAAGCAATGATGCTTAAATGTTCCTACCTTTCTCTTTTGTGAATTTCCAACTTATCTATGAATCACTGTGTTATTTTAAATGAATTTTTTTTCAGTTTTCAGCTCTTTAGATGACATATTAAGCTTGTGAAGATTTTTATCTTGAAAAATTACAAGCAGAAAAGTTGAATTATGCAGTATCTGTTGCCTAGATTTTATAAACTGTACTATACTCTATCGCATATCTATTCATATGCCAATCTATCTATCAATACAGTACTCTATCTTATTTTGATATGTTATATTTCAAAATAAGTTTCAGGCATTACCATAATTTACTCTTAAACAACTAAAGAGGCATGCCACTAACTAGAGGTCAGTTTTTTTTATAGATCTTTATTTTTTTTCCTTATGAGGTAAAATTTGCATAGAATAACACTTATGTACATTCACTGAATTTGATTGGTATATACACTGATATATTACAAATACCTTAAAAAATATAGATTTGTACTAGTAACCAGACAGTTTCTTTCATACCGCTAATGGGCAGATTCCTTTTTTCTTCCCTTCTCCACTGCTGTTCATGTGTATTATTTTAATGTTAAATAGAAGCTTGATATTTCTGTGGAACATTATGTATAGCTTTAAAAATTAGAGATTTATGCATAAGAATCTCATAGCTTAATAATAAATAAATATAAATAGGTAGCTTAGTAGTAAATAAATAAATAAATAAATAAGTAGATAAGCAGACAGACACACAAGAGTTTCTGCACTCTGTGTATCTTATTGGTAAAATTGATCATTCACTCTTCATATACATAAATTTAGTTTAAAATTATGTGTAACTATTTTGTACTACAATTGTGTGCATTATAAAATAAATATCAAAGAAATCCAAAAGAATAGCATGGGGTAAGGATTTTTCATGATTCACGTTTTTTATTATCAAAATATTAACAGTAATAAGTCCTTTTTAAAAAACATTTTATGTTTGTTTTATGTGTGTAGATGCTTGCTTGCACTGTGTAAATGTACCATGTATGTGTAGTGCATTCAGAGGCCAGAAGACAGCATTGGATCCCCAGGAACTTGAGTTACCAATGGTTGTGAGCTGTGCTGTGGGTGCTGGACCGTGAGCCTGGGTCCTCTACAAGAGCTGCCAGTGCTCTTAACTTCTGAGCCATCTCTCCTTCCCCCATATTTTTCATTCTTAAGTTTTGGAATAATTTTGGCCTTCATGTGGGTCCTGATTGATCAGATGGTCATAATTTTTAATTTTCTAAAAAGATTTTTTTACACTAAATGTGACAACTGAACCATTTTTCTCATTGTGTGTTTATAGTCATTAATATTATTTGTATAGGACTCCTAGCCATTTTCTGGTGAGAATTAGTTGAGTTAGATATTCATTCCATAATTCTGTTCAATCAGATTCAC
Source organism: Eospalax fontanierii (assembly GCA_035773235.1). Taxonomy (NCBI): domain Eukaryota; kingdom Metazoa; phylum Chordata; class Mammalia; order Rodentia; family Spalacidae; genus Eospalax; species Eospalax fontanierii. The sequence goes on along the minus strand of CM069524.1, from coordinate 149,800,697 downwards.
ACAAATAACTGCAAATCACAGTAAGCCCAAGATAAATAAATTATCTGAGTAAGGGCATTATGCCAATTTGTATATTAAATAATAGTGAAATTTCTTTCTTAGCTAAAAGAATAAAAAACTAAAATAGAAACTTTGATATCCTTCCACATTTCCCAAAACCGTCTTGTGTGTTTCTGTTGTTATGAGTAGTCTGTGTTACCCAATGTAAAGAATAGCCTTCAAACGTTTGTGCTTTAACCTAAGAGATTTTTTAAATTTAAAAACTTTGTATGAGGAACCAAGGCTATGGCTCATTGATAAGGCTTGTATTTACATGCAAAAACCCTAAGTTCAGTTCCCCACTACACCTCCCCAAAAGTTATTTCCAGGCCTGGTGTCATACACCTTTAGTCTCACTACTTGGAAGACTAGCACAGGAAGATGGATTACATCTGGGTAACATAATGAGACCCCTATCTCTTAGAAAGCTTTATTTGTAAGAATTCTCAAACATTCCTGGTAGGTAACTGCTATAATAACTTTTAAAATCTGGCCTACTAAAGTTGAACATATACCTACTTTGTGGCCTAACAGTCTGTTGTCCTAGATCCAAGAGAAAATGTGTGTTTGCAACAACCAAAAGATCTTTATGAGTTCTCATTCAGGCAGTTTTATTCACAATAGAAAAAAGGAACAACCAAATGTTCCTTCATAGAGAAATGGGTAGATTAATCTATAGCATATTCATACAGTATGGGCTACTACTTGGCTGTAAAATATAGCATACTGTTGATACCCAGAAAATCAAAGATTGAGTGAAAGAATTCAGACATGACAGTATATTCAGTTTAAGTATGGTTTATGTAATGGTCAGAAACAAGCAAAGCTGATCAATGGTGATCAGTATGCAGTGGGCAGAAGGGAGTTATGACTGGGAAGGAGTACTGCAGTGTGCTGGGATCTTGATCTGGTGATGTTGGATAAATGAGAACATAGGTAAAGGCTTACCCGGTTGCACATTGAAGATTTGTACTGTAATTGAGTTCTGTTTTAATTTTTAGAAAAACATTTTAGGGCTGTGTATGTGGTAGTACACCCCCTCCCCACAGATTTTATATGAAGTAAGGTGAAAATATCTGATATTATAAGCTACATGGATTAGATTTCACCATTTTAGCCTTGAGTGTTTTTTGTTTTCCTTTTACAACTGGAGATTTAGGTCAGCAGTAGTGTTCACCTAATAGTGTGAGGTCCTGGGTACCATCCCCAGCCCTGGAAGACAGAGAAGAAACGAAACTTCATTTTCTACTTTGGAACTTTCTGTTTCTGTTTCCTCTCAGTTCTGGTTTCAGCCTCCTTTGTTTACCTGCATTGGTCTTTCTGTTCCTTTCTAACAAATCTGTTTCTCATGCTTTGGATCTACTTCAAGCCTCTATCACTTGATAGAACTTTACAGTAAAGCATTTTACCTTACCTTCCTATACTAACTTGAAGAGCTGAACTCTTATTGAAATTTTGTTAGGTATTTTGTGTAGGGCACAGTGCTAGGTGCAATTTAATTTTTCTACCAACAGAAAAAAATGGTATGTCTTTTCTAACTTAAATATTTTGGAACTCCTTGGTTTCTTAGCCATAGTACCTTTAGAGTGGTGGTGTTATTTGTTTGTTTATATTTTGAGAATAAAATACTGAAATATGATTTTATTTCTGGAAAGCAGGCCTCATACTTTCAAGAATGTAAATTATTTTAATCTCAACATAAAATAAGATGTTTATGATGTTCATTACTTTGGCCTGAGTCCAAGGAAAGTCTTCATATAGAAAACAGCACAGCCTCTCTCATCCCTTTCCCCAGGGACTGCATTGACTTTGCCAAGAAACTGGAAAATTATCTTATTTCTATCACATAAACCAAGAGCAAGTAGACACCTTAAACCCTTATTACCATATGTGCATTAATTCTCCAAAATCAAGACTTTACTATAAGAGATTGTATATGCTTCTTCTGGAAAATGACTGATAGTTTAAAATTGTATACAACTTTATTGGAAATGCCCATTATTATTAAGACATTATAGACTAGTAAATATAATAGGAGATGGTGTTCTGTTGTGAAGAGTCTCCAGGTGTTAGATCAGAATTCAGTCTGTTTGATGCAGTTATCGGTATAATCCTTGGGAAAATGCCTTCCCATTGCTTCAGGCAGTACTACTGAAAGCATGGTCTCTGGGTTGTCAGCTGTCATTGATGAAATAGGTAAAGACAAAGAAAAATGTAAAATCAATCAATTGAGAATAACTGTGAGTCTGATTTTTTTTTTATCAAGTCTGACATTTTTTATGCCCTTAAAATTTTATTTAGTAAGTCATCTTCATTGTATTTTACAAACACATTAGTCTTCAACAAATAGTGATTTTAAAACAACAAAAACTGGTTCCTCACCATAGGTTCATTATAATGGATCATTGCAGTGACTCTTACAGAGTTGTCCTTTAACATTTGATGCAATACTATGAACTATTTGAAGTACTGTCAGCTGTTTAAAAATAGTTCAGTTTTCATGTTATAGATGTTTTCTCTGCAGTAAAAAATTATATTTTGCAAATAATATTCATTGTAGAGAGGTTAATGTCATTCTACCTAGTTACAATCAACATGAGTTTGCACCTATATATGTCTGCACATAATTTTTGTAGCATATATTGTTCTACAACCTTTGTTCCCCATTTAAATACTATACTTAAATATGTTTCAGGGATAAATAAGTTTCTATAACAATATGTAGTAGCTATCTTGTAATTTATAGTATAGATCTCCTTAAAAATTATAATTATTTCTTGCCAGGCATCATGGTGCCGCCTTTAATCCCAGCACTTGGGAGGCAGAGGCAGGCAGATCTTTGTGAATTCCAGGCCAGCTAGGGCTATAGGAAGACCCTGTCTCAAAAAGACCAAAAGAAAATTATAATTATTTCTTATTATAAAATATAGGTTATTTCCAGTTTTTAACTGTAAAAACAAGACTCAAAAACATTCTTTTTTGCTAAATCATGAGCTGCTTTCTTTTGACAAGTCTCTGGAAATTATTTTTGTCAAGAGGCATGTGTGCATTTTAGAGCTTTGGATTTCTATTATTAAAATTGCCTTAATAGAAAAGTTTTAACTATCTCACATGCTTACTAGCAAAGAAGAAGAATATTTGTTTAAATGATTCAATTAAAAAAAATGCCTAGCATTCATAAAACTCCCATCTTCAAGCTTCAGCACCAATAAAGAAAATACTTTAATAAATGCAGGCATTTACCAAAATGTAATTGTAGTTAGGTTGAACATATGTGAGAGTGAATATTGTATATCTTGATAACAGGTTATGGCAAATATGCTAAGAGTTTAAAAGACTTTAGCTTAAGAAATTCACCCAAGGTCACAGAATAAATGTCTGTTTTTTTTTTTTTTTTTTGAGCTGTGGCCTCATATGTCTCAGACTGGCCTCAAATTTGATATGGAATAGTGAATGGCCTTAAACTTCTAGTCCTCCTGCCTCTACCTGCTGATTACTAAGATTATAGGCATCCATTACAATAACTGATTATGTGGTACTGGGAATCAAACCCAGGGCTTCATGTGTGCTAGGTAAGCATTCTGCCATCTGTCTTAATTCCTATTAAGAATCCATAAGAGCATAAGAAATGTGACGTTACTAGATGAAACCATTGAAGAAATATACAGCCTTAAAGATTAGATCACAGAAAGAAAGAGAGAGATAAATACATCCATCTGTCCTATAGCTGTGAAGCTGGCAGTCTTAAATCAGAAACGTAATCGATTATATTATTTTTGTCTATATGTCTTGGAAAAAACTGATTCAAGGGAATATAAAAATAAATAACACAAGACACTACTTAGGCATTTTGAGAAAGCAGAGAACCACTAAATTCAATTTTGAGTTAATTGAATGGTATTGACTTATATATAGGTACCAAATCCTATGTGTGTGAGAGGACATTTACTCTCTGAATATCAGGGAGAATAATTAGAAATTACTAGTTTGGTAGAACCTAGAAGCTAAATCCTAAAACTGACTGCTAACCTGTGTAGGGTCTATCTTTTCTTTGCCTAAATAAAAATTAATTGTAGTTAGTCTGATAATTGTATGATCACAGAGAGCCACATAGAAGAAAAGAGGGAATTTGTGTTCAAATCTACAACCTGTCTTCCAGATTTCTTAGGAAGCTGTGATAAATAGAAAGAGCACTAGACTAAAAGACAAGCATTTCATTCTAGCACTGTTTTTGTTTGTTTCGTTTTTTGTCTTTTTGAGATTCTAGCCCCAACTGACCTGGAACTCACTATGTAGACCAGGCTGGCCTTGAATTTACAGGGATCCACCTGCTTCTGCCTCCTGAGGGCTGAGATTAAGGGTGTGTGCCACCATGCCCGGCCTCTGGTACTGTTCTAAGTTTTTTACGTTGGGTATACTTTTTATAGTTCATCGAATAAAAGAAGGATAATTTCTCTAACCTTTTTATTGAAGGATCAAGTATTAAATGGTACATGAAAGAATTATTGACTATTTGCCTCCTAAGAACACTAAATTCTCTACTTACTAATACAAAGGAAACCAAGTAAACTCTCAGTAAATGCTTATGTGACTTGATGAGTATCTTTTTCCAGAAGTTTCCTTGTAGTTTTATAATCAGTTTGGCTTTGGGTTCTGGGAATTGTGGGGACTTCCCATTGTAAGATCCCCAAGTATAATGGGCCATTTCTAGTGCTTCTGCATAGTTTAAGAACTTTGGGGGCAAGATAAATAACCATGTTGTTACACAAATGAGCCTATAAATAAACCAATCTTGCTATTTGGTCACTGGGACTCAAGCTTCTTGAAGATCCTGATAATCATTTATAAGGCTTAGCCATAAGTTGGAGCTGTTCAGTTTCAAAGAATAGAACAGTTAGTGGTAGCAACAATGCTCCTTGTATGGGAACTAGCATATTGTTGATAACACAGTGGTTATTTCTCAGTTTCTAATGCAAGATATGTTTCATATTAAACTTGTTAAAAGTGATTGGTTCAGTAATAAGTGGTTAGCACATACAAAAATAAGTTTCATAGAACATTGGAAATTTTAGGCAGAAATGTCAGAAAATAACTCAGCCATAGAACTCTTCTTTTGATGCTGAAGTAGAACCTTTGTTCTAATGACATCTTCAATTCTAGAGGAATTGCGTATTCAGAGAGAGTGGTATTAGAAATTCTCAGTTAATTCTTTGAAATCATATATTGAAAATGAATTTCCTCTAGACTTGTTTTTGACTTTCAATATGAGATATATACTTTTCAAACAAGGTGGAACTTTCATCTTCATGGGATTATAATATGAAGATTAAGTCAATAATTTTGAGGTTTTAGACCCTGGAAATGAGTAATTGTTGACTTACTCTAGTACAGTCTAGTGACTCTCAGACTTTTTACTATAGCTCAGAGTAAGAAATAAATACTAATTCACATTCCAGTATGTACATATCAGAGTTTTTTTTAACCAAACCATACTTTCTGCATATGATGCAGCCTGATAATTTTATATTTAATTTGATGGAAAATCAGATTTCATATCAGTAAATCAGTTTTTACTACTTATGGTTTGAAAAGCAGTAGACCAAAAGGAAATCAGTCTGTGTGAGTTGTATGTGTTTATATGGAATATTTATCAGGTGTGGAAATAATGATGACTTGCTCACACTCTTGCACCTTTTATTCTGATATAGCTACAGTCTTACATGAAAGTCATGAAAATAAGAAAGGAAGATGTGATGTATTAGATCCTTTCATCATCCAGGGCTGTGTGTCCCTTGATCTCAAAAGGCTGGAGATACAAGATCATACTTTTCTACTTCTATTTTCCTTCTAATTTTTTAACTTTTAATATATCCATAGCTACCTTGATGCTATTATAATTTCATAATAAGACCTGTCAAGATTATAAGTGGGTAGTTATGTATAGTATGAATGTGTAGTGTTTCCTGGAGTTTTTTGGGCTAAGCTGTTAGGTGTCAGATCATCTGTGACTGAGGATGAAGGACTTTTGTTATGTTCAGAAAACTTAGGGATCTACAAGGCAAGTTTGTGGAACATACGGTCTAAACAAAGAACAACTACCTGAAATCCTTTTACCTTCACAAGCCTGGGTACACACACACACACACACACACACACACACACACACATACCACATACATACATAGATACATATATACACACATAATTGTTAAAAATTCTTAAGGAAAAAGTTTGAAGCATGTAAGTTTGTATAACATTAACAAGCACAGTAGACCTATACCATACATACTTTGTTTTGTTTTCGGAGGGGTTTGGCTTTTTTGAAACAAGGTCTCACTGTAGGCCCAACCTGCTTGGAACTTTCTATGTAGACCAGGCTGCCCTTGATATCACAGAGATCCACCTGCCTCTGCCTCCCCAAGGCTGTGATTAAAGGTGTGTGCTACCACACCTTGCTACAATAGATGATTTTATCCCACTTTTTTCAGATGGAAAAAAATGAAGTCTAGAGAGATTTTTTTTAAGTATTTTTCACAAGTTGCCAAATTACATTAATTAGCAAACTGAAAACTTGTTTCCAGTGGTTCCTTTAAACCATTCCAGTACATTTTTTATTTTACCTCTGGTAACGAAAGTTTATTCATCTTCTCATTTAATAGTTACTTATCAAGTGCCTGCACTTTAGGCACTGGGTTTACAAGTACAGAGCCTGGCAAAGATTCTGCCTTCAGGTAGTAATAAGAGCTGAGTTGGGGATAGGACATGCTACCAGGGGTAGGGAGTACAGGAAGGCTGTTTCTGTCTCATATTTTCAGGGAGAGCCCCTTGAATAAAATGACATTTAAATAGAGATCATTAGAAAGATCACCAAATGCTGAATGAGCCTACTTTTATGTTGTTCTGTTTTTTTCTATTGCTGCTTGCCTCCGTGAAGACAATTTTGAAGTCTTGAATTTAAAAAAAAAAAAAGAAAATCGAATGGTAGTAGTTTCTGAAATCTAAAATTTAAGATGATTTCAAAATGGTGTTGTTATTTCTGGAGAGGATGAGAAAACTAAAATATACTGGTTTTGACCAACCTAAGATAGCTAGAGTTACTCAGTGATTCGGTGGAAAGAACTTCGCTAAAATTCATGCTCCTTGCTCACCTTCATGATATATAGAAGGAAGTGAAAGTCACTCTGGCTTTGACGATTAGAAAGCATGATTTAAGGACTGGAGGAATGACTTAGCAGTTTAACAGTGCTTGCTGTTCTTCCAGAAGACCTGGATTTGGTTCCTAGCATCCACATTGAACAGCTCACAATTGTATGTAGCTCCAGTTCCAAGGGACCTGACACCCTCTTCTGGCCTCTTTGGGCACCCACACTTGTGGCAGGCATATACATATAAATTAAGATTTTTTAAAGAAATTTTTTTTTAATTTTAAAGTTTAACATACAAATAAAATGTTAAGAGAAAATAAATCAAAATTTAATTGGGAAAATTAAAAGTTTATATAAGGAAAAACTTAAACTTGAGTAAACTATGTGTTCTTTGAGATTTTTTGTTTTTAAGTTAGGCTATAAAACTATCTTAATAACCATTGTTTTGGACACCGATCCTTGCTATGACTGGACTAGAACTTCTAGTCTTCCTGTATCATCATTTGGAGTGCTAAGATTACAGACACATACTAGCTTAATAACCATTTGTAAACATCCAGTTTCATGATAATAAGTATATTCGCATTGACTTGTAACTGTCACCACCAATCGTCTGTAGAATTTGTCTCTTGTAAAACTGAAACACTGTGCCCATTACAGTAATTTTCCATTTCCTGCCTGTTAATCCCTGGTAAACACTGTTCTGCATTCTATCTCCATGTATATGATGTCTAGGCATCTAGTGTAAGTAGAATTAGATATTATATAACGTCTTGTGACTTTAGTATTTCATTTAGTATAATGGCCTCAAGGTTCATCCATGTTGTAGCAGAATTTTCTTCCTTTTTTAAACCCGATAATGTGCCTTTGAGTATGGATCTACAGTCCAAGACAGAATCCTGATTCTGGGGAGGTCGCAATAGAGTAGGTCTGGCCACTTAACCCCTATAAAACCAATCAAAATGTTATGAGGAAGTAGGAATTTATAAAGTATAGTCATCTTTGGACAGATATAGTGGGGATGAAGACCATGCATCTTCACTATTTTGAACAGCTAACAAGAGCCTTGGGCTTATATAGAGGAAGGCATGGAATGGCAGGGTGGTGTGGACACAAAAAATATGCCTATGAAACAGTCTTGGTCCTATGGTGTTCTTCTTACTCATTACATCAGAATCTGCCCATGGAGCAGTAACTTCTTGGTGATAAGAAAGTTTCTGGTGCCCATAGAGGAGAATGACTCAGAGAAAAGGGTAAGGGGGAAAAGCAAGATAATGTTAGATTCCTTGGGTATGCAGCAATGACTTGAAATGTCTAGGTCATTGTAGAAGTTGGTGGTTGACAACCTGTTAACTATGATGTTCTGAAAATTTTCAGAAGTATGTTAGTTACTGTTCTGGTTTGGTTTCTGTGATAAAACAATGACCAATGGCAACTAGAGGAGGAAAGGGTTTATTTCAGCTTACAATGAAGTCTATCATTGAAGGAAACCTGAGTCAGAACTCAAAGCAGGAACCTGGAGGCAGGAGCTGAAGTATAGATCATGGAGGACCACTGCTTACTGGCTTGCTTCTCTGGCCTCTACCAGCCAGCTTTCAGTCCAGGACCATCTGCCCAGGGGGTGGCATCACCCACAGTGGACTGGCCCTTTCACTCAACAAGCAAGAAAATTACTCACAGACATGCCTATATGCCAGTCTGATAGAGTAAGCTCCCAAATTGAGGTTCCTTCTTTCCAGGTGTATCGAGTTGATAGCTAACAAACTATCCAACAGTTATTCTTGATGCTGTCAGCCTTGAAGGGGGAAGATGACAAGTTTTTGTTGTCTGTTTCTTGAACAAGTAATGTGTCTGGGTTCAGAGTTAAGCAGTACTTTGAGCCAAACTTTTTTTCAATACAATATTTTTATTCTTTGAGAATTACATGCAATGTATTTTGATTATACTCACCTTTCACTATTTCCTCTAACTCCTTCCAGATCCATCCTACTTCCCTACCCGCCACCCCCCTCCAACATCTTTTTCTATTACTACTGTAGGTGAGGTTTTTGAGGCATCTGATAGATTATGATACTTACGTTTTGACTCAGTATTTTTTGCCCCTTGTCTAATATCAGTCTAGCTTGCATGTCCCATTTTTCAGGATATTTGCTGAAATCCTAAATTTGAAAATATATAGAATATTTCTTTTCCTTAGTCTTCCCATTATTTCTTTCCTCTTCTAAAAGCCTTTATTCTTCTGTGTTATGCTTTACTCTCATCCAAAGTCATTCTTTGGGATGTTTACCCATACCTGTCACTGAAGAAAAATAGAATGTGATTAATGACTCCATTAAATAGAAAGGCCAGAGTACCATATATAAGCACCTCAGATACCTAGTAGAATCAGTGCTACAGAAAATAAATTAGCCAAATTGAAACCAGATTTTGAGGAAATTAGCTAGAGAACAAAATAAATTATTAAACACAATTAAGGGAAGAAATGATAATTAATGAAGTATACTGTGGAAGAGTCAGTTTGCTGAAATGTGAATTCCAAGACAGAGTAGATGATTCAATATTATCAGGAAAAAATTCTAAACTTACTTTAAAAGGAAGGCCTAAGGTGGGAGTAGATAACAACACATTTTACAAGACATGTTTAAGTCTTAAACTTACAGTTCTGTATATTTCCAGTAATGAATCATGTTGTGATATTTGTTGGATTTGTAAGTATCATTTACTACAGAAGATATGAATCAACAGAAATTCTTTAATACCACTAATGGATAGTATTTTGGTCTAACTACTTTGGAAAACAATTTAAATGTATGTAATAGAATTGAACTTTGTATGCTTCACTATAGCTTAGTTGTCAGAATTATGCCTAGCATTATGAGGCCCTGGGTTTGATTCCCAATACTACATAAACTGGTAATACATGCCTATAATCACAGAATTTAGGAGACAAGAGGATGAGAAGTTCAAAGTCACCCTCAGATACTAGTGCATTCAACGTGAGCCTGGGGTACATGCGCCTCTGTCTCAAAAACAAGCAAACATTAAAATAAAAGCTTAGTTATACACCCTACAGAAACTATACATGTGCTACAAGATGTGTCTGGGAATGTTCATACGATCACAGTTCATAGTGCCTCCCCAAATGTCCCAGAAATAACCCAAGTCCTTTGGTGAAGATAATTAAATATTGATACATTAACATAACATACCACATGAAAAATGAATGAACCATACGTCTACATTGGTTGCTTTTAATGTAGTTCATGAAGCTAACTTTACAGTGTTCAGTGTTGAAAACAATGAAATAACATTCATTTCATTTAAAAACACTGAAATTCTATCTTTGCTAGACATTGTTCCAAGTGATAGGAGTTAAACACTGAACAATATGGTAAAGTTTTCTGATATAACATATTTAGGAGAGGTTATGGATAAGCAAGCAACCAAAATCACATTTAATTTAATGTAACCCAGCAAGTTTAAGAAGGTAGTGTATAATGTAATGCTGTGAGGAGAGGGAAAGAGAATTTGTCTGCTTGATCAAAGGAAGTCCTTTCTGAAAGTGTGACATTTCAGTAAACTTTGGTGCTCTATGGGAGAAATTCATTCTCAACTCTGTAGGAAAAGTGGGAGTAAGGTTGGGATATTCCAGAAAAAGAAAGAAGAATAAGTGGGGCTAATACAAATTCCACTCTAGATGAAGAGACACAAATAAGTTCTTCAGGACAGACTTACAAGGTAGAATCTTGTAGTTGTAGTAGCCCATTAGAATTTTTAAAGTGTGATGAAGACTCACTGGAGAATTTTGACCAGGGGAATGACAGTCTGATTTATATTTAGGAACTGAAGAATTGATTGCTGGAACAGAGTTGTAGATGGGGACAGGAAGATTGACTGTAGAGGGCCTTGTTAGGAGACTTCTAGAAGTTTTTTAGGTTTTGCAAGTTACAGTAAACAATGGCAGGGGGAGAACCACAGTGGAAATGGAAAGAAGTGATTCCTTTAGTGATATGAATTTAAGATTATAATTAAAAGGACTTAGTGAAGTCCAAAGTATGTCTGTGAAAGAGATTAAATCAATACTGCCTTTCCAGTATCTGGCAGGAAATACCTGAGTAGACATTGATGCCTTTATTAAATGTAATCAGATTAGGCCACAAAATTCTATTTGTTTTAGAACTTTTTGAGATGCCTTCAAGACAGTCCCAGTATGTGATCTGAAACTCACAAGACACTCTGGCATTTAGAGGTTCTTTTTTTTTAAATTGCGATATATCAACATATAGGTGGCATTTAAAACCATAAAAATGATGAGATCACTGAGAGAGTAAGTGTAAAGACAGAAAAGGAGCTGTGAACAGAGACTGATGGGAAGAGGTGGATGATGAGATAAGGAACCATATATATAGTCATTGGAGAATTTAAGTCAGGGGAATATATATATATACATACACATAAATATATATAAATGTATAAAATATAAATGTTCTGGAAATCAAAAGAAGGAAATGTCTTCAAAGACAGATTGTAATAGGGAGCTATATGTGTTATGGAAATTAATAGATTTTGGGTTAATATATGGCAAAGAATAGTCTTTTTGAAAAAAATGTCTTGTAGAGAAATGCAAAAATATTAATAGGCAGTTCACTGAAGGAGAAATCATAATCTCCAATAAAACTATGAAAAGATGGCTTAACCTCACTCATAAATCAGTGAAATGAAAATTTTAAAGAGCAGTAACACCCAATGCTATCAAAGATGGGAAGGAAGGTCATTTTCATACCTTATTGGAAATGTGAGCTATTACAGCCCTTTTGAAAAGTCTGGTAATACCTATTAAAATGATAAATATCTCTAATCTATGACCAAAAAATCTCATTCCTAGCAATCTGTTTCATTGAAATTGAAGTACTAGTGTATAAATGTTTACTACAGCCATTTTTTATGGGCAAAACCACTGAAGAACAAAGTAACTTCCCATCTCTTATGGAAAGGTGAAGCATAGGTTATCTAATTAATAGATTATTATGTAGTCATTAAAAACAAAATAGATCCATGCCACTTGATCTAAGTCAGTTTCAAAGACTTTTCGTGCTGTAGAGAATTTTGTGTGAGAGGCATTGTAGACTCCCTCCCCCCCGCAAAACCCTCTACCTATGTATAAAGTATTTATGATTATATAAATGGAGATGGAGAAGAGTATACTTTGCTGTGAATAGTATTTACCTGGGGATGAGCAAGTCTAAGAGAAGATAGCAAAGTAAGCCTCTTCTTATTCAGTATGCATCTCTCTGAATAGAAAAAGAATCTTTATCCTACTTATGTGAAATGTATGCATGCATATTTATGATGTGAAAAGTTAGTGATGGCAGAAGCAGTTCTAAAGGATTAATCATTAAAATGCTAGATTGGGATATACTTGCCATCATTTTATTCTCTTTTTCAGTGTTGATGCAGATGGAGAATCTTTTTGTTGTCTGATTCATAAAGACATTTGTAATATACACAGAAGTATAACCATTTTATGCTCTTCTCTAATATTTATTTCCATGTTCCTTTTGTTATATTAGCTTTCAGTTTTTAACAAGCACTTTTCTTTTGGGTATAAACTATAAATAATATGAGACAAGAATAAACATGAGAACAGTTCAGTAGTTAAGTCCCCAGGCAGCCTCAGTGCTCAATTGAATGTGAGTCATGAACACACTTCTGATAGCCACTGTTGTTACACATATTTTCTCAGTAGACACAGAGATTCACATGCTATTAAATTTTAGAGAGGAAATATTGAAATTATTGATTTTTAATTTGAAATTACCTGTCAGCATTTTTGGTATTTTTGAACTACTAACATTTCCACAGTATTGTCTGACCTAGTTGACTTTCTCTTCTGTCTTTTATCTTCATGCATAACTTGGTATTCAGCTATAGTTTAGCTGATATGACTTCTTTGTTTCCTCATTTTGCTATTTTGAAACTGTTTTGTCCTTCCTATGTTCAGTTATATGAAGCCGGCCTTCCTCCTAAAGTCTCCTTGAATGAAGTCCTATATAACTGTTGTCATTTTCTGCTAATGAAAAGTCTTCAGGTCTAGTCACACATTTTTTAAAAAATCAGTAATTGATGTGGTTAATTGGTGTGGTAATTAAAGAATAATAAATTTAAAGAAAGTTACACATACCTCCTGAATGCTAAGCTACTACAGGAGGGAAAAGCGGGCCAACTAATTTTTCTGAACTTAACTTTATTGACCCTCTTCCCACATTCGTACTCACCATATTCTTCAGTCCTCTTAGGTGGAAGTGAGGTAGACATGGTAGGAAGGTTTTTTTGGTTTTGTCTGTTTTGGTGCAGAGGATTGAACCCTGACTTTTTGCACACTAAATTCCTACTCTAATGTTGAAACTTTTTATTTGACTAATAACTCTGGTAAGCTGGTTTCTCTGCTGTGTGGACTTGGCAGCTGTTTAAAACTAATTCCCTTCGTTCATGAACTCTGCAGTTTCTTCTTAACTACCCATACTAATTGTCTTTATGATATTACTTATTATCCTATGTTATAATATGCTACTACTCCATACTGAATACCTTTATAATAACAAATCTAAAACTTAGTGGCTTAAAACAACACATAGTATTTGAAGTTTCTGTGGGTTTGATCTTCTGACTGGATTTTCACAAGAGCACAGTTATCTTACTGCCTGATTAGAGGATGAATCCACTTTAAAGTAAACCTAAGTAGTTGCTAGAAGGATTCAGTCCCTCATGGTGTCTTGACATAAGGACTTTATTTCTTCCTAAGCGGTTGGTGAGAGATTACCCTGTGTCCCTTGCCTTTGGGGCTTAATAGAGCAATTCACAGCACTGGGGAAGTCATTGCCTTTTGAATTATAACCTTATAGGCAATATCCAATCACTTTTGTCATGTTCCATTCATTAAGAGTCAGTAACTAGGTCTAGCCCACACTCCAGCAGTGAATTTACACAAAGTCATGACTATCTGAGATGGGGATAACTGAGGGTCATTTAGGAGCAGCCTGCTATACCCCTACCAGTAGCATTCCTGGGACTAGCTCCTCTTTACTTTTCTTGATACAGAGTAATGCACCTCTACCTTCTCAGTGATATTTTCCTTAGACATCGGGCATTTTTTTTCTTCTGCAGTCATCTCCTTACCTGCAGGATTTAATAGAACCCAATCCTCTTCTCTAGCTAATAAGCCATGGAATTTGCATTCTTTACAAGAAACCCTGGGAACACAAGCCAATCGCAAGCAGTCTCCACTGATTTTGTGCTACCAGCAGAGTACCTAAAATAGTTGGGATTCTTTCTCAAAATTTCCCAGGTTTGAGTCATCCAGAGCCTTAGAAGACATACCTTAGGCTTTCAAGGGACCTTTCTGTAGGCTGAAGTCCTTGGAAAAAGGGGAAAGAAGAACAGCATACCAGAATCCTGTATTTCTCTTTCCCTTCCCAGCCTTTGTGTTTGTTATACTAAAGTTTACGTGGATTTTGACTCTTCTCTTTTTGGAAGTCATCTCTTTTTGGAAAATATTATCTATTACCTTAGATCTCCAAGTAAAACTGGCATTCAAGAAATTTAGTATTGATATCCTCTTTCATCAGATATTTGCTTTCTTCCTACTCTTGCTTGAGAGCATTTGCCCTCAAAATCACTATAGCAAGAAAAGTGATTACTCACAAATTTATTAAACCAAACACTGGAACCTAATGAAGAGAAGTAGATTAATAAAGAATGAACTACTTATAGAATTTTCAGTGAGGTACTTGGGTTATAATTTATAAAATAAAGATATATCCAAAGAAAGAAGACAGGCATTTAGTGAGCCAGATATTACATTGCTAGCATAAATTATTCTCATTTGGACTAATAAATCAAACAGTATAATCCTTTTAAGAAACTGACCTAACATGGAGAATAGAAGGCAAAAAATGTTCCCAAATTGGAAAGCTCTATTTAGATAAAAAGAAAGATGGCAGTATTTATGTTACCATGTCATATTTTTTACCAAAAATAAAAAGTATGAGTTGTCACACATTTTGTAAGATCGATTCACAGGTATCAGAATTTAAAATTTTTCCATGTGCCGGAGCCCGCCGGCAGAAATTGAACCCTACCTGAAGTGGGGAGTGAGGATTGAGAAATAAAGAGAGAAAGAGAGAAAAAAATAGTTTTTCGAGGGCACTCAGTCAATACTGAGGCACTGACTTTATTTTTCTCAGTGTAATTATACTCTTACAACTGTATGAGGAACAATACCACCTTCAGGAGTTCAAGCAAAAACAAACACATATTTACATATGTGAAATTATTCAAGTCACCTACATCTACTAACAGTAGGTCCTCAGCCTTGGGCTCAAGGCAGACTTCCATTCAGGAGTCACAAGATTCTTGCATATCAAAGCATCCTGCTCCCACAGCACTTCCGTGACTGACCTCTGTTCAGCCCTAAACTAGGGCATAGCTCAAAGCAGACAAATGGCTCCTGACATCCATGCATTTTAAATATTTTATTTATTATTTCTTATGTGTGTGAGTGTATTGCCTGCATGCATGTAAGAGCACCCATGTTCATGCAATGCCTGTGGAGGTCAGAAGATGGCATCAGATTCCCTTGAACTGGAGTTATGAATTGTTGTTAGCCACCATGTGGGTTCTGGAAACTGATCTCTTGTCCTCTACAAGAGCCATCAGTGCTCTTAATTACTGAGCCATCTCTCCAGTCCCCAGAATTTTAACTTTACATGGTCATGTTTCTTTCATTATTTTTAAGACAGGGAAACACTGGAAGATCGGAATGAAGCAGTAAACAATTTCCCTGATTAAAATAATACTACATAAAATCTTTTTCTGTGATTAGGAAAATTTTACAGCAGGAGGACCAGCTAAGAATCCTACTCAGGGAAATGAGAAAGAGAAGGTTATAGTTCCTGTAAATAAAGGTTCTTAGAAATTCAAACGAATATAGAATTGGAGACTCCTACCAAAAGCTGTTTGCAGTAGGAAAAGGTGTTCTTTATATCCAAACAGGAATTTCAGTGGTTCTGTCCTTAGAAAGCTTGACTATAGAAGTCCTCAGCAAACACAGACAGCAAGATATGATAGTCTGTCTTGCCATTCTTTACCAAGAATTCTATGCCCTGTGCAATTATACTTGTCTACTTTAAAAAAAAAAAAAGGCTTGTTTTTTAATTTCAGAAGAAAATGTGATTTTCATAACACTATTATTTCTACCCTACAGAGGTAACTACAATTCAGTGTATACCCTTTCTGATATTTTTCAGTGCTTATATGAATACATACTTATACATATGCATACATACCCCACATGGTTTTAACAAATTACCATTTTTTAAAAATTACGCTGTGTGCTCACTTGTCCTTGATAAAATACTAACTTTTCAAGTCAGTACATAATAAATCTTGACTGTATGGCATATGAAGGCACGTGGCAGCATGTACCATAATTTAGTTAACCATTTTGTACTAGCTGCACTATTGATTTTGTTTCTTTTGGCCAGGGAGCTTCAGTGAACATGTTGGTTTGCTTATGTTCTTATGCTCTTCCATAGGATGGATATATTGTTTGCTAGTAGTAGAATTGTTAGACCATGTGGTGTGTGTTTCAGTTTTATAATATAAGCAATCATATCCATTGCTTAAACATTTGTAATAACATATTGCCAGTACTTGTTATATTTTGTCCATTTTCTTATATAACCTAGACACATATCTAGGTTAAGAAAACAATTCATTAAAACCGAAAAAGTAGCCTAGCATAGTGACTTACGCTTAAGGGGCGGAAGCAGGAAGACTCATGTAAGTTCAAGGCCAATGTGAACTACACAGAAAGTAATGTGTTTTTAGTAATCTTAGAATTTATCAAAGGCCTTTAAGCAAAATCCAGTTCTGCTCTGTACAGAGACATGTGTAATCCCAACTAGTCAAGAAGCTGGCATAGGAAAATTGCAAGTTTAAGGCCACCATATACAACCAAATATTCTGCCAAAAAAGCAACTATTAAAAATAAGACAAATAATAAAGTGAAAGAATGTTTAATAGAAAAAAGATTCATATGAGTGTGTATATGAGAGAGAGCAAGAAAGAGAATCATGCTTTATGTTTTATTCAACAACAGATTGCATATGCAGTGGTGTTCTTATACAATTACAATGAAACTGAAAACTTCTATCACCTATTGAAGTCATGATGGCACAATGTATTACTTGTTTGTGGTGAGGCTGGTGTAAACAGATCTACCATGTTGCCCGGTGAATAAAAGTATAGCACACAAAGTTATGGAGATCACGTAATACTTGATATGGTAATAACAGTGTTAATGCTTTATACATTTACTGTTTAGAGGGTACACTTTCTGTTTATAAAAAAAAAAAAAGTGAGCTGGTTGTGTTGGCACATACTCATAGTCCCAGCACTTGGGAGGCAGAGACAGGAGAATCAGGAGTTCAGAATCATGTTTGGCAACATGTAGAGAAGGAGGCAAGGCTGAACCATATGAAACCCTGTCTCACAACCCAGAAAAATAGTAAAATTTTAATTGAAATTTTGTGCTTTTCACACAATGCATCTTGATCATATTTAGACCCCCTCCCTTATTTTCACCCCTCCCTAACCCCAGCCGAATTTCTTGCATTTTGTCATATATATTAAGGCCTATCAAGTCAAATTTGTGTCCCTTAGTGTGAGTCCATCCATTGGAGTCTATTCAGTCTGTCTAGTGTCACTCCCTTAAAGACCAACTCTGCTTTACCCAGCAGTGATCAGTTGCCAGTAGTTCCTCAGCTAAGGTTGGTGCTTCTTAACTCTTTTCCCGTTTCTGTGCTGGGTTTTGTCTGGTTTGAGTTTGTATGGGTTTTGTGTGTACTGTCACTGTTGCTGTAAGTTCCTAAGAGCTACAGCCACTTGGAAAACTCTTGTTTCCTTGTGGTCATCCACCACAAGGAACAATCTTTCTCCTACCTTTTCTGTAATGATCTCACAGAAATCCACCTGCCTTTGCCTCCCAAGCTCTGGAATTAAAAGCATGAGCCACCATGCCCTGAAGTGATGGTTAGTTTCAATTGGCAGCTTGACCCAATCTAGAATCACCCAGGGAATTTCAATGAAGAATCTCTAGATTAGGGCATGACTGTGAGGGATTTTCTAAATTTGGCCAATTTGGGAAGATAGATTTGGCACCTACTGTTCCAGTTGTAGTTTCAGACCATCCCCCACTCCAATGACAATGACACTTCAGCACTTTTTAAAAATAGTTATTTATTAGTGTTCTATGTTTGAATGTGGGCATGAATGTGCCACAGCATACATGCAGAAGTCAGAGGACAACTTTTAGGAATCAGTTCTCCTTCCATTGTGGGTACTTGGGATCAAACTGAAGTCAGCAGGCTTAGCCAACAAACACTTTTACCCTCTGAGCCATCTCCCCAGGCCTCATTCAGCACTTTCTCCCCTTCTCTTTTCCTTTTTTGTACACAGCACACAGAGAACTAAACTTAAGACTTCATTTATTCAAGGAATTTTTATTATGTACCTGCCATTGTCGGGCACTACTGTATGCAGTAGGATTACAGTGGTGAATAAAGCAAAATTGTTCCTCTAACAGAAAGTATTCTAATGTCAGGAGACAAATATATGCAAGTATATATTCCCATATAAAAAAATGTTAAAAATAATAAAGCAGGAAAGTGTAATAGAGAATGATAGGGAAAGAAATGGTATTTCAAGTAGGTTGTAAAGGAAGTCCTCTCTGATGAAGTAATAGTTGAGCAGAGTAAGAGAGTTGGTCATGAGTACTTCTAAGAGAAGAAATGTTGCTTAGGGAGGGGCCTTGGTAGCAATGTGGATAGCTTTAGTTGTCAACTTGACACACCTGGGTAGAGGGGGCCTCAGTTGGAGAATTACTTCCATTGAACTGACCTGTGGCCATGTCTGTGAGGCATTTTCTTGATAACTGAGTGATGTGGGATGATCCTGCCTACCATGGGTGGTGCCATTCATTGGCAGGAGTTCCTGTGTTGTATAAAAAAGCAGGTTGAGCACAGGCCAATGGGGAGCAACCCAGTAAGCAGCATTCCTCCTCGTGGCCTGTACTTCAACTCCTGCCTCCAGGTTCCTGCCCTGAGTGCCTACCTTGAGCTCCGTTGGTGATGAATTGTGACCCGGGAGATGTAAGCAAATAGTCCTTTCCTTCCCAAGTTGGTACTGAGCAGAGTCTTTTGTCACAGCAAGCTAAGGAAGACCCTGTCCTTCTTTAGGCCCTCCCTCTTTAGACTTCTGACCCTCTATAACGTGTTGTTCTTGACTACCAACTGGACTCTTAAGATGAAAAAAAACACTAGTACCACACAAATTTGAACCACTGTATTTAATCTCTAGACTCCTGTGTTATGACTGGATTACCCTAATGTTGGTACCTGTCTGCATTTTAATCATCTATTCACTCACTAGAGGGTGATGGAAATATTCGAACTCTGTGGTGCTGGTAATGGCTAAACACCCAGTACTAATTAGATGTGACAAGTATTCATTGCATTACCAAAAGCCCAGGAGAAAGAAAACAGTGTATACTACACATGGACAGTGGAGTTAGGCTTCAGAATTTCAGGAGAGTCAAATACCATGTGGTTACCACAGAAGGATATTTGTTAGGATAATTTCAGGTGTTGGCAGGAAACTGAACACTGCTACCCAGGGGACAATAAGAACTCTGATCCCTCTAATTGGGAGAGATTTTTGGCAAGAGGGCTTTATCCTCCATGGGTTTGAATGGGGAAAACTCCATAGGGTCAGTAGAGGCCCTTCTAATTGTATCAAATGTTGAGGCAGCATATAATTTCAGGCTTCAGATTTTAGGACACCATAATCTAAGCCAGATGAGTTTTCTAGGGAATATGCTAAACTCAGCACCAGCAGTATCAGAGATTGATCTGATCACTTGTTGAGGATTGTAATGTCATTACAGGAATGAGAAACCTAAAAATACTGAATTAGACAGAATACCAATAGAGTGCATTAAGTAAAGAACCACAACTTTGAGAAATTTTAAAGTTTTGTTTAGAAACAAATTTAAGGATATGACAGAATAGTCATGAAGGTACAGAGGTCATTGCTGTAAAATGGCTCACCTCTAATACCTGAAGATAAAGGACAGCCACTTACTGTACCTTGTTAAGAATAGACAGAAAACTCCAAACATGGTTTTATTATTTCAACACAATAAACCAAATTCCAGTCTTATATTAATATTTTATTTCTCCTCCGCCTTTGGCTAAGACTCAAGAATCTGTTCTTATGTGAAAATAAAATTAGCTTAACAGTAGTATACAAAATTTAAGATTCAGTTATTAATGTCATTATAAGAAAACAAATACATCTTATTTTAAATACCAAAAGATTTACTCTACAGTGATTAATTTGTCCAGGCAGAATAGCTTGTTTTTAAACCAAAATTAGCAAACCTCTTGATTTGTCCAAGAATTCATTTTAGCAACTTGAATTTTATTACTGTATAAAAACACTTCTGAATTAGTTTCTGTAAAATTTTTTTTCCTAAAAGCCCATTATATTTAATATAGCATAATATTTCTTTAAAGAATTAGGAAAACAGGCTGATGTTGATGTGTTTTTGCAATTTCAATAGAAAAGCCCTCAGATTTAGAGGAGTTTCATGCTAATCACAAGAACTACTACAGAACATAGAAAGAGGCTGATGTGTCTTAAAACATGTGTCAAAATTACTTGGAGGCTCCTTCAAAACATTGATTCTTGGGGGTTGTAGTCCTGTACTACCTGTTGTCCAGTATCTAAATGCCTAACTTATTTGTTGACTAGCTCTAAGATTGTTTACAGTCAAAAGGCTAGTTTGGTACCTGTTAAAACATTAGAAATGGAAAATATGCTCATAATTTTAAATAATAAGAAATATCTTAAGGCAAAATTCTCAGTGAAATAATTTATTATATCTTTATATTTAAGGGTTTGACTAAGTAGCAGCATTAAAGAAATACCAGACCTTTTTTATTTATAGAATGGTAATTATAATCCTCTTGAAAATTATGACAGTGAAAAGGAAAATGAAAAAGTTTTCTCCTTTATATCACTGCCCTCTCATGTCTATGTTTATTTTTCCATATTTCTTTCAGATCCCTGTTGATAAAACTGCAGGCATATAATTTTATCAATGCTGTACATAAAGGGTTTCATGTTTTCTCTACAAAATCATGACATCTTTCCATTATAATGATACACATTTTAATGAGTATGGTTTATGATTATGATGACCAAGATTAATTGATTCACATGCCATTCTGCTAGATAGGTGAATAAATCAATTTTCCATGATATCACAAAATGCCTGAGGCTGGGTGATGTGTAAAAGAATGGTGGAACTGAAAGCCCAAACAGCATGTTGCTAGTTCTATAAGGGCTCTTTCACCAAATCTTGGTGAATGGCATCATAATGGTAGAAATGTATCAAGAGGAAAATACTGCATAGCAAGATAGTATATCACTGAGTAATTCAGGGACCAAGCTCTGGCTTTTACAAAAGCTAATTCTGGGAAGAACTAACTTGGGGGTTCCAGGTAATCTCTACCTCCTAAGAGCCATCTTTTAAAGGTCACACTACCTTTTCATATCACCACACTGGGGATCAGGCTTCCAACATACAAACCTTTGAGGGATATACTTAAACCATGGTAGTAGTAATACATTTTAAAATATGGTACAGGGACTGGGAAGATGGCTGTGGGATAGAGAGAGATACATCCTTGAAGCTCATTGGCCAGGCAGCCTAAGTGACTCAGTGAACTTCAGGTTCAGTGAGAGGCCCTGTCTCAAAACATAAAGATGAAGAGCAGTTGAAGAAAGATAATCAACATCCACCTCAGGCCTCCACATATACAAACATGCATGTAAGATAGAGCCCCTACAGTTTTGTAGTCTAATGATAACACTTACCTATTATTCATTGAGTACCTGGTATGTGTTAGGAATTCTAAACTGCCTTTCATTTGATAGTCACAGCAACAATATGAGTGTCATTAACTACATATGAAAAGATGAAGAAGCTACATTTGAGTAACCAGCCCAAGATCACACAGCCAGTAGATGACAGGACTTGTACCCAGATCTGGCTTCCAGAGAAAACCATGGCCAAGAGGTAGATTTATCGTGCTACCAAATCTTACATTTCAGAGCCCATTCATGGACCCTTGTGAATGTAGGGTGTTATAATGTAAAAGGTAGAGTTAGGAAGCAGTATTATAACCAGAAAACACTTCTGGATAAGCATTTTGGGAAATTGCTGGCAATTTCTTATTATTTATTTTTTTATTGTAAACAGTCATTTTTGTAATTGAAAAATGAATTTCTGAAAGACAAGAAGTTCAGTCATCAGAAAAGTCTGTGAATGAAAATAGCATGCTTAGCAAGGCATGGTAGTATGTATTTATAATCCCAACACTTAGGATGCAGAGGCAGGAGAATTACAAAATGGAGGGCTATATAGTGAATTCCAGTCCAACTTGAGCTACAGTGAGAAACCCTGTCTCAACAACAACAAAAATTTTAACAGTGTACTTATAAATACACCTAGGTATGTGTTGCTGAATCATAACATGAGGAATCAAAAAACCATTTCTTGAAATATTCTAAGGAATCGGATCTTATCCTATCTGAAGTTTCCAGCCTTAGCTCTACCTAAGAATTAATGGGTCTTGGGAAGGGCTGACTTATCTTTAGTTTTAAAAGCTCCAGTAATGGTTCACATCACAGCTGAGAATGTGTAAACAACAAATCTATAGAATGGAAGTGAAATTATAAATATGCATCTTAAAAGCTAATTCTAGCCTATATGGATGGAGAAAGAAATTTGTCATAATTTAGACCAATGATGATATATTTCAGTGAGTACATATTATGTCATCAAGTTAAGTTTTCGTGGCTCTCCTATCTTGCAACATGTATGTTCCTACAATATCTGTTTATTTGTCATTACTTTAAAAAGTACATCTTTTGTTTCTTTATTGTTCAATTACCAGGGAAATAATTCTGTTAAGTCAAAGGAAAGAATAGTTTGGGCCCCTGTCAGAATTACAATGGATATAATCAGTTTACAGTTTTAACTTCTATGTCGTAAGCCAAATATGACCCTTAAGATCATTTTGCTATGTTTGAGAAAAGAGAAACTATTAGAATTTTGATTGGAGTAATTTTATTTTTAAATTGGCAATAAATTATCAAAATAATGTTTATATTGTATCTATAGTACTATTTCATAACTAAATTTATCTTTAATAGATTGATGAACTCCCAGAGGGAGCTGTGAAGCCTCCAGCAAACAAGTATCCTATCTTCTTTTTTGGTACCCATGAAACGTAAGTTAATAAAATAGCTTAAGTTTCAGCAACACTAATTTGACTCTCTATTATATTACATGCTTATATATGATATATAATATTTTATCTTGTTAAAGCCCAATTTATAAAATAACCAAGCTTAATTTGTTTTTATTAGTGAAAGGTATATTGATTAATTTTGTTTGTAACAAAATACCTGACAGAAACACCTTTAGAAAGCAAAGGTTTAGTTTGCCTCAGAAGTTTCAGAGGATTTCAGTCCATCATATCAGGAAAAGCATGGCAGAGTCTTTGTCAGTGGGAATGTTTGGAGGCAGCAGGCCTTTATATGACAGTGGATTGAACATAGAAAAGACAAACCAGGAGCAGAAGTGGGAATACTTAAAAAGCCTACTTCTGATGACCTACTTCTGCCAGCTAGGCCCCACTTCCTAAGATTACACAGCTTCCCAAAGCAACATTACCATCTGGGAGTCAAATGTTCAAACACATGAACCTGGAGCAGAGGGCATTTCATTTTCAAACCAAAAAATAAGTTTTCATTCATAGAAGTCTTGATGACTGAAAGCATATCTGTGCATAAATATGGGTTAGCAGCCAGATGTCTTCTTTAGGGCACTTGTAAAGTCTTACAGTAATTCACTTACCACACCCAGTAACTTCTTTACAAACTCTTGTATATTTTTCCTTTAGAGAAATTTTTCCACAAAATTATGTTCTCTCAAGCTCTTTTCAACTTCTTAGACCCTTAACAAACGCTATTTTTTTAATGTTTTCTAATTATGTTGATTAGCCTATAAGGTCAATAATTTGCACCTCTCTGTGTTAAAATAATCTAGAAATCAGCAGATAGGTGAGGGTAATTGACAGCTTTACTTAAAGAATTCAGTATCCTCTGTCATAGCCTATCATTCCCTGGTGTTAACTTTTGTGTGCTTATTTTAAAAATTAATAAACCTGCCTCAGTTGTACATGTGCATCTTCTAGGGACAGGGAAGGAGAAAAGAGAAGAACAAAGGAGTTTCCTATAAGGAAATGGCAAGAACGGCATACATATCACTTCCACTTACCTTCATTCCGTTGGCTGTGTGTTCACACCCAGCTATGAGGAAATCTGGGAGACATAGTCTCTAGTTGAACAGTGCTAAATTATGAGAGAAACGTTAATAAAAAATTAGAAGAATGGCACTAGGGGACAATATGCAGTCTTGAAACACAGTATGACTGTATCATTTCTTTTCTTTTGAATGTTAGCAGAGCTTGGTATGAACCTTCTTAACTTGCTGTCTCCGGTACTCTTAACATCTGCCTCATTAAAAGAATCAGAATAAAGTTCTCAAGACAGATTCCTTTCTTCATGTGAGAAATTGTGTTTCTTTCAGGAAATTGGGATTTTTTTTTGTAGGGGTGTTTTGGTATCGTTTGGGGGTTTACTTTAATTTTTCTTGGTGCTGGGGATCAAATCAGGGCCTCAAGCATGATAGGTAAACACTGTACAGCAAAGCCAGGCCCTCAGCCCTATTTTTTTTTAACTTTTAATTTATTTTATTTTATGTGTATGAGTGTATTGCCTGCATGTTCTAAGTGCACTGTCGTGTACAGTGCCCTTGGAGGTCAGAAGAGGGCATCGATCCCCTGGAACTGGAGTAACAGATGGTTGTTAGTCCCCATGTAGGTGCTGGGAATCAAACCTGGTCCTCTGCAAAGTCAGTCAATGATTTTAACTGCTGAGTCATCTCTTCAGCCCCTGCCCCGTTTCATCTAATAGATACTGTGGTATATACTACTGATTACTTTTCTCTTTAGTTAGCTAGAAAGCTTAGAAATTGTTTGGGTTTTTTGTTTGGGTTTTATTTGTTTGTTTGGTTAGTTGGTTGGTTTGTTGGTTTGATTTTTTTTTTTTTTTTTTTTTTGAGTCATAGTCTCACTATTTAGCTTAACCTGGCTGGAATTTGCTATGTATACCTGGGAGGGATCCTCCTGCCTCTGCTTCCAGAGTGCTAGGATTAGGGTCATGTAACACCTTCCTTAATCTTTAAAAAAAATTATTTCGTGTGTGTTGTTCCTGCATGTATGTAAGTGCACCCATATTATTCAATGCCTGCAGAGGTCAGATGTGAGGGTTGGATTCCCTGGAATTAGAGTCACAGCTAGTTATTAACTGACAATGTGGGTGCTGGGATCTGAACCTGGGTCCTCTTCAAGAGCTAAACCACCAATTATCTCTTCAGCTCCAGAAATAAATGTTTTACCTATATGTGCATAAGGCTTTGTGATTTAAAAAAATTTTTTTATTCATTTTTATTTTATGTGTATGAGTGTTATGCCTGTATGTGTGTAAGTGTACCCATGCCATGCAGTGTCCTTAGAGGACACAAGAGGGTGTTGGATCTTCTGAAACTGGAGTTGTGGACAGTTGTTAGCTGCCAGCGTCGGTGCTGGTACTCAAACCTGGGTCTTCTGCAAGAATAGTCAGTGCTCTCAACTGCTGAGCCATCTCCAGCCCTATGATAATTTTTTTTATTTGCTTCATTCCTGACTCCATTTTGGGTGTTTACCATTGTTCTGAATTATTTTTAGTGTAGCCTATCTCCAAATGATCTTGTTGCATTTCTGGGACAAGCAAAAAAATAATTTTTAAAGCTGATCACATTTCTACTACATGCACTAAAATCAACCATTTACTAACATTGTATGTTTACTCTCCTTCCCTTCATAAACAGTCATTTTCTTGGCATTCTGTTATGTCACTTAGAAATAGAAAAGTACCCTTAAAGAGCTTGCCACCTGGCACATATGAACACTAGGCTGTTTAACCACAGTTACTTCCTTATGCATAGAGTCTGGTTGGAGAAAGTCAAAGCTGGAGTAATAATTCATAAATTTCTCAGAAAGTGAAATAGCCATACAAAGTGTCCATTTCTTTCTCATGTTCATGTTGTTTGTCAGGTAAGACTTTGACTTTTATTTTGGACAGGATCTCATGTAGCTCAGACTGGCCTCAAACTCTTCCCAATTACAGTATAGGCCTTTGCCACCATGCTCAGTGTAAATTTGTTCTGTGTTTTTTAATCAGCTGGACAAGGTTCAAGATTATTGCTGTACCCAATCACAAAATGGAGTTTACAAAGATCAACATTAACCTACTATTGACCTGTTACCTGAAAGTTTCTAATATCATCTCTTTGTTGACATTTCCCAGATTTCTGTCTATACCCCAAAGCTTTCCCTTAATCTCCACAATTGTCTTTCTGACTCCCCTTTTTATATATTCACTTGAATATCTAACTGGGATTTCAACCTTAACACTTAAAATGTGCTTCACTCTAAATCTTGTCTTTAAAAAAAAAAAACTTAACATCTCATTGAGTATCAACTCCATTTTTCTTATTTTTCATTCTGAAACCTTGAAGATATCCTCAAACCCACCCTTTCTCCCTCAACAGATCATCTTGGTTCTTAAGAATGAATTCAGGATCTGACCCCTTCTTTACTGCTACGTTGTATACCCTGGTCCAAGTCACCGTCATTACATCAGTAGCATTCTAATTACTTCTTGCTTACATCCTAGTACCTAACAGGTCAGTTAGTTTCTGACACAGCCGCCAAAATAATGCTATTGAACATATATTAATGGGTTCCCATCTTACTCAATACCTTTGCAGTGGCCTCCAAGGCCACTGTCTATATCCCTAACTTGTTACTTTTCTGACCTCAGCCATGCTATTCTCCTGTTAGCTTGGTTCACTAAATGTACTGACCCCTTTTGTGTTTCTCCACACACTTAATGTGTTCCCTCATCTCAGAGCCTTTGTACATCCTTAAGCCTACTTGAACTGTTCTTTCCCATCTAATAGCACAATTGTTCCTTCACCTCCTTTACTTAGATGTTCCCTTTCTGGTGATGCCTTCTCTAACACAGTAAAACAGCTAAAACAGTAAAAATCATCCCTACTCTTTCCCACCTGTGATGACCAATTTTAATTATCAGATTATCAGTTTGACCCAGTCTAGAATCACCTAGACAGTTTCATTGGGGGATTGTCTAGATTGGTTGGCCCTCAGAAGATTTCCCAAATTGGATTAATTGAGGTGGGAAGACCCACCCACTGGGTAACACCATTCCCTAGGCAGGGAATTCTGAACTGAGTAGGGAAAATGAGTTGAACATTAGCATGCATGCATGAATTCCTTGCTCTCTGCTCTTGATTGTGAGTATAATGTGACTAGCTGCTTCCATTTCCTGCCACCTTGACTTCCCTGCAATGATGGGCTATAACCTGGAACTGTGAGCCAAATAAACCCTATCTCCCTGAAATTTCTTTTTTCATGGCAACAAAAAAGGAAGTAAGAAACTGTCCTTCTCTATCTTTTTTTAAATATACATATTATATGATTTACTTACCATTTTAATTTTTCTACTGTTAAAACATGTGTTCCATGAAGGCAGAGGTGTCTGTGCCCCAATACTCTATGGAATGCCCAGCATCACTGGAATAGTGCCTGACAGATTATGGATGTTCAGTCAGTATTTGTTAAGTAAATCTTGGTTGAAATGTAAGTCCCAAAGGTGTCAACCAAAATTTGAGCCTGAACTTCTGTTAGCATGATTCTGTTTAGAATATGCATATCTATTAGCTAACTTTGTAGTTTAACTAATTTTTAATGCTTAGGATTATTTTAGAATAAGTTTTAAATTCTATTTACTTTGCTACTCCTGTGTTTCCTTTTCTTCTTTAGTGACCAATTTACAGAAATAAGAGTGGATGACTATTCTAATGCATTATACAGAATTGAAATCCTTTTTTTATTCCAGTATTTACATTTTTATTATAAATTTCACAAATCCTTACATACAGTAAGATTTCCACAGATAAACCTTAGTTTGAGATTTAAGTGGAGAAGATTTAAGTAGGAGTCTTTAGTTCTGCTTGTGTAAGTAGAAATCCTTTTAAAACAAAAAGTGTATTGGTAATATTAATATAAATTTAAAGTAATACAATCCAGGGTTGCTGGCTTGTCTCCTTAGACATTCATTTTTATTGCCTCAAAGCATGTTTCTGAAGCATTTTATAATACATGCCTAACTCGGAGGATTTATATATACTTTAAATTTGTTTATGGTGATGTGCTTTCACACCTTAATTGATAGTGGTATTTAAAATATAGTTAAGGTCAGCATGCCAATTCTGTTTCTGATATATCTCTGCAGTGCATTTCTAGGTCCCAAAGACCTCTTCCCATATAAGGAATACAAAGACAAGTTTGGAAAGTCAAACAAACGGAAAGGATTTAATGAAGGATTATGGGAAATTGAAAATAACCCAGGAGTGAAATTTACGGGGTACCAGGTAATGATTTGCATCATCGTCATGTGCTGTATCTCATGCTTTTTTTACACTCTTATACACATCTTTGTAAAATGTCCTTGCTGTTAACAATTACCTTCCATTTATTGGAAATCTGGGTTCTTTTTGGCAGAGCACCAAAAAGAGTGGGATTTTGGATTAAATATAAATCTTGCCAAGAAGAGTTTGAGGTTGGCAGCTCTTGGTTCATTATTGAATCAGTATTTTACTGTGTTGCTGAAGTTAACTTCAAACTCCTGGCTTCAAGCAATCCTCCTTCTCTACCCTGTACCTGAAATTAGAGGTGTGTGCCACTGTGCCTGACTCTTATAGTTTATTTTGGAAATCTTAAAAGTAGACTAAAGTCTTTCAAATCAAAAGTTACTTTTTTCATCATCTATGTTCTTTACTCATTTTTTTTTTTGCAAAATATAATTAGTCCATTTTTTCCTTAGACAATTCAGCAACAGAGCTCTTCAGAAACTGAGGGAGAAGGTGGAAATACTGCAGATGCAAGCAGTGAGGAAGAAGGTGATAGAGTAGAAGAAGACGGGAAGGGCAAAAGAAAGAATGAAAAAGGAGGCTCAAAACGGAAAAAGTCATACACTTCAAAGGTTATGAGACATTCTCTGCTGCTATTAATGTTGCATGTATATTCACTGAAGGTGCTGGATTGGGCTGGAGGTATAGCTCAGTGGCAGAGTACTTGCCTAGCATTGTGCTGTTTTGGATTCAATCCCCAGAGCCACCAAAACCAAAACAAATTTTACATTATTTTCAATTTTCTTATTGGACACATAGAAATACACCAGATTCTGTGGAGATTCTTCTTTAGAGATAACAATATACCAGAAAAAAAAGACAAATAACCTGAGATGGTAGGAAGATCAACTGTTAAGTCTTCAAGACTAATTTGGTCCTAAAAATACCACCTTAGTAGAAGGAGGACTATTTAATCATCTAGGCTGTGCCAAGCACTGACATGAGTGTACAGAAATGAGAAAATCCAACTCTATAAGGGAGGTGGAGGCCACAGTAAACAACTGAATAATTAATACATGCAAATTTTGAAAGGGGTATAAAGGAAATGAATGAGTTCAAGGAATCACAGACTAGGAATGTTCCCATAAGGGTGACATTTACGCTAATACTTGAGAGAAGAGTGTGGGAGGAAAGCCGTGTATGGCAAAGGGCAAGGAACAGAGTAGAAAAACTGAGAACAGGATGTTGTACTGAAACTGAAAGAGTGCAAGTGCCTCTGGATCTGGAGTAAGGAGGAGAGGCAAGAAAGCTAAATATTGCAGACTTGTAGGTTGCATTATTAAGTTTGGTTTTATTCCAAATGTAACATCAATTGAAGGTTTACTTAAGTAGTGATGACATGACACTGGATTTACAAAATGAAAGACTAGGTTTGTCATACAGTCTTTTAGATACTCAACTAAAAATCCCTGAGATATATGAAAACTGTTCACCCTTTAAAAACTTAAAGCATAAATGGACTCAGTGGATATTAATTTTTTTAAAGAGCACATGCAGTTGAGAGTGGAAAGTAATGGGGAGGATGAATGAATATTAAATAAAATACTAAAAATTAATAAGGTAGAGAGTAATTGAAGAAGACCCAATGTCAACCTCTGACCTCCACGTGCACACATAAATGAACAAACATGATTGTTATTGACAAGGATAACATTAGCAAATAAAAATAATTAGAATTCTATCACACTGTATCTTCCATTGCAGTTTTTTTTTCAAGAACCACTTAACATATTTTTATTGATTTGAAAAATCAATACAATGTATTTTGGTCATATTCAGACCCCTCCACCCTCTTCATCCACACCTTATTACCTGCTCCCTGTTTATTATTTGCCTTTTTAAAAAAGGCCTGTGACCTGTGTTTCTCATGTGCTCTTGGATGTGGGTCTATCCCTTGGAGTCTGATCAACCCACCAGGTGTCACACCAGTAAGGAAAACAGAACCTTCCTCTCCCAGCATCTGTCAGTTGCCTCAGCTAGGGCTGGGGCTTCCTGCCTACTTTCCCCGTCTGTATTGGGCCCTGTCTGTCTTGGGCTTGCACAGGTTTTGTGCATGCTGTCACAAGTACCATGGGTTCTTATGTGCAACTACTACCCTGTGGTACCCAGGCAACACAATTTTCCTTTTATTCATCAACCACCTCTGGCTCCTACAATCTTTCTGTCCTCTCTTCCACAAAGATCACTAAGCCTTGAGAGGAAAGGGTTTGATACATATGTCCCATTTAGGGCTGAGCACTCCAAAGAATCTTATTCTCTGCATGTTGACCAGTTGTGGGTCTTTGTATTAATTGCCATCTGCTGCAAGAAAAAACTCCTCTGGTGAGAGTTGAGAGATGCACTAGTCTATGGGTATAGCAATATGTCTGTTCAGCAGAATGACAGTAGTAGGTTGGGAGGAACCACTTTGGAAAAAAATATTCCTGTTCCACTGGAGCTTTTAGATGATGGGTAGATGAGGGTGATCCTTAAATAAAATCTCATGAAAGACCTTGAGCCAGAAAAACCCCACTAAGATCATCTCGAATTCCTGAACCACAAAAAATACTTACTTTAAACTGCTCGATTTTAGAGTAATTTGACACATGGGAAATAACTGCACTTTTCTTACTGTTGTTTTACTCTTCTCCCAGTTTCTGAACATCTTTGTGTATGGATCTGTCCCACTGAATAGATAAAGGAATAGAGGAAAGACAGTAATTTTGTGCAACAAACATTGTTCCTCCAAGTGTGTCTATATCACCCTGAATTTTAACCATTGATTCAGCGTGTGCTGTATGCCAGGCACCTCCCTGTGAGCTTTTGAATACATTATCTAATTTCATCTTTTCCTTTTTTTGACATTTTTATTGAATTTTTATATATTTCATACAGAACATCTTAATCAGTCTTAATTGTCTTTATACTCCGTTCACAACTGGCACCCTCCCGTAGCCCCACTCCCCCACTGGAATTCATACTTTCTGTCATTTGTGTTAAGGCCTATCATGTCAAGTCCCCATATGTTCCTCAGTACAAGTCCATCCACTGGGGTCTAGTCAGCCCATCTAGTGTCCCTCCATTTAAGATCAGCCCTTCCTCACCCAGCACTAATCAACTGCCAGTAGTTCTTTGACTAAGATTGGGCCACTGCAGTTATTTTTTAGTTGAGGTCTTTTGTCATGTTTGTTTCATTTAAGCACCTATTTGAGTGGGGTCTTTTTTTAGCTTTTTGAAAACTTTAAATTATATTTATTTTTATTTTATGTGTATGTTAGTTTATTTTGCCTGTATGTTAGTGCACCCATGCATGCAATGCCATGGAGGCCAAAGGAAGGCCTTGGATCCCCTAGAACTGGAGTTAAGAATGGTAGTTTGCCACCATGTGGGTGCTGGGAACTGAACTCTAGTCCCCATGAAAAGCAGTGTTCTTTGCTGCTGAGCTTATAAGGAATGTTTATGTGACACTAAATAATGTAAGCTGCCTAAAGTTGCCTAGACTTTTAGCAGAGGACATACGGCTTTTGAATGTCATTATTTCATTGTGTGTTTCAAAGACGAAAGTAATAAGGCTTATATTTGGGATAGCGTTAACACTTTTAAAGCAGTGATGGGTGAAGACTTTCCTTACTTACTAAGGTTTGTTTATTTAAAAGATTATTTCCTTTACATTTTTCAAGATCGTAACTTCCATGATCATTTAATAACCATGTTTGGGAGGCTGAAGAGATGACTCAGCAGTTAAGAACACTGACTACTTTTGCAGAGGACCTAGGTTCGATTCCTAGCACCCACATGTCAGCTGACAACCATCTGTTACTCCAGTTCTAGGGGCTCTGACACCCTCTTCTGACCTCTGCAGGCATTGCATGACAGATGCAATTACATACATGCAAGCAAAATACTCATACACATTACAATGAAAATAATAAAATATAAAAAAGAACCATGCTTAATTTTGTGCAGGTGATACTTTTGCACAGTTTTTAATTGAACCTAGAGCCTTGTGCATATTAGGCAAGCACTCTACTACTAAGCAACCTCCCAGCCCAGAGCCCTAACATTTTATACATTTATGTCTTGTGTTTTCTTTCCTTCCTTCCCCCATGCCCACTCTATAGTGCTGGAGATAACTCCAGGGTTTCCTGCATTTAGGCAAGCACTACCAACTGAGCTACATCTCCAGACCTTAAAATTTCTTAAAGAGCAGCCATCAAGATGACTCAGTAAAGACACTTAACCACCACACTTAACTAACTGAGTAGATTCCCAAGACTGTCATGGTTGGAGGCAAGAACTGATTTGTACAATTTGAGCATGCACAGACACAGAGTAAATAAGTGTAATTATAAAAAAATTCAAAGAATTTTCTTAAGAGAGGAATTGGAAGAAAATGTTACATTTCACTGTCATAAGGTACAATTGGAGCCAGCTTTTTCTAATTTTAGGACAAGTACAAGTGATTTTTGCTGCAAACTATAATTGTATTTTCATCTTCCTCTAGAGTTCATCTTGATTTCAAATGCAAAATGACAAGAAAAAAGGACCGGTTCACCAGTATAGCCTTGAGTCTTAAGTAATTATCCATAGTTTAAAAGATTAAGTTGGGGGCTCGAGGGATGGCCCAGCAGTTAGGATCACTTCCTGCTTTTGCAGAGGACCGGGATTGATTATTCCCAGCACTCACACGATGACTCACAACTGTATATAACTGTAGTTTCAAGGGACCTGATGCCTTAGCACATGGCACACATATATACAAGCAAAACTTTCATACACATAAAATTGAATAAATAAATATTAAAAGATTAAGTTGACTTATACCACACTGTGACATAAAAGCTTTATCAGGATCTTCCTATGTATTCCCTTAACCAAATAGCTTTGAGAGGTATTCTTCCTTGAATGTCCATATGTTGTCTTGGAAGGTTGCCTTGTTTCTCTATACCTTGATTTCCACTGCTGTGAAGTAATAGAGGACTCAGAAAATGAAAGATCATTTTGAGAATGTCTGTAGTCTTCTAAGGTGGTAGGTAACCACTCACTTGTATTTAGTCATTATAGGGGTATCATTATTGTCTAGTTTTTTTTATTACACTTCTTCAAACAACAAGGTGGTTGTCAAACGGACATCTGCTTCCTTTCCAGCTAGTTAAACCGAAGTCCAGAGAAGGGAAATGATTGTCCAGT
Organism: Eospalax fontanierii; assembly: GCA_035773235.1. Classification (NCBI taxonomy): domain Eukaryota; kingdom Metazoa; phylum Chordata; class Mammalia; order Rodentia; family Spalacidae; genus Eospalax; species Eospalax fontanierii. The sequence goes on along the minus strand of CM069524.1, from coordinate 149,766,554 downwards.
ATTACCTCACTTAGCTTTAGCATTTGGAGTGTTTTCTGTACATACCGTACTGAGCCACACAGACTGTGCGTAAGTCAGTTACTTGTGCATTGGAACTTTGCTTTTGACTCTAATTTTTAACTTGTCTAAATATTTAGAAATCTTCTAAACAGTCCCGGAAATCTCCAGGAGATGAAGATGATAAAGACTGCAAAGAAGAGGAAAACAAAAGCAGCTCTGAGGGTGGAGATGCCGGCAATGACACAAGAAACATGACCTCAGACTTGCAGAAAACCAGTGAAGGGGTGAGGATGTGCTTATGATTTCCTGTGTTCTGTTAATGCAGAAGATATTTCACTTCAGAATCAGTGTCCATAGCTTTGGCATTAGTAAACACACAGCTTGCTAGATACCCACTCACAAAATCAGAACTAGTGAACGTCTGTGATCAACAGAACTAGACGTTTAGACAAAAGAGAACCAAGTGGAAATTACTCCTGCCTGACAAATTGGGACTCTGCAAATAGATTTATTATTTTTCAAACTAACTTTATCAAGTTCAGACTGCTTTTTTTGTTTTATTTTGATTTGGGGTGGGGGATGGGCAGTGTTGAGATAGGAATTTACTATGTAGCCCTTCAAGTTATTTAATCCAGAGTTCTGGGATTAAAGGCTTATACCACCACCTTTTAAAGCAGGTTGTAAGTTACTGAAATTAAGAAAATAAACAACTCCTTTTTTTCTGTTTCAAAATCAGTGGTATGTCCGAAATAAAATATAGTATAGCTTCTGTCTCAGAAGCAGTATGTGATTTTATTTATTTTTTTTTATGTTTATGAGTGTTATGCCTGCATGTATAGCAAGTGCATCTATATCCTGAAGTAACTGCGGAGGACAGAAAAGGGTGTCACATCCCCTAGAACTGAAGTTATTGACAGTTGTTAGCTGCCCTGTGGGTGCTGGGATATGAAACCGGGTCTTCTGTAAGAACAGCCAGTGCTCTTAATTACCAAGCTATCTCCCTAGCCCCAGTGTGTGATTTTTGTGTCCCCATGGGACTTTAACTAAGTACTCAAGCTGTATTTGAGTACCAATATTTAAAATACCCTTAGGAACAGATTTGTCTTGTCAATTTCTCAGTCTCTGTTGATTTTGATAGTTCTATATTTGTAAAGGGATAGTATTCTAGTCTGCCTTCAATCACTGTGACAAAATACTCTGACCAATACCAACTTGGGAAGGAAAGGATTTATTTGGCTTACATCTCCCAGATTACATTTCATCACTGAAGGAACCCCAGGTAGGAACTCAAGGCAGGAACTGAAGCACAGGCCGTGGAGGAAGGCTGCTTACTGGCTTAGTCCCCTGACCCATGCCTAGCCTGCTTTCTTATACAGTACAGAATAACCTGCCCAGGGGTGGCAGCTCCCCGTGGGCTGGGCCCTCCCCCATCACTCAATATCAAGAATATACTCCACAGATATGGTCACAAGCCAGTCCAGTGGAGGCAATTCCCCAGTTGAGGCTCTCTCAACCCAGGTGTGCCAAGTTGACAATTAAAGCTATCCAGCAAAGATAGTAAAGACGAGTTTTGTACCTAGACATTTTCCATGAGCATTTCCTCCATGCAGGTTAGTTATACAGATGCAGATCATCTTCACATAATAATCCACCAGGGCCTGGAAGTGGTTTTGTGGTAGAGTGGTTGCCTTGCATGTATAAGGTCCTAGGTTTGATCCCCAGCGCTGCCATGAATGAATGAATGAATGAATGAATGAATGGTAAAGCCAATAAAGTGCTTTATTACTCTTCGGTTGAACTCTGGCTGTATATGTGTTCTTGCCTATTCGTGTCAGTCTCAGTTACCTCTCAACTTCTTCTTCAGCTTAGTTATCTATCATTACTCTCAAAGTATGATTTTAATTGCAAGTAAGAACTCTGTCATTCAGCTTAGCCTTCATCTTCCTCCCCTTCCTGCCTCTCATGTTTTGAGACAGGGTCCTACTATGTCACACAATCTGGCCTGATATTCAGCCATGTACCCCAGGCTGACCTCAACCTCTTAAGTGCTGGGACCAGGGTATGCATTACCATGCTTGGCCTGCCTCCTTCTCTTGAAGCATTTAATGCCATTAGGCACTTTCTCCTCCTGCTTTTCTTAGAAGTTGCTGATTTCTTCTCCCTCTCTTTCTTCTCAGTCTCCTTCTAGAGCTCCCCTTCTCCAGTCTATCTGGGCACACTTTTATTCTAAAGGTTTCCCATTGTCCATCTTAACTCTAGGGTTTCAACAATTGTGTATTACTAATGACTTTCCAATCTGTGTCTTTTGCCTTGTAGACTGATTTGTATAACTGCTGTTTCTAGTTCAGTATCTTGAAAGCCTCAGAAACCAAAAAACAGCAACAAGTTGCACACACACAGTGTGCTAACTGCTGCATTGCAACTGCACTGACCCATTAGTCTCATAAAAACCCCAGGTAGGTAGAGGAAATATTGTTTCCATTTTACAGCTGAAGAAACTTAAGCAAAAGAATTGATCCAAGATTACAACAGCTAATGAGAGCCAAAGATCTTTTTATTTTTAGCCTATTCTTAGTATATCTTTTAGCATATAGAATATAGATAAGTTATAAAACAGTAGTATTATTATAATGAATACTAGTGACCCTATCACTGAGTATCTCCCTACATGTTCTTCATAGTTCCCTCTTTTAGCCCATATTTAATATGTACGTCCTTACTTAATATATTGTTAGGCTGTTGATGGACATTTTTAAAATATTATTTTATTTAATGTGTGTGAGTGTATCACCTGCATATGTGTTGCCGCACCCATATTTTGCAGTGCCTGAGGTCAGAAGAGGGTGTCATATCCCCTGGAACTGGAGTTACAGACAGTTGTTAGCTGCCATTTGGGTGCTGGGATTTGAACCTGGGTTTTCTGCAAGAATAGCCTATGTTCTTCACCTCTGAGCCATCTCTCCCACTCTCTCTATGGATATTTTTTTAATGATGACATTTACTCACTGTGCATTTAAGATTCATTCATTTGGTTATATGTAGCAGCAGGCTTGCTTTGTTTTTTTAATTTGTGAGTGTGAGAGTGTGTGTGTGTGTGTGTGTGTGTGTGTGTGTGTGTATGTATGTACCCAGGGATCAAACTGAGATCATCAGTCTTGGTAACAAGCACCTTTACCTGCTAAGCCATCTCACAGGCCCCATTTTTCTTCTTTTTTTATTAAGCTTATTTGGTGGGGTGCCTTTACCCACTGAGCCATCTTACCAGTCCTTAATCATTTCTCCTTTCTGTATAATATTCAGCTTACATAGTATCTATAATGCTGTGTGAGATGCCACAAGTTGTCCAGTCTGATGTTAATGGGCATTTGGGTATGGCCAGCTTTCAACAATTTACATCTGTTGTCATAAGCCTTCTCATTTTGTCTCCTACATGTGTTCAGGTCTACTTAGGATATATGACTGGAACTCAGAATGCTGGGTCATGGGAATACGACTTAACATTATAGCATAACACAAAGCTATTTTTTTAAGTAGTTGGGCCAACTGATACTCATACCAACAGTGTATACAAGTTCCCTATAACTAATTTGACATCATCAGGGTTTGCTTTTTTGCTAATGGTCATTATAGTATGTGAATTTCAAAGTTGCAGATTAGCAGTAAGATCAAGTTTCTTTTCATGTTTGTCAACCAAATGTATTTTTCTCCATGATGCTCATTTCCAGGTGTGTCGATTTCCCCATTGTACTCTTTTTCTTTGCTTGTTTTGGATCCTAACATGTACTGCATATGCCTTCTTCGTGTTTGTTGCTTATCTGTTACTTCCAGGTGCTTTTTTAAAACATACTTTCTTAATTTTATTATAGTCATCTATTCACTTTTCTATTGTTAGTATTTTCCTATCTTCTTTAAACATAACCATTTTACCCAGCTTGTTGAAGTCATCTGTCACATTGCTGTGGGTCTCTGCTTGGTTCTCTGTTCTGTTCCTTTGATCACTTATAATTACAGTAGCTGTCCAGTACATCATGATAGACCATAAGACTTAACAATGTGAGATTAAACTCACTTCCAAATAATAGTCATAAGCTAGAATAGAATGCCAAACGGGCCTTTTTTTTCTAAACTTTAAAAAGTTTAACAATTTAAAAAAAAATTGTTTATGTGTATGAGTGTTGTGTACTCATGTCCTGCAGTGCCCATGGAAGCCAGAAGAGGGCATCAGATCCCCTGGAACTGGAGTCACAGACAGGTGTAAGCCATCATGTGGGTTCTGGGAACTGAACCAGGATCCTCTGCAAGAGTAGCCAGTGCTTTTAACTGCTGGGCCATTTCTCCAACCCCCAGAAAAGGGCCTTTTTCTTAATGGATTAATTTATAGTACATGTGCTCTAACAGTGGTTCAAGTGATGAATTATCATAAAATGTGTGATGTGCCTGTCATGAGGGCGGGATTACTGTAGCTCATTCAGGAACCAGGAGAAAAGCAATATTTGGGTACAGATATAGGTAAGTGGGTACTTGGAGGAGTGACATCTTGTAAAGATGTGATTGGTTGCTTCTATTTTCTAAGAAAACAAGGTCAGCACTTGAGTGAGAACAGGAAAAAGCATTGAAGTTTCACAGGAGAGGAAGAGGTCTAAAATAGTCACTCAGAAGAATAAGAGAGTGAATGAATTTGAAATCAAGGTAACTGTCAGGCAGCAGTAAGGGCCCACTTGGGATCAGTGGTCATGAATTTGAAATAGAAGCAATGAGAATGATGATGTGTTTTGCTCCAAGCAGATTTAGCTGTGTAGGCACAGAGATGGCAGGAAAGTTTTAAAAGATTTTTTTAATTGGGTTTTTGTGCATTTCATATATGCATCTTGATCATATTTAGACCTCCTCCCCAGTCTGTTGTACACCCATAGCTCCCTGCTGGATTTCATACATTCTCTTTTATATGGTAAAGCCTGTCAAGTTAAGTTTGTGTCCTAGATGTTCCTTGCTAGAGCCTGATTAACCTGTCTAGCGTCACTCCATTAAAGAAGACCAACGTCTTCACCTAGCAGTGATCAGTGCTGATAGTTCCTCAGCTAACTTCCCCACTTCTATGCTGGGTTTTTATCTGCTTTGAGTTTGCATGGGTCTTGTGCATGCTGTCACCACCATTGCTATAAGTTCATATGAGCAAGTTGAGGGCGGGAAATTTAGTGTGGCTAGGATTATAGAAAAGTAGGTTATGGGCCAAGGAGCAGATTGGGCTGGGGATGGGGGTGTAACCATGTAATTTAAAATGTTTGTTAATTGAATTTTTTGGTGTTCAATTTTTATAATTCTTTATACGCCTTAGATACTAATCCCCTATCATATGTATAGTTGGCAGAGACTTTTTCCCATTCTGCAGTTTATGTGATCTTTTTCCTTTATTGTATTTTTTTAATTTCATATAAACCCATTTGTTAATTCTTAGGAAAATCCTATGCTACTACACCCTTTGTCAGAAAGTCCTTTCCTTTGCCTTGAAGTGCTTTTGCCTATGTTTTTCTTTAAAATAATAAAGTTTTATTGATTCAGACTTTGATACCTGCATTTGCATTTTGTTCAGTTCTAACCCTCATCTGCTCCCCTCAGTTCCTCCCCTTTCTCTCCCCACTTTCCTTCCCAACTTCATGGGCTTTGTTTTTTTTTTGTTGGTTTTTTTTTCCCTCTTGTAGTTTTCAAAGTATCAGGTGAAGGTCTTTGATCCATTTTGAATTGATTTTTGTGCAGGGTAAAAGAGATATATCTAGTTTCTCCAACAAATGAATATCCAGTTTTCCTAGAACCATTTATTGAAGAGACTTTTTTTCCCCCAGTGTACGTTGACAAAAACAAAAGTTAAGTAGCTGTAGCTGTGTGAGTTTCATTTCTGGGTCCTCTCTTCTGTTCCATCTGTCTTCATATTTGTTTTGATGCCATACTGTAGCTCTGTAGTGTAATTCGAGATCAGGTACCACAATGTCTCCAACATTACTCTTTCTGCTTAAGATTGCTTTGGCTATTTTTCAGGTTTTTTTTGTCCCTGTAGCCCCAGCTGGCCTTCACTTTGTAGACCAGGCTAGCCTCAATTTCCCAGCGATCCACCTATCTCTGCCTCCTGAGTGCTGTGATTAAAGATATGTGCTATCACACCCAGCCCTTTGTAAGAAAAACTTTTTTGGTCACTTTTTTTTTTTTTACAAAGTCCCAAATACTAAAGTTTTTATTAGTGTATATTAATTATACAAAATGGGTTCCATTTTGAAGTTTTCAACTCTATATATGTACCATCATTATATTTACTACACCACGCTGACCCTTTTTGTCCCTCTCCCACCTCCAGCTTACCTTCTTCCTCTTCCCAAATAGTACCCCATCCACTTTTCTTATTTTAAATCTAAAATCTGCATATGCGAGAAAACTTTTGTCTTTCTAAGTCTAGTTTATATTATTTAGTACAATGATCTATAACTTTATCTGTTTTCCTGCCCCAACAGTTTTATTCTTTTGTATGTGTGTTTGTGTGAGATTTTCTTTATCCATTCATAGCCAATTAGGCTGATTCTATTACTGGACTACTGTGCATAGTTCCATGATAAACATTGGTGTACCAGGTGCCTCTATTATATGGTGGCCTTTTATTCTTTTGGTATATATTAAGGAGTGGTATGAAGGATCAGTGGTAGTTTTGTTTTCAGTTGTTGGGATTTTTTGTGAAATTTTGAGTACATGTGTGCATACCAAAAGTCAGCATTGTAAATCCTCCTCTGTCATCTCCCCCTCCCTCTTTTAAAGACAGGTCTCTCACTAAACCCAGAGCCCACAGATTTTTGCTAGCTAGTCTGACTGGCCAGTGAGCCTCCTCCCCTTAAATTTCTCTACCTCTTTGGCACAAGCCCTGGCATTACAAACATTCACTGATATGCCCAGCTTTTACATGGGTGCTGGGGATCTGAACTCAGGTCCTCATGCTTGACCAGCAAGGACATTTCCCACTAGCCATCTCCTTATCCCCTATTTTTAGTTATTTGAAGAACTTACATAGTAGCTATTCTAGCTTACAGTCCCACCAATAATGTGTAAGCATTCCTTTGTCTACTGGTATTCATGCCAGCATTTGTTGTGTATTTTCCTTCCAATATATATTTTTATGCATTTCATATATCTCAGTCATGCTTAGACTCCTTTCCCTATCTGTACCTCCTATTTTCCCCCACCAGATTTCATGCATTCTGTCATATACATTAAGGCCTATCTAATAAAATTATGGAACACTTCATGAATTTGTGTGTTATCCTTTCACAGTGCCATGCTAATCTTCTCTATATTGTTCCAGTTTTAGTATATGTGCTGCTAAAGTAAGCACTGTTTGTTTTCTTGAGAATACCTATTTCTTCTAGGGTGAGAAGGAGTCTCAGTGTAGTTTTGATTTCCATTCTATTGATGGCTAACAATGTTGAACATTTTTTCACTATTTATTAGCTACTTGTATTTCTTTTAAGAATTGATGGCTTAACTTACCAAATATCCAAATCATAATATCAAATTTTTGTCACATAAAAATGGTGAGAAAGATCCTTATGATTTCTGCCTGCGTTGTTCAGCCTTGTGCCCCTCTGTGGACTTTCAGTGTACCTCCCATTCACATACCTCAAGGTGGAATCTGTTTGTATTCTCCAGATGTTAGTCAGCATAGGTGTGTGTGGCACAGAAGGTGCCAGTGGGATGTGAGCACCACATCTGCTCTTTATGCAGAGGAGGCTTCAGGCTTGACAGATACTCAAAGTACTATGTCTAGAATAATAATGATTAGAAATGTATGGATGTTGAGTTCGGTAATTACAATAGGCATTTAAAAGTCATAGACTTTATCATTTGCTCCTACAAACCCACATTTAATATCCCTTTGTTTAAGAACAAAAAGGCATGACCTTAATGTTGTCGCATTCTGGTGCCACCTGGACTTTGTTTAGTATGTTAGTACTCTTGAGACTACTGTCAGATCTGTTCAAAATACATTCTTTAATGTGAACTGAGTGGTTGTTAACTGAATTTCCTTCTATTGTAAATGAAGAATTTATTGCCTTTCACCTTAATATTAATAAAAGATGCTGCTGAAAAAAGATTTCTTTAGTTGATTAATAATTTTTCATTGTTTGGGTATCTTCTTCCTTCCAAGGGAGGAGAGCCTTCCAAAGCATCTGTGAGTATATCTTAGATCTAGTGTTTTGTTAATGAATAAATTAAGAGTCACTAGGCACTATATTTTTCAAGTTCACAGATTTTTTTCTAAGGTCAGTTTTCTCATTCTAGTAGGTACAGAGAAGGCTAAGAAATGTATTTCTGCCATCTTAAGGGAATAGTATGTTTAGTGGTTTCCCCCCTTTTGAAGGTCCTATAATTATTTGTATACTGTATGTATAATAGAAGTTTTGGCCAAGTGAGATCACCCAGATTCATATGTGCACTTACAGACGGGCTCGTTCATTCAGTGAAGTGATTCAAACAGGATATTTTGAGGAGAAAAATATATATTTGGGACCCAAGTTCCCTTTTTCATCCATCTCATGAAAATTAAACGGGGTTATTATATTTACAATAATGAGGTGGGAAACAAAAATAGCATCTCCTTGGAGAAATATAACTGACACAGTTTAAAGTGGAATCTAAATTAAAATATAATAATTCTTGGGCCTGCAAGATGGTAAAATACTTCCTACTAAACCTGCTGACCTGAGTTTGATTCTTGGAGTCCACATAGTAGAAGGAGAGAGCCTACTCCTGCAAGTGGTCCTCTAACATCTACATGTGCACTGCATGCATGCACATGCAACAGGCACAATATAAATAAATATAAAAATTTTTAATTCTTTTATGAAACAGGAATATCTTGTCTTTGTCCCATATATGCCACAGAAATTTTTTAGAAGAAATCTAGGCTTCTTTTGTTTCATCTTTTATATCTTTTGTCAAAAGCATGAAGTCTGAGACTAGACATATTGATTTTGTTAACTCTTATACTTCTTTAAGCCACATGTGCTACAATTAAATAAGTTTCAAATATTTTCAAGAATAATCTCTGCATATTCCGTATGATTTTAAATTTTATGCAGCTTACTAACTTCTTCCTGACAACATAGTCCAACAAAAGAGATTATATCTCGAGTGACTTTGTGTATACCAGAAGTAAAAATTACCTGAGTGGTAGAGTGCGCACCTACTTTCTGTGGCCTTTTTTTTAAAAAAAAAACAGAATAATAAAAATAACATTTAACCTTTTGATAGGTAAAAACAGTAATATAGCCCATGGTTATGGATGGCTTTGTTAGTGCCCTAATTCATCTAAAGGCTTATTTTCTTTCTTTTTTGTTTTCTTTTTTTTTTTTTTTTTTACAGACCTAACTACCGTAATGAATGCTGCACATTGAGAGAAACCACAAGAAGGTTAAATGTTTGATTGTCTGAATTGAATTTGATATGAACCAACACATAGTCTTTGTTGACATCGACAGAACCCCAGTTTGTGTGTACATTATTCACATTCCTCTTTGTTCTTTTTTGGGGGGGAAGACATTTTAACCTTTTTAAGGTTATTGATTTAATTTCATGTTATTTAGTTGCATGAAGTCCTTAACCACTGAGAATTATCAAGATCTTGCACAGAATTGTCCATGTCTGGGACCCTTTACCAAGGCAGTTCTGGTCATCATCTTCCTGCCTTTCTCCACCATTACCAAATACTCAGTTAAGTAGTAATTCGCATTTTTTTAGATGACCACTCAGCATAATGCTTAGGGATGGAATTTCCTCTCTAGCAGAACCCAAGAACCAATTTCTACATGTATACTATTGATATATTAAAGATGAAATTAAAATTGTCTTTCAGTTTTGAGAACATCTGTAAAATTTAACCATACTGTACAGTATCTATTCTGTATTAGAAATAGCTAGTTGACAACTTACACTTCTCAAAACTCATGTTGTTATGTATGAAAACTGAGTTTATATATGTGAAGTTAGTGAGTCTTTTGTGTTATACCAAAATAAAAGCAAAGATTTATTTTTTCCCAATGCCAATATGGTTTGAGCTAATCACTCAAGATGATCACTTTACACTTAAAGCTGAAATCAGCAGCAGCCCTATGGGAAACCAGGCAAAGTAATGACTTTATAGACTTTTAAAATAAACTTTTCTTTTTGTTTTGAAACTAGTATTAGAAGTTAATATTCATCTGCAAACCAGTACTATGTGTACATTATTGTTGCTATTGTGATAATAGAGAATTTTATTTATTTTTATGCCAGCTTATATTGTGAAAAGACATTTAGTTAGTTTGGGTTTTATCAATCCTGTTATGCTTGTCCTTGAAACATCTTTCAAGTATTCATGGTTTGTAGTTGAAAAATTTACTGTAAAAAAAAATGAAAAACAAAAAAAAACATGTATTGATTTTACAGAATAAATATATTGGGTTGTGTACTGGGAGTAAGGTTTGAGGTTGTAATCAGCTAAGTTAGTGTAAGTGACTTCATATATGTAATGTGGAGTATTAATGTAATTCATATATTAAAGCAAAAAAATTAACAAGTTGGCAACAGAATTAAGTGTAGGTGAGGATTTTCTTTCTTTCTGTCCTCTATATTTTTATTTTTACATATTCTATATTTTAGGCTGATGCAAAAAGACACTGAGAGGGTCAGGAGAGAATGACAATGTAACTGACTGCACATCTAAGAAAATACCAGGACAGTAGCCCCTAGGCTTACACACTACTGTTTCCATGTATTCATATGCATACCATTTTCTTTTGGTATTCTCATTTTGATAAAGACGTACTAAACATGAACAGAAAATAGACCAAAAGCCCAGGGCCATTGGTGATGATGAGAGTGATGGGCTCTCAGGATTATGTGGACCAGTCTACTCACCACTCCAGGGCATACTGAGGAGGCAGCTGTGTTTTTGTCACTTAGCAAATACTGGTTTTCTCTTTTATATTCAACACAATTCCAAACTGGAAAAGTTCAAAGACAGAGATACCAATCCAGTTCTTTTTCTTTAAAAGGTACTTTTAAATTTTCAATATTTTGTTTGTTTGTTGTTTGTTTTGTTTTTCGACAGGGTTTCCCTATTCCTATCCTGCCTGGAAGTCACTGTGTGATCCAGGCTAGCCTTGATCTCACAGAGATCTTCCTGCCTCTGTCTCCCGAGGGCTTGGTATTAGCACAGCGATTAAAGGCTCAGTCTCACAACCAACTAAATATTTTATTTTATTTTAAAATTAATGAAATTCATCAAAAGGCCTCTTCATTTCTCACACTAAAACATAAGGAGAATATTTTGATTGGAACATAGAACAAGCAGATTTATTAAAGAAAAAATCAAAATTTGTTATGAAAAATATATATGTAAAATGTTTTAAATTTAATAAAGTTTGTCTTCATAAAAATCAAACAATACTTTTATTAAAAATATTCCTAGAACTACAACAGAAATATTGCTAGCCATCAATAAAACAAGTGTTTGTTAAGGGTAATGATAAAGTTGATTTGTGTCATTTTAGCTGTTTAAATTTACATTAAAAGGTTTAATAAAAGCAGTTTTTAAGACAGCAGTAAATAATACACTTGGGAAGATGCTTTTCAAGCAGTATTTGAAAATATTCTGATAACCTGGCTTTTTATATTAAGACTGACAATGAATCACACATTTCACATGCAGAAGTTATTTCTCCAGTCTGTGGTTGCTGTTTTGTATTGTTGCGTATACATAGACCATATCCACTTCTGAATTGTTTCATTCTTATCTGTTCATAGGCACTAGAATTGTAATTTTCACACATATGTGCAAACAGAATGTTGAGAAAGATGGTCACATTACTCACAGATAATTTTGATATATTTCTTTAAACAAAGCTGTTTCTCAGCAACTTCAATTTTCCTTCAAAAAAATTTACCCACATAATATCATGAGTTTTGCTCACACAGATAAGGCAGAGCAAGAATCTATGTTAAATATTCATGTATGGAAAAGAAAGAATATCAGTACCAGTATAACAAAAGTCAGTAGGAGAGCTTGTGAAGTATATTTTATTCCACTTTTTCATCTGCTTTTGTTTTAATGAAGAACTCTGGATTGTAGATACAACGATAGGCCAAGAGCTGAGGAAGAACTCCATATGCTATGTTTAATGCTAAAAAAATGATTTTCGCTTCTTCAGGGACTCTGTAGACATAAGCAGTTCTAGCATGAAGGGAAGCACCAATGTGAGAAAACTGAGCCTGTTCACATTTGAAAACAAAACAAAACAGAGGGTAAGGTTGCATTCACTTGCATGAAGAGTGAGTTCTCAGTGGCTCTTTCAGACCATGTCTCTGTGCTCTCAAAACTAGTCTTACAGGCAAGATACCTCTAAATAATCCAGTCTTAAAACATCAGTCTTTTACTAAATTTAAGATCATTCTTGATATAACTGTTCAAATAAAAGTATATTTTTAAGTTTTGTTTTATCATGCCAGTTGTATTTTTTAAACTATTTAGTGACCAGTACCAGTGGCTCAAGTAAACAAAAAAATCTGAATGAAATCTTCATTTTTTCCTAATTTGAATTCTGGGAATCCTACATAGACACTCAGCTATATCTCACAAATTGGTTTCCAATAAAATTGAAATCCAGAGTTTAAAAAGCTAAACTGTATTTAGTATAACAAACTATTTAAAGAGAAGCACTGAGAACCTCAGCTTCATCAGTCAGGTGTCACTACTTGAAGCAAGAGTTAATTTAAAGCCCTGTCATCATGTATTTTTGTTTATTCATCCAGTTTTTTCTATGAACCGTAATAACACTAAAGGTTCATTTTAAGATAAGTTTGTTAACAGCTTGGCTGTGGGTAGTAGTATAATTAGAAAATTGCAAATACCTACACAGGCAATTTTTCAAATCAAATTTTAATATACTTAGAATCGTGACTGGTCAGCATAATCCAAGTTTCAAAACTGAAAGGCAAGGGACTCCCTCTGTATTTAGATATGTATTGATACTGAAAATGTGCCAGTTGAGTTTTGCTTGGGTTGTTTGTTTTTCATACTTTTTATAAGCACAGAGGAAAACTGCATCTAAGAGAGTATTTCCTTAGAAAACTTAAAGATGCAAACACCAAGTCTGCATTTTTGTGTTTGGCTGAAAATCAAGATACACATGAATAAAGATGTAATAAAGGGAATTTAAATGTAGTAAGTAGTAAATTATTAGTACACCTTGATCAAAATGAAAAGATACTACAATCTAAAGACATAGAAGTAACAAGAATGAATCACTAAATACTGTTTTTAATGTATTAATTACCTTGCATTTCCTTCTATATGAAATCAATTGATTGTGCTAAGTGGTTAACAGATAAAACTGCTACTTACCATTTGACTTTACCATGACAAGAAAAGGGAAAGCTTTTATAAGTAGTATGTATGTTTAGGAATTTGTATCAATGACGGATATTTTAAGGGGCTACACTTTTACAAATTGTATTCTGGATACCTCTAGTACATTTTTGCTACTCTGGAGATGAAATTTAATTCCTGTGGTATGTTGACAACCAAGTGGATTACCACCTGCAATATGATCCATAGGCACTAAGAAGGCTCTGTCCTCAGACATAGCTCCTCAGGGCAGATACCCAAAAGACCCAGCAAGTATCTTTGCATCTCTGGGCTATAAGAATAAAGACCTTGAAAATGAAAGGCTCTTTAGGGACTGCCTTGAGAAGCTGCTATTGTGGACACTCTAGGAACTCAGAACAAGCATTTGGCTCCTGACATTATTTTTCCCTTGGGCCTATTTTGAATACTGTTTTTTTCTGAATATATAACTAAACTTTGCTTCTGGACTAGAGGCCAGTTTTGAACCCTGGTTTTGTTAGGAATGTGGATTTAATGGTTTTATCTTTATAGACGGTTGTACACATCTTGAAACCACCAGAGAAATACCACCCACATTTTCAGAGAATAAGTAACATGGGCAGTTGTATGTATTTGTGCAGGGAAGTCTGCCTAAAAGATCAGTGATTCTGTGGGCCCTTTCCTGCACTAACCAGTGCAGTTAATACCTCATTTTCAAGTAAGCTCATGGCAACATTGGAAAATGATCCGTGTCCTTTAGATTGTACGCCCGCTGGGCAGGTACCGTGTCTACTGTTTTGTGTGGCACTTATCACATTGTTAAGAGTTCAATAAACGTTCAACAACAATGGTCTTGTGACTGTCAGAATACAGGAATCTTTAAAGCATTTCTCTAGACCTATGTTAGTAAGCCATTGCACTCAGAATTATTAACATGGTAAAGAGTACAGCATTCCTAACCAAAAGGCATATGTATGTGAGCGAACTTTGAAGCCAGCTGTCTGTTCCTGGTACTGCACATGGATGTGTTTATGGCATCGACCTGAGAGGGCACCTAACCGTAGCTTCCTCTGATAGTAAGTGCTCAGGGTTCTGAATTTTCAGGAAAAGTTCAGCCTGAGAAGAGCTCCTTTCCTAGTATATACTGCTAAGAGTGCCCAGCACATGTGCCTCCCTGCATGATCTGTGGAGCTCCCCCTGGGTGCTTTGCTGGGGTCAGGTGGGTGAGTGACTCAGCTTTTGTCCTGTTTTGTTTATTTTTAGGTCATTATATGTGAGATATAGTTTGTAGATTAATTAACCTGCCATTTGCAAGGAATTTTCCTCCAAACTCTGAGAATCTATACCAGTAATAATAATTGTGTCTTGGAGTTATATAGCTCTTACATGTCAGACAATACATTTTTTGCTCTGCATGTTACCTCATTTAATCTTCACAGCAACACTATGTATGAGGAAGGTACTTTTACAGAAAAGGCAATTAGCAATCAAAAAAGAGAAAGTAACAATGGTATTAACTAACAGCAGGGGATTTGAATCAGCTTTTGCTCTTTACCATATTAACTGTATTAGCTCAGATTTTTGGTTTGCTTGTATCATTTTCAGTGATTCTTACAATCTATAGTCAGCCAATGTCATCCACTAAGGATTGATTCTAGATCCTACAGGTGTCCCATGGATATCAAAATCCATGGATCCTTGAGTTTCTTGTATAAATGTCATGTTTGCATAAGTGCCATCATGTCCTTCTGCATATTTTAAACTAGATGATTTACAATAGCTAATACAATGTAAATGCTATGTAAGCAGTTATATTGTTCAGGGAACAAGAAAAAGTTAAATGTTTGGCACTAATATTTGATCTTTGGTTGGTTGAATCTGCACATGCAAAAGGCTGACTGTAATTCAGTTGATATAAAACATGAAAAAGTGAGTTGATAGGACCCGTCATCATTGTTAGGCTTATAAAGTTAGATTTTTTATGAGTAAGTCCTCCAGTGGAACTTGGCCTGAAATGTATTCTGACTTTTTAAAGTTTATCCTGGATTTTACTCTGAAATTTTTTTGATCTTTTAATTTCTGAAGACAATGATTTGGGTCATTTCTAACACAGTCTGAAATCACTGCCCAATGTGTCTTTCATTGAGCTAAACCACTCTAAAATTTTTTTTTCTTATTAAATTGCATAGTGTTTGAATTACAGTAGGTCATTCAATAAACGTAGGTTTTAAGTTAGCCAGTTGTGGTGCATGTTTGTTACTCCAGCACTGGAATATCACTGGATATTCCTTGGAGTGGGAATATCACAAGTTTAAGAGCACCTAGACACTGTTGGTGCTGGTGATAAAACAAAAAGGGTTTGATAGTGTCAGTAGGAACATGTATGTGCAAGGCTTCTAAGTCAGACATAGAAGTTTCAACAAACGAGGTGCTGGTCAAAGGTACAGAGATCCTTTCTGTGATGTCAGGTACCCTCCTAAGATAAGGAGCCATTTCCTAAGCGTGTATTTCCTTAGAGTACAAGTCACATTCTGATTATGTAGATTGTTTTGTTGTAACATCATTTCTAAATTTAGGCTGAATACTGAATAAGTAGTTATTAAAGCCCAACCAAGAGTTAGGAGGATGTTGTAAATGTAATTCTTGGTTCATGCCACTCTGCCTTCTCTGTTCAGAAAACTTCTATTTAACAGGATCCAGCCCTCCAGCCCTGGGTCTGGTCATTTACCAGGAAGAGTGGATTCAGTCTGCCTTGTCAAACTGGGTTATTATGGTTAAGCCCAAGGATTCCTGCAAAGCCCTAAAGTCTGGCTGAACTTGCCACTGCTTCTGCTAGTCACTCCACATCCCACACTGCTCTTCCTCGAACCACCATGTTGGAGTCACAGGTCCCCATGTGCAAGGTGACCATTAGCCACAGAACCTACTGTGGGCGCTAAAACCTATTTGCCTCTGGGCTGAGCATCCTAAGCCTCCTGACTTGGCCATATGACTCCTTTCCATATTACTAGACATTTGTGTAGGCTCTCCTCTCTAGTTCTCCAGTTGTCCTCTTAAGACTTGGCCAGGTCCCATACCTGTCCTTCTTTACCAAATTCCTAACTGAGGACACTCAGAATCCTGTCTCGAGCTGATGGCACAGGGCAAACCAATGCACATGGCACCCAAAGGATATCCAACTGCAAAGCAAAGAATACAGTTAGCTGTGGGACTGACTGGCAAGAGTGAAGTGAATGTTCAGCCTTGCATCCTTGAAAATACAGGAGGAAAAGGGAGGAGGACCAGGCCTAGGAAACAAAAGCTAAGGCTTGCTCTACCCCTGACCTGCCAAAGTGCTGCTTCCTGTTGATCCCTGGAGAGCCTTAATAAAGTCCCATTCAGCCCTCAGAGCCCAGCCCAGGCAGTACTGCCTCCCAGCACTGTGCATATCTCACAGTGGTTCTCCAGCTCTTCTTGTCACATACAAGTCTTTGTGTTCTAGGACAAGGGCAGAAGGAGATAATACCGAGGAGAATATGGGCTTTAGAGCCAGAAAGGACTTTTTCCCTATTCTGTCCCTTAGTGATGCTGTAACACTATGGCCATTGTCAGGTACCCAAGCTGTTCTAAGCTTTGGCTTCCCCAGCTTTCAGTGGGTATTTAGGTAAAAAACACTGTTGCAAAGTAAAATATGCAGCCATGACACCATTTCTTCAGAGGCAGGAATGCCTCTCCTACAGCCAGGTTCCCAGAGATAGCCCTTAAAAGATAGGAACTTTACTTAAGCAAGAAACATTTTTACTGTGTTAAGCCACAGAGAACTTCTACTACTGCTAACCACATAGTCCATCCTCACAAAACGCAACTAAAAGATGCAGTGGGAAGTGAGGTAGGAGCTCAGGCTAGTCTAATGTGATTAGTTACACTGGAAACAATTGGCCTGGCCTAACCTAGTAATGGAGGGTCAAGAGTCTATTTTCATCTCTAAATCTGACGTGCTACCTGGGCATGGTAGTGCACACCTATAATCCTAGCACTTGGGAGGCTAAATCAGGAGGATCATGAGTTCAAGGCTAGTTTGGGTTATATATCAAGACCCTGTATCAAAAGAAACAGGAAAAATGGGTCCCTTTAAAGACCAATATTTTCTGCCAGGCAGGGTGGTGAGTGTCTTTAATCTCTGCACTCTGGAGGCATAGGCAGGCAGACCTCTTTGAGTTCAAGGCCAGCCTGGTCTACAGAGTGAGTTCCAGGACAGCTGGGGCTACAGGGAGAAGGGAGACACTCTCACAGAAGCCAAAAAAAAACAACTTTTTTTTTTCCTTTGCAAATACATTTTTAGAACTAGAGTTTGTGATTCCATTAAGAAGGTACTACTGTTTTTATTTTTATTTTGCTTTAGAAATTTTAGAAAATCCTGTCATGCAGAAGAAATGATTAAGTATGAGTCATGGAGCAGTTGGGGCTCAAAAAACTGAAAGTCACTAACTTAGAGTTGGTACTAAAGGAATCCAGAGGTAAAGACCCAAACCAAGGCTGGAAGGTCCACTATGAAGAGGCTGACTAAGGACAGCGAAGTGCTTCTCCAGGAATTACTTCTAGATGTATCTATTTTTCTATGAATATACTAGTTATATAAATCTGGGAATGATTTAATCCAGTGACCCCATAAGCACTTCAATTTTTTTTAACCCTATAAATCCCAGGGTCCTGTTTCATCATGGTTGCTGCACCATGAGCATGTAATAAGCTGTGCTCCATTCTGGATGAGCTGCACTCTCACTTGGAAGTTAGCATAGTCACTTGTACTGCATACCTGCTGTCAGGTAGGGACTTGGCTAGGTGCCATGTCAAAGAACTGAAGGACAGGCCCAGATTTCCAGGAGCAGAACATAATATAAAACCAGCTTGCTTGGTTCTGTATAGTTTAGTATAGGGGAACTCTGAATTCTTAAATTTAGATTGAATAAATGCCTTGAGAGTTATAGCTGTCAGCTCTTCTCAGTAGCTATAGCATTTATAAACTGGGAAACAGTAACAGTCCTGTAAGACAGAAGTGTCATTTGCTAGTTAAGTGACCCTGGGAAAATCTTGATTTCACTCTTAACTACATCTTACCAGATGGTATCATGAAATTTAAATAACATAATATACCTGAAAATGTCTTCTACAGAACTGGAAAACCATTTCCTACTCAAAAGCACTGAGCAGAGAGCAGCTTCAATGACAGGTTGCAGTGAACATTCTCAGAAGGGAAGGGAATATTCTTAGTACCTGAGCTAGACCTCCAGCGTGTATCAGCGTTATATCAGGCAGCCAAGAACATCCAGGGACTACTAAGCCATAAAGTGCGATCACAAAGTAAGGGACGGAATAGAACATGTATGCCAACATCTATATCAAACAAAGAAATAACAGCAGATTAATAGCTTGGCTTGAACAAAAAGCACAAAAACCATTTTCAAATAAAATTCCTATTTCCCATATAGGACCACATTTTCTCATTAAAAAAATTAATGATAAAAATCTTTGGCTTTGTAACCACTTGACCTGAATTTTAGGATAAGCAGTGGGGTCCTTCAGGTAGGGCTCTTGAAATTGTGTGTATAGTCGACACATCTCAGCTGGGCAATCCAAAGCAATCTAAGACAAAAATGAATTCATTGTAAATACAGTCATGCCTCATTCTTACATTTGCTGGTGAGGTTAAGTGGCCAGGTTTAGGCACAAACTGCTATTTAACAACTATTCATCCACAGTTTCATCAGTGACAAGGAAAAAAAATCCAAATGCTTGGCAGACTTCTCTAAGAGGGGACGAGGCTGAGGTTGACAGTGGAGCAGGAAATGGAAACTACTGGTCTATTCTTGGGAATCTTTTTTCTAGTATTCACAGATTAAATATCTAGGTTTAGCTAACCAAACCACAGCTGTTGATTTAGATGGCCAGTTTCACTTTCTCTGGGAATAAATAGCCACCTAGACCCTACAGGAAGAAAAAAAATGCATTTCTATACCAAAGTAATCTTACTAGGTTTTGCAAGATTCAAAACTAACATCTGCTTCTTTCCACTGCCTCTTTGTAGTATGTAAAGGATATTGATTTGAAAGGAGGGTCCTGTTGTCTGAAAACACCTCATGTATTCACTCTAAAAGAGAGCGGAACTGATCTAGAATCATCACAGTACAATCTAGTCCACAGAATAAGCATGTGCCTCTTTGGCATATAACTGAATCACATCCCTCAGACACCATCCCTTATATCTATCCAGATAATGTGATTACAGACCTGTGATAAAAGTTGGTAAAAATGGGCCTTTGCCCAGAAGCCCATTTGCAGAAGCCTCACCCACTACATATACACGTTTTTCTCAGATGGAAATGGAAGAATACAATTGGGTCTCTATTATGTGGTGATGGTTGAACTTTGGGTATTATGGCAGATCAACCAAATAGCAGCTTCTGCAGCTGAACAAACCTCTGATGTGGCCTTCCTCAGTACACTTTCATCTTAGCCAACTTTTCTGGAAACGTGACAACCCACAGATAGAGACAACTCTGAAAACAGTGCTTTCTCCTGGACCCCCTCTGGCCACACAGACCTGTTTATGACTCCCAAAATTCCAAAGCAATAGATGAGCTGCATCAGTCTATACTAGCCTCTTGGTTCTCAAAGTATATAACATAGGCAGATTTGGAATAGTTAGTAAAAGCCATTGAAGCTGAATATAATTAACAAAATTTGAAAATGATCAAATGTATTTTAAAAGCCAGGCATGGAGACACATGTCTTTAATTCCAGCTCTTGGGATGCAGAAGCAGGTGGATCTCTGTGAGGTTTAGGCTGGTCTGGTCTACATAGTGAGTTCCAGGCTATCTGGGGCTACAGGGAGACCCTGTTTGAAAAAACAAGCAAAACAGTGTATTCTAAGAATAAATTATTAAACTGGGTCGTTGTGAAGGATCATTGATGAATTAAGACAGTAACAATAATTGCTTATTGAATAATTACTATGTATAGGACCTTCTACCAAGAGGTTGGTGTCCATTAATCTCCAGAACAATACAGGTTTTTCTTTTAACTTTGACACTAAAAATTAATATTAAAAGGCAAAGAGAAAAAACAAAATGCTTATGTGTCCCTCATGTTTATCAGACTCCAAAGCTGAGCTTAATTTACTCTACTCTTGCCCTTGAAAAATTCACGTGACTTGAATATGTGTGAACTCTTGATCAGGGACTCACTGCCCCTACCCTGGAGAGTGCCACCAGCGTATTGGGGTCTTGGCATATCACCTTGACCAAATAATTTAAATTAGCAAAAGAAATCAAAGAAACCAAAAGTGTTTCTAATGGCTAATATTTCAAGTGTCTCTAAGAAAGGAAGATATTTCTGGATAGCACTTGACCTGAGAAAACCTGAAGGATAGCCCAGGATGAGCCATCCTTTGGGGGTGGAGATGAGGCTGGGAGAGCCAGCGCTTCAAGCTCTAACAAGAGAGTTTGTTAGTCTTCACACACACGCATGCATATATAACATTGACCAGATTCTTCTTGTTTGGGACAATATAATGTTATTTTGATCTGCTATGCTTACCAAGCCTCTGAACAAGCAAAATCCAGCTGCCAGGAGGAGACACACAACCAACAATAAGTCGAATGGTCGTCTCAGCAGGTCTTTCGCTTGGGCTGCTTGAACAACCTAAAATAGAGTTTATCACTAGAGAGCTAGCCCGAAGTGCCAGGGAAGAACCTGAAGCCCACTGAAACCCTAAATGCCATAATAATTAACTAGACAATTCTGAAGATTAACCATTCATATCATAGACCATTGGCCATGAAATTTTAGGGAAAATCCTCCTCAAGCTCCAGTTTCAGCTTCTTAAAATGGAGGTTTGGGGCCAGATGATCTTGAAGAGCTTCTCCAGTTTCAGGCCATATTTTTTTCTTAAAATTATGTTTTCATGACAATAAGGTAAGCTACATTCATTTGAAAACTAAATTTTCACAAAGTAAACCATAAACTGCCAAACCACTATTAATAGTGGGTACACTTTTCCAAACATACATGATTTTGTTAGTTTGGTTGGTCATTTGGTTGTTTGGTGGGTTGGTTGGGTTTTTTTTTTTAAGACAAGCCCTCACTATGGCTGAAACTAACCTGGAAATCCATATGTAGCTCAACATTAACCTCAAATTCATGATCCTCCACTGCCTCTACTTCCCAAGTGCTGGGATTAGAAGTGTGTGCCATCATGCCTGATTCATATAAGCTTCTATATATTTAGACATATGTATATACTCATATATAACCTTTGTGCAAAATACAGAATTTAGTACATGAGCAGTTTGCATTCTTCACTGAATCACTGCCTGTGAGCACTTTCCCACATTATTAAAAACTGAAAATAGCATAAGGAGACCACATTTTCACTATCCTCCTGCTGGAAGCCATTTAGGCATTCTTTCACTGTAACAAGGTGATGGTGAGAGTATCTGGACAGAAATAGCAGCAGCACCTCTGTAATGGCTATCTTAGGGTAGACACCCCCCCCCCCGGATGTGGAAACAGGTTGAAGGGTCAAGTTTGTTGCAAAATTATGTTGCAGAGTGGTTCTGGGTTTATGTTCTTATTAACATTGAAATGATGCCCCACTTGGCTCATCACTGTGCTTTAGCATTAAAAGAACGATAACGAATGATTCTGTGTGTCTTACGGAACACTGCTCACACACTGAGGGAACCTTTCAAAGCATGGAGCCAGAACTGACTAGGGTTACTATTTGCTTTCCTTCATAACACCCTCTTACTCCTCAAGGGATGTAAGAGTGTACCATCTGTCAGTGTGCCATCCTGATTTTACGCAGTAGTATCTAAATATTTACAGATTAACTGTGTATAAATTATAATGTATGGAATAGCCGGAAGTAAACCTCATTGGTAGAATAGTTCAGCATGTAGGTGGCCGTGGTTCAATTGCCAGCACTCCCCTAACAAGTTATTTTAATGAACTCTACTGTAAAAAATAATTTTGTAAAGTGATTAATCACATTCTAACTAGTCATTTATATTTTCACATTATTAGGTAGATGTAAAGGACCTTACTTCAAAGAAAATTTAGAATCACTAGCTTAGAAATGCAGATTTTAACTGAGTACCTTCGAGCCAGCATTGCTTCACCTTGACCACCCTGGAAGTGAACGGAAGGGAAGGGTTTGGAAGAGGTCCTGCAGCCAGTCTCCATGGGCCTCCATTTCTTGGGACTCAGACTCTACAGTTTTGTGGATTACCTGGAGCAGCAGTAGCTCTCCAACTCTTAGGGCAATAAATGCACTGATATCACTTGAAGAAGTGCCCGGTGTTGATCCACAGGCCATTAGCAAACCACACACACTACACTTCACCTAGTGCACTAACACAGAAGAGATGACAAGACAAAGTGACCCCTTGGTGAAGGAGTCCCAAAAATGTGGCCTGGCCAATAGAAGGAGACAGACTCAGAGAGAGACAAAGCATCCACCACATTAGCTAAGATGTCAGCAGATGCTACACCTTCAACACAGCCCAGGGATTGAATGCTCCAAATGCTTCTCCACATGGGCACAGTTCAATCCAGTGGCCAGGGGACACAAGTGAGCCTTGTGAGTCTGAGAACAAGGTTACATTTACATACAATAAAATCACCTTTGAGGGATAATTATAATTTTCTGATGGCTGATTATAGATTCTGAAACCAGCCCAGACAGGAAGACAAGTATATGGTATGCTTAAGAAAAAAGCAGGACAAATTCGTGTTCCATATTTCCCTATTTAAAAGAAAGAGAAAAAGATAAATAAAAACTTTAGTCATGCCTGTGTAAACACATACAATATTTAGGATACCTCCCGCCTCAAACCATCTAAAATTTTGCTGTGGACCAAAAAAATATTTTTTATGAGATGAAGCAAAATGTTAACTTTAAACTATTGGGTGTTTATTAACAGTGATGTCATATCTACATATTAAAAAGTATATGTAACATATTCGTCCTAGTTTTCAACATGTATAAATAATCTCTTTTATTTTAACCTTCAAGAATCTTAATTTCCAAGAGCATTTATCAAATTCTTGTGGTGTGTCAGGAGTTACACATAATACAAAGAGTTGTAAACAGTATTTGTGCACCCATCGACAGTCACTTAACTGTCAATACACATTTCTGAAAATTGCTCTGAAGCACTTCTTAAAAGATAAGTGCACAGAGAGGTATAGGAATAATTTTGAAAAATAGTTTTTATAAGCTTGGAATATCTATTGTAAATAAAAATAACTTTTCTATTTAAAAACCCCATTTGCAACAATAACAACAAAAGGAAATGAGTATTAGTTTGAAGTTTCTTACCTACAATGTTTCCGGGCACAAAAACAACAATGCTCATTATAATGGATCCAACCCAATACAGGCCAATGGTTCTGTAACTTTCCCTGTAACAAAACATCTTGTCTCAGTGCACTTGTCTTAGGATAGGACTAGCAAAAGAGGATCCTCAACTTCCTATTCTGGCTACTGAAGCACATCAATAGAAACTTATTGAATCGAGTGATAACCTTCATAACCAAATATTCCCATATATGACCTAGTACAGAACCTTCTTTGTGTCATATGTTTGTGTGTGTCTTCATGTATGTGTGCATGGTGTGTGTACATGTTTTCATGTGTATGTAGAAGCCAGAGGAGAATGTCAGATATCTTCCTTGGTCACTCTCCACCTCATTTTTTGAGACAGGGTCTCTCTCTGAACCTGGAACTCATGGATTCAGCTGCACTGGATGAGCAGCAAGTCCCAGGGATCCTCTTTCCTCTCTATCCCCAGCCCTGAGATTACAGGCATGTGCCACTAAACACAGCTTGTTATGTGAGTGCTGGAACTTGAACTCTGGTCCTCATACTTGTGTAGCAAGCACTTTTTTGACTGTGCTCTCTCCCCAGCCCATTTTGTGTCCCTTTGAATAGGAAATTATGCTCAACACACTAACCTGGAGTTGAATTACATACAACACGGCCATCACTGATCAAGACTCCTGCACTTCCCTATTGTATATAAAAATGAAAAGAAGGTTCAAAGACAAAAGGACATAGGACCTAAATTTGAAATCACTGTAAGTATGAGTATTTGGATGTAAAATGGATTTTCTGAAGTGGCAACACAAAAGTTGGCTAAAGCCGCAGAGATGTGGCTAATGACACATCCCAGATTCTTAAGGAGCCACTGGACATCTGCCCCAATCTCAGTGGTGGCTAAGTTTTCTTCAGCTGAAAACCCAGAAACACAACTCCATACTAGAGGCTGTGAAGATCTCCTTTTAAGGAGATGCTTTAATAGGAGACAGAGTGTAAAGCACTGTTTTCTGCTTTGCTTCAGCCCCCAAGCCAAATGGAGCCAACCTCACCAGGACAATGCCTGTCACAGGAAGACAGACAAGCATAAGCTAGAGCTGTCCTTAAGCACATGATGAGGCAAAATAGGGACAGCACTGCAGCTGCACTGCAGCCTTCTGTGGGGCAGAACCACATGACTTTCTCTAACTTGGAGTCAAGATGAGACTGGAGAAGGTATCTGGACTTGGGATGTCTGGAAAGGATTCACTGTCAAACAGCTATGGGTAAACCATGATGTTAGGGAGCAAAGAATCAGCCAGAGGCACTTCAGGGATTGGTGTGATACAAAGGTTTCTGTCATAGCCAAAGTGCCCATGTGTGCCTGTGAGATACAGCAAGTCATGGAAGAGGGCACTGGTACCCAGAGAACAGCAACTGTCAACAAAACCTTCCCCCTGTTCCTTTAATAGACACAGGCTCCCAAAGAATACAGCTGCGAAGATTGAGGAGTATGACCAAATCCCAAGCGTGGGGACAGCTCCCCAAACCTGGAGCCTTACTTGAACTGGAGGAGAGGCTCTGAACCAAATTAAGATGGGAATTTTGAGCTACAATGTGCTAGGTTTTGATTCCTAAAATTGAGGAGCTAAGGAGATGACTCAGAGGGAAAAGTGCTTCTTGTATAAGCATGCGGCCTGAGTTCAGATCTCTAACACCCACAGAAAAATCTGGACATGATGGTGTACATTTATAACCCCGACACGGGCGAGAACCGAGAGGAGCAGATCCTAGATGCTCGCTGGCCAGGCAGTCTAGCCAAAATGGGAGCTCCAGGCTCATGTGAAGCCCTGTCAAAAAATAAGGTGGATGACTAGCAAGATGGCTCAGTGAGTAAAAGAACCTGCTTCCAAGCCTGAGTTCAATCCCCAGGACCTACATTATAGAAGGAGAGAACCAACTTCTATAAGTTTTCTTCTGACCTCCACATGTTTTGGCATGTGCACATCTACAAATACACACACACAAAGTAAACAAAATATAATTTTAAGAAGGGAGGGCAATTGATGAAGATATCTAACATCAACCTCTGGCCTCCACATGTACCAACATGGGTGAGCACAAACTCTCACGCGTGTACATACACATACACAAAATGAGAGTGGAGTTTTGTGCAGGGGTTGTTTCTGGGTTTTGTTTTTGGTTTTGAGACAGAGTCTCACTTTATAGACCAGGATGATCTGGAACTCACAGAGATTTACTTGCCTTTGCTTACCAAGTGCTGGGATTAAAGTTGCGTACCACCATACCCACTGAGAGTCTCATAAAACCTAAACAGAAACCTAAGGCATGGATTTGTCTGTGCTGTCACTGACAGAACAACAACTCAGAGGGATGAGTTAAAAAGATAGTAGTAGCTGTGGTGGTACATACTTTTAATCCCAGCACTTGGAAGGCAGGAGGATGACCCTTGTGATTCCAGGGCCAGCCTGGTCTGTGTAGTGAGTTCCGGGGCAACTGGGGCTACAGAGAGAAAAAAGACCAAAAAAAAAAAGGACAGTGGTACAAAGAAAGCAAAGCTATATGCCATGTCCAACTCATACTCACGGAACACATATTCATGTATCCACTCCTGTGCATACGTTCTCCCCACACATCCTGTATCAGTTACTAAGGCTGGCGCACACACCAGGAGAACCAACTTACTCCCATGCTATGGCCGCCACCATCACCAGGTACATCAGGTAATGAACAGAGCCATCCCAGTAGCAGATCATGTGCCCATAGGCTGTGTTCAGATATGGTTCACCCTAGGAAAGCATTAAATAGACAGTCACTTTAAGTAAGACTCAAATATTTAAATGCAGAGCACCAGACCCATTCTGCAAAGAAAACAGAACTGCCTGGTGTTGGTTCACAAAGATGAAACTGCTCCTACACAGTTGGAAGAAATTTAAAAATGAGACACTGCCTTGAAGTTGCCAAAACCAGGGTTTGTCATGGAGTTAAAGAGGAGAATGCTTAACCAAAACTGACCTTTGATTGCTCAGCACAGGATTGTACAACGCAGAAGGCATCGGGTGGCCGAGTGGGTAATCCCAGGTAGTTCACTAAGTCAAGACCAAATCTGCCCAGCTGTTTAGCCATAGCCAGATGGGTGCCCAAGAAGACACTGCTCACTGCAGCTAACCACTGGCCTTAACCATTCATGCTGGGCTTGTGGTGGATTGGGCAGGCCTTGGGGAGTTACTCACGCTCCAGTTCTACATACAAGAGGCAGCACTGACAGCTTACTACCTACACTGCCTTCAGTGATCCGAACAGTCCTGTGATGAACATGACTGACTCTGTCTACCGATCCTCCAAAAAGTTCCATAATTTACCTGAGGCCACAAGGTTAATAGGGAGCAGCGAGTACGTTACTTACAAGAACCACACTTTTGAAAACTTTTAATTTCATGAACACAAGATTATATGATGAACTATATTCCTTTTTCTAGGTAGTTATGCTTCTGGTTCTCCATCAGGCATGGAGAGTTTTCAGTGCTGTTCTCCTTTTTCCTTCTCCTGGCTTGTTTCCCACGTCTCTGTAATATGCCTGCAATCTTTCCTCCAACAAGGAGGGGTCTAAGCAAACAGCCTGTGCACCACGCAGCCAAGAAGGTATTCTCTGAAACTCCATGCCCCCCTTGGGCAAGGACAATTCTGTCATCTCCCCACAAATCAAATCAAATTTGAGTCACAGTGGAGGAGCAAGTAACATCACAACTGTGCCTGACCCCAGGCTTTCTCTCTGACATGCTGATTGGGTACTTTCGCAGTTCCAGTCATTCCTGCCTACACACCTGGCTCTCTGAGCCAGTGCTGGCCTCTGCAGGGAGCTTGACAGACACCTTTAATTGGATGACTCATGGGCCCTTCAAACTCACCTGAACTCCTTCAACTTATCTGCTTCTCCCTTCAGCCAACCCCCACCTGACAACTCCACACTCAGCCTGTACAGTGTGCTTTGTTATCAGCTCTCTCATGCAGTCTTTTGGCAAATGTCATCAATTTTATCTCTATGATGTGACCTTTAGGCAATTCTCTCCTCATCACAGCATAGGTCAGGCCTTCGGTGTTACTCTTGGGACTACTCCTACATTTCCAAATGGGCTTCCTGCCTCTCTCCTTTCCCACTCTCCACACTCCAGCTGTGATGCAGACTTGTGACCCCTCTGAGAACCTGCAGGACAAAGCCCCATTGCTTCCATAAAGCTACTGGATCCCCAGATCTTGCCACTGTTACACCCGAGCTTCCCTTGTGCCCATCTACCCCAAGTCTTGCCAGCTTCACCAGGTAGATCCCTCAACCCCTGAGCAGCTGCCCTCCTCCCCTGGACTCCGGGTTCCCTTCTGAGTCTACTTGCCCACCATGGTTCATTTCAAAAGCTCTTCCTCTTCTGGCTACAGTCTCCAAAGTTCTAACCTCAGTGGTCTTCTGTGTGAGCAGCTCTCTCTGACTTGTAGGTACCAACTGTGATTGGATGACCTCTGAATCCGAGAGCACAATTCCTCAGACCTGTGCATTCCTGCCAGCTTGGGCCTCTGTCAACGTCCCTCACGCACCTGAAACTCCACATGTCCCAAGATGAACTCAGTATCATCCCTGCAAACCTTCCAGAGGAAGACAGCTGCTATTCCTCCTTTCCAAACCTCTGCCAAGCTAAGCCTTCTCTCTGGAATGCCTTTCTCTTCCCTGCTCCACATGGAAGTGTGTGTGGTCCTCTCCCTTGGTCACTCTGAAATGTTATGGCAGTGCCAGCAGTTCAAGAGCCCTCCCCGGCTATTCCCAGAGTCCATTTATCTGCACCTATAGTAAACCTCTGTCATCACCCCCAGGGCAGTGCTGTCCTCCCCCACGTTTTACAGTGAGCCACCTTCAGTGGTGTTACTCCTCTCAAGCCTCAGACTTAATAACACCGGCATTGGGACAAGCTACGAAGTAGGAATCAGGCAGTCATTCAAGGCCTTTCTATCTATCACCCTAACTCATCCTCAACCCTCCTCATTGGCTACTCAAGCTCTATGAAGCTTACTCTGCTTCATCTGTATTGCCTCTGGGTACCTTCATGCTCTTGATGGCCCTTATGGGTGTCATAGCTCATTGCATAGACCATGCCTTCTTCCCTGTTTCAAACTTCCTTACGTACAAAACAACACACTCAAATTCCTTAGGAGACACACAAAGCTCCCCATTATTTGAAACATAGAAAAACATCCAATCCTTATTTTCTGTATGACCATGGGTTAAGTCACATGACCCCTCTGGAGCTGGATTCAGCCCATTATAAAATAAGAAAATAAGACTAGCTTCCTCAAGGGCTAAGATTTTTTTGGTAGGGTGTTAATCATCAGACTTGGCAGGCTTAAATGCCTTGATATTCTGTACCTGTTTCTTTCTTTTTTTTTTTTTTTTTTTGAGACAGGATCTCACTGTATGTAGCCTAACAGGCCTGGAACTGTATAGTCCAGATTGGCCTCAAACTCACAGCAATCCCCCTGCCTCATCCTCCCAAGTACTGGAATTCTAGGTATACCTCAGGTTTTGGCACCTGAGAAATTTAAGATTAATTTGGGATCTCTGAGATTATAATTTAGTAAAAAGTTCAAGCTCAGCAGTTAAGAGCACTGGCTGTTCTTGCAGAAGACCTGGGTTCAAATCCCAGCACCCACATACGACCAAAAACTGTCCATAACTCCAGTTCCAGGGCCTCTGACACCCTCTTCTCTCCTCCGTGGACATTATGACACAGGTGCACTCACATGCATGCAATACAGACATCCACATAAAATAAAACTAAAGCAAAAAAAAATTTTTTAAGTTCAAATACTAAATTCATTGGAAGTTCCTCATTTAAAGGGAAAAGCTAGAGCATGTACCTCTCTCAGGTAGTGTGTCATGAACCCGTCAATGATGCCATCTTGCTCCAGTCCTATGATGAGGTTCACCACGCTGGTAAATCCAAACACCGCATACACTAGAACAAAGAAGGCAGCAGCTGAAAATGCAGGTAGGGAGAGGCATCCACTAGTTACCGTGGAGTTATTGATGTTTTTCTAGACAATGCTGTGGATCTTATCCACACAGACTAGCAGACTGCATCTGCTACACAGTAGCTGTGTCTACATGGACCTCCCTCCTCCTCTCCAAGATTCTCACTGAAGAAGCCTTGTCATGGAGACAGAGAATGAATGACAGTTTCCCAGAAATTCTGCCAGGCCCCTCCCATCATCCTCCACTCCCCTGAAGTGAACACCCAGGAGTGAAACTTATATGCCACCCTGTCAGCAGGAGCAAAGCCAGCAATCAAGTGACCAAAAGAGGCATTCAGGGAACCTAAAAGTGGTGAGTCCTCACAGTGTGCCCCAGGTCAACAAAAGTGTCCAACATGTTGTCCTTGTCCTCCCTGGAGGTTCTAAAGGCAGACAGGTGGTTGATATGCAAGTGACAGTGAATGGCTTTAGGGAAAGCCAGGTGACTTTTATAATGCATGTGTGATGGTGTGACTAAAGAAGGTATCGAGGAAAGGTGCATGTCTTACAGAATCTCGCCAGCTGTGCACCACTTCTAAATGGGCTTCAGAGACTGAGTGACCAACAGCTAAGGACCAGCACTCTTAACAGCGGGTGGTCGAATTCAGTCCAAGTGAGTTCATCAAGAAAGCTGCATTTTCAATTTACAATAAACTGGTGTCTGAGACTACAGAATGGGAAGGGACAATAGATAAACCAGTTCATGAATATAAAAGCTGTGAACACAAAAGAAAGAACAGCAGGGAAGCCACGAAGAGTGAGAGGTCCCTGAGTGCCCTTCCCCAGGCTCCAGGGAGGCCCATGGCTGCTTCCCACTGATAATGTCACTCCTTCCCAGGTAATTAACCATTGCATATCTCCCAGGAAAGGGGCACTGGGTACATCATCCACCAGTAACTGCTGACACCCACGGAGAATCAGGTACTGTCTTAGAAGTGACAAAGACATGATCTCTATACCTCCTAGTGGGTGAGGAGCCTGACCTAGGGCCTGACTCAGAGACTGAGGGGTCCTCAAAGCTGAAACAGAGCCAAGGACAGAGGGCAGAGGGTACAGGAGAGGCGGGATATGAGCAAAGTAAGCAGTGGCTCCGAGACAGGAAGGAGCCAGGCTCTGAGGTCAGGCCCTTCTCATGTCGCAGCAGACACGAAACCTTAGGCAAGATGCAAGATGCCCAGTTTCTCTAGGCTTCAGGTTTTGAGTGTGTGTGTGTGTGTGTGTGTGTGTGTGTGTGTGTGTGTGTGTTTTGTTGGTTTTTTTATATCCAAACTGGACAAAACCAGTCACTTACAATTCTTTCCTTCCTCTCTTGTATCAAGTTCTACTGTTGGAAAAGAATGTTCCCTGTGCCTTTGATGAAGGGATCAGCCATATGGCTTGCTTTGGCTTTAGGAAGTGGAAGTGACAGTGACCAGCTCCAGCCAAGGCCTCAGGGACATCCCTTCACTTCCTTTAGCCTTCTTTGCATGCTTTGAGGGGCCATTAGAAGACACAAGGAACAACCTCGATCAGGGGACTGCAATCAACCCACAGACCAGTGAAGAAAAGAAAAAAACATTCTTGTTGCTAGAGATGCTAAGATGTGGGAGATGCTTTACTTCAGATTACTGAAGTAGAAACTTAACGACTAAAATACCCAGCAAAGTACCTGGCCACAGGAAGCACTCCAAAACTAGTCCCAGCTTTGCCTAAGGCATTATATGTGATGAAAGGCGTCAGTGTGGTTTTGCCAGCTCCGTGATCCTGACCACACTTCTAGCACCTCTAGCTAGCTGAGTGGAAGGATATTTATTATGAGGCATGAATAAGATAAAACTGCTAGAATGCTTGGAGCCTTGCCAGATACCCGATGTGCTCAAATAGTGTCATTTTTGTTTATTTAACATACATATTTGTCAGTTACTGATATAAGCCCCTAACAATTATTAGTGTTTGTGTAGCTTGCCATGTTATTTTCCTCTTTACACCAATGTGTAGACTGAGACACTGTACAGTAAGTTCAATTCCAGACTCTAGCAGCTGGCTGAAGGCAGAAAGCTGAGCCAGAAGGCTAGGGGCTCAACACAGTGCAGAGCAGAGGCCTGCCTGGCCTTGGCACTTACCACCACCAGGATTCTTTCTAGAAAGTGGACCCCACAGCCTAGGAAGGGCCAGAGCTTAGAGGGAAGAGCTTTGTCTTGAACAGCCATGCACGTCCAACTTCTGTTAGCAGTGAGCTTAGAGCAACCCAGGAGAAATGTGGGCCAGATGACTGACCTCCCTGTTACAGCGTAAATAAACCAATTCCTTCAGCCTACCATAGAACAGTGCGTCCCGAGGTGGTTTTCTTTTGACAAGGACTCGTGCCAACAGGGCCACCAGGAGCAGGATGAGGGCAGCAACCCCTACAATTGTCCAGGAACTGTAAGGACCAAAACAGGGAGGTGGTCACTAATCACAATAAACACAATAGTGTCTGGAATTTCCTGGCTATTGAAGCCACTTGCTCCCTGTGCTGTAACTGGTATGTAACCGTGCCTCAGCCTCAGCTCAGGCACTGAAAAGTTAGTGTGGTTTATCTGCAGCACTTTGACCTCTCTGGGTCACTGACTGCCCTATGACAGGGATCAGAACCAGGTCCCTCATTCTCCTCCTTTCCACCTGTCTCATGTGCACAGACATGCTGCTGTCCCACCTATTCTATCTTTCTGTTCTTTCCAATTCCTCTTCTAGGAGATTTTAGGCCTAACCACTGAATCTGTCACCTCCCCTGAGCCAGCCATAAACCCTCAGATTGAGCTCAAATAACATGCCTTCCAGGGAGACAGCTGTATTGTCTTTTATGTGGCAGGCACTGTTCGTGGTCTTAGAGATTCCAGATGAACAAGAGAAGCCTCTGTCAATAAATGGAGGGATTTATCTCTGTGGGCTCTGAGCTCTGCCTTAAGGTTACCCCATCTCTACAGAGACACTCGATTCTCTTCAGATCTCTAGCACTGACAGGGCTTCCCATTCTGAAAAAGAAACCTCTTAGCCCACTCTGACAGCCTGTTATACCAGCAGCTCCTACTGTCTCTTAGAGTTGCTGCAAGCAACGGTCCTAGCTTAAATACCTCCACACCACAGTGTAAGTGTTGTGAAATTCAGATCATCTTCACCGCGTCCACTGAGAAAGGGGTGGAGAATTGGTAGAGGGAAGAAAGGGGGTGAATGAGTAGGTGTGTAGATGGAAGGATGAATGAGAGGCAGACAAATAATGGATGGGTAGATGAATGGGAAGAAGAAATGATGGCAGAAGAATGAATGGATGATAGATAGCTGGATGATGACTGGATGGAAGGATAGATGATGGGATGAGTTCTACAATGTGATGAGAAACAGATTGGTTCTGTGTGCTAGTGATGAAAACATGAGAGGTTTCTGGGGACACATCAGTGAATGATCCAGGCTCCCCCATAAAGGTACAAGCCAGAGAAGGAAGTGCCATAGGTCAGGAACATGATGCTGCTCTAGGATACCCAAGGAGGAGAGAAGCAGATAGGTGAGCTGTATGACAGGGTGTGAATGATGAGCAGCCAGAAGCCGATACTGGTCAGTAGACAGGCCTCTCCCTGAACACCAAGGGGCGAGCTCAGAGCCAGCATGTTCCTAGGCTGGGACTCTGCTGCAGTATGGTCAGCAGCATAAACTGGGTCAAGGTGTCCTCTCATGCTCTCCACCCCCAGAGGAGGAGGAAGAATGAAGGGAAACTAGGGCAGCAGGTCATCTCTGCCTCCCCACTCTGTCCCTGGAGACCCTCTGGGGATAGCCAAGTGTAGCACCTAACCTGCTCAAGGGAAGGCAGAAACAGGTCTAACAGGGTTTCCAGGCGATGTGTACAGGTCTTCAAATAACCCAAGTGCTGTTAGTCTTAGGGGAGTGGAAAAGATTGCTGATGCCCCTTTATAAATACTTACAGGTATCTGGATGACGATGAGAAAATTACACATACATGTATGTGGGCATGTGTGTGCATGTGAGACCCGAAGTCTCCTGACCCCTCAACCAATATAATTTTCCTCTTTCTCAGAATTTCAGAAAAGACCCGGTAAGAAGAAAACTCAAATTATGAAAGTCAGGTAACTGAAAGCGTTCACACAGAGATGATGGGCTAAGCAGGGCAGTACAAAGATGAGCTGCATTCTGAGAAGGTGAGCATTGGCCACTGGAAGAAACTGGAAAAAGTGAGTCATGGGGCTAAGCAGGCTCAAAGCAGAAATTCATGGCTTAGGACCCACAAATGAAGAAGCAACCGTTTCATTTACTCTGGGCCATCGAGTCCAGTGTGTCCTCAGCAATCAGTTGCAGGGGAAAGGAGAGGGAACAGCCAGAGATGCAGGAAGGTGGACAGAGTGTTGAAGGTCAGAGACCTCCTGGGTGGCTGATGCTCTGGGGGAGGACTAAGATAGGGGATGAGGCTCAGAAATGTGCACCAGGCTCAGATAGAGAGAGGCCTTTGCTACCTTCTGTGTCAGGGAGAGTCAGTGCCTGGGAGCACTCAAAGGAGGACACAGACACTAAAGTAACCCAGAGACATGGGAAAAGAGGTAATAGGAAGAAACATGCGAAGAAAGGAGAAGAGCCATGGACTACTAGGATTTTTACCCCAGAGGATGATGGGAAGGAATGACTGGAGCTAATTATTCAAGGTTATTCACTCCAGGGTTCAGCATTGATAGTAACACACAGTGATATGTGATATATACCATACACACTGTGGTCTGTGTTCATCTTCCAGTGGCTGAGACCTAACCACTCAACTGCCGTGCAGTCCTTCCTAGGCTCTCTCACAGAATGTACCTGCCTAGCCCACTAACTTCCCTTTACCATGCTCACCTGCAAGCCCACCTGCAAGGCTCTAGTCCCTGATCTTGCCATAGTTGGTGTCCCACCTCCAAGAAACCTCTGTCCACCTGTTTCCTCTAGCATGTCATTGTCAGTTTTGTATCTGTGAATGTCTGTTTCAGTGCATACCTCCTAGACCTTTTCTGGCCTGTTCATAGCTAGGACCCAGCATCTGCAATGAATTCAAGCACACAGGAGGTGCTCAATAACTTAGGAGCTAGGGGTCCCTGTTTCTTCCAGGAGATGCATCAGGGACCATATGGGTCCAAGGACAGCTGCAGCCAGTGCCTAAGTGAGTGCTCGGTGCTCGTGCTGTCTGGATCAAGTGGCCACAGCAGTAAGATAAACCACTGGCATATATGCACTCTTCCGGTGGTCTGACGGTCTGGAGCGGCTTGCAGGATACAGACTGATGTAATTTCCTTAGCACCAACTGCTGTGCAAAACATGGCAGGTTCCTTCCTCCTCCCAACCAACAGCAACCAGCTTCAGCAGGCATTGACACGACACGAGCCTTTCCACGTCCAACCTGGCCTTCAGCTGTTGGTGGGGGGTTGGGCAGTCAGCGATCACTTAAGAGGCTGGGGCCCACATCCCATACCGACTCCTTCAGCCCCACCCGTTTCCTCAGTATTGAACCGCTCTCCTTCTGCTCCTGGCCAGCATCCATTCTCTCTTCCATTAACAACGCCCCTTCACTAATTGTTCTCACCAAATCCTTAGGACAGAGTGCAAATACTGCCCATTTGACAGACCAGAAAACTAAGGCTGGGCCACACGGTTAGTGGCAAAACCAGGCCCAGAGAGCCAGGGGCTATTTCTGCTAGTGGTTCACAACAGTTTCTAAAATTTAAAAAAAAAAAATGGTAAGTATGTGAAAGTCCATACATGGAAAACGTTCGTGTGAAATGGGAAGGGAACTGGGAGGCTATAAGATAGCATAGCAGGCGCATGCCTTCCGCTTTTGCTCTGCTCCCCACAGGTGCCTGCCCTCCTTGCGGGCAGGAGCATTGCGGTACAGTAACCCTGGGTGCCCAAGCAGTACAGGCACAGGGTGGGCACCCAGCCCTAGAGCCATGAACAGCGCCAGCCCTGGCGAGGGCCAGGACCTGGCGATCCTGACTGCCTCCCCTCCCTGGACGCGGACCCTAGTCCCGCAGCCCGCCGAAAAGTTGCAGACTCTCGCTGCCCGCCCCCGACCCCCGCGCGCTCACTCACTCGTGCTGGGCCGCCAGGTGGTTGAAGATGTAGGTGACCGGGATGGCCGAGAGGGATAGCACGAACACCCCGGTGGCCGCAGAAGCACTCATCGCCGCGCAGCTCGCTCGCCCTTCACCACATCACGCCCTCGGCCCCCCTCAAGTTCCGCTGCCGCGCCCCTCGCCTATGCCCTTCCAGGCGCCCCGGAGGGTTCCCGGCGCCCAGAGTCGCCGCCCGGGTGCGCTGGGAGACAGTGAGGTCCCCAAAGGCTTCCTCGCCTGGCTCCTACTAACAAAAGCTGGGTTCAGCTGCGACCGGGGCACCCACCGCCAGAGAGGAGCGCCCTGGAGCACAGCCTGTGAGGAAAGAAGGCGGCCCCACGAAGGACGCGGGTCCCGGCCCCAAGCACAGCCGGGAGCTGGGCATCCAGGAGCTGGAGTGCCGCCGGGCTGAGCAGCGGGCCAGCAGAGGGTGGAGCCAGACCCGAGGGTGTCAGAGCGGGCAAGCCCGCGAGATTCGCGCAGAGACCCACAGGGACAGATGCTCCTGGAACCTTCGAGCCTCCACCGCCATCAGTGACCGCAAGCAGGGCTCCTATGCCAAGTGGAAATCCCTGTTTTCCACCCTGGCTGCTCGCTCACCAGCCCTTGACCTTGGTTAAGTTACTTAAGCATTCTCTTTCCCCTGTTAAATGCTGGATAACCTGCTCCATCGAGTGCAATTAACAGAATTAACACAAAGTGCTTGCTCTGCACTGCTCAGCACACCTAGGTTTCCCATCTCCCCGCCCTCTTTCCTTTTTGCATCAGAATTGATCTTCAGAGAAAGGCCCTGATGTAAGACTTGGAGCAGCATTCTTGGAGGAGGGTTACCACCATCTAGCCTGAGCTACAAAGACAAGAGCTCTCCTGGGACTATCATCAGACAATGTCTGGTTGTAGAGAATGATGGTGCTAAGTCCTGTTCTGCTTCAGCTGGCTTTCAGGTTGGAGTTGTTCAGAAAGCCACTGGAACAGGGCCTAGATTTTTATAGCACTGAGGGAACTGAGTTTCAGAGGAACAGCTCCTGCAGCAGGTCATAAGGTAGCAAGCTCTTAGTGTCCTTGCAACTGAATGAGCTTGGGGAGTTTTGGACCTGAGAAAAATGTACCACAGAGAGACAACAGCCTGCCCCAGGGCCATAGTACTGCTCAAAAGCCAGCTCTCCTAACTCCTATCCTGGCTCTTCTTGAAGGCTTAACCAACAATAAGCACTGAAGAATAAATAATGCCTATGCCCACCTCCTTAAACTCCTTCCTTCGGGTCAGTGCCTTCTCATTCCCTGCCAGTCTCCTAGGCTAGCCCAACCCTACAACACTACCCAAACTGTGTTGTATCCATGTAGCCTTCTGTCTGTATCCCAAGCCCTTCTGAATGCCCTGAATCTCTCCCATCCACCTACTCTTGCTGGACCTCAGCTTCCTCTCCAATTATCAGGTTCTTTTCTTTCTCATGCATGCTTGGTTTTGTTTTTAAATTCAAAACTTTATTTTTTAATTATTCAGTTGAGGCTAGGGATGTAGTTAATAGAGTGCTTGCCTAATATACACAAAGCCCAGCACTGCATCAACTGGATTTGATAGTGCACAGCTAAAATCTTAGTATTGGTGAGCTGGAGGCAAGGATTTGGGATTTAGGAGTTCAAGGCCATCCTCAGCTACATAGCAAATTCAAGACCAGTTTGAGATACATAAGACCCTGTCTCAAACAATTTAACAACAAAAGGCACAGAAATGTGACAGTAAGGATGCCACTTTCATGAATTGCAACTAATTTGCTTTGGTTGGAAATGCTGAAATGTGGAGAGGTAGAGGAGGGGTCATCAGAGCTCCTCCCAGAGAACCTCAAGTGCAGGAAGCCACTGAAGATGGTTAGAAGGAGGAGGGGTCACTTTGAAGAGAGGAGCATCTTAGAAATATCTGGTGTGGTCCACAGCTCATCAGGAAGAGAAGCAGGAGGAAGGAAGATCAATTAGGAGCTACTACAGTTTATCTTGGCAAGAGATGATACAACTTGAACTAAAGCAATGACAATGAGAGGGAAGAGGAAACAGATGGGAGCGCTCCCAGAAGGGACTGGAGAGTGAGAAGGGCAACACATGAGTGTGCTCTGCACATACTGAATTTTCAGGACCCTCAGGGCTCAGTCTCAAAAGCAATTGGGAGTCCTACTCTGTGCCAACGAGAGAGACACAGGCTATACAGGATACAAGTTTTAGGGTCATCAGCTTGGATGTAGGGTTTAAAACCAATGAATTCAACATATGGGAACAGCCAAAGAGAAGGGCAAGCAGGAGCTGAGATAGATGGATAACCACTACCAGCAGAGCAGAAACAAACAACACCCCAGGGCTGAGAGCTGCTCCCCCAAAGCCCACAGACCCCAAAGACATGGCAAAGCTTTGAGGTTTGTGGTAGACATGCTGGACTTGGTTTTTAATGATTTCTCTTGACATGAAAAACATGAATAGGAAGAATACGTGTGGTGGGAAGGTTCTTATGAACCTTTGCTGGTAGGTCATAGCTCAGCAAGTATAATCCCATTCTGCAGCAATGCAGTGCTCTGTGGATTAAAAAGCAATCCCCATTATTCTATCCTGTCATCCTCACAGCAGTTCTCGAAAGAACACAAGTCATCCATGGATGAAGAAGCTAGGAAATCAAAGACTTTAGTTGATTTGCTCATGGGCAAAGGGCAAAGAAAAGCAAGGACAAATACATGTCTCCTGGCTTCTGGTCACTGTTCGAATTACTCTCTTGATGCCACAGCCAATCAACAGGAGAGTACTCCCAACAGCTTCTTAGGAAATGGCAGGTAGACAAACCCAAGTTTGCTCTGGAGGTCTGGAGTCCCACTCGGTATAGCCTAGTAATTATTAAGTTTGAGAGAGAGT
Source organism: Eospalax fontanierii (assembly GCA_035773235.1). NCBI lineage: Eukaryota > Metazoa > Chordata > Mammalia > Rodentia > Spalacidae > Eospalax > Eospalax fontanierii. Next base: position 149,727,748 of record CM069524.1, on the reverse strand, counting down.
CAAATACAGCTTTTTAAAAGGGCATTTGGGTAACGGAGTTGGTTTTTGTTTTTTTAATTTTTACTTTTTAGGAAGCATCAATCTTGGGGCTGGAGAGATAGTTAAGACCACTTGCTGCTCTTACAGAGGACCCGAGTTTAGTTCTGAGCACCCACATAGTGGCTTATAATTACTTGTAACTCTGGCTCCAGGAGAGCTAATCACACAGACACACACACACACACACACACACACACACACAGACACACAAATAAAAAATAAAAATACACCTTTTATTTTAAAAAATATTTCATTTATTTATTTTGTGTGTATGAGTGTATTGGCTGTATGTGTGTAAGTCACCTGTACCATGCAATGCCCAAGGAGGTGTCAGAAAAGGGTTCCGGGATTCTCCTAGAATTGGAATTACAGACAGTTGTTAACTGCCATATGAGTGCTGAGAATCAAGCCCAGGTCCTCTGTAAGAGCAACCAGTGCTCTTAACTGCTAAGCTATCTTTCCAGCCCCTACATCCTTTTTTTTTTTTTTTTAATAAGCATCAGTCTTATAACCATGAAGGCTAAGGCTACTGTTAAAGCTATACCCAAGCATCGAACTTGACTCCAAGCTTCCTGGAAACAAAATAAAAATAGAGCCCAATCCCTGTTTTCTATAGTGCCAATTCAGCAACTGCCTAGTGAGAAATCAGGTTGAAGGCTCCCCTCACCACTCCTGTGTCTGCCAGGGAAGAGAAGTGAAAGCAGAACTTTAAGGAGACTGGTCACATGGGAAGAGGAACTAAGAAAGCATGTTATTGTTGCTCAGGGATGAGGTCACTCAGAAGAACAGTCTTCTGGAAAAGTACAAGAGAAGTCAGCCACCTTTCACTTTTTAGCTCCAAGCCCTAGAGCATTCTCTCTCTGCCCCCTTTCTCGTGTTTCAGTTTCATGTTTCTGATAAATGTTGAGTTTGAATGGCTGCAGATATGACTCAGTAATAGAGCATGTTTCCACATGTACAAGACCCTAGGTTTGATCTTCAGTACTGCAGAAAGAAAAGAAGTTGAGTTTGTGTTTTTATGAAAACTTGCATGTCCTACATGAATGTATCAGAGGTGGTATGTCTCAGCAAAACAAATGACTTGAAAATGGTTAGGGAAATGATGGTGTCCTTCAGTGGGTTGGTCATGAAAACCAGGTCTCACAGAAACAGAATGGAACAGTCTAACACTCCCTGCAAAACTCCTATTGAAAGAATTTCTCAATGTATATGAGCCCTAATTCCAGTTATCATGAACAGGTTGAAATTATTAATATGGATTTGTAGAGGGTAAAAGTGCTCTGTGTCCAGCCCCTAATAGTGCCAGGCAAAGAGCAGATACTCTGTTAATGTAACCTACAGGGGGAAAAGGACAGAGACAGAAAGGTCTTGCTTCCCAATCCTTCCTAACAGAGCACACTGCTAAGTTTCTTTTGGTAAAGTGCTTTCCTTGGAAGCATGAGGAACTAAATTTACCCAGAAGAAGAGGGAAAAGTCAAGCATGGTGGTGTTCGTTTGTAATCCCAATGCTGAAGAGGGAGAGACAGGCAAATCCCTGGGGCTCACTGGTATAGAAGATAGGGAGAAAGAAGGAATGCTGTAGGAAAAAGTGATAAGAGAATAAAATGAGGGGAGAAAGTATACAAAGAGCTTTGTAAGAGTCCTGTGTAGATGCCAATAGAGGTCTATAATTTTGTCCTGGGTTTCCTAGCAACCAAAGCAAGAAGAGAAACATAATCAATTATAACATTCGCAGTGCCCATAAGATAAAAAACAAAGCAGTTGCTCAGAAAAGCATCATCTCATCCCTCTTAAAGAGAATACTGTGTCATATAGTATTTCCTCAGTAACATTCCTATAGTAAATATAGAATCATGTTCTGGACAGCTGCTGTTCAGCACACCCTCCTACAGGTGACTGTCATTCTGCCAAATGTCACTCAGTATACTCCAGTGGTCAAAGCAAGTTCATGGAGATAAGAACTCTGAAGATTTGGCTTGGTTCAGGGGATAACTTTTAAATTTTTAAAAAAAATTTATTTTATGTGTATGAATACTTTGCCTGCCTGTACATAAGTGCACCCATGTCATTCAATGCCCACAGAGGTCAGAAGAGGGTGTAGGATCCCCTGGAACTGGAACTGGAGTTATGGACAGTTGTTAGCTGCCATGTGGGAGCTAGGAATCGAACCCAGGTCCTTTGCAAGAACAGCTAGTACTCATAACCACTAAGCCACTCTCCAGCCCCAAGGGGTAGATTTTATTGTATCTGGGACAGTGATGGAAGAGACCTTCCTAGCACTCATACTGTCACTTCCTGTCTAATCACAAGGTGGTCATCACTACCTGATCCCTGTACTCTTTCCTCTTTGAGGCCTTACCTCCCAATCCTTCTCAACACAGCACAGTGGTAAAGTTTCTTTTGGTGAAGTGCTTGCCATCCAAGCTTGATGAACTGAATTTAATCCCCCAGAGGGGGGAAAGCCAAACATGGTGGTATGCATTTATCGTACCAATGCTGAGGAGGCTGAGATAAATGATCCCTGGGGCTCAGAGCCAAACAATATAGCCTAATGAGCAAGATCCAGGCAGTGACTGACCCTGTCTCAAAGTAACAAAGTGATTAATACCTGAGAATGGCACTCAAGGCTGACCTCTGGCCTCCACATGCACATGCACATATGTGCACCTGCACCTGCACCCACATGTATACACACAAACACACACACACACACACACACACACACACACTCATCCAAAAAAGGAAGTTTGAAAGCCAAGCTTATTGGCACATTCCCATAATCCCAGTACTTGGAAGATAGAGACAGGAAGATCAGTTCAAATAAGCCTCAGCTATGGAATGAATTAGAGGCCAACCTAGAACATGAGACCCTGTCTCAAAAAATGAAAGGAAGAAAGAGGTGGGGGAGGAAAAGAGAGGAAGGAAGGAAGGACGGAGGAAGGGAGGGAGGGAGATAATTTTAACACAAAAGATGCAAAAAAGGAATTTGAAGTTATAGCAGCTGGCAAGAAAGAAAAAAATTCCATGTTTTTAAATAAGGATGAAAAACAGATAATTTGACATTTGGAATGAAAAGGGTGAGCTGGGATCAATTCTAATCAAAACCCAAGGCTGCTGTAGTACTCAGGCTGCTCCTGAGACACAACCAAAAACTTCATTAGGCTTTGGGTTAGATAGAATGGACTGGAGAGGAGTTGCAGGGCTTAGAAACAATATGATACTTGAAAAACAGGGTATTATTGGTGACACAAAAAGTTTGAAGTATAGGCAAAGATTGTGACAACTTGTTTTGGGATCTCCAGATGAGCCACAACTATGCTACCGCTTGACTGCAGCCTGGCTATGTGACCTATTTCTTGCTGGTGTTGGCACATTAGTGCTTTTCGCTTGGCATCCTTTCTCTTGGAGCCTAGCTACCATGCAGTGAGGAAAGCTCCAGCAGCTATATAAAGAGGTAAATAAGGAGGAGCACTAAGGTCCTGGCTGAAAGCTGCAGAAGACTCCAGCCAGCAGCCAGCACCACCACCACCAAGGGTGGAAGTCTTTTTGAATCTTCCAGCCATCTCAACACTGACACTACCTAAAACGGAACTTCCTGGTTAAGAATCATGAGGGTCAAATGATACTGTTTTGATGTCTTAAGTCACTGAATTTTGGAATGGTTTGTTGTGCAACAGTGAATAAATGAAAGCACTGAGGAAATCTAAACCTGACATACCAAAATGCTTCCAGTGGGAGATGAGAAGCAGGTCAAGGTCAGAGTCAAAAATATAAGAAGGATGTTTCTTCAGAAGCCTCACTGAGGATGGCTCGGCTGGGGGGACCCTGTCTTCTCTGAAAACCAGGTAATAGCCCCAAGCAATGGCTTTGCTCTTCCCTAATTGGAACCTACACTCTCTGAAGAAGTAGATGATCTGCTGAGGGAGTGTTTGGAGGAAGGTTGTAGGGACCCCAAATGAAGTAGACTCCAGTTTGAAATGCTAAAGAGTCCCAGACCCTGAGAATGAAGCCCATTTGGTGTACTCTTGGTATTCCTAAACTCACTGCTTGCCTCTCATCCAGCACTCTAAAACTAAACTGTCTCTACCTTCCTAAAGACCCCTCCTGTTTATACAGAACCTTCATATGACTCCAGCAGTCTACAGAAGGCCTGATAATGACCTACACATTTGCAAAGACACTCTTAAGAGATACTCATATTGATCACCACAGTCCTTTATTCATAAATACAAACAGAAACCAAGTATTTCTAAATACAACCAGTGGCATGAAAGAGATGATCTAAACTGAACCAACAAGAAAACTGACCTTGGAGGAAACAGACAGATAAGGAAATTTTTAGTTCCTTGGGCTGGAGAGTGGCTCAGTGGTCAAGATTACTGTCTGCTCTTGCAAAAGACTTAAGTTTGAGTCCCAGCACCCACATGGTGGCTAACAACCATCCATGGCTCCAGTTCCAAGGGAATCTTCTGACCTCCGCAGGCACTGCATGACACTAGTATACTTACATACATGCAGGTAATATACTCATACACACAAAAAAATGACATCAGAGGAATTTGAGGTATAAGATATGAATGAGAAGAGGTACTATGGGAAAGGAACAATCAAAGAACAAATGTTTCTTTGAAGTGAAAAATGAGATTGCAATTAGAAGCATTCTATAAGTGGAAGAATAACTATAATTTAGACACAACTAAAGACAAAGCAATTGACGAAGGACTCTTGTAGAGTACTGTAGAGTAGTTACAATAAAGGACTGTAAGTGTGGATGAGAGGAGAAACCTGTGCAACTGGGAAAAGAGAAAAAGCATCTCAGCCTCCGTGTTCTTTCTCTTCTTTCATGTCAAAGTGTCTTCACTTCATCATCTCATACTCCTCAAGTCACTATTGTCTGACTTTATCACCACTCTCTCATATAGCTTTAAGGCTGCTGGATGGTGATCTCCTAACTGCAAAGCCCACTGAGTCTTTTTCTGTCATGTGATTTGTCCTCCATGGGAATTATGGTTGATAGTCATTCTTTGGAACTTCTACTCCCTGGGTTTTGTCATTTTGCACACTGTCTCTAAGCTTCCCTCCTTAGTCCCCTATATCACAAGGCCTTCTTCTGTCACTCTGGAGCACTGGCACATGGTTCTGTCCTTGACTTATTACTTCCTACCCTCAAACCACTTTGTCCATATCTCAGATATTCCCATGATTCTGCTAATACTGGTGATTCCCACATTTCTCTCTCCGGTCCTGGTAATTTTTCTCGGCAGATTTTTGCTTTGGATATTCACATACTAGACACCTCCTATTGGTGTCCCTCAGATACATCAAACCAAGCTAATCACATCCCCCACAAAGCTCATTTGATCCTTATAAAGTCAACTGCTGCTACCTTAAAAAATTTTAGCTGAGGGCCAGCAAGATGGCTCAGCAAGTCACTTGCCACCAAGTCTGACCACCTGAATGGAACCCCAGAACCCACATGTTGGAAAGAGAAAATCAGCTCTTGTAAGCTGTCCTTTTATCTCCACCTGTGTGCCCAAACACACATCATGCACACCCATAAAAAAAATAAAAAATAATGTAAAAAAATCAGCCGAAATTCTAGTTGTAAATGGGGAAACTGACTGTTTGACTTCTGTCTGTGGCCTCAATAGTCATTTATAATGCAACAGAATTGTATAACATGCCATCTAATTGTGTTTACCAATAAAGCTATTTGACTGTATTCTTCTTCAGGCAAGGACACTACCAAAAGTCAACCACATGCCATGGCAGAAAGTTATCAAGCCCTGCTTGCTATGTTGATCTGCTTAGTCCAGATGAGCTTGGGCGAGGAAACCTCGCCCAAGCTTTTATTTCTTTACCTGTCAAAGGGACATGATAGCAATGTTATTTATTTACTTGGGATAACATGAAAGACTAATAGTTCAGACTCTTAAGTCTCAGAGATCTTACCATACTAGCTTTTACTAACTCAAAAGATACAGGTGACATTGAGACTAGGACCAGGCATGGAGCCATCTGGGATAGCAATACAGGACTGGCCTCTCCCACAGTAGAATGCACCCTAGTCCATAAGGGGCATAACAAGTTTTTAAGTGGTATTCATAGGACACCACTTATACTAAGGAGTCAGGAAACACTCTCATTTTATATTCTAGCATTACAAAACTGTCACTAATACTTTCTAATGTGCTAGGTCCCTAAAATACATACATTCCAGGCATGTTCACCATAAAGCCCTTAAACCAGATATATCCTGGTAAGCATGTTGCATGGATAAGACCTTTTATTATCTGATTATAAGTGCAACCAAGAGTTATTTAGGAGATTTTCTTAGTCTTTTGTTTCATTTTGTTCTTTCTCCATGGATATCCCAAATGTGGGAAATGGGACTAACAACAACTACCTGTCAATTATTTCTTCTAGTTTGAAGGACCTGATTTCATTCAGGCAGCAACATATGTTAAGGAGTACATACCCTGGCTTCAGGAATAACCACAATCTAAGAACCAGCCACCATCCATCCCTTGCAGCAGGGGAACTAGTGGAACGTTTAACGAGATAGGTTATTTCAGTAGCTGGCATTGGCAGGCATGCAGAGAACAAGGTCAACAGGAGGTCACAGGCAGCAAAGAGATAACCCAAACAGCATGTCCACAAGAAATGAAGGGCCTCGAACTGGGCAGCCTCAGCAAGCGCAGAGATGCAGGGATAATTAGAGATGAGCCCAGAGTTTCGCAAATAATTGACTTGAGAGTAGGAGCATGGAGCAAAATGTTTAGGGGTGACAGGTGGTTGCGGGGAGGAAGGGAAAAGGGAACTAGGGAACTGAGATTTACTGAAATACATCACATCCTATTATGTTTTTTTTTCCTCTGAAAACTGGAGATAGGCTCTTCCTTGTACTTGTTGCTACCCAAATAAAATAATCAAGTTTTAAAGAAAGGAAGAGAAACCATCAGGAAGTAATTGTAAGATAAACAACTATTCTCTCTCTCTCTCTCTCTCTCTCTCTCTCTCTCTCTCTCTCTCGTGTGTGTGTGTGTGTGTGTGTGTGTGTGTGTGTGTGTGTGTGTGTTCTATCTATATCTCTCTGTCTATCTCTTTCTCACCAAGGCTGGCCTGGAATCCATCATCCTCCTGTCTCAGTCTCCCCAGTGTTAGAATCACACTGTGATTAGTTTGTGAATTTACCATCCCACCAGACTCTGTTTTATACTCAATTGGATTCTGCTTCACTTGGGAACATATGGAGTTACAAGTAACAGCAAACACAACTCACAATAGCAACTCGCAATGGCTTAAGGAAGAAGATGTTTGAAAATCTGGCCTAAATCCCTAGAGAAATTAGGTTCCTTTTCAGTTTCAGTGACTCAAGGGTGTCATTAAGGGTTTGACCTCTTTATGCCTCCCTAATCCCATCCTCAGCATGTTGGATTTTTGAAGCAGGGGAAAGAATCAAGCAACTGACTTCAGCTTGGGCTATCTACTTTCTGTTGGTTGGAAAATAAGTAGAGATAGGCAGAGCTAAATGAAATGTATTCACATAATCAGGGTCTATATTTATTTCCCTGTAACCTAAGAGGCAGCAGATTCTAGAGATGTAGACTCTGAAACCCAACCTGCTGCTTTGTATTTCATTTCTGGCCAAGACATGTTTTTTGTGGAAGGTCATATTTATATTACTGTGACAGAATCACAGCAACTGCATTCAGTCTGTACTTATTTAAAAGACTCAGAACATGTGGGACAGGTAAGACCAGCTCTTCCATGGCCTTTGAGTCCTAAGGTTATTCTTATTAACACAACAGTCTTGAAGTTGTCTTCCTTATATTTGATTACACCAAAATAGTGGATGAGACTTCTAACAATAAAAGTAAAATTGGAAAATAAAAATAGCTTGAAAGTGGAAAAGTAACAACAACCATAGCAAAAATTTGAACAACACCAATAGAAGAAATTGAAACTTGAAAATCGAGGTGCCATGTATTAAACAAAGACGAATTCAAATTATTAAGTGCATGTAGAGTAGACCTTAGGAAATTCTTAGCACTATCTTGGTATTGTGGCCCATGTCTGCAATACCAACACTGGGAGGTTGAGGCAGGAGATTAAGGGTTCAAAGCCATCATGGGATACATAGCAAAGATTTAAAAAAATTAAAAAGCCCCAAAGAAAAGGAATCACCAGTTAGTAGTTAAATTAGTTCTATTTTTGAGAAATTGTTAGCATTCTATAAGAAAAATGGGGAATGGAAAGTTAAGCAAATTGGTCAAAGGTCATGTAGCAAATAAGTAGCCAGGTTGCAAATCAAGACCAGATGAGTTGACTTCAGTCCTTTCTTTGTCCAGTCCTTACCCTTTGTCAGCAGTTGTCAAACTGGTCTCAAGTTCCTTAACAGTCTTGATCTCAGAATCTTAGAAATTATAATGACATTCATGATGAAAAATGTTCAACCATCTAGGAATAGAAAGGTCAGTGGTCTCAACATGATAAAGAGCATTTATGACAAACCCACAGTTGTCAGGTGGGGTGGCCCATGCCTTTAATCCCTGTACTTGGGAGGCAGAGGAGAGCAGATCTCTATTAGATGGAGGACAGCCTGGTCTTCATAGTGAATTCTAAGTTGGCTGGGGCTACAGGGAGACAGAAGAGGAGGAGGACGAGAAGGAAGAGTAGGATGAGAAGGGGGAGGAAGAGGAGGAGGAACAACCACCACCACCATCACCACCACCCACAGCTAGCATTACACTCAATAATGAAGACTAAAGGTATTCCCCTGAAGATTGAGACCATCAGATGGGATGGTGGTCTGGCTGTTGTATCTGTCATCCCATTGATCACCAAGATTCAATTAGCTGATCTGGCTGTATGGGCAGGATGCTAACTTTCCCCTATCATTCCATATATGACCCTTCCAGAGCTATGTGCTCAAAAAGGATGACTTCCTAATAGAAGAGAATCCTTTATTCTGTGGTCAAGGATACACATCCTGTGCTCCCCATCAGAACCTCTAAAGAAGTTTTCAACATAACAGAGATGCCAACTCTCACCAGCCCCATTCAACACTGCTCCACGACTCCCAGTCAGAGCAATTAGGAAAAAGAAAAGGAAAAAAAATCAAACATCTAAATTGAAAAGTAAGAAATAAAGCTGTCTTTAGTAACCGATGATCTGATCCTATGTACAGAAAAATCTCAGAATACAGACACACTCACAAATCTACTATTTGTGAGCAAATTATTGCATTTGATAATTTGGAGGATACAAGATCAACATGCTGAAATCTGTTGTATTTTTATGTATGAGCAATGAACCTGAATATAAATTTTAAAATTCCATTTATAATAGCATCAAAAAGAAAAGAATACTTAGTATTACATTTAGTGAAGGAGGTACAAGGGTTTTTGTTTTGTCTGTTTTGTATGTACACGTGCGCATATTTGTGCATGTACACATGTGTATGCTTGCATGTAGAGGTCAGAGGACGAACTTGAGTGTTAATGCTCAGGTGTCATCCACCTTTTTTTTAGATGGGATCTCTCACTGGCCTGGAACTTGCATAGGACGTTAGGCTGGCTGACTAGCAGCCGCAGGGATCACTTCTGCCTCCCCAGTACTAGGATTCTAAGTAGGCACCATCATGTCTGCTTTTTTACATGGGTGCTGGGGATAGAATTCAGATCCTCATGCTTGCAAGGCAAACAATATACTGATTGAACTATCTCCCCATTCCAAAGTAAAAGTTAATATACTAAAGACTGTTTGTTTGCTTGTTTTTGTTTTTTTTTTCTGTTATGTTTGGTTTGTTTTCGAGACAGTATCTCCTGTAGCCTGGCTGGCCTGGAACTGACTATGTGGCCCATGCTGGCAATGATCACACTTCTGCCTCCATTTGCTTCCCAAATGCTGGGATTAAAGAAATATACCACCCTGTGCAGCTCCATTGAAGACTTTTTAAACAGTGCAAAAGAATTAAAATCTCTAAATAAATGTAAAGACATCCTAAGTTCATGGATTGGAAGACTTAATATTGTTAAGATGGCAGTTCAACCCAATTTTATCCACAGACTCAATGCAAACCCTATACAAACAATGGCCTTTTTGCAGAAAACAAAAAATTGAAGATTGAAAAGAAATTTCAAAAGATCCTGTTTATCCAAAACCAATAGTTTTTAAAAAGATTTTTAGAAAACTTCTTTCATTTTTATTGTATGTAGATGGGTGTTTTACTTATATGTATGTATGTGTACCAGATGCATGCAGTGCCCATGGTGGCCAGAAGAGGGTGTAAACCCCCTGGAACTGGAGTTATAGTCAGTTGTGAGCTGCCATGTGGGTGCTGGAAACTGAACAAAGGGTCCCTGCATGAGCAGTAAGTGCTCTCTTAACCACTGAGCCATTTCTGTAGCCCTAGTCAAAACAATCATGAAAAAGAAAACTGACACTGGAGGATTTATATTTTCTAATTTCAAAACCACAAAAGTATAAGAATCAAGCCAGTGTGATATTGACACAAGGATATATATATATATATATATATATATATATATATAGAGAGAGAGAGAGAGAGAGAGAGAGAGAGAGAGAGAGAGAGACTAGAATTAAACATCCAGAAATAAACGCCAAACATCTGTGGTCAATCGACAAGGGTGGCAAGTCCATTCAATGGAAGGAAAATAGTGTCTTCAATAAATAGTACTAGGACAACTAGATATTTATATGCAAAAGAATGAAGGTGGACCTTGGCTTTATACCATGTACAAAAAATTAATTCAAAATGGATCGTTGGCCTGAACCATCTAAAAGTTAAAACTATTCAACTTTTAAAATAAAATCTAAGGGTAAATCTTCATGATTTGGGATTTGGCAAGAGATTCTTAGAAAGGACAATAAAATACAAACTGAAAACAGAAAAACTAGATCAGTTAATTTAATCAAAATTAAAAAGCTTTAAGGTTTATATGACACTATCAAGAATGTAAGAAAACAACCAACAGAATGAGAAACATATTTGCAAATCACACATCCAATAAAGTTCCAGTATCTAGAGTTAAAAAAGAATATTTCAACTCAAAAAATAAAAAAGATCACCCAATTGCAGAATGACCAATGAACACATGAAATTAATAATTAGGAAAATACAGTAATAATTAAGAACTATGAGCCAAACTTAAATGAAAAGCCTCTTTACAACCACTAAAATGACTGTAATTTTAAAATGGAAAGCACCAAGTGTGAGGATGTGAAGAAATTAGACCTCTGCTATATTGCAGATGGGAATGTGGCATGATGTCGTTATTATGAAAAAGGATTTGTAGAGTGTCAGAAAGTAAGCATAGCATTACCCTACAACCCTACAATTTCACTCTTCAGTTGATACCTCCCAAAGAATTAAAAACATATACTCAGATAAAAGTCAAAGCAACTCAAATTTCTATTAACTCAGGAAAAGGTAAACAAAATGTGCTATAGTCTCACAATGGAACATGATTTAACTATAAAAAGAACGAGACATTGATAGATGCTACAATACAGATAAACCTTAAAAACATTATGTTAAGTGAAAAGAGACAGGCACAAAATATCATGTATTATATCCTGTTTATATCTAACATCCAATAAGTAACTCTATAAAGATGAAAAGCCAATTCATGGTTGTCAAAGACTGTGAGAGGGAGGTACTGTTTAATGGTACAAGGTTTTCTTTCCAGAAGACAAAAACTGTCTTCGAACTTGATTGAGGTGATGGTTCACAATACTGTGAATGTGCATGCTATTGAACTGTATACTTTAAAATGGCTAATTTTATGATTTTATGCTATATGACTCTTACTTCAATTTGAAATTTTATTCATATTGAGGGCCCCAAAGAGCCTTTACTTGCCGTAACATGGGTTATATCTCTCAGTATTTATGACATTAAAACTTAACTCCCACCCCTCAAATTTAAATACTTATTAATTCATTTAAAGTAACAGCAAAGGGGGCTAAAGATATAACTCAGCCAGTAAAGTACTTTTTTCACAACCATAAGTCCCCAGTACTCCATGAAAAAGCTAGGCATGCTGATCCGCCCTTAAAATCCTAGCACTGAGGAAGTAGAGAAAGGGAGATCACGGGGCTTGCTGACCATTCAGTCTCGCCTGAGACCCTGCCTCAAAAAGCAAGATGGATGGCTTCTGAGGAAAGACACCTAAGTTTATCCTCTGACCTCCACACACAGACACACATATATATCCACACCCACACCCACAGAAATGCATGCTACATATACACAATGTAACAATGAAGCATGCATTGTGGCACACAGCTGTGATCTCAGCACTTGGGAGACTGAGGCAGGCAGATGGTGAGTTTGAGGCCAGCCTGGGCTACAGAGCAAGACCCTGTCATCTCAAAATTTTTAAAACAGAATAAGAATGAAAATAACTTTTAAAAGTAAGTTTTCCACAACAAAAAATTTAGCAAGCACAATTAACAACTTTAAGAGAACAAGAAAGAAAAAGGCAAGTGATGTTGTCTTAGTGTTATTGTGAATAGTTTTGATCTCACTGATGGCTTTAAGGGCCTCCATGAACCCTAGAAATCAAAAGCATATTCTAAACATTTCCCTACTACACAGTCAGAGACAACCTCATGGGCATAGGACAAGTGTAGTCACACAGGTCCTATGCTGTGAAGAGCCCTCCATTTGGGGTTTAAAGCTTTGCAGGTGCCATCTTGACATTCTTAATAATGTTATCTTTGAATCTGTGTTTTATAAGTAAAGTTCAACAGGAGAGTAGGGTAGGCATACCACCTCCTTCTACCTCCCCAGCTCCCTGGGACCAACTCAAGTCCCCATCCCCACCTCTTATGCCCCCCCCACACACCTGATTCTCCCTCCCTGTTTCTTCTCCCTGTTCTGGCCAGCAGTCATTATCATTCCTGATGGAGACCTTAACAGAAGTGGAAGGATGGGAGTTGGGTGTATGTAACCCTGGGAGGAATTATGGGAAGGCTGGAGTAACCAGTCTCACCCCACACTGGCAGCACTATGGTGACATATTCAGCAGGTAACTGGGAACAAACCTCCCACCCACTTGCAATCTAGGCACCAGGAACACCTTGGCATGAAGGCTGAAATATCCTTGGGTATACCCATCCACAGTGGCCTGAGAGAGAAGCCATGCTAGGAGAAGAGGGAAATCCCTACTCTTAACTTCCCTGCCCTCAGTCAGGGGGCAATAGTCAGACTGTTGGAAGGAGGAAGCACCTGCTGCTGTTGTGTCCAAGAATGCGTGAAGGAGACTAGCTCCTGGAGGACCTGTAGATCTGCCCTCAGTCTGCCAGTATCCTGTCACCAAAGAGCTCAACACTAAGAAACAAAGCAAAGCTCATCTCAACAGCTGGAAAAGCAGGGAGGTAGTAAGAGACAAGGAGAGACAAAGGCTGTCCACTGCAAACTTGGATGGGAAGAGGAAGGCAGAACCAGGCCCCATATTCTCATTTTACTCTGGCGTTACAAATTATGTAGCTGGTTTCGTGTGTTCACACAGCCTGAGGAAATAATTATACAGGACACCTAGGTGGTATGCCCTTTGTTCTAATAAGTCCGTTAGGCTGAATTATGCAAAGCAAATTATTTAAAAGAGAAACAACCATAAAAGTGAAGGGACACAATGAAAATTCATTTAAAACTGAACATATTTTCAATAAAAACTCTAAAGGTATTAATAACAGATCTATTAGTATATTAAAAACCACAATCTAAGGCCAAACAAGTCAGAGAAAATATATATATGTTTTACTAAGAAAGAGTAGTATGGGAAGGAGCACTGCCTGACGCTCCCTCCTAATTCCATTCAAAACTCTACAGTGCTTAAAGTAAACTACTTCCACAGCAACCAGACAAGTTGGCAAAACCAAGGAAAAAAATAAACAAAAGAAAGTGGTGAATGCATTCATACAGTACTCAGAAGTATTGAAGGAATGGAATTCCTTTGTTTATTTTAAAGCAGTTTGATCTTACCAAGTCCCACCTAGTATGTGAAATGAGAAAATGTACTTTGGTTTGTTCCAGTACAATTCCTCCAAGGCAGGCAGATAATCAATCTTTAAAAGGTTATTCCTCTTCACTGATGTGAGTCTCTTAAGAGTGTACTTTCCTGTCTAGCTTATCTGTAAACTAGCAGCTGTGTATTCTGGGAAAGCACACACATGACCACAGGCTATTGTGGGGATACTTGGCTACCCTGGCCTTCTGCTGGACCTGTGGTAAGTACATGCCAGTAATGGCTGATATACTGGCATTGGCCCTGGTGTTCTGGTGTCCATAACAGACCTTAGCACTCATCTAACTAACTGCAGCCTAGTTTCGTTTCTGTTGGTCAGAATCTGAGGGCTGCTCTCCAACTGGCTCAGCCTTACTTTGGCTTTCACTGACCCCAAGAGTGCCACTGACTCACTGCTACATTATCTACCAGGCCCCTGACCAGGAAGTCCAGGTAAGACACTTCTCCCTGACCCAACAGGTCCACAACAGCCCAGCTGTTCTTGACTACAATCCTGGGAGCTTAAAAAGAGTGACTGCCACATTTCCCATGACCACTGAATTTTCTCCCAATTACCTTGATGAGGAGGCCAAATTTCCACTCTTTCCTTCTGGAGAAGGATAAGTTTCCTATCTTTTTTTCATGTTTTTTGTTTGTTTGTTTGTTTTGTTTTGGGGGGCAGGGTCTCTATCTGGTCTGGAGACTAGGCTGGCCTCCATCTCACAGAGGCTCATCTGCCTCTGTCTCCTGAGTACTGAAATTAAAAGTGTACACCACAACACACAGTGTAAATCTCCTATCTTAAAGAAGGAAAATTAAGAGGGTTAAGTTTATTGTGTGCAAAGATATTGTCACCATTAAACAACCAAAACATAATCTAAGTACTATAAAAAGTATTAAGGGGTCAAGGAAAATCTCTAAATCATTTAGAAAAAAAATGCAAGAATCCTTAGACTAAATCTTCAACGTTTAAAAATAAAATCTTAGACCATTGATTTGGCTTAGCAGGAAAGACACTTGCTGCCAAACCTGATGACCTGAGTTCAATCCCTAGGACCCACATGGTATAACAAGAGACCTAACACCTTGAGTTGTCCTCTGATCTTCATACAATGCGCATGCATGCACACACACACACACAAAATGAAATCTCTACTGAAGTCTGACACACACACAAAAAGGTACATGAATCCCAAGTAAGTAGCTTTTTCCTCTTCTTGAAGAAAAGTCTGACCATCTACTGACAGGAATCTTATGTACAGAAGAGAATTCTTCAAAGAATGACAGTGAGAAGCAGGCTCACTGAGCACCAAGAGGCCCCCTGCCACTTGTGGAATCTGCAGTGGTATGTACTGGGGCATGGTGAAGCCAACAAGGGAATGCTCTGGGCCCAACAGCTGGAACAGGAGCCAAAGCAAGTCAGGCAAGAGGTGCAGCCTGCCCTGAGGTGATGCAGAGACAGGAAGGCTGACAGAACAACAGGGGAGTAAAGCTGAGCAGCCCTGTTCTGTCTGAGCTTTGAGGACAGAGTATGGGAAATCTGGGATGGAGGTTAGCCTAGTCCAGGGATGTGCATTTTGGTTTTTAATTCTTGGGGATGTGTCTCTGGAAAAGGGCTTTATGAAACTCTCTCTCCCAGACAGGGACAAATGTTGATGTTTAGGGCTTACGTTAGCCATATATTTCTGAAAAGTGTTGTTTCTCATTTGGAGAAAAGAGAAATGCGGGGGGGAGTGGCCCAGCCAGCTTAGAGATCTTAGATATAAGACTACTGTGCACTGGCATCGTTGTAGTGAAGCTTGTGGGAGGCTGGACTGGTAGGAGAGTCACAAGGAAGGGCAAGCTTGGGCCCTTCTCACTTTCACCTTTCCCTTCCCTGGAGCTCAAAAAGCGGGCACAGGCATAATTAGGCCTAAGTGCAGTCTTAAGCGTAGAGGATAGGATTTCACATGCTTATCAGTTTCTCTGAGACACGTGAGCATTTCTGCCTTTGGCTTCTGATCTTAGCATCTATTTATACCCAGAGCACTCATCCTTTCAAAGAGAGGGGAGTCCAACAGTGGCTATAGTTTCATGTACTCCCTGAAATACAAAAATCACAAGGGCTTAATAACTGCCTGTTATGCTTTTCAAATGTCTCCTCTTCTCTGACATTATTTTCCAAAACAGATCTCTTCCTCCTCCTTTTCTCCGACTGCCTTTTCTAGAATTTTACTAAATGCTTTTCTGCCAATAGGTCTTTTTCTTCTAAGTCCTCACATTTGTTCTAATTATAAACTAGAACACATTGTAGCATATGTTGCCTTCCTCAGGCTGGAAGCACTGATAAGCAAAGAAAGAAGAGCTCTTTACGAAAGCTGGATTTAGCTTAGGGTATGGCAAATCTTTTGCTGCTGCAGTTTTTTAAAGAAATACAGCTAATTTGATTCCTAGGAGAACAGGCCAAAATGGGCTCCCACTCCTGATAAATTAGAAGCTTCTTGGGGGCAAGTGATAGTCTAGTCATCTGCAGTCTTGCCTCTAGTGCCTACCAGTGGGTGTGAAAGTGAATTAAATGACATCCAGTCGAATTTAAGGTAATACCAGCATTTCAGAGGAAGTCAGAAATAAATGATATCTGATGACACGGTTGTGCCTATGGTACTTGCTGGAGCTTACAGGGGAGCTAACTAAAAATTTTAATGTCTCCTCACAGTGTTTTTACTTACAACAACAAAAAATCCAAACTTTTCCTGAAAAGCAAAATCTTCCAGGTGATTTCCCTGAGTTAGTAGAACATAAAGAAGCAGCCGAATGAGGCACACATTTAGTAGGTTTAGTAGGATACCTTTATATGGTTTCCAATCACTTGTGCTAGATGACATTGTAGGAAAGGCTTCTAGGAATATTCCTATCACCTATTGTGCTGACCCTCCTCATGTCAGGAGGATACAAAGCCAGAACTTTCCTATGATATAAATGGATTCTCTGGGACCCAGCCCTAGAGCATGAGAGTAAAGGAGGAAAACAAGGTTAAAATTTTACAGCATCTGAAGTCAGTGGAAAATTCTTCCCATGCATCAAAGCACAAGTTTATAAGAGAACTTAGTTCTCATTTACAGTTGATTAAAGTCTCCTACTATCATGAATGTTCTTAATCACTGATTTCAATTAGATAATCATAACCTTTCTGTGAAAGAAGTCACACAAAGTGATAGGATTTATCAGCATTCTTGTCTATAAATGTCTATTACAGCTCACACAAAGGAGAAACAGCAAGGTTTCCTGGATTTCAGAACTACTCTACAAAAGCTGGAGAGAGTTTCTAAACAACCAATAATATTTTTGATCATTCTAGAACATAGTCTTTCTGTTTACTCTCTAGAAAACATTCCTCTCATATGAAGAGACAAAACTGCAGAACAGTATTATAGAAGTATTTGGGGCAGTTACTTCATACTTCCTCCTTTTCAAGTTTCAAAGATTTGTGCAACAAAAACCATATATTCATATCTTCCAATTTTCTATTTAACTTTGAATTTTTTTTTTTGGATGTCACTGGGGTTTGAACCGGGGGCCTTGCACATGCTATGCATGCACTCTACCATTAAGCTATATCTACCACTAAACTACATTCCCAGATCACATGATTTTTTTTCTTAAAACTGCCCCCCCCATATAAGCTTCAGACCCATAAAATCTGAGTCTAATTCTGAATCTATGCTATAGGAAAATTACAGATAAGAAAACAAAATAAGGAAATGTCAAGGCAGTGTTGGTTAATATACTGTTATTAAGTTAGGAGATACCTAGACTGTCTATAAATGATAATGTTGTGGTAGTCTGAATGAGGATATCCCCCATTGGCTCCAAGCACTTGGACATTTTGTCCCTGGTTGGTGGTACTGTTCTGGAAGGCTTCAGGAGGTGTGGCATGGATGAAGCATGTCACTGAGGGCCGGCTTTGCGAATTCTTAAGCCTTGCCAGATTTCCAGTTGCTCTCTGCTTCCTGTGCCTGCTTGAAGATGTGATCGCTCAGCTTTCTGCTCTGGCCACCACCTGCCACCATGCCTCACCCACCATTGTGGACACTAGCCCTCTGGAATCATAAGCCAAATAAACTCTTCCTATAAGATGCTTTGGTCAGCATTTTATCACAACAGAAAAATGACTAATACAATGTCTTATTATATTTAATCTTATCTCAGCTTCAGAGCTCATTCTGATTTTTATTGAATACAACTTGAAGAGCTTTCTATACAAGTATTTATGATAATTCATTCTTGTGAATGACTGTATAGTGTTCTATTATATGAGTAAATCATGATTTAACCAGTTTTCCCCTAATGAATTTTCTAATATCATAGGTGGAGATGCAATGATATTCATGTAATTAGTCATTTCACAAATATGTGAAGATACCTGCATAGGCCAGATACTTCAGAGGCAACTATTGTTTCAAAGGATATACAGAAGCCAGATCTGGTGGCCCAGGTTTGTAGTCCCAGTTATTTGGGAGGCTGAGGGAGGAGGATTACAAATTCAAGGCTTCCTTGAGCTAATTATAGAGTGAGTTCAAGGCCAGCCTCATCTGATTCACATACTTAGTGATTCTATTCCTTGAAGTTTCAGGATCTCTGTATCCATTATTCTATAATGTTTACCATATTTAGTCAGGTTCCTCTGAACCCTCTTTTCAGCTAGCTTTCCACCTTAGGCCCTGTATTCTCTTTGTTTGTCTAACCTAATCTTAGCAAGTATCCTGCTAACTCAGGTTAGCAAGAATCTTCCCAGCCTTCTCCTGACTCCTTCATTTTGCTTCCTAGCTACAAATCCCCAGCTATCATTGCTGATTTTAGAAGTGAATCGGATCTCTCTCTTCTGTTACAATGCCCCATTGTACCAGTCTTAAAGAGTCTTAAGTTTTCCGTAACTTCAGTTCCATGGGATCCAACGCCCTCTTCTGGCCTCTGTGGACATTGCATGCATGTGGTGTATTCATATATGCAGGCAAACACTTCTACACATAAAAATATATAAAACTCAAAGTTGGTTTTGTAAATTCTTTCATACGTGTAGAGTTGTTGGTTAGAGAGTTAGTGAGATATGGGCTACTACATGATAGCTAAAAACGAAATGATAATGCATTATTTTAAAACTTTCTTTAAAAACAGTAATATTGGTTTTTTTGTAGGTTACATTTTTTTAAACTGTGTGTGTGTGTGTGTGTGTGTGTGTGTGTGTGTGTGTGTATGGAAACAAAAAGTTCCTTTTTTGATTTCAAAAAAATCAGCTTTACTTTATTTTCTAATTCTACTTAGAAATCCAGGTTTAGAATCCTTAGATTACTTGGCATTTGTGAACTAGAAGGTTCTTCCTACAAATAGGTGTTTCCGGCAATTCTCAACTAGTAAAGAACTATTTCCGGGGTCTCCTGCTGTAAAAGCATACTTGTCTGGGAATCTACTTCACTGCAGTTCTGACCACTCACACTGAAACACTGTCTAGATTAACACAACTGAACGTGCCTTTATATATGTATGCATGTATGTATGTATGTGTGTATATGTATGTGTATGTTTGTATTATTTCTTTATTCATTTATCTGGGGGGAAGAGATACACAGGTCTCTTTTTGTAGCCCAGACTGACTTCCAATTTACAGCAATCTTCCTGTCTCAGCCTCCCTAACTGCTTGGATTACAAGAGTAAGTCGACTTGGGATAAATTCTCTGCTTAAAGGGAGGTTTGCTCTGCGTGAGAACCGGAAACCAGGACTAGGCGTGGCTTTAGAAGGATGGACTTCAACCACGGACATTAACTAGAGGAAATATCTCTTGGGATGTGCGGGAGATGGGAAAGAGCCAGGGACTAAGAGAGCTAAAGCCTTGAGACAACAGCAGTGGGGTTCCAAGTCTCCCAGCTCTGTCAGTGGGCTTCCAGAGACGGTGTGGCCATCTGGGGCTGTCACTGAGCCACCACGAAGGCGGGGGCACAGCGCTCAGGAGCCATGGCCGCTCTTCCTTACGCAGGCCCTTACCATGCCCTGAGCCGTGCCAGCACCGCTTCACCGGGAGGCCTGGGCGGCGTCCTCGCGAGGGAACCGGTGAGAAGTATCTTCCTCAGCTTCTCCGCCCGTCACCTCAGCAACGCCGCCCCGCGAGACCGCGGCGCAGCCAGGGCGGGCGGAAGCGCGCGCGCCGGAAGCGCCTTTCCCGGAAGGCCGGGGGGAGGCGCCGGCCTCCGGCGGTTCGGGGATGGCGGCGGCGCGCCGGGCGCTCGCGGCCTGAGCAAAGCGGCTCCGCGGGAGGATGGCCTCGCTCGGGTCGGCCGCGGCGGGGGAGCAGGCGGCCGGGGCCGAGGCGGAGCTGCCCCTCGCGGCCCCGCAGCCACCGTCGCCGCCGCCGCCGCCCGCGTCGTCGCCGTCGGCTCTCGGGCCGCTGCTGCCTCTGCAGCGGGAGCCGCTGTACAACTGGCAGGCGACCAAGGCGTCGCTGAAGGAGCGCTTCGCCTTCCTCTTCAACTCGGAGCTGCTCAGCGATGTGCGCTTCGTACTCGGCAAGGGCCGCGGCGCGGCGGCCGCCGGGGGTCCGCAGCGCATCCCCGCCCACCGCTTCGTGCTGGCTGCGGGCAGCGCGGTCTTCGACGCCATGTTCAACGGCGGTATGGCCACGACGTCGGCGGAGATCGAGCTACCGGACGTGGAACCCGCCGCCTTCCTGGCGCTGCTGAGGTGAGCGGCGGGCGCGCGGCGGCTTGGAGGGGGCGGCACCGGCCGCTGGGCCGACTCCGAGGTGACCTTGGGCCGGGCGCCGGCCTTCCTCGCTCCCTTCGCAGCCCCGGGATGCTCCGGGTGAATGTCACCTCGAACCTGGAGCGGCGTGCTCTTTACCGTGCCGGGACCGAAATTGTCACCAGGTTTCAGAATAGAGGACGGGCCAGGTGGACCCGATTGCCCACTTGCAGGGTTTACGTTTGCTTCTCTTTGAAGGAAGTAGGCGAGCCTTGCGGGGCTGACGTTTCCGGGCCCTTCCTCTTGTTTGTAATCGAACGTATGTGTTGTCAAGACCTAGGGTAAGAAGCCATAGCTGTCCCGACTCGTCTAGTGTTTCTGCAGACAAGGTCACGTTTGGTCCGTAGTAAGCCGCGCCATTGGCATTAAGAGTTTACTTTTAATTATCTGAGGGTAGTAGATTGACATCTCATTAATTTTTCTAGGTGGAAGGGAGCAACACTGGCATTATTTGTCTTTAATCGCTGCAGTCCTGTTAGGGAGGTGTAGGTGTTGTTTACCCCACTTTTACTAATGGGACTGAGGCCCAGAAAAGTCAAGTAACTCGTCCAGGATAACTGAGCCAGCTCCCAGAAGACCATGTGTGTTTCAGTATACCAAGATGGCTTTTGCTGCCTGAGTAGCTTGTTTTAGAGGCTTGAGTAATTATGATGTAAAAAGCTAGCACGTCAGTGGAGCAGAGGAGTCCACAAAGGCTCGCAGCTTCACCAAGAAGATAGATCCCATTAATAAATGGGAAAGGGACAGGACAGGATAAATTGGAAAAAGAAAAACTAAAAAATGTAATTACATTTTGAGTTCATTACATTGTGGTAATGTGAAAAGAATTTGAACAAAGATTGTTTATCTGGAGATACAGAAGGAAACACCAAAATGCCAAGCCAAGTTGTTTTGGACTGTTAAGATAGCAGTACCTTTTTCTCTTTATGTTTTTATTTTTTCTAGCATTCAATTCAGTGCATTTATGGGAATGGGAGCAGGGCAACCTTAAGTCTAGTATCTAGGTTTTTTGAGTTTTTGTTTGAAAATTGACCAGGAAGATTGGCTATAATTTGTTTGAATTATTTAGGTTAGAAAATGATAGGACCAGAGAGATGACTAAGTGGGTGAAGGTGCCTGTCACCAAGACCTGAGTTAAGTTCTGGGACCTACATGGTGGAAAGAGAGAAAGATGCCTACAAGTTGTCCTCTGGGGACCTCCATGTGTGTCCTGTGATGCACCCTCCCATACACATGCACACATAAGTATAAAAACAAGTAACAAAATGGTCCTTGGACCACGTGAATTGTAATCCACTGGCGTGTTTGGTAAGTTTGTAGATGCCTTCCTCTCTCCTTTTGGTATCATTTGAGATGAAACCTTGAAGCATTTTCAGTACTGTTCTTAAGTGATATTTACACTGTCTAAACTTGAGAATTACTGAGCTAAAAACATTGGGCACCCTTTGAAAAAATGTTGAGATTGCTAGAACAGAATTGTGGAGTGGGGGAAAAGAGGCCTATTTCAGATTTGTTTTTTTATTTCACGTTTTCATTGAATCTGCTATTCAGTCTTAAATAGTAAATAGGTTAACTTTAGAGCCCTTAAAATGGCCTTATACAGGGCCATTTGGATTCTCACTTTCTGATGTTAGTATATTAAATATTTTCACGGTATTCATCCATCAGATTCTGTTATTTTTCTATTCTGAAATTGATTTTACTAATTTTTACTTAGGCATTTGATTAGCTTTGAAACATAGATCTTGTATCACTATTGTGGAATAAAAAGATAATCTGATAGAACCTGCTAAAGTTGGAAAAGTAAGGTGACTGGGGCATAGGTTTATTGTTTTTATAACTTAGATTTAGTTTACTTATAGTTTATGAACTTGGGTTTTAAACTCTTTAAAAAACTGCTCACTTTGAGTTCTCTGTGTCTTTTAAATGATATTCTTGTTCATTTGACAAATACTGTGTCTCCCTATACAACTTACCTTTTCAGTGTTTGCGGTTCAGCAGTGAACAAGTAAATGTCTCTGCTTTCACAAAGTGAATAATCTAGTAAGGGAAAACTAGAATAAAATATATCAAGAACTAATGAGTATTTTGAAGAAAAATGATCAAGCCATGAGAATAGGAATATTGTAAGCAAAGAAAAAAAGCATGTTTTAGGCCTTGAGTTTCTCAAACAAATGTGTTTTGAGCAGAGTAGCAGGAAAGTGATACAAAGAGGATCGTGCAGGGATTTGGAGAGACTTTTGAGTTTCATCTAGGATGCAAGGGAAAACTTTGGAGGGTTTTCAGTAGGGGAATGCTGTGACACTATTTTTACATTATAAAACACAAACAAAAAAACACCTTATCAGGTTTTTATTTGGAGATCAGGCAGAAATAGGAATTAGGGTAATAAATTAAGAGGCTTTTGCAGTAGTCTACCTAGATGAGAGATGAAGGTGAGCTACTGGGGAGCTAGTAGACTAATGAGAGGTGGTCAGCTTCTGGTTATATTTTGAAGGTAGAATCAGAAGGACTTCCATAATATCTGAGTAAAAATGTAGAATAGACAGATAGGATTCTAGAGTTTAGAGAACTGCTTCTGCATCAGCATAATTTGAAGAATGAATGGTATTTAAATGATTTGACAGATGAGATTAGCTAGAGGAGGGACTGGATTGTGAAGAGAGATGCATGGATAAGTCCAGGATCGTGCAGCTCATAGAGATTTAACAGAGGAAAAGAAGCATGGCATGAAATAGGCAGCTGTCAGGGAATGAGAAGGAAAACAGGAACCTTGGTACCCTGAAAGTCAGCTCAAAGACAGTGTTTGAAAAGTGAGGGAGTGGAAAATCCTGTCAGCTATGGAAAGTGGTCAGCTTGTTAAATGTTATTTCGAGCTGAATAAAATGACACTGAACTCATGAGTTTTGACACGATTTATGCTATTGATGAGGGTTAAAAAACACCACTGATGTGTTCTTAGTCATGATTCAATGGGTTGGTGGAGAAGTGATTTGTGCCTTTGATTTTAAGTTGTAGTTTGACGCTCCTCTGTTCTATAGATTTCTCAATTTTGGACCATTTCTGGGAATTCTCCACTCTTTTTTTCCTCTTGCTTTTTTTTTTTTTTTCCTTTGATCTTTTTAAGACAGTTTCAGCTGGCCTGGAACTCCCTCTGTAGACCAGGCTGGCCTTGAACTCACAGAGATTCACTTACCTCTGACTCCCAAGTGCTGGGACTAAAGGCATGTACTAACACACCTGACTTTCTCCTGCATTTTTAAAATATTTTTTTAATTGAATTTTTGCAGTCTTCATACAATATTGTTTGATGGTATTTAGATCCCCTCCCCTATATGCTTAGACTTACCTGTTCATGGCTGTTAACATTTTTCTCTCTAGTACTCTCATGACCCAATGATTTATTCTGAATCTTTTAGTGACTTTTTTTTGTCTGTAGGATATTTTGAATACTTTGCAGGTTTTCAAGGCTCTCTATCCACTCACCTAATTACTGGTGGCTTTTTCTTTATTTTAATACCTGCTTCCTAACGCCTCTTTACTTTCCTACTGTAGTCTTTCTATCTAAAAGACACTAATTATTGTACTTGAGTTAATCATGGGCTTTACTTTTTGATAAAGTACTATTTCCTTCTCCCCACAGGCAGAATTGTACTCTAACTTATGTAATCTCTGTTGTCATGTTTTGGTTACTTGGTGCCCTAGAACAAACCACTGCAACACCTGGTGGTTTTGAACAGCTGTTTCATTATCCCTCAAAATTGTGTGGGATGATTGGAATCACTTGGGTGGGGTGTGTAGCGTATCTTTATGGTTTCTTGCAGTGGTCCTAGATAGACTCTAAGGCTAAGGTCATCTGGAGGGTTGACTCAGATTCTAGAATGACTTTTGTGTAGTTTCAGATCCTTTCCTTGTGCCTTCTCCAGCTGCTCTTTTCAACAGAGGAGCTTGATTTCTTGGGCCATGCCTTTTGAGCAAAAAGTGGGGGCAGCTAGGTATTCGTAAAGTTTAAACTCCAAACTGAAATAGTTCTGCTACATTTTCTTGGTGAAAGGGAGTCATATGGCCAGCCCAGGTCTATGTAACACCATTAATACTGAAAGGCATGATTTGTTATGGATATCTTAAGTGGTTAGTTATTGTATATTAGTGCCTAATGGATGCATCTGTTATTATGATATTACTTTTTAGGCATTTAATTTGCAAACCATAAATTTATTATAGGCATATTTCTTTTACCTACGTTTATAGCTCTGGTATTATCTATCACAGTGCCTAATAATATATATGATTCCTCAAACAATGCTTTTGAATAAAATGGATCATCGTAATATTAAGATCTTGTGGAGCGTTTTTCTAATACAAAGTCAAATTTTCACTTTAGCAGTTTAAAAATATTTTAATACAGGGCTAGAAGAATGACTTAGATGGAAAAGTACTTGCCTGCAAGCATTAGGACCTGAACTTAATTCCCAGAATCCACATAAAATGGCAGGTGTGGTGGCTGGGGCTTTCTGGCCTGTCACCTTAGCCTAATTGATGAGCTCTAGGCCAGTGAGAGAACCCTGTCTTCAAAGGAGATAGTGTTCTGAAGATGATTCCTCAGGTTGTCCTCTCGCTTCTACATACCCCTCCACATGTCTGCCCACACCCACATGTGAACATGCATACATCCATAACGTTTTTTTTTTTAGTTAGCTAGTTGTGGGGATGTACACCTGTCACCTCAGCATTGGAAGGTGGAAGAAGGAGGATTGGGAATTTAAGGCCTGAGACTTGGCTACATGAGACCCTATCTTAAAAAAAACAACGCCCCCTTCTCCCAAACTTAATTAAGTATATCTTAAAAAAAAATCTTTTTGGAAAACCGTCTTTGGGAGAAAATAAGAAACAGAAATAGTTTGATGTCATAGAATCATTTCTGTATGCATTTGTCCTTAAAGATGGGATGTGGGAGCTTAAGTTGTCACTTTAAAATACAAAGAATTGGGTCTGTGTTAATGGTGCTTGTCACACAATCCTGACAACCTGAGTTTGATTCCCAGAACCCATGTGAAGGTAAAAAGGAACCAACTCCACAGAGTTGTCCTCTGACCTCCACACACAAACTGTGGCATGAACACGCGCACATACAATACACTAATAATTAAAATGCAAAGAATTGTGGTACTGTCATGTTTTAGTTATGTTGTATAAGTCTTAGTTTGCCTTTATATTATAGAAATTTTGCTAATTATAATGCAAATAACATATATAAATGAAATAAGCAAGAAGATTCTTATATTTTAGTAACTTTCCTTATTAGAAATTAAAATAACTTCTCTGTTGTTACATAGAAATCTAAAGTGTCTAGTCTATTAACATATATTCATTAAAACTTGAGTGTACTCACACTTTCCCTGGTGTTGTAGGAGACAAAAAAAAAAACCCATATTTATAGTCCAGTATTTATTTTTAACTTGCATTTCTAAAACAGTAATTTAAAATGTTTTATAAGAAACCTAAGGATAAAAACTAAAATGGCTCTGAGAATGAGGCTAATATAAAACAAAAGTATTCTGTGGACAAATCACACCTACATTGTAATTGTCTTAGCAACAAAAGCAGAAAAAGAAACTGAGATGGTTAGTTACAATTTGGAGTATTTCTAAGATTAAAACAAGCCAACTACTTAGGAGATATGTAACTAATACTTAGAGCAGTAAAGAAGCTGTATGTCCTGGATGAAGTTCCTTAAAGAGGGAAGCATTATAATGAACAATGTCTGCTGTGGCTTTAGATAGATGTTTCTTTAATATAGTATTATTTTTCCTTGATATAGAGGTTTTAAAAGAATATTACTAGAGTAGAATTTAATAAGGGTAATTTGAATGTGAAGGGTCACAAACGGAATAATCTAAAAACATAATATTCTTTTTCTTTTTAACCTAGTATGGTCTTAGATTTTCCATGTCTCCCTGTATTAGAGCCCCCAAGCATAGACTCTCATAGAACCATGTACTTCAGTTTTATGTCATTTGTCTCCATGAGTTCGGATGTACCTCAAATGCAAGGGCAAATGGTGATAAAATCCCCATATTGCTGTTTTAGCATTTTTTTTCCTTGAAATTAAAAAAAATATAAAGGGCCTGGAGATCTGGCTCAGTGGTTAAGAACACTGTTCTTACAGAAGACCTGGGTTCAAATTCCAGCACCCACATGGTGGCTAACAACCATCTGTAACTCCAATTCCAGGGGATCTGACACCCTCTTCTGTTCTTGGTGGGCACTGCATGACATGAGTGTGCTTACACACATGCAGGCATAACACTCATACACATAAAAAATAAAGAAATTAAGATACATATAAAACTACCAAGTCCTTAAAACAGATTCTTCATAGGTTTCTAGTTCAAGAAGAGAATTAAGACATGTGAGGTAGCACATGTCTATAAACTCTAATACTGGAAGAGAGAGAGAGGAGAGAGAAAACAATTAACCTCTGTCTTTGAATTAAAGACATATTTTTATGTTATGTATTTGAATGTTTGCCTGTATGTGTCCTACATGTGTGCCTGGTGCCCCCAGAGGCCAGAAGAGGGCATCAGATCCCCTGGGAGTAGAGATGATTGTAAGCCCCCATGTGGGTGCTAGGAACTGAACCTAGGTCCTCCGCAGATTTCAGGCATTTTTTGTTTGTTCATTTTTTAAAACATTTCTTCAAGGTTTAGTTTTGGTGGATTGCTTGTTTAAAACAGTACTGATCATCTGTGCAAATTTTTCAATTGCTTTCCAGATTTCTATATTCAGATGAAGTTCAAATTGGTCCAGAAACAGTTATGACCACTCTTTATACTGCTAAGAAATATGCAGTCCCTGCCCTGGAAGCACATTGTGTAGAATTTCTCACCAAACATCTTAGGGCAGATAATGCCTTTATGTTACTTACTCAGGTAAGTAAATGTAACTAAGGTTTGTTTTGTTGTAGCTTAAGAATTTAAGTATAAGCACAATTATATGTGAATATTTAATATCTTCTAGAGAATTCTAGACCATTCTTTTTAAAGTATTTGAAGTTACTTTTGTGATATCATTCAGGAAAATAACAAATTCATAAGATTTTAGAATAGAAATGCAGATTAATACATTGTAAGTGTGCAGTGATGATTTTTTAAATAAATTGAACATACCTACAAGATCATTAAACCATTTCTAACATATATTTGACATTTGTTAAATGTCTATAATCTAGGCTTCTTTCGATAAAAATAAATTACTGCTTTTTTTAGACAGTCTTGTAATGCTTTTGTCTGAATTGTTTGTAGAATTCTCAGTTAATAAAATATAATCCTACCTGACATAGTGGCACATGCCTGTAATCCCAGCACTCTGGAGACTGAGGCAGGAGGACCACTTTGAGTGCATAGAAGTTAGAGACCAGCCTCGGCAACATATTAAGACCTGTGAAACAAAACAAAGCAAATATACTCCTGTTGAATTTTAGTACTAGAAGTAATCACTAATGACTGCTAGGTCAGCTCTTCTTTTACAAATGAGAAATAAAAATCTGGACAAATTAACTGCCTGTCCAAGATCCTATAATGAATGACGGCAAGGCCCAGAGCTCCTCTTTCCACTTCATTGTTCATTCTGTCATGTAGAAAATGTTGGGTGACTTAATAAAAAAAACTTGTATCTTTAGATGTTTGTAGTAAAAGATACTCATTGATGTCACCTCTTCTTGGACATAATTATAGAAATACATGTATACTGGAGACAAAGCTAATAATAATAGCAAAATGTATAGGATGATGACTGTGTGCCAGGTACCTTTCTCAGAGTTTTGTAATGTGTTAATTCATTTAATCTTGTTATAAGTTTATGAAGTATTGATATTCAAAGTAAAAACCTACTTATATACCATTAAGAAATAAAAAAACTGGGACTGGAGAGATGGTTCAGTGGTTAAGAGTACTGGCTGCTCTTACAGAGGACCCTGGTTCTGGGTTAAGCTCATGGTTCTGCCATGAGCACTCACATGGCAGCTAACAACTGTCTATAACTCTAGTTCCAGGGGATTCAGTGTCCTCTTCTGACCTCCTCGTGCATTGAACAACACCATCACAGCAAAAAAACACCCGGTCTTTTTTTAAAAGGTTCTTGGCAATTGATGTTATAGTTTAGTGATGATCATAAAACTAAAAATTTAAGTACTAAACTGTAACATATCTAGCTAGATGATCTTGCATAAATCATGTACAAATTGTTGAAATTTTTTATCCATATGGAAATGAGGTAATAATGTCTTCCTTATCTGGAAGGTCTGTGAAGGAGCACACTAAGCAGTGCATAAGAAAATAGGTTGTAATATATATGTGTGTGCATATGAAAAGAAAAGTCACAGGATTGTTACTGGTAATGTGAATTCATTATCCAGCAGAATATTATTATTCTTAGCTTTTCATTTCTAATTATAGGTGTTTTTACATAATTAGCAATGCCAACTCTTTACAGTAGCAACTTTGAATGTGCACAGCCTAAAGGTGAAACAACTGTGAAAGTAAAATAACTGTCTTTTTATGTGTTTAGGCACGGTTATTTGATGAACCTCAGCTTGCTAGTCTTTGTCTAGACACAATAGACAAAAGTACAATGGATGCAATAAGCGCAGAAGGGTTTACTGATATTGACATAGGTAAGTTCCCAATGAATAAGTATGTACATTAAACGCAGCAATGCCTTGCCAACCTTGATGGAAAACGATATGTAAATTAGTGTTGTCTCCAGATGATTGAAGGTCTGCTTACTTTCTTTCATTTTGGTGAAAATATTCCTGGAAGTTCTATCTCATCGCTTTCTAAAAGATAGTAAATAATGCTCACCACATGCATTTTAGTATACTAGGGCCCCAGAGCAAATATAAAGAAAGGTAGAATGTAATTTGGTTTATCTATAGTTAGAAAAATCAAGGAATAAAAGATGTGAAAGTTAGGATTTATGTAGTAGAAGCGGTGGCATATGACAGAATGTGAAAAATATTTTCACAGATATGTGAAAAATAATTACTTTGCAACTTGTGAAAATGAAGGCATCACTTTAAATTGGGGTTGTGTTAGGAATATCTTGAAGGAGGTTCTGATATGAGCCTTTAAGAATAAAGAGTATTTTCACTGGAGGTGTGGCTTAGTGAATTTTATGTGTGTGGAGTTGGGAAGTGCTTGAAGATGGATTGCACCAGGACGTAGAAGGGTAGATAATATTAGGCCCAAGAGTTGGATTTGAAGGTGAGGAGAGAGAGCTAATACTTGTGGCTTTAAATATCTTCACGAATACTATTATTCTATTTTACTTGTAGATTTTGTTGGCATTTCATCCAAAATGGCCAAAAAAGAACCATTCATTCCCTTCACTGTGTTCGAACTCCTTTTGGTCTTTTTGGTTTCAGCCTTCACTGAAGTTTATGATGCTCTACGATTTTTCTATTCCCTTTCATTCATAACAGGAAGTCTTTCAAAAACCAGATCTATTTTTAGACATGCTCAGGCAAAAAACCCAGAAGTTATTCTTAATTTTTCTTTTTCATTTATACCACAGGTACAATCTTGTCAGTAGGTGCCTCTGATTCTACTTTCAAAATATAACCTGCATCTGACATTTCTTAACAGATCTGCTGCTCATCACCTAGGTGAAGCCAGTGTTCTTTCTTGAATAGCTTAAAATCAGGTTGTATCACTTCTGTTTTTCCACTGCAGGTAGAATATAATTCAAACTCTTAAAGGAAGCTTAGAAGACTGTGTAATCAGGCCCAGTATTAGACTGGAGAGGGTAGGCTTGGCTGTGGTAACCGACCCCAAAGTGCATACTGGCTCAGACACAAAAGTAAAGTCACTTTTTATTTATATAGTGTTCCATAGAGAAAGTCATAGTCATCAGGTAGCTCTCTCCTGAAGTTTTGCCATTTCTTAGGGTCTGGTGACCTATCTGTCTTGCTGACAGATGAGGAAAGGTATGGAAAAAATCAAAATATCCATATTGCTGCTTTATTTTGGACCTTATGTCATTGTCCAGATTTCAGGCAGAAGATCTACTTCAGGGAAAGCTAGGAGGTCCAGACTAGTCACATCCTAAGAAGAGAGAAAACAGATTTGTAATTAACAGCTCAAAGTGACTACATCTGCCTGGGTTTCCTACCTTTTTTCCTTATTCCTGTTCCGTATACACTGGTTAGGGTTAATTATATTTCAGAACTTTATATTTGATAATCTTTCTAACTAGAATCATTTTCTCTTGAATCTTTGTATGATTCCCTGCTTTTACTTACTCAGCTCCCAGGTTAAATGAGACCTGAGACAAGCCATCTCAAACCTACTTAATTAAATACTTGAGCAGTTCTTCTGTTACTCTGATTTATTTTCCTCATATATGTTGCTATCTGAAAGTCTTCTATAGATAGTGGGTTTTTTATATGTGTGTTAGTTGACTGCTTTCCTCTCTTAGACTGTAAACTCCTTGAAGATAGGGATTTATCTTCAATGTATTTCTAGCACTGAAATTTCTAGCACTATATTCAGTTAATAGTGTTGGTCCACCAGATGACCAGTTTTATATAGAAATGATGCCTTTCCTTTTTACCTTATATCGTTCTTAGTAAACCAAGGCAATCCTTTCAGAGTATAGCATCTTGGCTCAATTTATACTGTGTAGTGACTGACTTTTTAAGAACCAACACCCCACTTCTTTTGAAGACACTCAGTATATTCCTCTGTTACAGTTAAATAACACACTCTTGTGAGTTTACCTGTTCATTACACAGTGCCCTGGGCAGGCTTTGTACATTGCTTGTATTATCCAGAACTGTAAGGACTAGGGCACTGTTGAGCTGTTAATGGAGCATTGCTTAATCTTAATTGTTGTTTACTGTTAAGGAGCTGTCAAGTGCTCCATTTGTTCTTTGGTCTATTCTCTTCTGAAACCAGACTACCTGCATGTGAGTGTTTTACCTATAGAAATTGTTTTATAAATAGTTTTTACATTATTCATGCGATTAAAACCTGGGAATCTTGAAGTGTTGGTGCCTAGCTGATACCCTGTAAATATTTACTGATTTGAACTGACACACAGTTGCTTAAATTAGCTTCCTGTATTGCATTATGTCTGTGAATCACAATCTGTTCTGTTTTTATGGTCTAAGGCTTTCAGCCATAATTTTTTAAGCACACCTGCTACTTGAAACCAGCAAATGGAAAGATGCATGTTCTCTTCCCCCTCTTTCCACCCCATAGTCCAGTTTGCTGACATGTACTTGTTAAAAGTTGGAAATTGCAGAGAAAGCTGGGAGTACTGATCTCAGGAGCTCTTTTATAGCTGTGTTAGATTTGAGGGGCTTTCTTCCCTGGCATTCAGGCGTGTATTCTAGAGGAAGACACACTTTGACTCAGCTTTTTGTTTTAGGAAGTTTTGTTTTGTTTTGTTTTGTTTTGGCACATGGTTATAACAAAATGAATTAATGATTAAAGGCATGGGCCCCCTTTGGATGTTAGCTGTCCTTGATATTAAGCAAATATTTGGTTCTTAGTGTGAATTTGTAGAGAGTGCAATAAGTTGATTTTTCTTCTTTGATAATGTATTTCTGAATAATTTACTAATGTTTAATGCTTTAATTGATTTGACATAGTCTTTGTTTAAATTTAAAATGTAGGGCCAGCAAGATGACCCAGGGGGTAAAGGTACCTGCCTCCAACTCTTAACAACTTGAGTTCAATCCCCGGGATCTATGTGGTGGAAGAATACAGCTGACTCCTGCAAATTGTTGTCTCTGTCTCTGTCTCTGTCTCTCTCTCACACACACACACACACACACACACACACACACACACAGGCCTGCACATGGTGTGTGGACATACAATAAATAAATGCAGTTAAAAATTTTATGTAACTTAGATATTTTATAGTAGTTCCTATTTTGCTTTTATTTTGTTCTTTAGAGACTAAGGTTCCATTCAAAAATATTTTTCCAATACATCTAGAATATTTCTTTGTTAGAATCCATTTTTTTTGGTTGAACAAAGTATATTTTGCTTTACCTGTCTTATTAAAAATGTTTTCTTAATAACATTTTTAATTCTTTTGGTTATTAATGCTATTTTTATATTCTTACACTCTTACTTTATAGTGAAGCCCTAAGGCGCCCTGAAATAATTGTTTTTTCGTTTTTAACACCTCTTGTGTAAGACTAGATAACTTTGCTTCTCAAGTATGTATGTCTACTTTTTACATATTTTCTGTTTGTTGCTGCTGGATTGCAACATGCTGTATTCTAGCATGCTGGCCTCTAAAGCCCCTTTTCCTTTTAACTTACCTGAACTTATTTTAATTTTGACTTTTTTATAAAAGAAAAAGAAGTCTGAGTGACCATCTATGGTACAGGCTTGACATTTCTTATACTTGGATGACACACATTGATTTCAAATTTAATATGTCCCAAATTAAGCTTCAGACCTTTCTCCCATCCTAAGCCTGTCTTCCTTTAGTTTTTCCTGCCTGGGTCAATAATTCCTAATCCCTATGCTTACTTTGCCATTATCCTTGACTCTTCTCTTTCTCTCATGTGCCACAGCCAGTCTGTTAGAAAATCTCCATTGAGTCTTCCTTTGGATTATATCATGAATCTGATCAGTTTTTGCCATGCCTTCTGTTCTACTGATCCAGGCCACTGTCATCTCTGACCTAGATTTGTGCTAGAGCTTCCTAACTGGTCTGACTTCCATTCTTGCTACCACTACAATCTTTTCTCAGTACAGCAGCTGTAGCTAGGCATGGTTATATACACCTATAAACAGCACTCAGGAGGCTGAGATAGGAAGATCGGAAATTTGAGGCCAGCCTAGGCTACAAAAAGACCTGTCTCAAAAATAAATAATTTCCCCAAGCAAAACACAAAACTCCCAACAACTGTAGTAATCCTTTCAGAGCATAAATTGCCACATCGCAGAACTTTCCAGGTATCCCTCACTTAACTCAGAATAAACACCAGACAAGCTAGAGTGCTGGGTAATTATGCCCTACTTCTCCATGATTCTGTAACCTTTCTTGCTCACTCTTACCACATTATTCTCCTTGCCAATCCTCAGATATGCTAGGTACATTTTTACATGAAAACGTTCGCACAGATAATTCCAAAATATGTTCTCAAAGTATCTCTTTAAATTTGCTCCTCCACCTCCTATAAGTCTTGGAACATGAGACTTCTGCAGATCATCCTATTTTAAGCAGAACTTCTTTGCAAGTGTCACATAACACTGGTTATTTGTGTTTATTTAAGCTGCTTCTCCCCATTAGAATGTAAGTTCTGATGGCAAGGACTTTTTGTTCAATAATATGTCAGTGCATAGAGTTAGTACCTAGCACATAATGAATGCTTCAAAATAAACATTTTTGAATGTATTATAATTTAGTCTATAAGCTTTTGTGATTAACTTGTTTCCTTTTTCTGTGGCTTATTATTAATATTCTGGGTAGCTAAACTTTCATAAATGGCATGACTATATAAGGAGTTACTATATCAAAACTTTCACATATGACAAGTAGATAAGTTGGATGTTACCATATACAGTTCTTTTCTAGAATTTCTTACTCTGACAATTTTATATACATACAATTTTAAAATAAACACTAGAATTTGATTCTTTATTTTTTTTATCCACTCATCTGTTGATAGACATCTAGGCTAGTTCGTTTTCTTAGCTGTTATCAGTGCAGCAATAAACATGGATAGGCAAGTATCTGGGTCATGTGGCAGTTCTTTTTTTTTTTTTTTTTTTTTTTCTTTTTCTTTTCTTCCCCTAAGAACCTCCATACTGAATTGTTTTTTCTTTTTTTCTTTTGGTCTTTTTTGAGACAGGGTCTCTCTATAGCCCCAGCTGGCCTAGGACTCACTATGTAGACCAGGCTGGCTTAGAGCTCACAGAGGTCCCACCTTCACCCTCCTGTGCCCCCCCCCACCTCACTGCTAGGATTAAAGGACTGTGCCATCATGCCTTGCCTGCATAGTGAATTGTATCTACAGACCTAGAGACCAATTGAAGAGGATACAGTGCCCAGAGGGAAACTCAGACAGCTCCAGTCACCTAATTTTTGACAAAGGTAAACCAACCATTGTTAAAAAGAGCCTTGTCTTTCTTTTTAAAAGAAAAATATTTAAATATCATTGTGTGTTCCATACAGAACATCTCAATCTTAATCATCTTTATATCCCTTTTCCCACTGGCACCACCCCCATAATCCCCCAACTAGAATCCATATCTTCTTTTATCTTTGTTAAGGTCTGTTGTCTCAAATTAGTGTCCCCAAGTGACCTCAGTGCAGGTTCATTCACTGAGGTCCAGTCAGCCTACCCAGAGTCCTTCACTTTAGGAAGACTAGCTTATCCTCACCCAACAGTAATGAGTTGCCAATATTTCTAAAGCAAAGATTTGGGGTCTGCTATCAATTTCCCCAGTGCCATGCTGGGTTTTTGTCAGCTTGAGTTTGCATGGATCTTGAGCATGCCAAAACAATGGCTATAGATTCATATGAGCAGAGTCCCAGGAGCTTGTAGGATTCTATTTCCATATGGTCACACTCCTCCTCATTGGCTCTTAAAATCTTCCCTCCCCATCTTCTGCAATGGTCCCTGAGCCCTGGACGAGTGAGATTTAATATAGGAGTCCTGTCCAGGGACCCACAATCTGCAGATTCCTAATCTCCATGATTTAGCCATTTGTGACCCTTTGTTGCATGAGGGAGCTTCATTAATGAGAGTTGAGAGATTCATTGGTGTCTTCTTTACCCCTTGTTCTATACTGTGTGAGCCTTGGGTGTAGAGGCTGCATTGTAGATGTGCCACTTAGGCCTGGGCAATTCACAGATGATGTCTGTGTATGACCAGCTATGGCTCTGTATTAGTCTCCATCTGGTGCAAAAGAACCTTCTTTGATGAATGGTGACTTGGATACTTGACTATAAGGATACTAAAATATAAAGATATATATTTTGCATTTAGTAAGAAGTTACATTAGTCTAGGGATGTGACAGCCTTGGGATTTCTCCAAGATCGATGACCTCTTCCACCATATGTATTTGGCTATGATTATAGTACCACACATGAGTTTCCTCCCATTGAATGGGCTCTAAGACCAATTAGGTAGTCGTTGACTGGCTCCAAGATAAAAATGCCACTACTATACCAATCATCAGTGTAGTTATTTGGTCATGAAGCTGGTGTTGGGCCATTGATTGATGTTCTTCCTTGGCTACTTGCATAGTGCTCTCCAGAGCTATGAGAGCTAGCCTTCAGGGGAAGTAGCAGGTCAGTTCCAGCTCCAGCAGTTCCATTGCTCCAAATCTGGTCTCTGAAATATGTCTTGTCTTCAACAATAGGGTCTTACCTTTAAGTTCTGGGAGGTGATTAAGGGCTGTTCCTTCAGCAGTTTTAAACTTTAAATTTTTATATTAAGGTATTTGAATTCTTTTTTGTGAAGAGTGAGAGATAGGGAGTCAATTTCATTCTTCTGCATGCAAATACATAGTTTTCCCAGCACTATTTGTTGAAAAAATATCTTTTTGACAATGTATGTTTTTTACACCTTTGTCAAACCTTTGCCAAAAATTAGATATTGAGTTGGGTGAAGTTGTGTACCCCTTTAATCCCAGCACTCAGGAGGCACCGGCAGGTAGATCTATTGTGAGATTGAGGCCAGCCTGGTCTACATACCAAGTTCCAGGCTATGTGGGGCTACAGAGAAACCCTGTCTCAAAGGGACAAAAAAAAAAAAAGAATTTTAGGATTGTTTTGCTAGTTCTATGTGAAGCATTTCATTGTGATTTTAATGGGGTTTGTATTGAATATGTAGATTATTTTCATAATATTAACTTTACCAATCTGTGAACATAGAAACTCCATTTTCTGCTTTTTTTTTCCAATTTCTTTCTTCATTTTCTTAAAGTTTTTGTTGTTTCACTTTGGAGTTTTTGAAGCAACTGTGACTGGAATGCATTTCCTCATTTCTTTCTTGTCTTGTTCATTACTCATGTATAGAAGAGCTAATGATGGATGGGCCAGTGAGATGTCTCACTGGATAAAGGTGTTTGCGTCCGAGCCTAATTGTTGGGCGTCATGGGTGCCAGATGTTGGCTGGCATTGGCGGGTCCCTCGGGGGAGCAGGAGAGGCGGCAAGAAGGTGCAGAGTCAGTCAACTACACAGACTCCAGGAGAAAGTGGAACCTCAGCAATCTATTTTTAAAAAGGAATAGACTTTTGTACTTTTGCCAGGCTTAGGGGAGGTCTTTATCTGGTCATCTGGTGTGCTTCATTCTGGTAGATCCAGAACGCTTCTGATGATCTCATGCAGGTCACTCCCATTGGTCCTGGATGGCTGCTAGGGCCTGAGAACTGCCCCAGGTTAAGTCCCAGGAAGTTTTCACTGCGTATGCATGCTCAATACCGGTTCTAGCCATTTTGGGCCAGCAGGCCAGGAGCCTGTCTGGCTTGGCCTGAATCATCCTACACCTAATGACCAGAGTTTAATCTCCAGACCCATACAGTAGAATGAAAGGACCAACTTTCATAAATTGTCATTTTTCTTTCACACGTGTAAATAAATATTTTTTAAAAGAAAAGCTGCTGATTTTTTTGTGTGTTGATAGTCTATCCAGCTACTTTGCTGAATGTGTTTTATCCTATCTGTGAATTTTCTGATGGAGTCTTTTAGGGCCTTTTAAATTCAGGATTATGTTATCATGTGTAAACAGGAAAAATTTGAGTTTTTCCTTTCCTATTTATAATTCTTTTATTTATTTCTTATATTGTTCTAAGATTTTTAGCACCATTTTCTGGAGATAGTAGACACCCTTATCTCAGTCCAGATTGTTGAAGAAATGCTCTTGTTTTCTTAATTTAATGTAATGTTGGCTATAGGTTTGTCATATATAGTCTTTATTGTGTTGAAGTATGTTCCTTTAATTCCTAGTTTCTTCAAGACATATCATGAGTTATTGAACTTCATCAATGCTTTTTCTGTGTCTGCTGAGATAATTATGAGATTTCTGTCCTTATGTTCCTGTACATACTGTATTATATTACTGATTTGCCTATGTTGAAACAACCTTGGGTCCCAACTTGGTCGTATTTTTTTATCTTAATATGTTCTTAAATAGGTATTGAAATGTTTGTTTCTGTGTTCATTGGAGAAGTGGGTTTATAGTTTGTTGTGTCATTATGTGGTTTGGATATCAGAGTAATAATAACTTAATAGAAATTTAGTTATTTATGTGATGTTTGAGATGAGGTCTTTCTGTAGCCCCAACTAGCCTGAAACTTGCTATGTAGACCATGCTGGCCTCTGTCTCTCAAAGATCTGTCTGCCTCTGCCTCCTGAGTGTTGGGACTAAAGGTGTGCACCACCACACCCAGATATATTTTTCCTTTATGTGTATATGTGTGTGACAGTGTGCGTATGAGTACAGGTGCCTGTGGAGGAAGAAGTTAGATCCCCTAGGAGGTGAAGTTACAGGTAACTGTGAGCCACCCAAGTAAAACTCAGATCCTCTGGGAGAGCAACAAGTGCTCCTAAAAATCGCTGAACAATCTGCAATCCTGGCTTTATAGAATTAGTTTGTTAGTGTTCTTTTTCTTTGTACTTTGTGGTATAAACTTTTCCTTAAAAGTTTAGGCTTTGTTTTTTGGGAAGATTTAATTACTACTTTAATCTTTTCTTCTTTATATCTTCTTGATTTACTTTTGATAGGTCATATGTGTTTCAAAATGTATCTGGTTCTTCTAGATTTTCTAGTATTTGGGTATATAGGTATTTCAGTAATTTCCTAATGATTCTCTGGAATTCATTGGGGGTGATTGTAACATCTCCTTTCATCTCTAATTTCATTAATGTGGGTCTTCTCTCTTCTTTCCATTATTTTGGATAGACCTTTGTCAATTTTGTGTATCCTTTTCAAAGAACCAACTCTGACAGATTCTATGTATTCTTCTTAATACCTCTTCTTGTACCTCTTCTCCTTATTCATATGTTTCTTCTGATCTTTGTTGTTTCTTGTGTTACATTTGGGTTTGGCTTTTCCTTGTTTTTCTAGGACCTTGTGGTACATGATTAGGCTGTTTACTTCAATTCTTTCTGATTTTTTTTTTTTAGTGTAAAGTACTTATAAACTTGCCTCTTAGAACTGCCTATATCCCAAAATTTCTAGTAACTTGTATTGTCATTTTCATTTTCCTGTCTCCTTTCTGTTTTCTTCAATGACCCATTGTTTAGTCTTCAAATATTTGTGTGGTGCCCTGTCATGTGGTATATTTATTATTGTAGGGGAGGGAGCATGTTTGGAGGTCAGACAACTTGGTGGAGTCATTTCTGTCCTTCCACCTTGACATGGGTTGTGGGGATCTAACTCAGATTGCCCGGAGCAAGCGCCTTCACCCACTGAGCCATCTCTCTGGCCTCTCTTACTCTTGATTTCTAGTTTTATCCTGCTGGAATCCTATAAGATACAAGCAAGTATTTGATAAGGCTTGATTTATGGCCTGTGATGTGGTGAATTTTAGAAAATGTTTTGTGGGACACTGAAAAGAATATATATTCCGTGTCTGTTGGATTAAATGTCATGTAGATGTTTGTTAATGCCAATTATCTATGGTATAGTTTAACTCTAAAGTTTTTCTGTTGCTTTTTAGTTTTGAAGATCTGTCTAAAGCCGAGACTAGAATATTGAGGCTGCCTTATGTCTTTTAGTGTTTGCTTTATGAAATTGGGATCTCCAACATTAGTTACATAAGTACTTATAGTTGTTATATCTTCTTGATAGTTCTTCTTTATTAATATATAGTGATTTTTTATTATCCTCTGATTAGTTTAGTTTTGACATCTGTTTTATTGTATACCAGAATAGCTATGTATGACCTGTATCTCTTGATTAGTTTTGCTTTGACATCTATTTTATTACAGAGCAGAATAGCTCTATCAGCTCGTTTTTAGCTTCTACTTGGTTGGTAGGATTCATCTTTTGACTTTTGGTTTGTGTGTTTGACAGTCATTGAGGTGTTTCTTGGAGACAAGAGACAGTTGGAGCTTGTTTTTTGATGTAGTCAGCTTGTCTGTATCTCTTAAGTGGTGAACTGAGGCCATTTGTTTAGCCCTTAGCCCTAGCCCACCTAGAACTCATTAGTAGACTAGGTTAGCCCCCATCTCACAGAAATTTACCTGCCTCTGCCTCTCTCTGCTGGCATTAAAGCCATGTGACACCACACTCGGCATGAGGCCATTTGTTATTATTGAGAGGGGTTTGCTCTTTCCTATGTTTTTGCTTATTCTAGCTAGGTGGTTTGTGCTAGTTCTTCTATTAGCATTAGGATTTTTACTTTATTGGATGTAGTGGATTCTTTCTTGACTCTCTTTTGCCTTTTAAAAATTATATTTTTTAATATTGCTTCTTTGTTTTGTATTATTTTTATTTTTTAATTACATTTTTGTTTTGTGTAGGTCTACTTGTGTGGAGGGAGATCAGAGGGCAGCTTGCAGGAGTGAGGTTCTCTCCTTCCACCATGTGGGTCCCAGGGATTGAACTCAGTATGTCAGGTTTGGTGGCAGGTACCTTTATTCTCTTGAGCCATGTCACCAGTTCTGTTTCATGTTTTTAACATCCTGACTGTGATACACTTTGGAGAGATTCTTCTTGAGATTCTTCTCTAGTCATGTTCATTTGGTATTCTAAATACCTGTTGTGCTTTGATGTCCATTTCTTTTTCCAGATTTGGAAAAATTTCTGCTATTCTGTCACAGCATAATTTGTCTATGCTTTTAGACTTTTGTTTTCAGCTCCTTCTATCTGGTGGATTCTTTAGTCTATTGAATGTATCCTAGAATTCTTAGAAGTTTTGGTCATGTTCAATTTTTTTTTTTTTGCTTCCCAGTACCCTGTGTGGCAGCTAACATTTGTCCTTAACTCCAGTTCCAGGGGTTCCAGTGCCTTCTTCGGGCCTCCACAGGCATTACATGGTATGGGTGCACTTACATACGGGCAGAACATTCATACACATTAAAAATTATATATACCTATTATTAACACTGTTTCCTTTGCCTGGTCTTGTCTGCTGCTGATACTTTGTTGTTTTTATTTGATTAACTTTCAATCTTGCATTTCAGGGTCTGTTTCCTTGATGAGTTTTTGCTTTGTGTTTTTGAGTTTCTCCTCCAAATTACTGACATTTCATCAATAATGCTTTGCTAACTTGCGTGTCTAGGTCCTGAATTGATTTGCTTACTTCATTCATCT
Source organism: Eospalax fontanierii (assembly GCA_035773235.1). NCBI lineage: Eukaryota > Metazoa > Chordata > Mammalia > Rodentia > Spalacidae > Eospalax > Eospalax fontanierii. The sequence continues at coordinate 149,686,603 of CM069524.1, read as the reverse complement.
GTTATAGTCTCTCTGTGCTTGTTGGTCCTTTATGGGGGAGTATGGGGGTTATGAATGTGGAGGCTAGAGGTCAATGTTGGGCATTTTTCTCATTCATTTCTCTACCTTGTTTTGAGATAGTCTCTCACTGAACCTGGAAATCACCAACTGGCTAGTCTGACTGGCCAACAAGACAATCCTCCTGTTTCTACCTCCCTAGCCTTGGGTTTACAGAATTGTGCTCCCATTTTTTGCTTTTGACATGAGTGCTGGGGATCTGAACGCAGCTTCTCATGCTTACATGGCAAGTACTTTGCTGTCTGAACCATCTCTCCAGTCCCTCATCTGTCCTTGTGTCTTTTTGGTAAATAATTTTGCTGGGATTTATATTCCCCACTACTATTTACAGGACACTCCAACTTCAATAACAGAAATAGTGTTTAGATATCTGTCCTGTAGCAGAAGGTTCAGACAATAGTGTTAGAATACTGGTTAGGAAAAAATAGAATTTATAGATATTAGAGCTAAGATTATTGACAATTAAATTGTAAAATGAGGCAATGGAAAAGAAAAAGGGAGCGTAAGTGTGAATGAGAGGGGAAGTATATGGGTTAGAGGATAAGAAATAATAGAGAATATTTCAGAGTGTGTGTAGAGATAGAGTAATAAAAGCCTGTTCAGGCCAGATAGAAGCTAAAAAACAACCAAAGTACACAAGTACAAATAATAAAAAGTAAGGTAAAAAGATAAATAATAATAAGCACTAAAATGAAATTGAAGGTACTGTGACTACAGTCAGTATTTAATCTGCCTTGTGAGGAGTATGGTTTCTCTTTCCCCTGCTATTGTCTTTTGTAGCAATTTGTACAAATAGGGGGAGAGCTGCCAGATAATTCAAGCAAGTTGGTGTGTCCTTGCTATGCAGAATGTCTTTGTGGGGACTACACTTCTACCAGAGGTCCCACCTCTACCTCCAGGACACTGGTGGAGAATCTCAGCATTAGGCTTCTGCTCTGCCCTTTTGCCTCTGTCCCCACAGCCTATGCCGCTGGGGCCATCTCTCCATAGTGTATCTAGCCTCTGATCATGTCTACTCCCCAGTTTGTTACCCTAGCAGTGCCTATGTCTGTGAAGAGAGAGCACTTCCCTGGCAGCCACTGCTGATTCTGGTGGGTACCAGTTGGCAGCTGCTCCTTCTCGCAGCCATCTCATTTTAGTCTTAATCCTTTTTTCTTCAGCTCATCCACTGGGTTGCCCAGGGGATGCTTCTAATCCACTATCTTACTTGGAAGTCAGAGAGTCTGGCTTAATAGTTTTAAGTATTAAAACTTTTTTCTTTTGGCCGAGATTCAGAAACTTAATATAACCATGTTTATCAGTATTACAGTGTTAAAGAGCAAAATATTGTTTATATTTGTATTTTCTCTGTAGACACACTCTGTGCAGTTCTAGAAAGAGACACACTTAGTATTCGAGAAAGTCGACTATTTGGAGCTGTTGTACGCTGGGCAGAAGCAGAATGTCAGAGACAACAATTACCTGTGACTTTTGGAAACAAACAGAAAGTTCTAGGAAAAGCACTCTCTTTAATCCGGTTCCCACTAATGACAATTGAGGAATTTGCAGCAGGTAAGACTGTGACATCACTAATTTGAAAGGTTTTCATAGTCTCTCTTGCCAGAGCAGAAAAGAAGCTGTTACTTTGTACTAGGTATATTATACAATTATAAGTATGTGTCTAATTTCATTTAATTTTTGTTTTCTTTTGTTCTTTTAAAAAATTTTATGTATATGAGTGTATTACCTGCATGTATATAAGTGCACCACCCATATCATACAATGCCCATGGAGGTCAGAAGAGGGTGTTGAATCCTGTGGAACTGGAGTTATGAATGGTTGTTAGCCACCATGTGGATACTGGGAGTCAAACCCAGATTCTCTGCAAGAGCAGCCAGTGTGCTTAACTGATGATGACCCATCTCTCCAGCCCCTTGTTTAATTTTTGTAAAAACCTTTCAAGAGAACATTGTCCACATTTTATAGGTTAGAGATTTTTTTTTTTAATATTTAGATTTACTTATAAATTCATCAGTTTTGAAGGTTTTTCAGTTTTTTTCCTCTATTGCCATGCTTCTATCTGGGATCATTTCCACCAACCTAAATAATTAATATTTAAGATTTATTTTTGTTTATGTATATATTTGTGAATGTATGTGCTTGTGAGTGCAGGTGCCCACAGAGGCCAGAAGAGGGCATCAGGTCCCCAGAGCTGGAATTACAGGTTCTTGTGAGCTGCCCAGTTATGCTGGGAACCAAACTTGGATCATCTCGAAGAGCGGCAAGTGCTCTTCACTGCTGAACCTTCTCTCCAAGCCAAGAATTAGTCTTTTTTTATAGAATAGGTATCATGCTAACATATTTGCTCAACCTTTTTTCATCTATAAATATCCTTATTTTGCTCTCAGTTTTGAAGGTTATTTTTCTGGGTCCAAAACTTCAGTTTGAAAGTTACTCATTTATCATTTGATTATAACTTTATTTCCTTTTTGCTTCCATGATTTCTGTTAGACAGTCTTAATTATTGCTTCTTTAAAAGGATGTAAGCTTTTCTCTGCTGCTAAGATTTTACATTATCTTTGGTGTCCAGTAGGTTGGCGATGATATGCCTTAAGTATGTTCTTTTACACGGCAGACCTTGAATTCTTTGGTTTACCCCTCTATTAATTTTAGAGTTTCCTGTTTTACCTTCATTGAGTAATTTTTCATGACCAGAAGACTTCTTTTTCTTTCCTTTCCTTTTTTTTCAAGATAGGATCTCACTTTGTAACCCTAGCTGGCCTGGAACTTGGTATGTAGACTAGGCTTCCCTGGAACTCATAGAAGTCCACCTGCCTCTGCCTCCCAGGTGCTGGGACTATAGGTACATGTCACCACACCCAGCAACTTTTTTTCAACTAAGGAAACTTTCTCTTATTATAGGCTTAAATTATTGCATGTTGGTCTCTGCTTATTATCCTTAAAAAACTTGTATATGTGTGTATTTGTAGGTATGTGTGCATGATTATGTGTATGCAAGTGTAGATGTGTTGTCAGCCTTTGGGTGTCATTCTGCTGTTCATCTTTTTATTTTGGAGATGAGGTCTCACACTTGGAGCTGAGGCTCCCTGATTAGGTTAGGCTGGATAACAACCATCAAGCCCCAGAGATCCATCTGTCTCTGTCTTCCCCAATGCTGTATTACAGTTGCACACTACCATTCCCAGTTTTTTAAGTGGGTGCTAGGGATCAAACCCACAGCCTCATCTTGTGTGGCAAAGACTTTGCCAACTAACCTGTTTCCCTTTTATCACAGTCCATACTGTTCTGAGAAAGGTAAGTTTTCATTTTTATTTCTCATTTGATCTTACATAGTTTCTGTTGTATTTTTTTCCTTTCTTTTTTCTTTTTTGTTAAAATGTAGATTTTAATAATATCATACACTTCCTTCTTTATAATCTTTATCCAAAGATTGCAAATAATAAAGTATATATAGATATATACATCCAGTCAGTACAATTTATCATTTTGTGTGTGGTATTTAAATATTTTAATTATAATTTTAAAATATTTCACTTGTTATTTTTATTTTATGTGTATGAGTATAGGTGCTTGCATGTAGGTAGGTGCACCAATGTCGTGCATTGCCCTTGGAGAGTGTCAGCTACCCTGGAATTGGAGTTATGGGTGGTTGTTAGCAGCCATGTGGGTGCTGGAAATTAAACCCAGTTCGTTTGTCAGAGCAACCAGGGCTCTTAACTGCTGAGCCATCTCTCTAGTTCCTTAATTTTTTAAAGACAGGGTCTTACTATATAGTCCCTATGACTGGGAAGTTGCTATGTAAACAAGTCTAACCTTGAATTCAAGAAATTTACCTATCTCTGCCTCCCCAGTGCTGTGATTACAGGCATATACAGCCGTAGCTGACTCTGATATTTAATTTTTTAAAAAATTGTTTTAAAATCAATATGACTTCCTAATTCAGGTTTCGAATATTTTGAATTTTCTTATTCCACTTGCTTTGGAAGGCTTTGGAAGTTACTGGCTTTGGAAGGAATATCCCTGACCTCTTCTATGGCAGAACAGTGTTAATCCTGGATAAATTAAAGGCATTTGGTATTTTTCTTCAATCAGAAACAGTGAATGGAAAAGTTGTGCTATATATGGCATCCTGCTTCCATAGTTTTCCCAACCTTAGCTGTTGCCTTCTGTTTAGTTCTAAACTCCAGAAATAAAGTACTATTCCCTGTCTTTCCACCTCTAAATATGTCCCTTTATTTAGATTATAGCCTTTGATAGGTATTAGATGGAGAGTCATAGTAACTGACACCACCAGAGAGAATGGCTCTCTTCTGGTGAATGAAAGTCTAGTACTCAGAAGAGTGAATAGAGAAATCCAGAGGTCTTTCTTTTAGTATTCATTTAAGTTTCATTTAATAATAGGTTTTTTGTTTGTGTTTATTTGTTTGTTTGTTTTTTTGACAGGATCTCCTTAGTCCCAGCCTACCTGGAAGTTGGGATGTGGATCAGGGTGATCTCGGTCTCACAGAGATTCACCTACCTCTGCCTTCTGAGGGCGAGGGCTAAGATTAAAGCCACCACACCTGGCATTTTAATAATAGTTTTAAAACTTACATTACTCCTGTTAATCTCAAATGAATTGATCAAAACTTCAAATTATGATAAAAGGATATTTGTTTCTGCAGGTCCTGCTCAATCTGGAATTTTGTCGGATCGTGAAGTTGTAAACCTCTTTCTTCATTTTACTGTCAATCCTAAACCCCGAGTGGAATACATTGATCGACCACGATGCTGCCTCAGAGGGAAAGAATGCTGCATCAATAGATTCCAGCAGGTGGAGAGCCGCTGGGGCTACAGTGGAACAAGTGATCGAATCAGGTATCTGTTGGAGTGTGAACATGGTGGTTGGGTGAAGGTAGCAGTTGATGTTTAAGCCTTTAGCCTCATTTAACCAACATTTTATTCTGTACTTTATGTTTAATACTTTTTTTTTTTTTTTGAGACAGGATCTCCCTGTAGCCGCAGCTGGCCTGGAACTCACTATATAGAACAGGCTGGCCTCAATCTCATAGCAATCCAGCTGCCTCTGCCTCCCAGGTGCTTGCTTATTACATTCTAAGTTGATACAGAACTCAAGAAGTTAACTGTCTTCACTGAATTATGATTGAGGGTGACCTCTTAGAAAAAAAGGGAAAGAACTGGGTCAGGCTTTCTGTCATGTGAAATCTGTTTGGACCACTTCTGCTGTTCAGCTGAGTTCTAGGCTTCAATTGATCAAACATTATTTTTACAGTTTTAAGCCTACAATGTAATAAATTTAACTTTACTAAGCTTAGTATCAGTTTTTTCTTTGAATAGATGTTGCATGTAAAATAGTTCAGTACATACATAATAAAGAATCATGGAAAATGCATACCAAAAATTGTGAAGAACTTACCTTTGCTTGCTGTTCTCTTTTAGTTAAATTCTGAGATGGAATCAGGATCAGTGTTTATGCATCTTGCCTTTTGCATTTCCAGTTTTTCAATGCACTTTATCATAAAGCTGGAAATTAACAGCTTAAATAGAACTGTTTTGTGGGCAGAGTTAAAAATTGAGATAAAATGCACTTGTAGACTACTTATTAACCATTTATAATGAGAATACCATATGTGAAATTTTGTAAGATGAGGTCAAAGCTGTACACAAAAAGTAAAAACTGCTTTTATCAAAAGTGGAAATAATTTAAGCATTTAATCCAAGTAAGTAGAAAATGAATTTAGAAAATTCCATAAGAGAAATTAAATAGTGAAGAAAACAGTGAGTCAAAAATAAGAGAAACTATAAATTCATAAACTGATTCCTTAAAAGATCAATAAAATAAACCTGGAAAAGTAGTTTTTTTAATTCAAACTTGGAAATCAAATGGGAATTTCATACGTTGAGATTTTTTTACTTTAATTCTGGGTTTACTCTGTGCTAATAAATTGAACATCTTGATGGAATGGATCATTTTATAGGCATATATAAATTATCAAAATTGACTGAAGAAGAAAGCCTGAGTAGACCAATTACCATGGGAAGAATTAAAAGTTATCAAAGAACTGTCCTTTCACAAGGTTTTTACAGGTGAGTTTTTTTGTTTTTTTGTTTTTTTTTTAAATCAAACATTCAAGGAACAGTTTCCTTGAACATTCAAAGAAGAAAATACTCTGTGGTTAATTATTGAAGGAAGCACATGACCTTTACGTAGGGAGTGAACAAGACAAATTTCAAGAGCAGCTTCACCACATAGAAGAAATTCTGCAGAGTGAGTCTACTAGTACCTTAACAGAATTATATTATATGAACAAATACAGTCTATGTGGAGATTGGAAAAATGGCTCAGTGTTGGAAAATGTATAGATAAAGCTCATCACAGTAACAGACTGTTGCTAAAACTCCTTCACTGGGGAAATGTAAACATCATCCTCTCCTTCCTCCCTTGGTCCAAAGGACAATTGGTATGATTCTACCAAAGTTCATCCTTGGGAACCAGTGAGTTTATTGAGCTTACTTACAGAGCAATGGGTAAGAGGTTACTTACAGGAGTGCCAGTGTCCTCCCTACCCCCGTCACACAAGAAAGTCCTCAACGAGCTGAATGATAGATTGCCCAAAGTCACTTAAATGGAGCTCCCCTCCCTTAGTTTTCCCTGGCCTATATACTCTACCCGTTCCCCAAAGCAACTTGCACAATGGGTTGGGAGGAGTGACTTGATACTTAGGTAAAGGTCCCACACCCCTCCCTGGCCCTCCTCTTGTGCAGGGAAGTTAGCAGTCAGCAAGCCCAGTTGTGATGATCTTTTGCAGTTGGGCTTAGATGAACCCAGAAGATAATGTCTTTCTGCCTTGGAGGATAGTCCTGTAAAGCATACACTAAAAGAAAAGATTTTGATAAATTCATTTTATCACTATATCAAGACTTTTGAGGAAAATGGGGGTGGGGAAATACTTTTAATAAAATTTTAACTTTTAACTTTGTAACTATTAATAAATTAGATCCAGAAGAATACTTGTAATAAAGTAGATATTAAAACTAGGCTAGGGATACCTAATATCTGCTAAATTTTAGTAGTGATTGATACAGTCATAAATCAGAACCTTATATGTTAGAAAAGAAAAGTCCTTTTTCCATCGTTTCTGGCTGACATTATATACATTAGCACATAGCTCTAGCAAACCCAGTTCTTCTGTAAAATACATTTTGTACTTCCTGTTTTACTGACCTGAAATGAAATTCACAGTGTCATATCCTAAATGGCCTAGCTGTAATATTAAGGAGAAATAAATATAGTTGGTAGGAGAAATAATGTAACAGTAAAATTAATACTTTAGTATTGATTCAGTGTATGGACTTTGGGCAGAACACTAGAGACAACTAAAGTACCCTCAATATAGCACTTAGAAGCAACACCATGACAGAACAGCTTCAGGCATATTAATACCTCATATTCCAAGATTCCATAGAACAGTTTAGTCATTTCTGTATATTCATGTTTCCCATATTTGAACTTACTGACTGAAATTTATTTGTGACTAAAATTATTACTTAGAAAGCTTTCTTAGTAATTTCAGACAGACTTCAGTTGCCTGACTAGCATGTTCCCAGCAAGCTGAAACTCTTCCTGTTTCATCTCTCCCATGGAGATAAAAAAGGTGAGGGCAGTTCAGTGTAGTGTAAGAAACTTGGACTTTTAGACCAGATAGACAGGATTGAACCCCAGCTATGGTGTGTATTGGGGCAGTCTTGGGTCAAGTCACTGACCACCTGAACTCCAGTTTCTCCTTGAAGAAAACATCTGTATGATGAGTTGTCCATATAAGTTTTTATGTAAGATAGGTAGTAGGGTATGTTTGCAAGAAACATGCATGTACGTGCGTGTATACACACACACACACACACACACACAATTTTTCCCCAGTATAGTAGTTTAAGATTTGCTAATTGTATGTGCAAAAATTTTGTAGAACATAATTACCAAAGTTCACAATAACTCACTGTATGAGTTTCTCTGCTTACTTGGTACTTGCCTTTTATAGAACTCAATAAAATTGCACTGAAGATATCTTTGATTTATAAATAAAAATAAATTAGGATGACAGTTAAAATTTTTACCTTCATGAGTTCTGGTTTAACATTTAAAATTTAACTGGGGTTCTTTGTTACAAGAATCTGTTCTGTACATCACAGGAAACTTAGTGTCTCCTGCTCCTTGGCCCGTAATGCCTCTAAATCCTAGGGTGAAGAGAGCCACATTGAAGGCTGGCTCCTTGGAGAATAGCTGGTCTACTAGAATAACCTTAGCATCAGCTAAAAATCTACTAGAACTAATAAAAGACTAGTAGCTACTTACAAATGTGTGTTTGAAACTCAGTTACAGAGATGAAATTGATTGCAGTTGTACAATAATGTAATGTACTATGTCACTTAACCATCTACCTAAAAATAAAAATGGCTAAACTAGTTCATTTTATGTTTTGCCACAACAAGAAATCAAATGTTTTAATGTTTAAAAAAGTCAGTTATACTGAATAAATGTAATATGTTAAATATATATTTGTATTATATTATAGTAACTGATATATTATATTGAACATTCCTGTAATATTTGTGGGTAAGCTCATTTCAGTAATAACAAATACGAATGTAGGATTAAACTCAGAAATGTATACATATAGTACCTCTATGAAGAGCTAGAGAAGTTCACCAGGAATCACATTTTGATAGGGATAAATTAGCTTTCTGAATTAACGTGTATGAAAGGAAATTCCTTTCAGAAGTCACATGTTTCTGGTAGGGGAGTGGCCTAAAAATATTAATCTGGAAGAATAAACTGTCTTCTAAAAAGAGTAGTACAGGAAAATAAAGTGAAAGTAAAAAGGGTAGTATAGATCAAATAAGAAGTATTGTGGGTCTCTTGGAAGTTGTATGAAACAGCATGGTCCTGGAGAGATACTCAGTGGTTAAGAGCTCGTTGCTCTTGCAGAGAATCTGGGTTCAGTTCCCATCACCCACATAGCGGCTAACAACTATCTATAACTCCAATTTCAGGAGATCTGACACCGTCTTCTGGCCTCTGTGGACATTTCATGACATGGGTGTACTTACATACATATAGGCAAAATACTCATACACATAAAAATAAGTAATAAAATCATTTTTTTAAGAAAAAGTTTTATGAAACAGTAGAGAACAGAAACCACTGTAATGTAGATGAGTATTTAGAATAGGGTAAAGGAGAAGGAAGGGTTAGTCACTGGGAAATTAAAATTAGATCCTTACTGATCACATGTATCAATGTTAATATAAATTAAAGTTTTAATATAAAAATGAAACTGAAAATGCTAGAACAGATGAGGGTGGTGTGGACCTTTCTAAAACTTGGAATGGATTGTAATTTGGCTGCAGAGAATTAAAGAATTTTATGTCCAAACTCACTATGAAGCTAAAAGATAAATGACAAATTTGAAACTTTTGGTAACAGATATTGACATCGAAGCATTAAATACCCCATGAAAATCATGCTCTTTCAAATCTAAAATCTAAAAAGACAAAGTTAGCAGTAAAAAAATGTGCAAAGAGCATGAGTAGGTACTTCATTAAAGAGGAAGTCCAGTGACTGTATAAGCATGTGTTTTACCTCCGTAGTAATCAAAGAAATGGAAATAGAGTTTGTCTGTTATTGGTTTCTCAATGGCAAAATGGAATTAAAATACTGCGTGGTTGATAACAATAAGATGGAAATAACCCTTATTCTTCCAGGGTGTAAAGAACTGCCTTAGTGTGAAGCCGTTTTACAAATCCAGAAAAGCCTAAGAATGTGCCTTTCATTTTCACCAACAATACTACTGGGAATTCTAAAAAAAATAATGAAGGCTGTGTCAGGCAGATTTGCTCTAAATCATCATTATCATGTAACTAAAAACTGCAGGTAGCCTAGACTATCAAGAGATTAGTAGTGAATCAGTAGTCATTATTTTATATAAATAAGAGATTATAAAAATATATAGTCCAAAAATTATTTTAATGTATTTCATAGAAAAAAGTGACAAGTCTAATTTCTAGATTTATAGGTGACTTAAATTTTTTGTCATTTGTTTTGCTGTATTTCCTGCATTGTTTTTTCTGAGGATTAACTAGTTCGGGACATAAATACATTCTCTACCACTAGGCTCCATGTCTGAATCATTTTCTGATTTTTAAAAAGATGAAATACTGTTTTTTAATCATTTAAAAATTTCAGGGTGGTCCTCTTACTCTCCTGGGTTTGTAGCAGCATAACATGGGGATTAGGATCATAAGCTTTTTCCCTCCCCTTGGGGTTAGGGTTACAACCCAAGACTTCATGTGTACTAGGCTATACCACTGAGATGCATCCCCAGCTGCTCTTCTGATTCAAGCGGCGTGGGAATTGTGTTCCAGCTGGGCACACTTTTTGACTCGGAGAAGTTTCATCTCAACCTTCATTCCTCCCTCCCTCCCTTCCTCCCTCTCATTCTTCCTTTCCCAGTTTTTCCCTTCCTCTGCCTTCTTTCTCTCACTATGTTGCCCAGACTGGTCTTGACCTCGTGGGCTCAAGTTACTTCTTGCTTCAGCCTCCTAAATAGCTTAGACCATGGATACATGCCACCATGCCTGGCTAAAGTTTCTTTAACTATAAAAATTTAGGATAATAAAAATAGTATAGATAGCTAATGTACAGGGCTGCTGGGATATTTAAAGGAAGTGAGTTATGTTAAAAATGGAGCTCAGGGCCTGGTACATGAGGAAGTAATAAGTTGGTGGTGTGCCGGTAGTATTAGTAATTGAAATTGTGGCTGAAAATTACTTGTTTTGTATCACAGATTATCTTTAGTCTTTTTGTGTGCATTTGTATGTCATGTGAATTTTGCACATGTTAACTGAAGTAAGATAAGATTACTGTTTCCTAACTATTATGACCAAAGTGGATTTGCCAATATTCTATGGAACCCTTATTCAAATGCTCCAATATGAGTTAGGTCCTGTCCCCAACCATCTACCACTAATATTCTGTAGTGCAGAATGTCTCCTCCATAGCTTTTACCATGGTTTTTAATTAGTACTTATTCATTCCCTTCTTTACTTTTTTGTTATCAATGTCTCCCTTTTGGATAGAAACTGTGTCTTGTTAACCTTTAGTTTCCCAACCAGTCAACTAAATATGATAGGCCGTTGGTAAGTATTTATCAAACTGATAAGAGTGCCCTAGCTTGGGAACGGCTGGATTTTGGTCTTAAAGGCTAGTATGATCATGAAAGATTTGGTTGGGTATATCATGGAAATAATCATTATAATGAAAGTAAGTATCTTTTTTACTTGACAGCACAGAAAACAAATTCTTCTTGTGTTGCTATTAGTTCACATTAAGTTTTAAGTTTTGTGGGCAAAGAAGATAACATTTTCAAGACTCATTTCTTTTTATGAGTAAAAGTGGGATGTTCCAAATAACAATTAAAAAACATGATATTCAAAATATGAACACTTATGAAATTATTTATGATATTTTATAATTGGCTTCTTTCAGGTTCACAGTTAATAGAAGAATCTCTGTAGTTGGATTTGGTTTATATGGATCTATTCATGGTCCTACAGATTATCAAGTGAATATACAGGTATACTCTAACCCCCTATTTTGATCTTGAAATACTATAGTAACTTCACAAGAAATTTTGCCTTGATACTAATCCAAATTTCAGTGTAATTGTTAAAGGATCAGAAAGCATCATTAACATTTTATGCCTAGAGATTTCTGTTTTGTGGTTGTTTCAACAACAACAAAAAATCTGGTTTCCAGGGCTAGAGAGATGGCTCTGTGGTTAAGAGCACTGGCTGCTCTTGCAAAGGACCTGAGTTTGGTTCCTAGCACCCACATGGCAGCTAACAGCACTCCATAACTCCAGTTCCAGGGAATCTTTCTCCCTCTTCTGATATCTACAGGCATTGCACACACATGGTACATTTATGAGCATGCAGGCAAAATATTCATACATGTAAAATAAAAAGATAAAGATTTTTTTTTTAATCTGCTTTCAGAAAATTGAGGTCTTTTAGAAAAGCATTAACATATCAAGAACTGTTTTGTCCAGAAAACCTTTCCTGAGTAATCCCTGCTGTGCATTGACTTAAAATTCCCTTCTGCCCTTTTCATGGCAATTCGAACTTCAAGGGCTTGAAGCTATCTCATCCTTCAAACTGTCAACACTCTCTTGGTTTAGGAATGTCGGACCAGATGTTGCCTCATTTGTTTTATTATTGTATTTGTTTATTTAGACAGGGCCTTGCTTTGTAACTCAGGCTGGTCTCAAACTTGAAATCCTTCTTCCATCTACTCTTCAATGTATGTGGTGTGTGCCACCATGCCCAGCCTGCCTTGTTCTTTATGTCTGCTCTAGTCACCTCTTTCAAATCAGACACTAGTGTCTAATCTGGAAGAAAGTTAAATACCTCTTCTTCTGTTGCATTCTTCCTAACTAATGTTCTTTCTCCCTTCAATTGCAGGCCCTAATTAGTAAAATTACTTTTGTAAACATAACTATACTATATTCATTTATAAACTATATACAATACTGTGCATATTTTACATATAAATTACAAAGCCATGAGAGAAGTAAAAAAAATGTTTAAAGCTTTTATCAAAAATAAGAACATGCCCTATAAAGTGTTATTAATATGGTATGAGCTCTTCTTTTTTTTAATTGAACTGATATATACACTTTAAAAGGACATAATTACAAGTCATATGTATGGCTTAGTTTTCACGGGCTGTGCACACCTGTGTAACCAATGCTTGTCAAAGAGCAGGACACTATAGTACCTAGAACCCCTTGTGATCTTCCCAGCTCTCCCTTGTAGAGGAAGCACTGCCCTGACCTTACAGCATCAGGTGGTTTTGGGCTGTTTCATTATTATGGTTTCCTAGAGTGTTTGTAGAAAGGGAAGCTTGTGAGGACAGGCTGCCACTGCACACACTGTTCTCTCAACTAAGACGGTAAGCTCGACTTCACTGTTGTCCAGGAAGCTTTACTCCTCCTCAGCTGAAGCAGTTTCCTTTCTGTCCACCTTTTCTCATCTTCACACTGAACTAGCACTGCCTGCATGTCTCCTAGTGGCTGGATACTGCCTCCCTCAGTACTCCATACAGATCTTGGCACAGATGGTAGGACTAAATTGAAAGACATTAACAAACATGAGAGTGCATTTAAAGTGCATTTTAATTTTAGTAAATATTGAAACAAAATGTTGAGGGGATTTTCCTAAGACATAGGCTAACAAGGAGTCATTTTCATCTGAAATCCAAAATCATATATTCTAAGATCCATACATCAAACTTCATGTTTTGTGTGGAAGCCCCTTTTCTGTATTATTCCATAATCAAGCCCCAATCGTTGTCTTCTCCATCCTTACTGTAATGCATGTTAGACAGCTATTTTCTGATAGCATGCTTTACACACCATCTTTGATAATGAGATAAGTTGAGAAAAATTAGAACACAGAAAATGTTTCATCTGTTCTGAAATTTCTTAAGACTTCATGCTCTTTTTTTCCAAAATTTTGTTTCAGTTTAACTTAACTGTAACCTTTTTTTAAAAATTACAGATCATTGAATATGAGAAAAAACAAACCCTGGGGCAAAATGATACTGGATTTAGCTGTGATGGGACTGCTAACACATTTAGGGTCATGTTCAAAGAACCTATAGAAATCCTGCCCAATGTGTGCTACACAGCCTGTGCAACACTCAAGGTAAGAGTTACTTAAAATGCCCCAAAGGCCGCACCAGGAGGTCTCGTGATATCCCCCTAACTGCTGTGGAAAGCACATTTTGTAGACTCAGAGTCACCAACATTGGAGCCTGTTAGAAAGGGGATGAGAAAACTGGGAGTTAAAGTATTCTATAGCTTTAAGAAAAGACGTGTTGCTTAGCACTGCTGTTTTTAAAGAAAAGTTTTTCTTAAGAACTGGCCTGTTATCTGAAAAGAAAAATCCAATTTTCCACAGAAGATAAAATAATTGTTTCTTTGAAACCTTTTCACTGTTACTAATGGCTGACTCTACAATGTTATCTTTTAAAATTATTTTTAAGAAAAAGATTTCATTTTCCATTAAATAACTACATGAAGTTTTATACAAAAGCTATAATAAGGTAGACCATTAATCTAATTATAATACCACATTAGCTTAAGTGCTTATTTAATTAAGAACAATCACTAATGAACCTTTTCTTCTTATTTAGGGTCCAGATTCCCACTACGGCACAAAAGGACTGAAGAAAGTAGTACATGAGACGCCTGCTGCAAGCAAGACTGTTTTTTTATTTTTCAGTTCCCCTGGCAATAACAACGGCACTTCTATTGAGGATGGACAGATACCAGAAATAATATTTTATACATAATTTAGTGTTATAACCATTCAGTCAAATCTCAGAAGCATAAACAACTGGCCATGAATAGTTTGAGTGTTGTATTTATTATTATAGGATAAGAAACATTTTAGTTTCTTAGCAGAAGTAAAAAAAAAAATGTTGATTTAAATCTCTGCATGATTTCAAGGTAGATTTTCCATTTTCTTGTAACCCTACAGAAAAAAAGAGAACTGGGTTTAATTGTGTTTTTTTTTTTAAAGACAAAAAATAAGCACAGTCTTTTAGCTTCATCTTGTATAATTTCGTAGACCCACTGACTCATGGTCTTTCAGTAGTTTTGGAATTGAAAGATTTTCTGTTACATGTAGCAGATGTGGGATTCTCTTTACTTTTGTTTTAAATATTTTGAAAGATGAGATGGGTCAGCATTATAAATTTCTTTTAACTCTAGTAAACTAATTTCAGAAAATTAAGAAAACTGACTATTCTTAGGGTTTTGAAATTGATTGTTAGCATTTGGAATAATGCTAAAATAGGCCTATAAAATACCCAAGAAAGATTCTAATTCCTTTATAAAAAAGGATATTTTGTAATAGTATATCAGTGTATTGGATAGTATTATTTTAAAGCTATAAGTGGGGTTTGTATAAATTCACAGTACTGTGTTAACTACAAAGATCAAAAGGGATGATCTAAGACTGGATTCTTTATCACAGCCCGTCCCACTATGCCTATCCTGGGTACTGCCAGTAATTCCCAGAATTGAGATAAGATGATGATGACATACACTACTTTAGCATTGCAATAACCTTACACAGCAAGAAAGGGAATAAACTACTAAGATTTCTGGTAGCTGCTGTGAAATCTGAAAGCTGTCCAACACAATCACTTCTACTGAAAAGAAGGTATTGTTACCCATAGAGTTCTATCCGAGAAGTAAAATATGCTTAATATGTGTGACCTCATTAATGTGACTGGCAACATCAACATTAGGAATGATCAGAAGTTATTCTGGCAGTGTGACATTTCTACACTTTTATATAAATCAAATTTTTGAAATACAAGTGAAATAACATTTTTTTCCCTTAAATGATTACATTACAAAAACCTTTGTGTAATTCATCTTAAGGTTTATCATTATATCAGACAGTTGTGCAAAATTATTAAAAATAGAAGTTCTATTAAGTTTCAACTTAAAAAGAACTTTTTCTAAATAGGATATAAATGTTTTCATCAAAAATAATATTTTATATTTTCCAAAAGGTAGGGTGGTTATTAGGCCAGGGTTTCTTGAAATTGCTAAAGGGGAATTTTTTTTTTTCTGTCTCTGGTACCATGATCTTACTGGATATAGGCCTCAATTAGCTGGAATACCTGTGGAATATGTGGTTCTGCTTAATAAGCAAACACTGTAGTAACCATTATGGGGGAAGTACTTCTTCCTTAACAAGTATTGTGTGACTGAGATAAGTTAGTGGGGTTTTTGTTTTCATCTGAGGCATTTCACATGCCTGTGTTTTTACTGAACAATTGTAATAGAATGTAGCCACTGAAGGTACAAGAAATAAAACCACTTACCGACATTGGGATGTCACCTGGAATTTTTAAAAAATAAACTTCGCCTTTTTCTTTATTTTTTTGTCACTTGTCGTTTTTTCTTCCTAAAAGTTAAATGTAAGACACCACTTCAGAAAGTTTCTAATTAATTGAAGTTTAACTTTTTTTATTAGGGCTGAGGATAGCTTAGAGGTTAGAGTACTTGCCTAGCATGGGCAAAGCCCTAAGTTCCATCCTAGTATCAAAATAACAATCCCCACAACCTGAGTGATTACTGTGTGTCAGCTTTTCCATTAAATGTTTTGTATGCATTCTCGTCACAGTGTCAAAGTCAGGTATCATTACAGTGCCCAGACCAAGATGTTAGGTGTAGTTTAAACTCATTTCTATGCCCCTAGCTCCTGAACAAGGAAAATCCTTTGTTGGGTTGAAAAATAACCTAAAAAGATACCTGACTAATCTGTATCTACTGTAGCATATCTATACTTCTAAAGAAATGCTTTCAAAAGTATTTATATTTCACTAAAAAAGTTAGGGTAGATTATTTGCACTTTCAAAGGGTTGGTTTAAGTCCACATAGTTTTAGGTAGACATATAGTTTCAAAAAAAGAAAAATTACCTGGGACCACAAAATGCTGATAGGACATTAGGAGAGCATATGGTCATCAAATGTGGCTCGTAAAATGCAGAATGTCAAAGACTTAACTATCCCTCTTTTTCTAGTGCCTTCAATCTTGTCTCTGTTCTAATCCTCCCACTCAAAATAATGGGAACTGTGTGTCCAAATTGGACAAAGTATGTTTCACAAGAGGGAAGGAACCATTGCAGCCCCAGCACTATAGGGAACATTTACTGTGTTCTTTAAAAAAAAAATCCCCTTCCTTTCTCCATTGACAGAGCTCTAAGACAAGCCCTACTTAAGACCAGAGGAAGATTTTTAAAAATAATTCAAAAATGAAATTGAACATTTATAATAATGGTTTCTGCCACTTGGACCACAGACTTTATTTCCCTCACTATTAAGGACTTTCCTAACTCAGCCCTCACTTTCCCTGCACAGGTAGGTAGTTGGCCGGAGCACAGTTCTGGTAGCATGGCAGATGGAACTAAGGGTTTTTCATCTTTCTGACTGGTGTGAAGTCTTCATGTTCTCTCTGGAGGAACCTGTGGAGAAAGTTGAAAGATTATGGGCACTTCCCTCTCTCCTTACTGATTTCAAGTAAAAATTCTACAATTCCACTTTGCACCTCAATTCTTAATTTATTCGACGACTGATTTAACACCCATGACAATACAATTGTGGTTTGACACCTGGATTGCTTCTGCCTGAGCCTTAAGGCTGAATGACCTCAGGATCCCTTTGAACAGTCCATTCATTCCTAGTTTTTCAGTTCAGGAAGGCTTTAGTCATTTTCTTCTTGTGACTATACTACACATGTCATGTGGAAATGGTGTCTCTGAAACAGTAAATTCAAACAGCCCACTTTCTTGACAACCTTTGGTGGCTGTTTTCAGCATTTAGATTCCAATTCCACCTGTTAATGAACACTGTAGCTGCTTGACATCTTTGCTGTCAACCCTCTTGATTTCCTTCCTTACCCAATTAGTCCTTTGGTCGTTTTCCCTCTTCTCCACCTTTGATTTTGAACCACTCCAGTAATACTCAATCCTCTTACATACACACAGATCAATTTGATTGTCTGCATTATTAGTCATCTTCCTAGCTGCTGAGCCCAGGCATTTAAAATTATGTAACTTGGGGTGTAGTTCAGTGGCAGAGCACATATGTTCTCTTCGGGCTCTTAAGTATTTGGACTTTTGTCCCCTATTGGTGGCATTGTTTGGGGAGGTCTTAGAGGGTATGGCCATGCTGGAGGAAGTACATCACTGGGGGTGGGCTTTGAGAGTGCTTAGGCGTGCCAGATTTCCAGTTGCTCTGTTTCCTGTGCCTGCTTGAAGATGTGATTGCTCAGCTTGCTGCTCCATCACCTCCTTCTGCCATGCTTCCTAGCCATGATGGATTCCCAACTCTCTGGAACTGGAAGCTAGATAAACCCTTCCTTTATAAGTTGCTCTGGTCAATGTTTTTTGTTTGTTTTGTTTTGTTTTTAATCACAGCAACAGAAAAGCAATAGAGAAGTATTCAGCATCAAAAACAAAATGCAAATAGAATACAACTATAGATCAGCCTTCAACCAGAATCAGATTATCAGTGCCACAGAATGAGTTTCAGTAGAAAGCTCTGCTATTTTCCGAAGTCCTTGTAACTATTCCTCAGTCCTCACCTTCAACACCTCCTCACCTCTGGCTAGTCCAATTCCAGTTTCTGTTTCTGAACCTGAGGTGTAGTCTCCTCTCCTGGCCCATTCCTGTCAAAAGAAAGTGGCTTTATGCATCATGGTAGCTACCTATTACTCATTCACGGCAAAGTCTGAAATACCTCTACACGTTTCTGTTTCATTCCCTGAACCTGCCCCACCTAGGTCACCACCACTACTACGTCTGTGAACACGATGTCATTTCTCTGGCATTCACCACGCCCTCGCAACCTCCTTTAGTTGCCATTACACTGTAGTCTTACCTCTCTGACCAAGTGTTTTGTGATAGCATGTCTCCCTGGCCTTCTGACTCTGTCGTGGGCTCACCTCAGGACTCTGCACATGCTGAGTATGTCTGATCCATTTTCATGGATTTAGTTACATTTACTCAGAAGACTTGGGAATCTGTCACCAGCACAGATCTCTGATGCTTCTATTAGAGACATTCAGGTAGCTCCTTACTATGTCTCCACTCACCCCAAACTTACCATATCCTAAAAAGTCATCTCGATCTCCCAAACCTGGGCATCTTCACTGTTAGTTCCTACATGTGGTCATTCCAGCTCATCCAGTCCCGGAAAATCCTTAACACGAGGTCTACTCTGGTTCAAGTCATCTCCCTTTCGGGTGGCCCATTATCCTATAGTGTCTGTCTGCTGCCACACTTTCTGACCAAACTAGACACTGCCAGCCCCTTAACTGAACGCTTTCACTGACCCTTGCCTCTGCTCGTTTCACGTGGGGCCTTATCACACGGTGCTTCCATAGGCGGGTGGAAGGCACCCGCAGGCCAAGTTGGCAGAGGCTTTACTGACTCGCGAGCCCCGTAAGGAGCGACCATACTTTTCTTTTTCCCCCTAATGAGGAAAGAAGACTGAGGTAGCACAGCTTCTCAGCAGCTGACAGACTGGCCACCCATAATTGCACCCCAGCTCTGCAGACTGGGCGGGAACAGACCCGTGCCCGCCCGCCGCAAGGTGGCGCTCGCGGGTGAGCTGCAGACGGCGGATTCCGGGCCGCTTCCGCCCTCTGCGCGCAGGCGCACGGGGCTCTTCCGGGCAGGCGTCTGCCGTGGCTGGGATGCTGTGGCTGGCTGTGGTGCGCGGTTCTCGGGTCTCTGCGAGGCGCCCTTCCCGTGCCGCTATGCCTAAAAAAGCCGGCGCGACAAGCAAGGCCAGTGGCAAGTTCCGCGGCGTCGAGGGTGGGCCACGGGGTGCACTTGAGGAAGAGAAGCGGCACCTGGAGGGTGGGAGACCTCGCTGGTCAGTTCCCGCGCGGGGACTGCGGCTCTCAGCCCATACCTGGGAACCCTTGGTCCCGCCCCACATCTGCCTGCTGATTTCAGAGCCTCAGCTCGCACGGTGCACCCTGCTTCCGCATTCCTAGGGTTGCACTTTCCTGGCAGGTTGTGGGTTCTGCCTCCTTACCTTGGCTAAGCGCATCCTTCCGACCAGGAGACTGCACCCTCATCCCTGCAGGCTTTACGTGGCAACTCCAGCTCCTTAGATCCAGCTCAGGTGCCACCTCTTGCTGGACAGCTTCCACAGCTCCCAGGGCTGGGTTCCGTTTCCCTCTCTGTGCAGTAATGTACTGTGTATACCTCATTGGTGCACCTAGCCTAGTGAATAGTTGTGTTTGTTCCTACTACCTCGCTGCCCTCCCAGCTCCTTGAGGGCAAGGACTATGAATCCTATTCACACACCTACTGTGTACATGCAGGTCTGGTACTTATTTCCTGTTAAATGGATGAAAAGTTGTTGGCATGGAATTTAAATGTTGATCACTATTGTTCCTTTTGCACCACTCTCCCACAAATTCTAGCCTTAGGCCGAGTTGGATACAAAGATAATAGTTAACTCATCTTGAGGAATAGGGACTGTACAGTGAATTATAGTTACGAGCATTAAGGTAGCCAGAGTGACATCTTCCAAGGCAGGAAAGACACATACACACTTGCAGCTTTAGGCTGCACTAAATAAGATATGTATACTGAAGGATGGAAATTATAAAGCTGACAATAAAAACCAACATGCAGGTATGGGAGTCAGGTCTTCCTCCATGGTAGGACCGGCATTTTGTGGGGTTGACAGGAGACAATGATTTGGGCCTTGAGGGATATGGGAAAAGCATTGTTAGGAGGTCACTTCATGGACATAGATGATAGCCTTCAGTGAAGGTGAAGAGTATTGGGTCAAAATAAAAGTGTAATATGTAAAATTGTGTGTTGTCATTTTAGGGTCAAAACCAAAGCAAGGAACCAGAGACACCACACCTTCCTGTAGGGCCTGTGGCAACTGATCCTAAAGGTTGTGTCACCATAGCCATCCATGCCAAACCTGGCTCCAAACAAAATGCTGTGACAGGTATATCTCAACACTGGATGAGATTCATAAGGGGTTGCTCTGTCTTGCCTTTGCCTTCTTAGATGACAGTATCCTGTACCTGTAAACTATATTTTCCATGTCTGCATTTAGAGACTTCTCCATTAAAAAAATTCTAAATTCTGATATAAAGGTATTTGAAAGTCAATACTCAAAATTTAATACCAAGTTAGATGAAAAGCACTCACTATGTTTTTTCCTTTTTAAAATGTGATTTTTTTTTTTGGAGACAGACCTGGATATGTACAGCAGTAATCCAAGCACTTGGGAACTGAGGTGGAAAGATCTTGAATTTGAGGTCAGCCTAGATTACAAAGCAAGACCCTGTCTCAAAAGCAGCAACAAAGTAGTGTTTTAGGAAAGGCACATAGGAAACGTATGTACAGCTTTTATTATTATTCTCCATCTTTCCTGTTCCAAAAACTAGAGACATTGACCAGAGAAAACAGAAATGCTTTGGTCTAGTTCAGTGAACATCAACCTAAAGAACAGAAGAAAACCTGAGCTGAGACTCTGATCAATTCCTGTGTGAAGCTGAAATTTGAAAACCGTTGATCTGAATTGTTTTGAATGTCTTTTCTATCTTTAAAACTTTATATACCAAATTGTTTTTGTATTTTGAAAATAATACACCAAAACTGATGCGCTAGGTAGCTTTGGTGTGTGCCAAGGACCATGCTACCCTGTATCTGTTGGCCAACTTTTTTTTTTTTTTAATTAAGAATCACTAGGTAGCTCAAGCCGGGCTCAGATTACAGGCATATGCCCCCAAACCTGACCATTGGCCAGCATTTTCTAAGCCAAGTCTTACGATGGAATCAACTATAAAGTACTTGAGTATTTGTGTACTTTAAAAATCACATTAAACTTCCATTTATTATAAGACATGTCTTGATCTCGAAGATGTTAAAATGTGAAAAACTGTGTATGAGAAATGGTAATAAGAAGAGCTGTTGTATCAGCTCATTCTTGTGAGTAGATATATACTTGTACACAGGATGCAAGTATATGGGAATGCAGGATCAGCTCAAGCTTATTTGAAAATTGCCTTGAATAAATACTTCTCTCTCCTAATGAAAGACTGAAGGGCACATTACTTAATTACAGCTGCCTTAACTTGTAAAATGGGTCTAATAACAGTACTAAAAGTTATTGTGAAGCTGACATCAGTATTTGTAAAGCCCTTTTGGTATATTTGTATATACTTAAAATTAGTGCAATAGCTTTATGTTAAGTGTACTCTTAAAATATTCATGATGCATGTCATATTTTTCTGAATGTAGCCCATGCTCTCCTTTTCCTGGTGTGACATACTGAGCCCTCTGCAGTCCACAGCATTTTTATCCATGCACTTCCTTGGTCACTTTGCTGGAGCTGACTCGTCTAACTCCCTTCCATTTGATCAAGGCAATTTCTAGTTGCCTGAGTCCAAGATGCTCCCTAGGACTCTAGGTTCATCAGGGTTAGTAGGGTTTGCCCTCTGGTGGGGCTACATTTTGTAACTGTACAGGCTTATTTTCATGTTTATGTTCCCTGAAGTATTAGTTTAATCATTCGTCTCAGTCTTGGTTTGGTTTGGGTGTAAGAGATTGAGTTTGTTCAACAGTTACTAATTAAAAATCTACTGTGCTAGGTACAGGCCAACTTTGACGATTTCTCCCTTCACGGAGAAAAAGACATCTTGTGGATAAAGTTCGCGCCATTTCATTCCAGATCTGACAACTGAAGCTGTAAGCGTAGCGATTGCAGCACCGCCATCTGAGGGAGGCGCGAACTCTGAGCTCTGTCGGTATCTCTCCAGGGTCTTAGACCTCAGGAAGAGTGATGTGGTTTTGGATAAGGTAAGTCTCATGCCTTCTTTTTAAATATATTTATTACATAGCAATCATAATTCATAAAATATTTTCAACAAATAATTTGTAAAGCCAATTTTTAAAAACTTACTCAGCCACAAGCATCTGTGACATCTTCCTAGTCTCCTTCATCCACACTTCCTGGTCCATATCTAAACTACCCACACTTTACTCACTATCCTTAGCTGCACTCATGTACAGGATTTTCTCATTTATATTCATTCCTGTACCCATTGTCAGATAGTCTTGCTCATTTTCTTCACAACATCACTATACTGAAAAATAATCTAAAATGGTTCCTGTTTGTCATCTCTATTAGGGATCATCACACTGGTTCTACCCATAGCCAGTCTTTATGAAGTTAATACTTTGGTTTTACTTGAAAATCACTAGAGAATAATTTTTAAATGCAGGTCCCCAGGTGTCTCTGTAGATATATTGGAATAGAATCTGGAGGTAAGAGACTGGACCAGACTTACATTTTTAAAGCTGTACGTGTGTTCTAGTGCTGTACTGTAGTTCATTTCTGGGTGCCATTCAGTCATTGAATAATAAATTGTACCTAAAAATCCATCTCATCAGACTGTCTTCCCTAACTTGTGGCACCAGTGCTCAGGTTCTGATGATAGCCTGAAGTCGTTCTTTACTCTGCTGAATGTGGCTGTCTATCTAGGTAACTTCCTACCCAGATTTCATTTTCTATGACAGATGTGCTTGAAAATAAATCGATTTTAAAGTTTTTGTTTGCTTAAACTTTTTAAGAATTTTATGTATATGAGTATTCTGCCTGCATGTGTAAGTGTACCCACCACGTGTGTACATTATCTGAAGAAGCCAGAAGAGGGTATCAGATCCCAAAGAGCTGCCATGTGATTTCTGGGAACCTAACCTAGATTCTCTGCAAGCGTACTAAGTGCTCTTAAGTGCTGAGTCATTTCTCTAGCCCTTTTAAAGTTGTTTTAATTGTGAAATCAGAGCATTTGGGTATGTGATTGCTTTTTGTTTGAAATTTTCAGAAATGTAATAATATAGAAAAGAGCATTTGTCTAGACAGTATAAAGTTTTATTAAATTATGTTTTAGTATTTTTAAATTATTTTCACTTGTAATTTAAACAAACTACTTAGAACTTAAATATTGTCCAGGCATAGTGGGAGGCGCCTACAATCCCAGCATGTAAGGCAAAAAGGATCATGAATTAAAGGTCACCCTCAACTATATAAAGAGTTTGAGCTAGCCTAGGCTGCATAAGACCTTATCTCAAAAACAAAGGAAAAAGAAAAGACCTAGAAATGAGAATATTGTAAACATTCATTTTGAAATTTTAATGTCAGATTTTTATTATAAAAATTTAAGTAAAAGATAAAACCCAGAGAGTGTCCAAATTTCTAGTAAGATAAAGGTGCCTAAGGTATGAGGAAAGGTTATCCCTAACACCTCCATCAAGACGTGGCTGTAGTGGGGACACAAAGGTCCATTGTCCTATCAGTGTTAGGATGCTGAGTGTGGCTTTTTCTTTTTGGTTCAGGGTGGTAGGTCTCGGGACAAGGTGGTGAAGCTCTTGGCCTCTACAACTCCAGAAGAGATCTTGGAGAAATTGAAAAAAGAAGCTGAAAAAAAGTAAAGGGTTAAAATACATCCTTGTGGGACTTTTATTATAAACAGTAAACAGCAACTAAATAGAAAAAAAAGTAAATTTACAAACCTGGGGGGCGGTATATGAATCAAACTTTTAAGTATAAATTTTATGTCTATGTTAAATGCAGGCTCTAAAATCCCTGACTGCAAACAGCCTGAAGCATGTCTAATTTCATGGCATTATAATAAAACAACTGGAAAAGATAGGATGATTGAGTTAGCCCTTATAGTCTTTGATGGAGCTTCTGATATGTATAAGTTGACTTATTCAAGATTGTTACAGCTAGAACCCTTGTCTCCAAGTTGAATGCCATTAACCAAACTGAAAACTAAAATGATAGTATCGCCACAGTATTTATGGAATTCTGGGGATTTTGTTGTAGACTAGTTTACAAGTGGAAAAAAACTGCCATTCTGCTTCATGGCCCTACCTCTATTTTAAGATGCCTATTTAAATGTGAAAATGTTTTCTTTATTTTTTAAAAAATTATATGGAATATTTTGGGAAAATAATCATAAAGACATGTAATGTCAATTATTTTTTGAGACTTCATAAATCTTCAAATCTAGTACTTATTTTGAATTTCAAAGATCTTAAGATAACAGAGAGGGGGCTGGAGAAATGGCTCAGCAGTTACAAGCACTGGCTGCTCTTGTAGAAGACCTGGATTTGATTCCCAGCACCCACATGGCAGCTAATAACCATCCATAAAACCATCCATAACTTCAGTTCCAAGGGATTTGACTCCTTCTTATGACCTCCATGGGCACCTGCACGACATGGATCACCTACCTGCATGCAGGCAATACACTCATACATATAAAATTAAATTTTTTTTCAAAAAAAGATAGTAGATAGCTCATTGGTTAAGAGTGCTTATTTCTTTTGCAGAGAGCCTGAGTTTGATTTCCACCACCCACATTGGATGGCTTATAGCCACCTATAACTCCAGCTCCAGGGGATTTGATGCCTCTCACCTGTACTTACATGCACATACTGCCCCCCGCCACAATAGTTTTTTAAAATATTGAAAAAGAAAAAAAAGGTGACCTGGAAGCTCTTTTGGTATTTGTAAAAGCCCATCTGAAATCACATGTATGTACTGGGGATACAGTTCAGTTGGTACCGTGTTTTTCTCCTATGTGTGCAGCTCTGGGTTTGCTCCCCAGCACTATATAAACTGGGCATGGTGGTTCACACCTATAATCTCAACACTCAGGAGGTGGAAGCAGTAGATTCAAGTTATCCTTGGCTACATAATAGTGTTTTAAGACAGCCTGGGATACCTGAGCCTATATATTTAGATATATATGGACATATGTATGTGTGTATAGCTGAAAAAATACTTTTTCTATATTTGCTTAATAGTAATTTAGTTTGTTGCTGTTTGTTTTTTAAGGCAGGGTCTCACTGTGTAGAATGTGCTGTGTAGCCTTGAAGATCTTACTCCTGCCTCCCACATGTTGTGATTACAAGCATGCACCACCATGCCCGCTAAGTTATAGTAATTTAGTAAATAACTTAATTACCTTTGCTGATTTATAATGTATTCTTCGCCCAATAAGTACATGAGAAAAATGTCCTGATGACATGATCGTGAAAATACAGAATCCACAAGAAATGCCAGTAATAAAAACTCTTGATGGTGGTAAAAGAGCTGGGAATTATTTATCAGTCCCCTATTTTTCTGACTGGAGCCAAATGCGAGAACAGTCAGGAGGCTTATCCAAGATCAGTGTTCCTTAGCAGAAATTAGTTTAAACTGAGCCACCCTGTCTTCTAAGCAAGTTATCATATACTTCCAAATGTGCTTGTTTTATGTGTTGGCTAGAGAACTCTGCCCATTCTTTCTACACTGCCAGTGGGTACCATTAGGGCATTTTACTTGGGGCCTTATGTGGCTCACTGCAGGATGCTTTCTAAGGCAACAGAAACATTCCATACAGCCTCACCTTCAAGAGATGTGTAAATATGCTCACAAATGTGCTCCATCAGTGTCCTAAAGGATCAGTTTGACTCATTGACTCAGCAGCTAATCGATGTCGTAAAGGACCCGCTTTCTTTTCTTCTTTCCG
Organism: Eospalax fontanierii; assembly: GCA_035773235.1. NCBI lineage: Eukaryota > Metazoa > Chordata > Mammalia > Rodentia > Spalacidae > Eospalax > Eospalax fontanierii. Next base: position 149,660,341 of record CM069524.1, on the reverse strand, counting down.
CAATAATGCCAGCTTCATCAAGAGCTCTGCTTCTTTTATGTAGGCAAAAGGCCTGGTCTCCAGGTTTCATGCTACCTGTTACCTTCCACTGGAAGGAGGCTGCTCAGAAGAGCTCTGGTATTTGTTTTTCAAAAGCTCAGCTCCCCTTGTATCTCAGGCCAAATCTGGTCACATGAAGTTCCTAAACCAACTGCTTGGCAAGGAATGCCAAGTTATAAATAAGTCTCCTGAACCAGTGATTATAGAAAAGAATTATCCTAATTATTTTAGGCCAATTAAAACCCATCCCAGAGCCTCTGTGCAGATAATGTTAGCGTACTTTGATGCAAAGTAGAGAAAAATGGATACCAGAATAGAAAGTTTTGAGGAATGGAGGCTAGACAAGAAATTTCCACTACAATAATCTTATTATATTTTTTCTGAGATGAGGCAGGGGTGTGGGGGCTCGCTCTGTTACTAATCTCAAACTCCTGGCTTCAAGTTTACCTGACTCATACTCCTGAGCGTTAGAACTACAGATGTACACCACTCACCAGACTTATTTTGCTTTAAGTAGCTATGTTTTAACATAGGGGCCTTTGCCTACTATTTTATTATTTTTTGCTTTGTTCTTTTCAAGACAGTGTCTCATGTATGCAGTATTGGCTCACCTGGAACTTGTTATGTAGACCAAGCTGCCCTCTAACTCAAAAGTCAGCCTGCCTCTTGTCTCCTAAGTGCTAGGATTAAAGGCAGTTACCATTATACCCTTTTTTTTTTTTAAAGAAACATAACAGTATTTTCTCTTCTGGAGTTGTAGAGACCAAGAGCTTCACCACCTTGTCACGAGACTTACCACTCTGAACCAAAAAGAAAAAAACACTCAGCATCCTAACACTGATAGGACAATAGACCTTTGTGTCCCCACCACAGCCATGTCTTGATGGAGGTGTTAGGGATGACCTTTCCTCATAGCTTAGGCATACATAACAGAGAAGATGCAAGCTGAGTGTGACAGCACAGCCTATAGTCCCAGTGCTGAGGAGGGTGAGACAGGAGAATTGCAAGTTCAAGATCAGCCTGGGCTATGTATAGTAAAGTTTCAGGCAGGCCTGGATTATAATAAGATCCTATCTCTAGGCAAATAAACAAAAGATATAATACAGTAATTTCATCAAAAGCTATTTCTGACAGTAGGGACTGGCCCGGGACCAGATTCTAGAACAAGAGTCCCTTCTTCCTCTGCAGATGAGGCAGTCTTCAGCAATCTAACAGTTTCTTCTCCACAATTGGCTCTTCCTCACTAGTGGCAGACCACAGCAGACGAGTGGGAATTTTGACCTACAACAGAAGCAGCTTTCTTTAGTTGGACCCTGACCAAAGGAATACTAAAGTAGCCCTAAGTAGGACAGTCTCCAACCTCTACATTTTTCAGGTAACATGACTCTAGCCTGGTCTACCAACATCATTCATTTTGAATGACAAATTCTAACTAGCCAGTTTACTAAGTGATTTGACTTCACTGCCTTTCTTGTCCTGTACTGTCCTGGGAATCCTGGCTTTTGACACAGCTATAATTTCAGAGAGAACTTAGAACTAGTGTCATACTGATACTGTAGCCTTGGATCTGTCATCTCAATTCCACCATGAGAAAAGATAATTATTCCTATAAAGCTATTATAATAATGAATGGTCACACTATACATTAACAACTTGGGAAAGAAAACCCAACTTATTCTGTTCTAGAGATAAGGGCAGAGATTTTGGGCTTCTGATTCCTGGGAGCCACCTACACCTTTCAGTTGGCTAGAGGATGGAAGGAGAACCAGAGAATGCAAGTGGCATCTTTACAATGTTTATAAAGTTCCAAAAGCTCAAGTTTTAGGAGGCACAGTTTTCTAGGCTGTGGACTAGCAGCCTTCCATCTCACAACTTTCAAGGATCTAGTTAAGTCATTCTTTAACTGTAAAACAGAATATAAGTATTAGAGCCTACCATGGCCCCAAATTTAGATGGTTTTAATATTTATGATTAGAAACTAAAAAGTTAGATTTTCAGTTTAAGTCCAAGAGGTGGCACAATGATGCCACAACAGAAACCCTAGCATAATTTGATCATGGGATTAATTCACTTGCTTTAGGAAGTTCATTCTGCACTCTCAGTCTTACACACTCTGATCCTTTTTGTGTTTTCAGAGATGTTCTTTAAATAGTTTCTCTCAAGATACTGTTAAGTGGGGACCAGCAGGGTACACACGGGTGAGTACCATGTTAGAAGACAGGGTCCTGAAACCCTCCCTGAACTTTGTAACTTCCAAAAATCCCATGTAGTAAATGGTTCTGAAAATGGAATTAGGCTGGACAACTGGCAGGGTACTGAATTCTAACCAGTCTACCAACTTATGAATGAGCACACTTGCCAAATAGATTGTATAGTGAGCTCTTTTAGTAAGTACCTTCTGTCCCTTTGAGAAATCTACAAGCATCATTTGAAGGCTTCTTAGAGAGCCTGGTATCAGGGGCATACAGTCTCCAAGGTTTGCAGTCAAAGATTAGAGACTCCTTGGTTATTCTTACATGAAATTCACCTTATCTGTGATGTGTTTTACTATCAACAGGGGCTGTGAATTTGTTTCAAAGCCTTAGATTTCCTCAGATGCTTGGAGAGTTGGGGACTGTGGAGAATACAGAAACAAATTGTCAATAGGACTTCAAGCCTTTAATGCTATTCTAAAGCTCATGTGTTCATGTGGTAACTGCTTGCCACATGAAGGATGCCTACTTACAAGTAGTTGTGAAGCATCTTTAAAAAGAAAGGGCTGAGAGATGGCTCAATAGTTAAAATCATCTGCTAGTCTTTCAGGAGACTGGAGTTTGGTTCCCAACACCCACATCAGGTGGCTCACAATTACCTGAAACTCCAGCTGCAGGGGAAATGCCTCTGGCCTCTGCAGGCACCTCTATTCATGTGCACATACTCACTCACACACACAATTTAAAAAATAAGTCAGGTGCTGTGGCACATGCCTTTAATTCCACTACTTGGGAGGCAGAGGCAGGTGGATCTCTGTAAAACTAAGGCCAGCCTGGTCTGTACAGCAAGTTTCAAGCCAGTTGTGGCTACAGAGAGACCCTCTCTCACAATAAGTAAATAAATGACCACTGTGGCTACAGAGATACCCTGTCTCACAATAAATAGACAGATAGATAAATAAATGGAAAAAAGCACTAGAGAAACAAAATAACAGAAGAAAACATGAGGGCAAGAGAGAAGAGATTGGGCACAGGAAATGGGAGCTGTGGAAGTCAAAGGAGAATCAGCACATGCATATTTAGAATCTTGAAGAACCAAAAAATAGAACAAATATTTAAGGATACAAGAAAATACTTAATAAAAGATGAATTCACAGAACGGTGAAACAGTGACGACTAACAGTGAAAGGCAATATGGTAAATTATGATTCCAAGACTGAAAAGTTGTGGCATTCAGACAGAAAATGAAGCCATCAAGATGGCTCAGCGGGTAAAGGCACTTGCTGTGCAGGCCTGACACCTGAGTCAGTCACCAGTATCCATGGTGGAAGGAGAAAACTAGGAGGAGCAACTCCTGAAAGTTGTCCTGACTCCACACATACACTGTGGCATGTATACACCCACACATGCATGTATACAGTACTAATTTTAAAACTTTTAAAAAGTTGAAGTCATAGGCAAACGCTATAATCCTGTTAGTCATTTCTCTTACTGCTGTGATAACATGTCTGACAAAAGCAGCTTAGAAAGGGATTATTTTGGATCACAGACAACATGAGGGTGCAGTCCATCCTGATGGGGAAGGTGCAGCAGCAGGCACTTGATGCACCTGTCATCAGGAAGCAAGAGTGCTCATGCTCAATTTACTTTCTCCTCTTTATGTAGTCCATACCCCCAGCATATGGAATCATGCTGCCCACATTTAGAGTGGATCCTCACTTCAATTAACCTAATCTGGAAAATCCCTCACAGACATGCCCTGAGATCTGTCAAGAGCCAAGCTGACTCCAGATACTGTCAAGAACAATATAAACCACCATAACTTACATGGTGCTGATGGGAATGTAAATTACTAGTGTTTTCAAGTAGTATCTTAAAAATATATGTGTGTGTGTGTGTGTGTGTGTGTGTATGTGTTTATGTATTGTCTGAATGTGTAAGTACACCCATGTTGTACACTGCCTGATGAGGCCAGAAGAAAGCAGTGGATTCTCCTGGAACTGGAGTTATGGATGGTTGCCAGTTGTCATGTGAGTGCTGGGAATCAAACCTGGGTCCTCTGCAAAAACAGCCAATGCTCTTAACCACCAAGCAATCTCTCCAGTTCCTTTAGTATCTTTTTAACCCAATAATTCTACTTTTGAGAGTACTCGCCACAGAACATAAAAGCACCAAAGGATCTATGTACAAAATCAATGCAACATTGTTAGTATGGGAAACACAGAAACAAAATCTCATAAGTATCTAACCAAACGAAGTCATTTAATCAATGGCAAGTCCATAATATATTTAAATATATTAGTTTTAAATCTATGCTCTTGACCTAAAATGATATCAATTATCTTTACATCAATTATATTAAGTGTATAAATTTTATGTAGATAAAATATATATGCATATATACAAATTTCAATAATATTGATGTGAACTTGGTCCAAGAGATAAAAGAGATATGTATCTTTTGGATCAGAATACTGCTTCACTTTTATATTTATTTTATATATACAAAAGTGTGCATAATTAAAGCAATTTTAAAACGAGAAATGCAGACACAAAACAACAAAGCTCTGGCCTTTCACAGTGAGAGCAACTTTGCTTACCTTATTCACACAAAGAAGCTGGAGACTTTAGGGAGTAAACTGTGCCGGCAGTGGAAAAAAACCATGAGATCATCACATCCTCTCCAGGGTTGTCTCAGGAGAAGTTACTGAAACCCAGAGAAAATTTAACTGATAATTAATACCTAAGGTTCTCTGTGCTCTTAGGGACAAGAATGAAACACCAA